>CM076576.1:422165796-422814534 GCA_034641835.2 Pinus albicaulis
ATGGAATAGCAAAGCAAATAAAGGATTGAACAACAATTCTGAAATAGAACAGCAAGTCTAAAATGGAACAGCAATTGAATAACTAAGTCCCGCAGGTTGTAACCAAACTTAATCTATTAACTCAAATGCATTCTTTGCAATCAAATAACATTCTTTCACTCTAAAAGCAATTCACACAAATCACACTAATGGAACAGCAATAACTATTAATGAATTATGGAACAGTACTGATAAATCAGAAACGCGCACAACACGAACGTTTAGTATAACAGCTCTGTAACAAAACAGTAAGAACATGCAATTAACTCTTGAAAGGATTAATAACTTGATGCGGAGTCAACACACGATTCTATCTGTAAAAAACCTCAATGATTCAATCTTTAACAAAGCATGTAATATGAACTTATAAAGCATATCAAATTACCAAATAACAATGATAAACAAACCACACAAAAGTCAAGTCGTAATGGTACAGAAGCAAGTGTCCTTCGGGGCCGGGCCCTTAGCCTCCAAGGATACACCGCTTTAAGTTAATCCAGACGCAGAGATGAAATAATCACCAAGCTTTTATTAATGCATCGGTCAAAAATACATTGAACCAGTTCTCAACGAGACTCAATAATCAAAGTTGATGTTTTACAGAAAATTACATAAAAGCGTATCCTATCTATCAAGCTAACAGTGTTGTCCCTTTATATAAAGGTGATGGCGGAGATGTCCAAGTAACATGATAAATAAAGCAGCGATCCCTCAGGATCGAAGATCCTGAGGGATTCGCCAAACTGTTAATTCTTCATCCTTTCCTTTCTTTGGCGCCGAGCTGGTGTCTTCTCCTTCTTTTCCGAGCCGATTTGCTGTAATCTATTTAGCCTTGTTTGCATTCGGTTCTCGTTCAGAGGGACAGCAGTTATCTCGACTTTGTCCTTTCCTTTGGAACGGAAATTCCTCGTTTTCTCCTTTTCCTGTACAGAAAATAACCATTATCAGTGGCTAAGTCTTGCATATCAATTCTCACATGTTTTGTTATGGTTCCTTATTACTTTCCAAATTCATGATACAAAAAGGTTCACAAATTCTATTAAAAAGCCACTGAAATAGTCATCAAAAGCATACCATTCACTGTTACCAAACTGTGTGGGAGCGCCGCGCTTCATGTAGCTACTGGTTCCCAAATGCGTGTTGCAGTGGACTGTTTTCGCGGCACCATCTTCAACTGGTGCGAAGCCGTGTTGGCCAATATAAAAGGCCAACTTACCAGAGCAAAAACTGGGAAACTTAAAAACTTTGGATACGGATCCATCGTCGTTTCTTTTGCTTTGGAGAGGATTCCTCAATTAGCTCCACAGAGTATTTCAGTTGATGCCGGTCGACCTCGAGAACCGAGAATGGTTCGCTGGTCCGTGCTGATGGCCCGTCATGCTATTGAAGGCACTGAGATTGTACGATTCCCTGCTTCATATTTTCGTTGGCTGGATCGCCAAGTTTTCATGATAGAGGATTTTCCGTATGCCGGGATGGATTTCTGCGGCGACAGAGAGATGTCTCTCCCTGCAGGGGAACAGTGGGATGATTCAGGTAAAACATTTTTCAACGTTTGCTAAGTTCTAATTTTTTTAATTTTTTATCGTCTTAGAAAACTAATAACCAAAAGTTTTTTTTGAATACAGATGTGGGTCCACAACGACCAGCGCATCTCCAACCTTTCGAGAGGAGACAACCAGTTGCGCCCGCACCAGCCCCAGCAGGCCAATCGGTAGAGATTTTGACTGATTTGGAGCATCATCTAGAGTGCTTGACTCTAGATATACCAGAGACTAGCATAGATGACATCCCTCTCAGGCTACAAAGATATGTGATTGGAGTCCCAGGACCTTTCAGGAGGTTCCTATGCAGGGTGGCTCGAGCAGTTTTTTCCTATCGAGATCATCATCAGTGATGGGATGATCGTATAGACTCATTTTTGTACTTTTGTATTATCATTTTTGCCGATCATAAGGTGTTTTCAACCTATGATCGAAGACGATGTATATTTTTGAACACACTCCTATGATATATATCACTATTTTGATGGCTATCTGTATACATATATGAATGTTGATTGTTTTACTGCTTTTAATTATTGCAAATGTCTATTTATCATACTAGAAGCAATTGAATCTGCTAATGTATTTAAATGTCTTGGAATATGCTGATATTCAATGTAATCAAACTCATGTTCCAAGAGACGAACTCTCAAAAACAACCTTAATAACACTGGATTTCTAATGGTATAAACCCTGTTAAGCTGTAATACAACAAGTTCAGAATCCAACCTTACAATCAAACTCCGAATTCCAAATGATATGGACTCAGACAATAACTCAATCACTGCACTATACTCGGCAATGTTATTTGTTGTTTGACCAAGGCTTACCCCATGTATGGATACTAACTCGTCAGAGGGTGAATAGATAACCCAAGCTGCGGAAGAAATGTTCCGTGTACTACGACAAGCACCATCAGCAAAACCAATGTAGGTTTGAAGAGATGTCGACATCTGCAATATCAAGAGTAAAACTCAGATAAGCAGTCATAGTGAAAAACACACTTCTAAACTAGGCACACTTTTTAATCTAAAACACACCAACAGTAAAGAAATCTAAAACTAACAAAAAATCTCCACACCTTGTGTAAGCGTAATATCTCTTTAGATAAAGCCCATTTCTGGGTTTATCTAAAGGGACACCATCAAAATCTACTAACTCATAGGCCCCTTTTGCTAACTTTCGTTTCACAATATAAGGACCATGCCACATAGGCACGAATTTTCCAGCTCCTAGCTTGTCGTTAGCTTGATCATAAAGTAAAACTAGGTCTCCTTCTGAAAAATTTCGAGGGGTCACATTTCTATCATGCTGAGCTTTTATCCTTTTAACATGAGCCTCGTTTGCTATTGTAGCACTTCGTCGATTCTCATCTAATTGGGCCAAGTACAAGAAACATTTTTCCTCTTCAGACGTAGCTGGAAGTAATTCTACGGCTAATTTTAGTGACGGTATTTTGCATTCAATCGGCAACACAGCTTCTAAACCGTAGACCAGTTGAAAAGGAGTGAAACCTGTTGATGTTTTGACTGAGGTTCGATATGCCCAAAGTGCTGAAAATAACATGGAATGCCAATTCGTCTTATGAATACCAATGATTCGTTTAATCATGGTGACTAAAAATTTATTAATGGCTTCAACCAGACCATTTGCTTGTGGATAGTACGGAGTGGAACTATCGTGGCGTAGGCCAAGTTGTTCTGTTAGTTCAGTCATCATGATGTTTCGAAAATGACTTCCATGATCCGTAATAATAGCTTGAGGAACACCAAACCTAGCAATTATATGATTAAATACGAATGTTGCAGCAGTCTTGCCGTCAGCTGAATATGTAGGCATCGCCTCGGCCCATTTCATAAAATAATCTACTGCGAGAATAATATAGGCACGCCCCCCGGCCGAGTGAGGGTTACATGTGATAAAATCGATACCCCATTTTGCAAAAGGACCAACAACAATTATAGGGTGAAGAGGAGCGGGTGGCGCGCGCATTTTTCTATCAAAAATTTGACAGTTGTGGCATTTCCGAACCGCATAAATGCAATCTTTGAATAATGTTGGCCAAAAATAACCTGCACGCAATATCTTTTGGGCTGTGGCATACCCAGACATATGACCGCCACATGCTCCAGAATGACAGTCATTTAGCACCTTTTCAGCTTCTTCATGAGTTAGACAACGTCGAAAAACAGAATCCGCTCCACGTCGATAAAGAGTATCACCAATGATATTATATTGTTGGGATTGGAAGCGTATTTTCCGTCGCTGAGTTCGTGAAATTTCAGGCCGAAAAGATTGGGTTTGGAGATACACAATAATATCCCCATACCATGGATCAAGCGTACTGATAAGAAACAAAGATTCATCCACAATGGACTCTTCTGCCACTGTTTCAATATCAGTAGAGGGGAAATCACACATTAGTTCCGCAAAAACCAAAGACTTCTTTGCCTTGGATTTTTCAAATTCCAAGTCAAATTCTTGCAGGATAACTATCCATTTAGAATACTTGCCCCCTAGCAATTATCCGGTCAAAATATACATCATAGGGTTGCAATCAGAAATTACTGTGGTTTTACGTAACAATATGTAATGTCGAAAACGTTGGACAGCTTGAACAGCTGCCAAGGCCAATTTCTCCACATGTGTGTATTTGATTTCAGTCGGATTCAAATTTCGACTAAGATAATAAATCACATGTTCGTTGTGAGATTCATCTTCCTGAACTAGTACCATTCCAATGGTGGAATGAGAAGCAGCGAGATACAAAATGTAATCTTGGTTGTAGTTGGGAGGATGCAATAACGGTGCATGGGTCAACGCGTGTTTAAGTGCATCAAAATATCGATCAGCGACCTCGTCCCAAAAGAACGGAATGTCCTGTTTCAACAACCGGGTAAAACCATTTGCGAGCTCGGCATAGTTCGGAATAAATCTACGTAAAAAGTTTGCTTTCCCCTGCAAACTTTGGAGTTGGCGCAATGTCGAAAGAGGAGGCAATTTAACAATAGCTTCGACCTTCGAAGGATCGACACGAATGACTGATTTCGAAACAACAAATCCCAGTAAACGACCCGATTCTACGCAGAAAACACATTTATGCGGATTCAACCTTATCCGATAATGCGACATCTCATAAAAATTGCTCGTAAATGAGTGGGATGATCGGCCCTACGTAATGAATGAGCAGGTAAATCATCTAGATATGGCTGAAAAATGTGCTTAATATCATGAAATGCATAAGACATTGCCCGTTGAAAAGTTGCTCCAGCATTCTTTAGTCCAAAAGGTAGTTTACAATAGGCAAACGTTCCCCATGGACAAATGAAAGCTGTTTTAGGTTGATCTGCAGGGAGTATGTTTATTTGATTGTAGCCGGAAAAACCATCCATAAAGGAGAATAGTTCACTTCCAGCACAATCGTCAATTATCTGATCGATATAGGGAGTTGGATAATTGTCTTTTGGACACGCTCGATTAATATCCCTATAATCGATACATACTCTTATCGTTCCTTGTTTTTTAGTGACAGGAACAATGTTCGATACCCAATCCGTTAAGGGAATTGGATAAATGAATCCTGCTCGAAGTAATTTTTCAACTTCAGTTTTTATAGCAGCAGATTTTCTAGGATGTATTTGACGTAATCGTTGACGAACAGGTTTAGCATCCGGGTAAGTCTTAATTTCATGAACCACGATCGATGGATCAATTCCTGGCATTTCTTCATAAGACCAGGCAAACACGTCACGGAATTCTTGAAATAGGGCTTTATAAGTCCGAATTTCTTCATCTGTACAACAAGCACCTATATGAATGTTTTCAATTATTCCTGGTTTTACTGAAATGTCAATTGGAACCGTTCTAGATATATTTTCCAAATTTAACTCAGAATCAGGATTTTGCAATGGATTCTGAGGTTCCTTGGAATATTCAGAAGTAAAAATTGAAGCGAAATCATTTTCAAAATGATCTAATTCAGGTAAAAATGAAGACCTGTGATGGAGATCTTCCCATGGTAAATCATCAACAGACAAAAACTCACGAATTTGCTCATCCGTATGAACAATTTCAGGAAATGTCGTTGCATCTGAACTAGAAATAGAAAGCGATTCCTCTTGGATCCCATTCATTGGATCGGTTTCGGTTGAAAAGGGGTTGGAAAAAGACTGTACAGTCTGGTACGCAATTTCAAATGGACTCAAAGGCATCGCGCCATCAAATGAATCTATCTCGGATTCTGAAGGAAGAATCCAAGGATCATCAAACATAACTGTGTCTGACGAAATCATATGAATAGTTGCAGTAGAAGATGATACGTTAGGAGGAGGAAAGGAAAAAGTTCCTAGCAAACCAGAATCTTTAACCAAACCTACTCCAACATCCTTATAAGGGATAGCCGTTTTACCAACATGCTGGATTGTTTCTGTAGAGGTTGGGTCTGACGAAAAATAAGTTAACTGATCTATTGTCACGATCCTTCCTTGATATGGAAATTTTATAAGTCGAAAGACCGAAGAGACAACAGCAGTCATAGCATAAGACCAACTACGACCCAGTAGAAGGTTGTAATCTAGAGGGACATCAACCACCTCCACATCTAGATTAACAATTTTCCCTTCAACCCCTATGGGTAAATCCTGCAAAATACCATAAGGTTGAAAACCTCGACCATCAAAAGCTTTTAGAATCGTCGGAGATTGGTTAAGTGTAGGAGAACCAAGATATTTCCAACACTGAAACGACATAATACACGTTGAAGCTCCCTCATCAATCACAGTCCGAAAAATAGGTCTGTTTTTTACTAACACTGGAATCTGGAAAGCCATTTGGTGAGGGAGACGCGGTGTACTAGTTTCTAAATCGAAGATTATAAGGTTAGAATCCTGAACATCAACAGCTCCTATAGTAGACAATAACAATTTACGCTGTGCTGGACACGATTGCAGCACTTCCAAAGCCGACATTGCTGAAGGAGAAACAGCTAAATCTTCAACAATGTTGTAATTCTGAGCAGCTCTCGCATGTGGATTGAAAGCTAATTTATGAAGAACACCTTTAGCAGGCGGTTTGATTATCAAGTCTGGATTTTTTTTCTCGATCTGTAGCGGACCGGAAACAGGAGGAGTTGTATTTGATGCGTTGGCATTAGAAGACTCTCCTTCTTTGCCATCAATAGGATTCTTAGAACCGTAATCTTGCGATCGCGTCGCAATCCTTACATGAGACATCATCATAATAGGCTCTTCTAAAGTAGTCGAGGAAGAACCAATCATTTTACTATCTTGAACTGGAAAAGGACCCTTCAAGACAGCAGGTTGTTGCGATCCTTTAACGAGTTTCGTAACCTCCTCTCGATATGGAAATTCTTTCGTGAAGTGATCTTGTTCACAAATGAAGCAAGGATAGCGAGGTTTACGTTTCTCGTCATTGGATTCTTCTCTATCTGTTTTCTCTTTCGAATTTTTCTTGTTTTTGTTCCTCCCCTTCTTTTTACCACCGGATTTTGATTTTGCCGTAGATGTTTCAAAGACATGAATATCGGCAGAAACTTCTTGAGAGGATTCTCCTTTCGGGGAATCAGGTAAAGTTATAATTGGAGAAGAATTCTTTGAGGATTTCTTCTTACTTTTAGAACTAATTGTACCAATCATACCGTCAGCGGCATGAGACCCTGAAGGAGCAGCAGCTATTTGACCTTGTTTGGGTAAATCGGGAATTTTTTCATGTAGAGTACCTGACTGCGTATAGACGAGGTCAAGGTACTGAGCCTGAGCAATTACTTGCTCTTCAGTAACAACACCAGCCTTAGCTACATCTTCAGTGATCTTGGGCAGTAATGATTTTACAAACCATTCTGCCAAAATTTGATCCGGAATATAAACCTTCACCAAACGTCGTCTACGTCGCCACTCATGAATATGATCAGAAATATACGTGGACGTAGATTGTTTTAGTGAAGTTAATAATTCCGTGCCATTGTCGTATCTGACAGGCAACTGGAAATGAGTTAAGAAAGACGTTGCTAACTGACTGAAATTATGAAACGAGCCTCGTGGCAACTCAATGTACCATTTGGCTGCAAGACCTATGAGTGTCCTCTGAAAAAGACGTAAGAGAATCGAATCATCAATAATCGAATTAGATGCACACCAAAGGTGATAAGTCATAACATGATTTGATGGATCCTCTCCTGACTTACCTTCAAATTTCGGTATATCACTAGGCAACTTATGAGGCATTGACGGCCAGTTCTGATAATAGAAAATAGGATCATTTGTGAGGCGCGTCAAATCTGGTAAGTCCAAAGTTGCGATGAACGGTAATTGACGGTTAGGGTCACGAAAACCTTGAGAAGCCAAAGCAGATCCAGGAGGCGGATACCCAGGATAACTAGGAATCGGATTAGCATTGGGTATTGTATAACCTCCCGGATAACCAGGATGAGTCGGACCATACTGAGGTTGTTGATAAGTATAACCAGGGTATGGTTGATAGCTTGGATTCTGAACATAGGGACCGAATTGCGGCTGTCCTTGGTACGGTTGATAAGTAAATTGAGGTTGACTTGTAACAACTGTACTTGTACCGGCTTATCCTGCAGGCATCTGAACTGTAGTCTGAACTGAGGGTCCTGACTGAGGTACAGAGACTTGAGGGATTTGCACAGATACAGGGATAGCCGAACTCGGGGCTACAGACACTCCAGAAACAGGTGTAACAGGTTGCACAGACGTTGCAGCAGTTGCAGCAGTTTGGGGCGGAGTCTGAGGTGTACTAGGCCCAGCCTGCTGAACTGAACTAGGTGCAGGAGTTTGAATAGCTGGCTGAAAAGGTTGCTGGGTTGAACCAGAAACCAATGGCTGACCAGGTTGATAAGGTAACTGCAAGTAGGCTGCAAAGGCTGTTGATATTGGGACGGATCCCATACCATCATTCCGGGGTATTGTCCCGTAGAAGGTTGAACGTAGGGACCAAAACCTGGTTGAACGTAGGGTTGATAATAAGGTAAAGTTCCGGCTCCTTGAACAGATGGTTGACCAGAAGGCTGTTGGTAACCTTGTATTGGGTACTGCCCTTGAGGTTGATAACCTTGAGGCACGTACTGAAGTTGGGGTTGTTGAGGACCCTGAGGAGCTTATTGAGTTTGGGTTTGACCTTGAGGAATGTACTGTCCTTGAGGTTGGTAACCCTGAGGTATGTACTGTCCTTGGGGTTGCCCCCCAAAATAATATGGATCCACAGTTTGTCCTGGGAAAAAGCTACCTTGAGGTTGTGCCCCGGGTGGTAACTGATTACCTTGAGGTTGCCCCCCAGGTGGTAATTGACTACCCTGAGGTTGCCCCCCAGGCGGTAACTGAGTTCCCTGAGGTTGACCCCCAGAAGGAAACTGACTGCCTTGAGCTTGAGGATTAGGAATGTTACCAGACATCATATAAACTTGTTCTGCGTTCGACGTTTCAATTTTAAGTTCACCAAGACCAGATGATAACACATTTTCGATAGGTTGAGGAGTTGCTCCTGAGAAAGTACCAGACAAAGACTGATATCCCGCAGGAACAGAAGGACCACCATGTAAAAAAGATTCAGGCGTTTGTGAAAACATGGATGACTCTCCAGCCATAATAGATGACGGATAATAACCTCTGGGCGTAGGATGAAATGGAACTCGAGGTGGATAAAAAGCAAGACCCGGATTCTCTAAAAAATCAGTTAAAGAGAGATACCAGGGATTAGTTCGAATAGGGCTGTAGAAAATAGATTCACGCTCCCCAAGATTTAACGATTGAGGGGAGTTGGGAAGAGATATGTCTTCGTCTGGATTAGTAAGTTCTTCTATAGAAATTAGTCCAGAGGGAAGATTTTTCAGTAACTATATTTCTTACCCTAAGTGAACCTGGATCGCTAGAAGTTGGTGAGATAAATCCTGAGGACGTTTCTAACACAGAAGATTCAGTTTCAGGTTCAGAGATTTCAGGTTCGTCAGATAATTCACCAGAAGGAGAAATATTTTCAGTGACTTCAGAAACTGAAATTGGTTCTTGAATATATTCTGTTGTAGGAATTTGATGATCAGGATGTATCACAATAGCAGAGCTTTCAGCTTCTGTTGATCTAAGTCTACGGCTACTGTGTGGAACCAGAGCTCGAAGCCCTTCAAGATGACCTGGTGTAAATTCAGGGGGTTTTCCTTGTATTCTCCGGGATTGTCTCGGCAATTCCGCCACGATGAAAAATTATCTAATCACACGCAAACAAAGAAAAATTTCAATGAAAACACCTAAAGTCTCTAAGAAACAAACAATTGAATCACTCGCTTAAAAAATCTAAGAGTTCAAACCACACACAAACAAGTAACTTTCCGTATTAAAATCACTAGTTGGTGATGAAATCCAACTTAGTAGAGTTTTAACACGAAAAGGGCGGTTGGACCAGTTACCCCGACAACCTGCTTAATGAAACAGACTGGCACAAGTTTCTTCACATAACCATCTCGAGTGAAGAGAACCCCCCAGAGAGTCCAAGTGAGTCTAGCCGACGTCTGTTCCAGGTACAGTGGGATCTTCCCTCCACCGTCACCTTAGGAAAGAATCCTAAATATTATGGCCTCTAAGGTTACCAACTGAAACAAATATACCTGGGGGAACAGTCTACGATCCGACACACACGCAAGGGCAGAGTAACAAAGCTCAATCCCCTTGAAGGCTCCTTGAACAGAATCCAAGGTTTATCGACAAGTGACCCCTGGCTCCTCGACAATGGTCTATCCGAGGTTTACCGTTTTTAATACGTGTATATCTTCTATCGTTCCGAATGAGGAAGGATTGATTACCCCACTGGTTCAGATATGATCTCGTGCTTAACTTCTTTAAGAGGAGCTTCCCAGAGCATACATGCAACAACTGGAATTCTTCCTACCGCAAGATATATCTACTTGTTTGTTTTATCTATCTTGGAGAGTTAATTACTTCCTACTCCAAGATACTAGCCTAAGCTATGTTGGTGATGAGAGCCCTAGAAATAAAAAGATTACTAGATGAATTTTATTTAAGCGTTACTTTTAAGAGCTGTTTCTTAAGTCAATGGGTGTGGAAATGAAACTTTGTATGATGTGAAGACTCGACTTCCAAAAACACTAAAATGCACCTATGATGATATTCAATTCTTTTTCTTTCAATGAACTTTCTATCTAAAGAAGAGTTAGAGAATGCAACCTTTAAATTCCTTCTTCAAACATGAAAACTAATTGAAAGAAACTATTTTGTCTTTTTTCAATAAACTATCAAAGCTTACAAGAAAAACTCTTTTCTTTTCCAAACAAGAAGCTACAAAACAATTCTCTTTCGAAAGAAATCTACAAAAATTAAAGCTATTCAAAACTACAAAAACTAATTTTGAAAACTAATCTAAATTGAGTAAAAGCTTTTTAGAGTTTTTTATGAATGTTTCCCTTAGTTGTTCAGCAAACTAAGAATCTATCAAACAGATCAAAAAACACTCAAAATATGTTTTTCAAAACACTCAAAGAATAAATGAAATTCAAAACTTTGAAGCAAGTTCTTTCGAAGATTTGCAAAGAAATCAAAAGGCTTAATTTCTCAACATAGGATATTTCCAAAATCAAGTCGGATTCAAAAGACAAAAAGAGATCAATGTAATCTGAGATACTGCAAATTGTCAAAAGTTGGAATCACTACAAAGACCAAGTAGGAAAAATAATCCAATCGGAAAAATCTCCTAGAAAATCATTCAAAACACTAACACTGTTGGAGTTCATACACAATGAATTCTTGATTGACACAATAACCAGTCTTGGCAGAAACCAAAGATCTAAAAATTAACCAGAAAAAGAAACCTAGAAATTTTCTAAAATTTTTACAGGGTCCGCATGTAATTAGTGTTGACAGGTGCGGTCCCGCACTGTGTTCTGTAAAGAAAGTGCGAAACTACTCGCACTGTCAAAGTTATGCAGAGTGCGGTCCTAGCAAAAATTATAGAAAAACTCAAAAAACTTCTAAATTTTCAAAAACAGAAAAAATTTAAAGTACCCAGACAGATGTGAATTAATCAAAAACCAGAAAAAACGTTTTCTCTAGTCAAAAATCAAAGATAACCAAGAACAAACAAGTTCTTCCCCAGTATGGTCGCCATTTTGTTGTGTAGATTAATCCGTCTTGCGGACAAGACCGATCTCTCTAGTACAAAAGGTAACTAGCAACAAACAACCAATTATACTAATCTCTCTCTAAGCATATAAGATTTATAAAAACACTATATGGGTGTAAGGCCTACCTTATGTCCAACGCTTGCTTGATTTTGTTGAAGTCCTTCCCGTGCACTGAAAGAACGTTCCTCGTATATCTGCAATCACAAACAAGCAAAAAGATTAAGCAGCACCTGTATAAACATTATTACAAATCATACTTATCATAATGATCAAGGAATTTATGAAATAAACCATGAATTGACAGTTTAATGAGAGAAATGAGTATATTTGTATTAACTTCAAATGTAGAAAACCTTTACAACCTGTGCCTTGATGTTGTGCAGGTCCTCCCGGGGTCCGAAGCAGGAATCTCCTCTACTTTGACAAGCATTGCACTCTTGAACTAAGACAAATGGAGATGAGTGATTTAACCTCACAGAAAGTCTTAGTTAACTAAGTCTGAATCTCAACAGCATTTAACTTCAAATCTCATAAGCTTGAACTCCCTTTGAGGCTACCCAAGGCCTCTTTTTATAGTGAAAGAGAGGAGGTTTCTAGTTCCAAATATGAAGGGATAGCTTCCTCCTTCAAAGGGATAAGCTCCTTACATCAAGGGGTTAGCTCCATCAAGTGAGGGATGCATGAACCTCTTCAAAGCGTATCCATTCCCGAAAATTCCCGTCTAGAATCTTCTAGAATTCACCTGGAATTCACTTTTTATCTTCATTTTCTCGCCTTTTTATGTTTTACAGAGGTCCGCACCCATTACACACAGAACGTGCGGTATGGTTCCGCAGGCAGGCTGAGATTTAGGTGCGGGACCGCAGGGAATGCATAGAGAAAGTGCGATACCAATTCTTAGGGGATTTTAGGGATTTTTCTCTGATTTTGAAGCTTGACATGAGGAGCTGGTATATTAGACTTGCAAAAGGATGAAGTATGAGTAATGATAAGCTCATACTCATGGTAAGATGTCAAGGTGACAGTTTTCAGTGTAACATATATCGATATCAATTTTCTCCCAATCTTAGTAAGGTCGCGGCACGCCTCAGGTGAGAATCTCTACTCCTCGGAGCAAGGTAAAAATGCCAACGTGGTGCTAGAATATAGCGGAAATTATTGTTGGCCTCTAAGCCGAACCTGGGTCTTGCCTAAGAGACCTTTTCTTTGCCAACAAATGGTTCTGTTTCCGGGACTCGAAATTTCATTTGGGAGCTAGATCATGGTATCTCAAATATTCGAAAGAGAAATACGAAGCTGGTGGGATAACCACTTAGATCAGTTCATCACTTAGCAAGCAGAGCTGAGACAACAAAGGGAGAAAACAGTCAAAGATCTGGTTCTATTTTCTGAATATTCTAGTGATGTTTATGAGGTATTTTGGGGAAAGTTCCTAAAAGAACTCTACAACTGGTTGTGAAGGATCCAGACCAAAGTAACCAAAGGAAAGTCATGGAAGGTTGATCGCAAGTGGGTGCACAGAGATATGTTGGCCCTTCATCAGTTAAATACCGATTTGACCCAAGCTGTATATTATTGGGTGGAATCTACCTTGGACGGATACATAGTGGAGTTTGCAGCGGAGTGCTGCTAGTCCTTTTCGAGGGTAGAGGATATATTTAGATCTGGGTTACAGGGGAAGCTACTGAAGGAGATTCCATTGTGGATTAAAGCTTTGATGGTAGATGAAGGACTAATTGGGTTCCAAAAATTTGAGATGGAAGCGTAAAACTCTGGTGCTGGGGGAAGGGACTGGGGAAGAGATGCTACGAGAACAGTGAAAAAAGGGGAGTAGGAGTGTTGCACTGAAAATTTTCATCTTGACATTCTGCTATCTGTATGAGCTTATTATCACTCATACTTCCTCCTTTGCAAGTCTAACACATCAGTTCCTGATGTCAAGCCTTAAAAATAAGAGAAAAGTTCTAAAAAATCTCTTTAACTTTGGTATCACACTTTCTCTTTGTCTTGCCTGCGGTCCCGTACCTAATGTTCATGACTCCTGCGTACCTGAACGCACTTTTTCTATGTTAAGGGTGCAGATCCCTGTAAAAGATTAAAAAGGTGCAAGTAAACTCAAAAAGCTCACTTTCAGTAAATTCTAGAAGCCTCTTGAAGGAATCTTGCGGTGGCGGAACCACTCTTTTGAGGTTCATGTATCCCTTGACTTAAGGAGCTAACCCCTTGATGTGAGGAGCTTATCCCTTTGAAGGAGGATTCTATCCCTTCATAGTTGGAACTGAAACCTCCTCTTTTGCACTATAAAAAGAGGCCTTGGGTAGCCTCAAGGGGAGTTCAAACTTTAGAATTATTTGAGGTAAAGTGATGTTGGGATTCAGACTCATTTAACTGAGATTTTGTGCAGAAAGATCACATACCTCTATCTGTCTCGGTTGGAAGAGTGCAAGGCTTTTCTGAGTAGAGGAGATTCCTGCTTCGGACCCCGGGAAGGCCTGTTCAACATCAAGGCTAAGGTTGTAAGGTTTTCTTTATTCAAAGTTAATACAAATGAATTCATTTTTCTCAATAAGCTGTTAATTAACTGTTTATTTCATATATTCCTTGATCACTATGATAGGCATGATTTACAATATTTACTATATAGGTGCTATTTAATGTTTGCTTGTTTGTGACTGAAGCTCTATAAAGATAACTCCTTCAAGTGACTGAAGGACAACTACTGCGAACAAGCATTGGATCTACGGTAAGACCTTAACACATTTATAGTATTCTTTTGTAAATCACATATGTCTAGAGAAAGATAGGTTTATTAGGCTGTTTGTTGCTATATTACCTTTTGGTACTAGGGAGATCGATCTTATCTGCAAGATTGATTTATCTGGTCAACAAATTGGCGACTCCACTGGGGAAGGATTCTTGTTTTTTGGTTTTCCTTTGTTTTGACTTGAGAAAATGCTTTTTTTGGTTTTTAATTGGTGGATACTCACCTGGGTAGCTTAGGTTTACTTTGCTTTGAAAAGTTTTGAAGTCTTTTGTGTTTTTCTTGAACTTTTTTGGTGACCACACTTTGTTTTCCTACACAGTGAGGGATGTTTCGCACTTTCCTTGAAGTAACCAGTGCCTGGACCCTGTTAAAATTTTTGAAAAAATTCAGATTTCTTCTTCCAGTTTATGTTTAATTTGATTTAGGATTTCTAGTATCTACCCAGATCTGTATTGTTCCTGTCAAAAGCCTCTTGTGAGTGAGTTCCAACAGTATTTATGTTTTGAGTGATTTTCTATAAGTTTTGCATACTTGGATTGGTTTTCACTTGGTCTCTGTAGTGACTCAAAGATTGGAAGCTTGAAATACCTCAGATCACACTGGTATTTTTGTCTTCTTGATGAGTCTGAATTGGTTGTGAAATCCATCCTTTCTTGAGAAATAGATCTAGTTGTCTCTTTGCAAATATTTGAACAAACTTTGTTATAAGTTCTGAATTTCATTTTTACAAAAGGAAACATATCTGGATGTTTTTTGATTTGTTTGTTATTCTGGACAAATGAATCCTTAGTTTACTGAACAACTAAGTAAAACATTCTCAAAAAATTAAAGATTTTATTCAATTAGATTTTCAAAGTTTGTAGATTTCAAAATTAGTTTTTTGTAGTTTTGAGTGCCTTTTAGAACTTGTAGATTTCTTTTGAAGGAAAGTTGTTTTTGTAGTTTCGAGTCTTGAAAGTAAAAGGGATTTATTGTGAGCATTGATTATTTGTCTCGTTTTGAGTTCTTATTGAAAAGACAAAAATATTTTCTTTCATTTATTCTTCATGTTCAAAGAAAGAATTGTCCCTTAAAAAGAATTGCATTCTCGAACTCTTTCTTTAGCTAGAATTTCATTGAAAGAAAAACGAATTGTTCATCATTTTAGGTGCATTTTTTAGTGTGTTTTGAAGTCGAGTCTTCACACCATCAAAATTTCATTTCCATACCTATTGACTTAAAGAACAGCCCATAAAAACAATGCTTAATTAAAATTGAACGAGTAATCTTTTCTATTTCTAAGGCTCTTATCACCAATATAGCTTAGGCTAGTATCTTGGAGTAGGGAGTAATTAACTCTCCAAGATAGTAAAAACAAACAAGTAGATAAATATTGTGGTAGGAAATAAATCCAATTGTAATTGGTACAATATGGGAAGCTTCTCTTAAAGGAGTTAATCACGAGATCATGTCCGAACCTTTGAGACAATCAATTCTGTTTCATTGGGAAAGATAGAAGATCTGTGCGCATTACAAACGGTAAACCTCAGATTAACCATTGTCGAGGAGCCTGGGGTCACTTGTTGGTAAACCTCGGATTTTCCACGTTGAGGATCCTTTAAGGGGATTGAGCTTAGTTAATCTGCCCTTGCGCATGGAATCGGATCATAGACTATTCCCCTAGTTGTATTTGTTACTATTGGTAAC
This sequence comes from Pinus albicaulis, assembly GCA_034641835.2. NCBI lineage: Eukaryota > Viridiplantae > Streptophyta > Pinopsida > Pinales > Pinaceae > Pinus > Pinus albicaulis. The sequence continues at coordinate 422,181,998 of CM076576.1, forward strand.
CTTAGTGTCCATAAGCTTAAGATTATTTCCTAAGGTGACGATGAAGGAAAGATCTCACTGTACCTGGAGCAGACGTCGACTAGACTCACTTGGACTCTCTGGGGGGATCTCTTCACTCGAGATGGTTTTTTGAAGAAACTTGTGCCAGTTTGTTTCATTAAGCAGGTTGTCGGGGTAATTGTTCCAACCGCCCTTTTTGTATTAAATTTCTACTAAGTTTGATTTCATCACCAACTAATGTTTTTAGTACGGGAAGTTACTATTTGTGTGTGGTTTGAACTCTTATATTTTTAGGCATGTGATTTAGTTGTTTGTTTCTTTAGAGACTTTAGGTGTTTTATTGAAATTTTCTTTGTTTGCGTGTGATTGATTAATATTTAATTGTGGCAGAATTACTGAGACAATCCCAGTGACTTCAGGGGAAGCCACCTGTGTATACACAAAGTCATATTGAAGGGTTGTGTGCTTTAGTATCATCTAGTAGCGGTAGAATTAGATCAATAGAAATCGGAAGTTCATCTATAGTTTTTCATCCTGATCATCAAATACCCACGACAGAATATATTCAAGAGCCGATTTCAGTTTCTGAAGTTACTGGAAGTATTTCTCCTTCCAGTGAACTAGCTGAAGAACCTGAAATTTCCGAGCTTGACACTGAACCTTCTATTTTGGAAACATCCTCAAGATTTATTACTCCAACTTCTAGGGATCCTCGTTCACCTAGGGTAAGAAATATTGTTACTGAAGATCTTCCACCTGGCCTCATTTCTATTGAAGAACTTGCCAGTCCAGACAAAGAGGTATCTCTTCCCGAATCCCCTCATTATTTGAATCTTAGGGAGCGTGAATCCATTTTCTACAGCCCTATTAGGAGTGACGCTTGGTATTTATCTTTGATTTTTTTTTAGAAAACCCGGGTCTTGCTTTTTCTCCACCTCGAATTCCATTTCATCCTACGCCCAGAGGTTACTATCCTTCATCTACCATGTCAGGAGAGTCATCGATGTTTTCCCAAACACTGGAAGCATTTTTACACGGTGGTCCTTTTGTTCCTTCAGGGTACCAGGCTCTCTCTGGTACTTTCTCAGGAGCAGCACCTCGACCGATTGAACAAGTATTATCATCTAGTCTTAATGGAATTAAAACTGAAACGTTGAATGCAGAGCAAATCTTTATGATGTATGGTAATATTCCAAATCCTCAACCTCAAGGTGGTCAGTTACCACCTAGGGGGCAACCTCAAGGTGGTCAGTTACTGCCTGGGGGGAAACCTCAAGGTAGTCAGTTACCGCCTAGGGGGCAACCTCAAGGCAGTCAGTTACCGCCTGTGGGGCAACCTCAAGGAAGTCAATTACCACCTGGGGGGAAATTTCAAGGTAAATTTTTCCCAGGAAAAACTGTAGGACAATATTATTTTGGAGAAAAACCTCAAGGACAGTACATACCTCAAGGTTATCAACCTTCAGGACAGTACATACCCCAAGGTCAACCCCAGACTTAATATATTCCTCAAGGTCCTTATCAACCCCAGATTTAGTACGCGCCTCAGGGTTATCAACCTCAAGGTGAGTACCCAACTCAAGGTTTTCAACTGCCTTCTGACCAATCATTTGTACAAGGAGTTGGAAATTTACCACTTAATTATCAACCCTATGTTCAACCAGGCTATGGTCCTTCATATGTACAACCTTCTATGGGACAGTACCATGGAATTGACATGGTGTGGGATCTGTCCCAAATTCAACAGACTATGCAACCTAATGTGCAGTTATCTAGTCAACCTGGACAACCTTTAGTTTCTGGTCCAAACCAGCAACCTGTCCAGCCTACTGTTCAAATCCCTGCACCTGGTTCTGTTCGACAGTCTGGGCCTAATACACCTCAGACTCCACCTCAAACTGCTGTAACTATTGCAACATCTCTTCAACCTATAACACCTGTTTCTGGAGTATCTATAGCTCTGGTTTCTTCTATCCTTGCATCTGTGCAAATCCCTCAAGTCTCTGTACCCCAGTCAGGACCTATAGTTCAGACTTCGGTCCAGATACCTACAGGACAAGATGGTACAAGTACAATTGTCACAATTCAACCGCAATTAAAATATCAACCGTACTAGGGACAGTATCAATTCGTTCCTGTTTTACAAAACAAAGTTTATCAGTATCAACCATACATATCTAGTCAACTTGGACAGCCTTTGTTTTCTGGTCCAAACTAGCAACCTACCCAACCTACTGTTCAAATCCCTACACCTGGTTCTGTTCTGCAGTCTGGGCCTAGTACACCTCAGACTCTGCCTCAAACTGCTGCAACTACTGCAGCATCTGTTCAACCTATAACACCTAATTCTGGAGCATCTGTAGCTTCGGTTTCTTCTATCCCTGCATCCACACAAATCCCTCAAGTATCTGTACCCCAGTCAGGACCTATAGTTCAGAATTCGGTCCAGATACCTACAGGACAAGCTGGTACAAGTAGGATTGTCACAAGTCAACCGTAATTCACATATCAACTATACCAGGGACAGTATCAATTCGGTCCCGTTTCACAAAACCAATTTTATCAATATCAACCGTACCCTGGCTATACTTATCAACAGCCTCAACAACCACAGTTTGGTCTGGTTAATCCTAGTTTCCAGGGGGTTTATACCATTCGTAATGCAAATCTGATTCCCAGTTATTCTGGGTATCCTCCTCCCGGAACTGCTCTTGTTACTCAAGGTTTTTGCAACCCTAACCGTCAGTTACCATTTATTGCAACTTTGGATTTACCTGATTTTTCACGCCTTACGAATGATCCAATTTACTATCATCCATATTGGCCTCCAATGCCACATAAGTTTCCCAATGATATACCAAAATTTGAGGGTAAGTTAGGAGAGGATCCGTCAAATCATGTTATGACTTATCACCTCTGGTGTGCATCTAATTCGATAATTGATGATTCAATTCACTTACGTCTTTTTCAACGAACTCTTATTGGTCTTGCTGCAAAATGGTACATTGAGTTACCACGAGGCTCTTTTAATAATTTCAGTCAGTTAGAAACTAATTTCTTAACTCATTTTCAGTTTCCTGTCAGATACGACAATGGCACGGAACTATTGACTTCACTAAAACAATCCACGTCCACATATATTTCTGATCATATTCATGAATGGTGACGTAGAAGGCGTTTAGTGAAGGTTTTCATTCCGGATCAATTTTGGCGGAATGGTTTGTTAAATCATTATTACCCAAAATCACTGAAGATGTATCTAAGGGAGGAGTTGTTACTGAGGAGCAAGTCATTTCTCAAGCTCAGTACCTTGACCTCGTCTATACGCAGTTGGGTACTTTACATGAAAAAATCCCCTATCTTCCAAAACAAGGTCAAATAACTACAGCTCCTTCAGGGTCTCATGCCACTAATGGTATGATTGGTTCAGTTAATACTAAAAGCAAGAAGAAATCTTCAAAGAATTCTTCTCCTATAATAACTTTACCTGATTCCCCGAAAGGAGAGTCTTCCACTGAAATTTCTGCCGACATTCATGTCGTAGAGACATCTACAGCCAAATCTAAATCTGGTGGTAAAAATAAGGGGAAGAATAAAAACAAATAGAATTCAAAAGATAAAATAGAAAAAAATGAATCTAATGATGAAAAATGCAAGCCTCGCTATCCTTGTTTCATTTGCGACGAGGATCATTTATTTAAAGAATGCCCGCATCGAGTGGAGGTTTCGAAATTCATTAAAGGTTCTTGACAACCTACTGTCTTGAAGGATCCTTTTCCCACTCAAGACAGTAAGATGATTGGTTCGACCTCGAATGCCTTAGAAGAACCTGTTATGATGATGTCTCATGTCAGGATTGCGACGCGATCACAAGATTATGGTAGTAAAAGTCCTGTTGGTGGTAAAGAAGCAGAATCTTCTAATTCAAACACATCAAATACACCTCCTCCTATTTCTAATCCGCTACAGATTAGGAAACCCAATTCATACTTAGTAATCAAATCGCCTGCTAAAGGTGTACTTTGTAAATCAGCTTTCAATCCACATGTGAGAGCTGCTCAGAATTACAACATTGTTGAGGACTTAGCTTTTTCCCCTTCAGCAATGTAGGCTTTGGAAGTGCTGCAATTGTGCCCAGCATAACGTAAATTACTTTTGTCTACCATAAGAGCTGTCGCTCTTCAGGATTCGAACCTAATAATCTTCGATTTAGAGAATAGTACACCCCGCCTACCTCATCAAATGGATTTCCAGATTCCAGTATTAGTAAAAAACAGACCGGTCTTCGAGACTGTGATTGATGAAGGGGCTTCTACGTGTATTATGTTGATCCAATGTTGGAAATCGCTTGGTTCTCCTACACTCAATCAGTCTCCGACAATTCTAAAGGCTTTTGATGGCCGAGGGTTCCATCTTTTCGGTATTTTGTAGGATTTACCTATAGGGGTCGAAGGTAAAACCGTAAACCTAGATGTGGAGGTGGTTGATGCCCCTCTAGATTACAACCTTCTCCTGGGTCGTAGTTAGTCTTATGCTATGGATGTTGTTGTTTCATCGGTCTTTCGGCTTATCAAGTTTCCACATCAAGGAAAGATCGTTACCATATACCAGCTAACTTATTTCTCATCCGATCCAGCCTCTACAAAAACTATCCAACATGTCGATAAAATGGCTATCCCTTACAAGGATGTTGGCGTAGGTTTGATTAAAGATTCTGGTTTACTAGGAACTTTTTCCTTTCCTCCTCCTGACGTATCACCTCCTATTGCAAATATTCATATGATTTCATCGAATACTATTACTTTTGATGATCCTTGGATCATACCTTCCAATTTCGAGTCAGATTCGTTTGATGGCGTGATGCCTTTGAGTCCCTTTGAAATTTCATATCAGGTTGTACAGTCTCTTTCTAATCCTTCTTCAACCAAAATTGATCTAATGAATGTGATCCCTGAGGAATCACTTTCTATATCTAGCTTAGCCACAGCGAAATTTCCCTATCTTGTTCATACTAATGAGCAGATTTGTGAACTTTTGTCTGTTGACGATTTACCATGGGAAGATCTACATCACCGATCTTCATTTTTACCTGAGCTGGATCATTTTGAAAATGATTTCTCTTCTATTTTTACTGTTGAATATGTCAAAGAACCACAAAATCCATTGCAAAATCCTGATTCTGAGTTAAATTTGGAAAATATCTCTCGAACGATTCCTATTGACATTTAATTTAAGCCAGGAATAATTGAAAACATTCATATAGGTGCTTGTTGTACGGGCGATGAATTCCACTCTTATAAAGCACTATTTCAAGAATTTCATGACTTGTTTTCCTGGTCATATGAAGAAATGCCAGGAATCGATCCGTAAATTGTTGTATATGAAATTAAGACTTACTCAGATGCAAAACCTGTCTGACAACGCTTACGTCAGATACATCCGAGAAAAGCTATTGCTATAAATGACAAAGTTGAGAAATTACTTTGTGCAGGTTTCATTTATCCAATTACTTTAACCGATTGGGTATCAAATATTGTTCCTGTTAACAAAAAACAAGGAACGATAAGAGTAAGTATCGACTATAGGGATATTAATCGAGCTTCTCGTAAAGACAATTATCCAACCCCCTATATCGATCAAATCATTGATGATTGTGTCGATAGCGAAATTTTCTCCTTTATGGATGTTTTTTCTGGTTACAATAAAATAAACATACTCCCTGCTGATCAGCCTAAAACAGCTTTCATTTGTCCATGGGGGACATTTGCTTATTGCAAACTACCCTTTGGATTGAAGAACGCTAGGGAAACTTTTCAAAGGGCTATGTCTTATGCATTTCATGACATTAAGCACATTTTTCAGCCTTATCTCAATGATTTACCTGCTCATTCATCGCGTAGGGCCGACCATATCACTCATTTACTAGCGATCTATTGAATTCGGATGAATCCACACAAATGTGTTTTCTATGTAGAATCGGGTCGCTTACGGGGATTTATTGTTTCAAAAGTAGGCATTCGCGTTGATCCGTCGAAGGTCAAAGCTATTGTCAATCTACCTCATCCTTCGACTCTATGCCAACTCCAAAATTTGCAGGGGAAAGAAAAAATTTTACGTCGTTTAATTCCTAACTATGCCAAGCAAACAAAGGGTTTTACCAGGTTGTTAAAAAAAACATTCCATTATTTTGGGATGAGATTACTGATCGATATTTTGATGCACTCAAACACGCGTTGACCCATGCACCGTTACTGCATCCTCCTAGTTACAACCAGGACTATTTTTTGTACCTCGCTGCCTCTCATTCCACCATTGGGATGGTTTTAGTTCAGGAAGATGAATTCAAAAATTAACATGTGATTTATTATCTTAGTCGAAATCTGCATCCGACTGAGATCAAATACACACATGTGGAGAAATTGGCATTAGCAGCTGTTCAAGCTGTCTAAATATTTCGTCACTACATCTTATTACGCAAAACCACAGTAATTTCTGACTGTAACCCTATGATGTACATTTTGACCAAACAATTGCTAGGGGGCAAGTATTCCAAATGGATAGTTATCCTGCAGGAATTTGACTTGGAATTTGAAAAATCCAAGGCAAAGAAATCTTTGGTTTTTGTAGAACTAATGTGTGATTTCCCCTCTACTGATACTGAAACTATGGCGGAGTAGCCCATTGCGGACGAATCCTTGTTTCTTATCAGTACTCTCAATCCTTGGTATGGGGATGTTATTGTTTATCTCCAAACCCAATCTTTTTGGCCTGAAATCTCATGATCTCAGAGACAGAAAATACATTTCCAGTCCCAACAATACAATATTATTGGTGATACACTCTATCGTCGTGGAGCGGATTCTGTTTTCCGATGTTGTCTTACTCATGAAGAAGCTGAGAAGGTTCTAAATGACTGCCATTCTGGAGCATGTGGCGGTCATATGTCTGGGTCTGCCACAGCCCAAAAGATATTACGCGCTGGTTATTTCTATCCATCCTTATTCAAAGATTGTATCTATGCAGTTTGGAAATGCCACAATTGTCAGGTCTTTGATCGTAAAATGCGTGCACCACCCGCTCCTCTTCACCCTATAATTGTTGTCAGTCCTTTCGCAAAGCGGGGTCTTGACTTTATTACATGTAACCCTCACTCGGCCGAGGGGCATGCATATATTATCCTAGCGGTAGATTATTTTACTAAGTGGGCCGAGGCGATGCCTACATTTTCGGTAGATGGCAAGACTACTGCAACTTTCAGGTTCAATCATATAATTGCTAGATTCGCTGTTCCTCAAGCCATAATTACAGATCATGGAAGTCATTTTCGAAATATCATGATGATTGAACTGACATATCAACTTGGCCTGTGCCACGATAGTTCTACTCCATATTACCCGTAGGCTAATGGTCTGGTTGAAGCTATCAATAAAGTTTTAGTCACTATGATTAAATGAATCATTTGTGTTCATAAGTCAAATTGGCATTTCATGTTATTTTCAGCACTTTGAGCATATCAGACCTCAGTAAAAACATCAATTGGTTTCACTCCCTTTCAACTGGTTTACGGTTTGGAAGCTGTGTTGCCTATTGAATGTGAAATTTCATCATTGAAATTAGCCATAGAATTACTCCTATTGGGGTTCTTTTGGCCAGGTTGATAGAGACCAAAAGATGAGACAACATAGAACCACTTTGGGACCTTAGGATCTAGCCCTCCTAGGTCCAGAGAGGGATCTCTCTATGGTAGTCAAAGGTAATGTCTTTGAATCTTGGGTGTTATGATTTTAGGCTAGTTGTAGGCTCGAGGTTGTTTGTCTGATTGTTTGTGTTTGGTTGGAGGGAATCAGGAAAAGAAGGTCCAATATAGGACAAGGATGAGCAAAGAGGAAGCTTAGGCATAGACGAACAACTCAAAGAGCATCAAAGCCATTGGGCTATGGAGTCAAGAAAGGATTTACTTGTGTCCAATGTACAAGCTTCTGTTGGGCTAGTCGTCTAGAGCATTTGGATCTTAAAGGTTGATTGGTGGAATGGAACATTTAAGATGAAAATGAGAAGGGGGGGAGAACCATCCAGTTCTGTCTATATATTAGGACAGAGGTCATTTAACTCCAGGCCTGCTTGGACAGAGTCAAAGGCAACACAAGGGAACTTGAAAAGGCTTAAAGAGAATGGAAAGATCCTAGTGAGGCAGATATAGGGTTCTAGACCTCCCAGTGTTCTCAACACATTCCATTAAAATCTTAACAATAACATCTAACAACAGATAACATTAATCCAGACATCAGTAAGCAGGAAACATCATCCACTATACTGGTTAAATCGATGAAATCGATTAATAGATAAACATTAAGCAGAAAACATTGGAGGCATGGAGAGCAGGAACATAGGGCACCTAATAAGGGTGAATCCTATGTTAAACTTCTGATGCATGCCAGCAGAAAATGTGGGAATGAAAACAAGTTAATCACAAATACAGAGAAAGGGAAAACATCACCATTTGCTTTAGATCAGGATCCAAAGAAAAATGCTTGTCATATTGAAAACAACACCAATCAGGTACAGCACTGCCCACAGCTTGGACATTCAATCTGAATACATCGACTCTCAGCCTATCTCACAGTATTACACAGAGAACTTTTCCTCAAGAGGAAAATGCTTGCATTTGTCTGAAATCCCATCAACAACCATTATAATGATATCCATCTGTGCTTTATAGCAGAAGAGACACAGAGGACCGACTGAGGAGGTAGGTGAATTTTAAATGTTACATTTAAACACAACAATGAATGTAGGGCCGAGACCCATTCCGCTTGATATGCTGTATATTTAATCTTTGTCACCTTCCTTGTGAAAGAAAGATCTGCTCCCGATATGATTTGACCCTTTGGCTGTAGTACTCCAGGTGATTTGAACAAAATGAAAGAAACTACTGAGAGGTCTGCCTCATAGATGTTAGATTGTTTTGAACTATAGCTGGGGCGGAAAACTCCTTAAGGGACATGGCACATAATAAAGACTGTATGGGAGACCTGTCCTTTATGGAAAAACATTCTGCTGATAAGTAAACCTTGATATTACCTCTTATTGATGTTCAGGATCTCCAGATCGATCCTCGGGGTTTTCAAAATGATGCTTTGCCTCTTTAAACCTCTGGTTTAGAGCTCAAGATCTTCATTGACGTGCACTAACCCCCCTGTCCTGTACTAAAACTCCTTGCTGCTACATTACTTCCTCTGTTGAGTTAGCTCGATCTTTAAATGGCGCCGACAGGACTTTCGGCGTTTGAACTCTGCTTTCCTTTGATGTAAGTCCTGACAGCCTCATTCCCTGACTTTTCTGATGGTACTAGCTCATTAGATTTGATCCTGACTGCGCCGCTCGCCATTGAGGTAGTACATTGAACAGCGACAGTCCTCTTCTTCTAGAAACTCTGCAACACAGCAAACTCGTGAAGAAAACGGTGGACGGAGCAATGGATGCAGGGTGAACGAAATGGTAGTGTGGCGGTGGCGGAAACAATGCTATTATGTAAAAGAATGATGAAAATGCAGTGGAGTGGTGAAATGCGCAGACAATAGGGTTTGGTATAAATATGCAGCGCATACTGTTGGATTCAGGGCTGGAGATGAAGATCGATGGCGGAGACTGACCTGCGAGCTGACTTATCAGACATATCAAAACCTTAGTCTTTGGCGAAAATGTATGGAAATGCAAACCAATGCAACGAAATGCATGTAAGAAGTGGGACCCAGTGGAGGCGAGGGGCAATTAAACCTGAGCCGTCAGATCCGGGAGGAAATGGACGGCGGAGATGTAATCGGATCAATCGCAATCGGGGGGAATACAGGGTGACACATATAAAAACTTCTGATTGCGATTGAGGCGGACGAGCGATAGCCATTGGATTGTGCATCAAATGGACAGACGGGATTAAATCGGGTGGAAGAAAGAAAGGCTTGCGATCGGAGGAAATGGGAAGTGCGATGGCCGTCGGATCAGCAGGGGAATGGACGGCCCAAGTTGAATCGAGAGATTACAATCGAGAGTCGGACGAAACGATTTGCGATTGCGATCGGAGAGGGGTTTGCGAGTGAGCGCTGACAGTTAGATCTGAAGGCCAGATCAACGGCTCAGATGTAATCGGAGGGGCAATGCGATCGGGGGATTGGAAGTTGTGATGACCGTCGAATCGGCGGGAGGACGAACGGTCAGGATAAGGTCGGAGGATCGCAATCGAAGATTGGAGGGAAGGACTTGCGATCAATCGCATCACAATCACTTGCGACGGACCGATCGGAAAATGCACATAACAAGTTGCGATTGCGATTGGGCGGGGGGTTGCGATTAGCACTCCGCCGTCAGATCTCGTGATAGATCGACGGCAAAAAAACGCGTCGCGGGACTTATTGTAATAAAACAATCGCATCGGCTTTTTTCGGTGTTATAAAGGAAGTCGCCCCTCCGACTATTCCGATTGCGATTAGCGCTTGGGACTTAAGCGCTTGGTCCCAGCGCTGGGGCATATGGAGGAAGTGGTTTGCGGGAAAGGGGCTAAGCCTTATTGCATGGTCGGAAAGTGGGTTTTTTAACCCTTTTAATGGATTTTGGAGGTTGGGAAGGGGAACGATAGAGGAATAAGGGGGGAAAGTGGCCAACAAAGGGTGGGGGAAGAAATTAAAGGGGATTTTGGGGGAATTTGAAAGGCGAGAAGGGAAATAGAAGGGGAGGCAAGGGAAATAAATAGAAGCTAAGTGGGGGGGAAACAAGCGGGAATAGGAGGCCTTTGGGCATTTCTTCTTTATAACAGAGAGGCTTCATAAGGGAAATCAGCAGAGGGACTTTAACCAAAGGATGAAAGAAAAGAGGAGGCTTTCGAGGATGATGTGTTTACAATGGAAATGCATTCCTTGAAAGCTCAAAACAATTTAGCCCCCTATTTGCTTGCCAAAAATTTATAGGGGGGCTAACAGTGGCTCCACATGGGGATGGCTTCTTCTTGAAAAAGTCAAGAATTCAGAAATTGATCTCTTGGTGTAGGCCAGATGCCTGCTGCTTGAATCATCCCTTTCTTTATTTAGATCAGCTGCCACAATATTAATATATTACATCAGCAGAAATATCTCCCAACCAATCTACCTACCCAAACTAGAGTTCTAACAATTCTCCCTGGGGTGCATTCGAACTAGTAGACCCTTTACATTTTATTTTGAAAAACAAAAACAAACCTATTCTAATTCTACCCTTATTGCTCCATGAGGCCAGATTAGACTGTTGGCCTCATACAATTCTCTACCTAAACTACTACCTGTTGGGATTAAACTGTCCAACAGGTCTCTTCACCTACATTCTAGGACAGGAAATTTAAACACAGCCAAGCCAAGATTAGTCTGTCTGACTTGCTGGAGTGAAAACTTTGTAGCAAACTGCAACAAAACTGTGAAGGCATGAAATCTGTAGTTTTGAAAATATCCTTCTTTCTTTGTTTCAGCTCTGATTTTAGGCGTGTTAGAGCTGATTTTCTTTTCTTTGCTGATCCAGATTTTGAGCTTGTTTGGACCAGTTGCTTTGTTCTGATCAGAGGTTCATGTTTTGGGCTTGTCTGAACCTCTCCTTTCTTCTTCTTTTGAAACATTTTTTTTTTTTTTTTTTTGGAAAACAAAAACTGCCACGGTATGTACAGTGGAAAAATGAAAGTGGAAATTGAAAGTTAGCAGAAATAATGCTTGAGCATCATGCCATTGACAGGACCCCCAAACTGCTCTGTGCCATCAAGTTCTTGTAGAAAAAATGCATTTGGACCCACGGCAGCCTGGATAATGTATGGGCCCTGCCACAAGCTGTCAAACTTGCCATGTTTACCTTTGTCCTCTCTCCTTGAATCCCACTTTAGAACCTTGTCACCGATTTTGAAATTTGAAGCTTTGGTTCTTTTATCAAACTGCCTTTTTATGTTTTCTTGGACTCTGATAGTTCTGTCGTAAACCTGTTCTCTCCTTTGCTGAAGATGGATGGTTTCATTAATTCTCCTTATCATGCTGTCCTCTTCTGATTGGATTTCTTGGACAAGCTTTACCACTGGTATCCCAAGGCTAGTAGGAAAAACTGCTTCTGTCCCATAAACCAGCTGGAAGGGTGACATGCCAATAGATTTCTTTGTAGTGAGCCTGTCTGCTCACAGGGCATGTATCAAATTTTTATGCCATGACCTTTTGTTCTCTTCCAACAGCTTCTTAATGATTGTAACCAGGATTTTATTTGATGATTCAGCTAGGCCATTACCCTGGGGGTAATAGGCAGTCGAATGTCCAAGTGCAATGCCGTACCTGTGATAGAAATCAACCATTCTTTTGGATCTGAAAGCAGCAGCGTTGTTAGTGATTATTTTCCTTGGGCATCCAAACCGAGATAAGATGAAGTCTTCTAGGAACCTAATGATGACAGAATCAGTGGCATTCCTAGTGGGTATGGCTTCAATCCACTTAGTGAAGTAATCAGTAGCAGTCAAGATCCATTTGTGTTTCCTAGAAGAAGAGGGGTGGATTTCCCCAATGAAGTCTAAGCCCCATTGCATGAAGGGACCTTCTATGGTGATAGGTTGCAGAGGGAGGGGAAGGAGCATTCTTTTGCCCTCAAAAAGTTGGCATTTGTGGCAGGTAAGGACCATTTTATGAACATCACTAAAGAGTGTAGGACAATAGTACCCAGCCCTGAGTATCTTATTTGCAGTGGCCTTCCAACTCAGGTGGCCTCCACACTCCCCAACGTGGAATTCTTGTTCGATTCTTTCAGCTTCAGTTTCAGGAAAACATTTCAGTAAAAGACCATTTGGATTTTTCCAATATAGACTCTCATTCATAATGCAGTAATTTCTAGCTTTGAGTTTTATGAATCTGGCCTTTGTTTTGGATAGCTCTGGAGGGGCATTGAGGCGTGTGAGCACGTAAAGGATATCAGTGTACCAAGGAGAGTTCTGAAATTTCTCCTCAACAGTTGGATGGGGCAATCCTTCCTGCTCATCCAGGGCATTCATCATGTTAATCTCAAGGGCCTGTAGATCAGATTCAGCCATCAATTGGGCCAGGCCTTGACCTTTGATCAGCTTGGTGTTTTTGATTTCAATGTCATATTCTAAAATTGTAGCAATCCATTTGCCCCTTTTCCCATCTGGGTCTTGGGACAAGATATCTTTGACCACTATATTTGGCACATAGGCAATGGTGTGAGAATGCAGAATGTACACCCTAAAGTCCTTTAAGGCCTTAATCAGGGCGTAGGCCTACTTTTCCATGATGTTGTACTTTAAGGGTGCATCTCTTAAGGCTTTACTGAAGAAGGCTATAGGCTGTTCATTACCTTCCGAATTTTTCTGCAGCAAAACTGCAGCTATTGTGTGTGGGGAAGCAAATAAAAATATCAGAAAATCTTTTGAAAAGTCAGGGCTGATAAGGACAGGGGCCTGGGTAAGTGCAAGCTTTACTGACTCAAAAGATTTTTTGGCTTCAACGGTCCACTTGATCCCTGCATCTTTCTTTAGCATTTCAGTCATTTTCCCAAGATGCTCAGCAAGATTGGGGATAAATCTTCTAAGGAAATTGATCTTCCCAATGAAGGACTGGAGCTCCTTGATGTTTCTTGGATGTGTAATTCGGAGTATTCCCTCAACTCTCTGGGGGTCTATCCTGATCCCTTTCTCAGATATAATGTGGCCTAGGAGTTTACCTTCTTGCAGCCCAAAGACAGTTTTCTTAGGATTTAGGGACAGACCATACCTTCTACACTTTTCAAAAACTTTTCTCAGATGTTTTAAGTGTTCTTCTTCTGTTTTAGAAAAGACAGTTAAGTCATCCAAGTAGATAACTATAAAGTGTCCAATCTCATCTGAGAAAGAAATATCCATTGCTCTCTGGAAGGTAGCTCCAGCATTCATCAATACAAAATGCATTTTCACATACATGAAGGTGCCCCATGGAGTGGTAAAAGTTGTTTTGAGTTGATCTTCTGGGAGTACCAGAACCTGGTTGTATCCTGAAAAACCATCAAGCAGGGAGATTCTTTTAGAGCCCACTACCTTCTGTAGGATATGCTCCATTCTAGGCAAAGGGTAGTTATCTTTCAGGGAGGCTCTATTGAGGTTTCTGAAGTCTATGCACAGTCTAATCTCCCATGTTTTCTTCCTTATAGCCACTAAGTTTGACACCCAATCAGAAAACCTTACAGGGACAATTATGCCTGCCTCATACATATTTTTAATTTCCTTCTCTACTGCAGGCAATTGTTTTGGGTTAATCCTACGAAGTTTTTGTCTGAAAGGTTTCTGGTTTTCCTTTAGTGGTATCTTGTGTTGTATGATGTTGGTGTCATAGGCCTTTAAGTCTTTGTAGCTCCATGCAAACACATCAATGAATTCCCTAAACAAGTCAATGTATTTTTTCTTCATGTCTGCAGGTATAGACTTGGCCAGTTTTATCATTTTGGGTTTGTCTCCAATGCCTATGTTGCATTCTTCTACATCTGATTCTGCATGTTCTATTGTGGGCTTCTTTGCAACATCTTCAAAGTCAAAAAGATCCTCTAAGGGTGCTAAGCCTCTTGGTATGTTCTTGTCTTTGGCTTGCAGCACCTCCATTTCTTCTCTATATGCGTTTTCATATTTTATGGCTGAATCTCCAGTTTCTTCAGAAAAAGAATTTATTTCTATACTACAAGGCATTTCTAGTTCATCTGGGGAGTCCTCACTTGAGCAGTTGTCATCAGATTTTGAGTCTGAATCAGGAAATTCAAACTCATTTGCCCGTCAGGAAATCTTCAATCTGTTTGTCTCCTTCAAAGACCTGCCAGTATTTTTCATTGTCTGGCACTGCAGGTCTGAACTTAGTTTGAATGATGATGTTTTGGTCAGCTGGGGTCTTGGGATATGAACTAGCCGGGCAAGCTAATCCATTGGCAATAGCGTTTTGATCCCTAGGAACAAACACTAATTTGTATTCCAGGAAGGTCTTCAATATATCCATGGCATCGTTCCTATATGCCCTCAGTCTAGGGTTTTTTGCCGCGTAATCGCCATTCACCTGTTTGATCACTAACTCAGAGTCTCCTAGGATAGTTATCCTGCGGGCTCCTAATTTTTTCAACCGATTTAGGCCCAGGATGAGAGCTTCATATTCTGTAATATTATTTGTACATTTGAAATGCAGGTTAACTGCCAAGCTCTCTGCGTAGTTGTTTTCTGTGTTTCGTAGCCATGCCCCAGCTCCAGCAGTTCTCCTAGTACAGGACCCATCAAAATTCATTTCCCATAGGGGTTCGCCATTATGCTGCGTTATGGGGGCTGCGCTAGGCTATGGGTTGTTCAATTCTTCTCGTGGCGTGTCAGTTGGAGGGGTGTGACTAATAGGATGATTGCATCATGTTTCTGGCTCATTCTGAGTTTGTGTTACGGCGGATTGCTCGACATTCTTTTCTTCATGTGGTACATGGGTTCGTGGGGAATATTCAGTTAGTCGTTCACCCTTTGTTTCTTGTTTGCTCCAAACTAGAGGTCCTCCGCATATCCTACAGGCTTCGGTGATGCTTTCTTCCTCAATCTCTTCCAAGGTGGCCATTATGCTCAGGTCTGTATTCACAGCCTCTCCATTTTCCTTTCTGTTTTCAGATTCTGGCTCCTCCAAGGATTGATCATTGTACAAGATGAAAGAGTCCAAATCGGTGTGTACAGAGTATAAAGGGGAGTTCTTAGGCCTCTCGGGGCTACTAATTAAAAGTTTCATCTGAGACTCCCTATACAGTCTTCTAAGTTGGCCAAATATAGGGATGTGGCATATGAGCCATCCATTTTTATTGTTCCTTGCAGTTTGGCTCCCCATGATCCTGACAACAGCATGCCATACTTTGGTGGTACATCTGCCACCACAACATCCATGACCATACATTTAGCAGGGATCTGGGTTAGACTCACGCACAAGTCTTTGATCAGGCCTAGGCATTTTACTCTGCTAGAGTAAAATGAATATAAGTATTTGTAGGGTCTGGTGATTTCTAAGCCTAGCCTCTCCATCACTACCTTAGGCATTAAGTTGTGTGATGCTCCTGAATCATGCATTGCATTGTGAAGGATCTTATCATGAATGTTGAGACTGATATAGAAAGGTGGCACTACCCCTTCCTAAAATTTCCCCTCAATCTTGGGACCGAATAGGAGGGCAGGCTGATCATCACTCAAATTTACAGTGTCATTATTTATACTCAGATTTAATGCTTTCAAAATCTGGCCTTTATATACATCCTGAGTGGCAAGCTCAGATAATGGTACAGAGATTTTGATTTTTGCAATCTCACTTTCTAAATTGAAAATGGATTGGCTTTTGGGAATGTTCAAATCTGTTTTATTTGCAAGTACCTTAGCAGCTGAATCAGTTTGTGTTTTCTCATTATGCACATGTGTAGAAACAGTTTTATCAGGAGCACTAACTGAGGTGCTAGGGCTACTGGTTTGTTGACCCTATTTTTCCATGCTTTGGTTGTCCTTTTCCTTGTTACTCTCAGAACTCTTGGCTGCTGAATTGTTGTTCACAGCAGTTACTTTAGAAGATTTTTCAGGCATTTTCTTGATGGTAACCTCAGGAGTTTTGGGTTTGGAAGTATCTTGGTTCTTTTTGCTCCTGAGCTCATATTTATCTCTGACCTGTAATATGGTGTTTTCGAACCCAAGTCTGTACTCTTCAGTTTCTAATCTTTCCTCATCCCAATATGAAGATGAGGGCTGATCTTCCTCTGAATCACAGTTCAAAATTGAGTCCTCTGTTTCGAGCATGTTAATAGTATTCCCTTCAGACTCCTCAATGACTCCCTCATCCTCGTCTAGGAAGTTTCGAAATGGGGGAATGATTTGTTGATCTGACTCTTTCTATCTGTTGGGAGTGTTGTTGTTTCTTCTAAAGTTTTGGTTCTGGTTTTGATTTTGGTTCCTGCTCTGAGTGACAGCCATTTTTTCCATCATTTGGTATAGCTTATCCACATTCTTAGAAAATCTGTCAATATTTGGATCTAAAGTGGAGGCTATAGTGTCATCCTTGTATGTTACTCTCTTCTCATCTCTCAGTTTGGCCCTTTTCTCAATCAAATTTGCCTCTATGTTTACTGCCCCTTTCTGCATATCCTCCAAGGTGGTGTACTCTTTATCTCTAAGCTCATAGGCCATGTCAGCATCGAATCCATCAGAATATTTTGCTAGGGCCATACCTTGTGGAGGTTTCATGTGTGGAGGGAGAGCATTATAAATACTGTTGAATCTAGTGGTGTAATCATGAACACTCTCTCCTACGTTCCTCTTAAGGGACATGTATTCTGCTAGGAGCTGGCGAGGGTTTGCTCTAGTTTTCCATTTGTTGATGAAAGTCTGGTATAAAGCAGGGAGATCTTGGATACTACCAGCAGGCAGGTTTTTAAACCACTTTTTAACCTCTCCCCCCAGGCTCTGCGCAAAAATTCTCATTTTGATTGTTTCATCATCAATTTCCATATAGTCAAAAGAGTCCTCCATTTTATCTACATGTTGTTGTGCTATTGTAGGCTCTTTAGCAGGGAAGTGTGGGATTTTTGATTGATAATCATTTGGTAAGGGCAGTAGAGGTTGAGGTAAAACTAGAGGTGCATACCAGGCCGCCATGATGATGTTCTGATGAGGTATAGGGTTGGATTGAGTGGATGGTATTTGGATGACAGGGATGTTTGGACCAGCAGAAGTCTGTTGAGCAGATCTAGGGTGAGAAAGCCCCAAGTTTTGGAGAAAGTGGAGATCAGGTGGTGTGGAAGGAGGGGTTTCACTGTCCCTAGGGTCCAGCTGGTCTGAAACAATGAATGACCTAGTTCTAGGTAATTTGTTTTGAAGGTCTAGGTCGAAGAAAGGGTCTAATAGAGCTGCAAGATCTTCGGGTGCAGAATTTTCTCTATGAATGTTGCTGGAAATAGTTGATCTCCTACTTACAGGTGTTCTCTTGAGGATTTTCTCAGGATTATCAACTATTTTAGGTGGGTTTGGATCAGGGAAAGCTCTTGTATGAATGGTATTGTGAGCCAGAGTGTTATTTTTAGCCAAGCAGCTTAACCCTACTTGTTATTTCTACTGTGGTTGATGTTGTCTCAGGGCTGGTCTCCCAGTGGAGCCTTCATTATGTTTTGAATCTGGTCTCCCAGTGGAGTCTTATGTGAAATCAAGGTAATCAGCAGGCCTACTGATCACCAGTGGAGTCTTTTCGTTTGGGAACAATGGAGTCGCCAGGTGGAAGGTTTAGGATGTTTCTAGGGGGTACACTATCCACCAAAGTGATGAGGGAATATCCCCTTTCAGGACTATCCCACAAAACACAACAAACTCAAACCAGAGATGGACTGGGGGAGCATTTACCAGATATGTCACCCCCTAAAGAGGATGAGATCCGGAGGCTACCTGGCCCTTACCAGGCTCTGTCTAAGAGTAAGGGGTAAAACACACAAGAGGTAAGTGAAATAGGAAGGATAAGTTTTTTACTGCCAACCTAGCCAGAGATTCTGGGTTTTCTGAGGCTTGGAGATGCAACAAGATGAAAGTACTTAGAAAGTCCCCAGTGGAGTCGCCATTATGTTGGGGTTCCCATGTTTTGGCCAGGTTGACAGAGACCAAAAGATGA
Source organism: Pinus albicaulis (assembly GCA_034641835.2). Classification (NCBI taxonomy): domain Eukaryota; kingdom Viridiplantae; phylum Streptophyta; class Pinopsida; order Pinales; family Pinaceae; genus Pinus; species Pinus albicaulis. The sequence continues at coordinate 422,200,666 of CM076576.1, forward strand.
GACAACGTAGAACCACTTTGGGACCTTAGGATCTAGCCCTCCTAGGTCCAGAGAGGGATCTCTCTATGGTAGTCAAAGGTAATGTCTTTGAAGCTCGGGTGTTATGATTTTAGGCTAGTTGTAGGCTCGAGGTTGTTTGTCTGATTGTTTGTGTTTGGTTGGAGGGAATCAGGAAAAGAAGGTCCAATATAGGACAAGGATGAGCAAAGATGAGGCTTAGGCATAGACGGAAAACTCAAAGAACATCAAAGCTATTGGGCTATGGAGTCAAGAAAGGATTTACTTGTGTCCAATGTACAAGCTTCTATTGGGCTAGTCGTCTAGAGCATTTGGATCTTAAAGGTTGATTGGTGGAATGGAACATTTAAGATGAAAATGAGAAGGGGGGGAGAACCATCCAGTTCTGTCTATAGATCAGACCAGAGGTCATTTAACTCCAGGCCTGCTTGGACAGAGTCAGAGGTAGCACAAGGGAACTTGAAAAGGCTTAAAGAGAATGGAAAGATCCTAGTGAGGCAGATATAGGGTTCTAGACCTCCCAGTGTTCTCAACACATTCCATTAAAATCTTAACAAGAACATCTAACAACAGATAACATTAATCCAGACATCAGTAAGCAAGCAACATCATCCACTATACTGGTTAAATCGATGAAATCGATTAATAGATAAACATTAAGCAGAAAACATTGGAGGCATGGAGAGCAGGAACATAGGGCACCTAATAAGGGTGAATCCTATGTTAAACTTCTGATGCATGCCAGCAGAAAATGTGGGAATGAAAACAAGTTAATCACAAATACAGAGAAAGGGAAAACATCACCATTTGCTTTAGATCAGGATCCAAAGAAAAATGCTTGTCATATTGAAAACAACACCAATCAGGTACAGCACTGCCCACATCTTGGACATTCAATCTGAATACATCGACTCTCAGCCTATCTCACAGTATTACACAGAGAACTTTGCCTCAAGAGGAAAATGCTTGCATTTCTCTGAAATCCCATCAACAACCATTCCAATGATATCCATCTGTGCTTTATAGCAGAAGAGACACAGAGGACCGACTGAGGAGGTAGGTGAATTTTAAATGTTACATTTAAACACAACAATGAATGCAAGGCCGAGACCCATTCCGCTTGATATGTTGTATATTTAATCTTTGTCACCTTCCTTGTGAAAGAAAGATCTGCTCCGGATATGATTTGACCCTTTGGCTGTAGTACTCCAGGTGATTTTAACAAAATGAAAGAAACTGCTGAGAGGTCTGCCTCATAGATGTTAGATTGTTTTGAACTATAGCTGGGGCGGAAAAATCCTTAAGGGACACGGCGCCAAATAAAGACTGTATGGGAGACCTGTCCTTTATGGAAAAACATTCTGCTGATAAGTAAACCTTGATATTACCTCTTATTGATGTTCAGGATCTCCAGATCGATCCTCGGGGTTTTCAAAATGATGCTTTTCCTCTTTAAACCTCTGGTTCAGAGCTCAAGATCTTCGTTGACGTGCACTAACCCCCCTGTCCTGTACTAAAAATCCTTGCTGCTACATTACTGCCTCTGTTGAGTTAGCTTGATCTTTAAATGGCGCCGACAGGACTTTCGGCATTTGAACTCTGCTTTCCTTTGATGTAAGTCCTGACAGCCTCATTCCCTGACTTTTTTGATGGTACTAGCTCATTAGATTTGATCCTGACTGCGCCGCTCGCCATTGAGGTAGTACATTGAACATCGGCGGTCCTCTTCTTCTAGAAACTCTGCAACACAACAAACTCGTGAAGAAAATAGTGGATGGAGCAATGGATGCAGGGTGAACGAAATGGTAGTGCGGCGGTGGCGGAAACAATGCTATTATGTAAAAGAATGATGAAAATGCAGTGGAGTGGTGAAATGCGCAGACAATAGGGTTTGGTATAAATATGCAGCGTAGACCGTTGGATTCAGGCCTGGAGATGAAGATCGATGGCGGAGACTGACCTGCGGGCTGACTTATCAGACATATCGAAACCTTATTCTTTGGCGAAAATGTATGGAAATGCAAACCAATGCAACGAAATGCATGTAAGAAGTGGGACCCAACAGAGGCGGGGGGCGATTAAACCTGAGCCGTCAGATCCGGGAGGAAACGGACGGCGGAGATGTAATCGGATCAATCGCAATCGGGGGGAATACAGGGTGACACATATAAAAACTTCCGATTGCGATTGAGGCGGACGAGCGATAGCCGTTGGATCGTGCATCAAACGGACGGAAGGGATTAAATCGGGTGGAAGACAGAAAGGCTTGCGATCGGAGGAAATGGGAAGTGCGATGGCCGTCGGATCAGCAGGGGAAAGGACGGCCCAGGTTGAATCGGGAGATTACAATCGGGAGTCGGACGAAACGGTTTGCGATTGCGATCGGAGAGGGGTTTACGAGTGAGCGCTGACCGTTAGATCTGACGGCCAGATCAACGGCTCAGATGTAATCGGAGGGGCAGTGCGATCGGGGGATCGGAAGTTGCGATGACCGTCGGATCAGCGGGAGGACGGACGGTCAGGATAAGGTCGGAGGATTGCAATCGGAGATCGGAGGGAAGGACTTGCGATCAATCGCATCGCAATCACTTGCGATGGACCGATCAGAGGATGCACATAACAAGTTTCGATTGCGATTGGGCGGGGGGCTGTGATTAGCTCTCCGCTGTCAGATCTCGTGATAGATCAACAGCAAAAAAACGCGTCGCGGGACTTATTGTAATAAAACAATCGCATCGACTTTTTTCGGTGTTACAAAGGAAGTCGCCCCTCCGACTATTCTGATTGCGATTAGTGCTTGGGACTTAAGTTCTTGGTCCCAGCGCTGGGGCATATTGAGGAAGTGGTTTGCAGGAAAGGGGCTAAGCCTTATTGCATGGTCGGAAAGTGGGTTTTTTAACCCTTTTAATGGATTTTGGAGGTTGGGAAGGGGAACGATAGAGGAATAAGGGGGGAAAGTGGCCAACAAAGGGTGGGGGAAGAAATTAAAGGGGATTTTGGGGGAATTTGAAGGTGAGAAGGGAAATAGAAGGGGAGGCAAGGGAAATAAATAGAAGCTAAGTGGGGGGGAAACAAGCGGGAATAGGAGGCCTTTGGGCATTTCTTCTTTATAACAGAGGGGCTTCATAAGGGAAATCAGCAAAGGGAATTTAACCAAAGGATGAAAGTCAAGAGGAGGCTTTCGAGGATGATGTGTTTACAATGGAAATGCATTCCTTGAAATCTCAAAACAATTTAGCCCCCTATTTTCTTGCCAAAAATTTATAGGGGGGCTAACAACTCCCAGCTATGTATGAAGAGGAGAAACGTTTTTTGTACTTGGCTAAGCTAGATGAGAATCGATGAAATGCTACATTAGCAAACGAAGCTCATGTCAAACGAATAAAGGCTCAGTACAATATAAATGTTACACCTCATAATTTTTGAGAAGGAGACCTAGTTTTAGTGTACGATCAAGCCAAAAATAAGCTAAGGGCTGGAAAATTTGTGCCTATGTGGCGTGGTCCTTTCATTGTTAAGAAAAAGCTGGCAAAAGGGGCCTATGAGCTGATAGATTTCGATGGTGTCCCTTTAGATAAACCTAGAAATGGGCTTTATCTGAAGAGATATTATGCTTAAACTTGGTGTGGAGATTTTTAAATAGATTAGTTTCTTTAGTGTTGGTGTGTTTTAGATTAGAAAAGCGTGCCTAGTTTAGAGTGTGTTTTTATCACTATTCCTGCTTATCTGAGTTTTACTCTTGATATTGCAGATGTCGACATCTCTTCAAACCTACATTGGTTTTTCTGATGGTGCTTGTCGTAGTACACGGAACATTTCTTCCGTAGCTTGGGTTATCTATTCACCCTCTAACGATTTAGTATCCATGCATGGGGTAAGCCTCGATAAAAAAACGAACAACATTGCAGAATATAGTGCAGTGATTGAGTTATTATCTGAATCCATATCGTTTGGAATTCAGAGTTTGATTGTTAGGTTGGATTCTGAACTTGTTGTATTACAGCTTAACAGGGTTTATGCCATTGGAAATCTAGTGTTATTACGGTTATTTTTGAGAGTTCGTCTCTTGGAACGTGAATTTGATTACATTGAATATCAGCATATTCCAAGACATTTAAATACATTAGCAGATGCAGTTGCTTCTAGTATGATAAATAGACATTTGCAATATTCAAAACATTAAATTAAACAACATTCAATAACATGTACGCAGATAGCCGGTAATAATGATATATCATAGCATAGAAGTTTGTTTCAAAATATACATCGTCTTCGATCATAGGCTGAAAAACACCTTATGATTGACAAAAGTGATAGTACAAAAGGTCAAAAATGTTATGAGTCTACAAAATGATCATCCTATCCTTGATGATGATTACGATAAGAGACCATTGCCCAGGCCACCCTACACAGGAACCTCCTAAAAGGTCCTGGGACACCAATCACATATCTCTGTAATCTGAGTGGAATATCATCTATGTCAGTCTCTGGAATGTCTAGAGTCAGGCGCTCTAGGTGATGCTCCAAATCAGACAGGATCTCTGCTGATTGGCCCTCTAGGGCTGGTGCTGCAGCAGCTGGATGCCTCCTCTCATAAGGCTGGAGATTGGTTGGTCGCCATGGGCCCACATCTGCATTTAAAATTTTGATTATTAGTTTTGGGACGATTAAAAAAAAAAATATTAGAACTTAGAAATTGTTGAAAATGATTTTTACTTGAATCATCCCATTGTTCCCCTGCTGGGAGAGCCATCTCTCGGTCGCCACGAAAATCTATCCTGGCATATGGAAATTCCTCTATAACAAAAATTTGGCATTCTAGCCAATGACAATATGAAGAAGGAAATCGAACAACCTCGATGCCCTCAGCATGACGGGCCATCAAAGTAACCCAACGAACCATCCTAGGTTCTCGAGGTCGACGAACATCAACAGGAATGTTCTGCGGAGCTAACACGAGGATCCTCTCTAGAGAAAAGGTGACTACAATGGATCCATATCCAAAGTTTTTTAGCTTTCCATTTTTTGCTCTGGTTAGTTGGCCTTTTAAATTGGCCAACACAGCTTCACACCAGTTGAAAATGGTGCCTCGAAAATAGTCTACAGCAATGCGCATTTGGGAATGGGTAGCCACATGAAACGCTGCGCTTCCGCATAGTCTGGTGACATTAAATGTAATAAATTTAAGCTCAGGACGTATGATATTTTTTATGTCAATCCGTTTTTCCTTGGGGTCTGCCCGATCATCGCAGAACTCTAGTCGAAGACTAGCGACAGACTAGCCACCTGGCCTAGTCCCAAACATAGAAAGTTGTTAGCCCCTCTTGGACAAACCAGTTAAAAAATAGATATTTTCCAGCTCAATTTCGAGCCAGTGGCTACCAATAACAAAACACTGGTCCTGTACATTCCATCTGTTCACTAGCCACGTCAAGAGGTCTACCTGTGCCCTCATGCCCTGAATGGCCCAGAATTTGTATAAACCGCATGCTCTCAATGCCTGCATTGTAGGAAAATGATTCATTGTGGTGTCATCTATGTCTTCATGCTCACATTATCTCCAAGCAAGAATCTTGAATGTCCTACAATGCATAAAAAGACATATTAGAACAAGATTATTTAAAAAAAATTGGGCGGAAATTGAGAAAAATGAGTTTGAAATTTCATTGCGCAGGGTCCACACCCTATTTTCATACACATTGCGTAGGTACGCATGGGCGCAGTGAAACAGGTGTGGATCCAGGACCTTTTTCTATGTAGAAAAAAGTCGGGGTCCGCAGGGCTCGCATGTCACACCTACGGACCCCGCAGGCGATTTTTCAACCTATTTTTCCTTAAAAAATGAAATCTAAAGCCTAAAAATGAAATGTAAACAGATGAAATGCAAGATAAGGAGGACATGGATTACCTGGAGCAGACGGTTCTCGATTTTTCCGGACGTATTTTCCAGAATCTTCGTAGGAAATTTTTTACCCAAAAGCTCTCACTTTCCACTCTAAACTCAAATGGTAAAAATGAAGTTAGAAAAGTCCTTTTTATAAGTTTTTTCGAATAAATGAATTTTTAATTTTTTAATTTTTCACTTTAAAAAGGTAATTTTTGAAAACATTTTTATTTATCTTAAACAGGTATCTATAATGTTTTGATTTTTTGTGCAGAAAATTGGATTTTTTGGGAAAATTGATCGTTTTTCAACAAAGAGCATACTTTTATCACTTTTTCGGACTCTTTAAAAAATTTACGAAAAAGAAAGAACCTGGAGTCCTCTTTTAATCTCTTTTTAGACACTTGAAAATTGAAAAGATTGCCGAGCACTTGATTATTCGAACTCGTTAAAATAAATGAATGATCGTCCTTTCAGTATAAGTTTACCCCTTTTACGGACTGAAATGGAATATTTACGAAAAAGGTATACGTTGACTAATTACAGTCAATAGAGTTCTCTCCCGCATTATTTTATCCTATTTCGGGCTCGAGATACTAAATTTATGAAAAAGTACACCCATGGAGTTTTCTTAAGTTTTTCTTCTGACTCCCTAAAATTGAAAAACAATGAGTTTCTCCTATACTGGAATCATTAAAATTTAATAGTAAAGGACCTGTTCAATTTTAAACAGGAACGAACCACTCCTTCTTAGGGATCGAATCTTAAACTAATTTGGACTCATCCAAAGGATGAACTTATAAACAAGCAAATGTTATCCTCCTCAAGCTTGTCAAAAATAAAGAGGTACTTGCTGTTGGGGTTCCCATGTTTTGGCCAGATTGGCAAGACCAAAAGATGAGACAACATCAAACCACTTTCAGACCTCAGGATCTAGCCCTCCTGGGTCCAGAGAGGGATCTCTCTATATGAGCAAAAATTTTATGTCTTTGAAGCTCAGTGTTAAGATATTAGGCTAGTTATAAGGCTCAGTTTTGTTTGTTTGATTTTTTGTTTGGTTGTTCGGAATCAGGAAAGAAGGGTTCAATATAAGACAAGGATGAGCAAAGATTATTTTAGGCAAAGGAGGGATGATTCAGAGAAACATTCAGGACCATTGGGCAATGGAGTTAGGAAAGGTTTTACTTTCTATTCAATATGCAGGCTTTCAGTTGGGCTAGTCATCTAAAGCATTGGATCTTAAAGATGATTGTGTGGTGGGAAACGTAAGAAAGAAGTTGAAAGAAAGGAAACCTCCAAGGTGACCTTTCAGGAATCAGATCCAGGGATAGGACATGCCATTGGACAACCTGTGATCCAAGACCTAAAAGGTTAAATATTCAGACAAGGAAACATTAAAGATTTAAACACAAAAGGTGAACACCTGAGATCAGAGAGAGACTTTGAACTCTCAATGCTTTGATATCTAGCTTAAGGGAGCTTAGTAAGGTTCAATTAATTGAAAAGGACCCCAGTGAGACAGAGACAGAGTTTAAGACTCCTAGTATCCCAATTCATTCAATTAAAGCCTAACAAGAACATCTAAGAACATATTCATTAATTCATACATCGGCTAATAGTATATCTGTCCACTACACTGGTTAAATTAGATTGAAATCAATCCTCAGATAACACATACAGCAGAAAACATTGAAGGCAGGGAGAGTAGAAACATAGGGTACCTAAAAAGGGTAAATCCTATGCCAGATTTCTGATGCGTGCCAGAAGAAATGAAATGTAATGAAATAAAAAAGGAAAACATAGACAGAGACAGAAAAACATCACCGCTGCTTTAAATCAGGATCCAAATAAATGTGCTTGTCATATTAAAGAGCAACACCAGTCAAGAACATCATTACCAATAGCTTGATATTCAGTCTGAAAACATCTTCCTCAGCCTATCTTACAACTTTACACAGAGAACATGTCTCCAAAGAAACAGCTTACAGTTCACGGATATCCGAAAAACAAACTTTACAATGAGTTTCTTCATGAATTTTATAGCTGGAAAAGAGGATGAGGAGGTAGATGGAAAACTAAATGTAGCATTAAAACTCAGAAGAGGAAGAGGGTCGAGGCCCCATTCTGTTTTAAATTCTGGGCATTTATCTTCAGTACTTTTTGGATGAAAGAGTGGTCTTCGTGAGGCTGCAATTTACTCTAGGTATGTCTTTGATGTACTTGCTGTAATACCTCTGAAATACTCTAGTGAACTGAAAAAAAACAAATCAATGACTTTGGGGCTACCATACTATGTAACAAATGCTTCTGATAGCATATGACTATTGTCAGGGGGAAAAATTCTCATGGACACAATGTAAACTATAATCATATGAGTACTATGTCCTTTCTCAGGAGAAAACATTCTGCTGATGTAAACACCTTGATGATATGGTTTTCTGTGCATTGGACCTTCTGAGTGATCCTCGGGGTCTTCGATCTAGTACTTTTCCTTTAAATCACTAAATTAAGGCTCAAAAATCTTCAATTACATGCCTTAAACTCCCTGCTTTTTCACTGATACTCTCTGCCGCTCTATTCTTGTCTCTGTCAATGAAATCTGTGCTTTAATGGGTTTGGAAAAGTTTTATAGAGTTTAACCCTATTCCTTTAATGAAAGTCACGTCATAACGCCTTCCCAGGCCTTTCTTCATGATTTCGATCTCTGAACATGGTCTTTCTTGCATTCTTTTCCATTGTAACAGTGAGAGTGAATCATGGCGGTTGTTTACCACCAGTATCTTGCAAAGTAAAAAAACCTGTTAAGAAAAATCATGCTGGAGGGGGATGGATGTAGTGGAAGGCCATGAGGATGATAGTGGGACTGTAGAGAAATAGCGAAAAATGCAGAGGAATGGTGAAAACAGGCAAAATAATGCAAAAATGGTGGAGGGCTAGACAGGTGGAGTCGTATTGTAGAAATGCATGCTCGCCATTCGATCCTGCATGAGGGTGATGATCGACGGCGGAAAATAATCAATGGAGGGTTTTGGAAATCGGGCGAAAATACAAAAGAAATGGTGGAAATGCTGCAAAGGCGTGTGACATGGAGCTTTGACGGTGGGAGCTGGTCAATGGTGGGGACGAATTAAATCCGGACCATCTGATCTTAGGAGGAGATCGACGGTTGAAAATGCATCGAAGGGTGACAGATGGTGGGCCAGGGGTCCCTTTTGCTTTGGTTACCGCTCGTGCATTTTCGTGGCGCGATCACCGTTGGATGGACAGCTTCAGATCGGACGGTGTACACGCATATCGCACCGGGTCCACAGTCGAACTATAACGCGCGATGAAAATGGTATTCCAAAACAGCTCAAGGCTGTGTGTCAACCGATGGCACTAATCGCTGCGAAATGAAAAATACCACCCAGCTTCCAAAGGCAGTGCGATAGAAACTGGCGGTTTGTAATAGTGACGTGATTGCGGGGGCCACCGGGGCGGATGAAATGCGGACCGTCGATCTGTGGATCATATCGACGGTTGATATGCGATTGGGGAATGAACGGGGAACACAAGAGCATCGGGGCTTGCGACGACTGTTGGATGCCAGGAAATCAACGGTTAATAGCACTCCCGATATCCAAATGCGCTAAGCGCTTTTCGGGCTAGCGCCTAGTTCTAGCGCTGGGTCATTTGGGGGGAAACGGTTCTGGGGTTGAGCCGAAAAGGACTAAACCTGAAATGTGAAGAATATGGGTTTTTTTGGCCCATTTTCAATGGAATTCAAGGCCAAAATGGATAACGATAGAGGGAAAAAGGGGCTATTTGGCCAAACAAAGGGTATTTGTGAGGCTTAGAAGGAATTTGGGATGATTTGGAGGAATTAAGGGAGCGAAAAGGAGAGTAAAACAGAGGCTTTAAACAAGGAATAGCAGGTGGGATTTTTCAAAGTACCCAGGCATAGGGAGGCTTCAAGGATGATGTGTCTTTAGGGGAGATGAATTCCTTGAAGGCTCAAAAACATTTTAGCCCCTTGTTTGCTTGTCACAAAATTCACACGGGGTTAACAATGGCTCCACATGGGGATGGCTTCTTCTTGAAGGAGTCAAGAATTCAGAAAATGATCTTTGGAGTAGGCCAAATGCCTGATCTTGACCTTATTTCTTTTCTTGGATCATCTGCCAAAAAAATGATGGATACATTAATCAACAGAAAACATTCCCCAACAATCTACCTACCCATCCTACAAATCCTAGCATTTTTTCTACCAGGGTGCATTTGGATTAGCAGACCCTTTTCATCATTTATTTTTTACAGGCAGGAAAATAAACCTATTCTATTTCTGCCCTTATTACCCCATGAGACCAGATTAAATTGTTGGCCTCATATGTTTCTCTACCTAATCTAATATCTGCTAGGATTAAACTGTCCAGCAGATTTCTTCTCTACATTCTACAACAGAAATTTAAAAACAGTCAAACTACGATTATACAGTCTAGTTTGCTATGCATCCAAGGCATAAATACAGTTGCACAAGGACAGAAACTTGCAGAAAACTGAAAACAAAATCTTGAATGCTTGAAATCTGAAGTTTTGCAGCATCATTCTGTTCTTTGTGACTCAAGTTTTGAGCTTGTTAGAGTCACTTTCCTTTTCATTTCAGCTCTGGTTTTGGGCTTGTTAGAGCTAGCTCTTCTTCCTTATTTGTTGTTTCAAATTTTGGGCATGTTAGAACCAGCTGTCTTCACTTCCTTTGGCTCAGGTTTTGATCATGTTAGAGCCAATATTTGCACCTTAGAGGTTCATTTTTTGAGCATGTATGAACCTCTCCTTTCTCTCTGTTTTTTGAAACATTTTTTTCTCTTTTTCTTGAAAACATAACACAACAATGGTATTTACAATGGAAATGGGAACTGGAAATTGGAAATCAGCAGCAGTAGTGTTTGAGCATCCTGCCATTGACAGGACCCCCAAACAGCTCTGTACCATCTAGCTCTTGTAGAAAAAAGGCATTTGGACCCACAGTGGCCTGTATGATGTAAGGACCTTGCCACAAACTGTAAAATTTTCCATGTTTTCCTTTGTATTCTCTCCTGGAGTCCCATTTCAGAACTTTATCTCCAATTTTAAAGTCACATTCTTTTGTTCTTTTGTCAAACAAATTCTTTCTATTTTCCTGAACCTTGATAGCTCTATTATAGACCTCTTCCCTTGTTTGCTGGAGATGGATTGTTCGGTTTATCCTCCTCACCATACTGTCTTCTTCTATCTGAATTTCTTGGAAAATGTTAATCACTGGTACCCCAAGGCTGGTAGGAAAGACTTCTTCTGTTCCATAGACAAGCTGATATGGTGACATGCCAATGGATTTCTTTGTTGTAAGCCTGTCAGCCCAAAAAGCATGCACTAAATTGTTGTGCCATGATTTCTTGTTCTCTTCGAGAAACTTTTTGATAATGGTCACCAAGCTCTTGTTTGATGAGTCAGCTAACCCATTAACTTGTGGGTAATAAGCAGTTGAATGAATGAGTGCTATTTGATACCTGTGAAAAAAATCAACCATTTTCTTGGATCCAAAGGCAACAACATTATCAGTGATTATTTTTCTTGGGCAGCCAAACCGATAGAGGATGTGGTCTTCTAGGAACCTAATGATGACAAAATCTGTGACATTCCTAGCAGGTATGGCCTCTATCCACTTTGTAAAGTAGTCTGTGGCTGTAAGGATCCATTTGTGCTGTGCAGAAGAAGCAGGGTGTATTTCTCCTATGAAATATAGGCCCCATTGCATGAAAGGACCTTCAACAGTGATGGGCTGTAAAGGCAGAGGGAGGAGCTTTATTTTGCCTTAAAAAATCTGGCATTTATGGCAAGCAATTATCATCTTATGGATGTCATTGAAAAGTGTAGGCCAATAATAGCCAGCTCTGACTATTTTATTAGCAGTGGCTTTCCAGTTCAGGTGGCCTCCACACTCTCCTGCATGGAACTCCTGTTTAATCCTCTCAGCTTTAGTTTAAGGAAAACATTTAAGCAATAGGCCATTTTTATTTTTCCAACATACACATTCATTCAGAATGCAATAGTTTCTGGCTTTTAGCTTTAAGAATTTGGACTTAGTCTTTGATATTTCAGGAGGGGCATTGAGGTTTGTGAGCACATACAAAATGTCAGAATACCAAGGAGAGTTCTGAAACTTCTCCTCAATAGTGGGATCAGGCAATCCTTCCTGCTCATCCAAGGCATCGACCATGTTTATGTCAAGGGCTTGTAAATTTTATTCAGCCATTAGTTGAGCTAAGCCCTGACCTTTGATCAATTTTGTGGGTTTTATCTCAAGGTCATATTCTAATATTACAACAATCCATTTGCCCCTCTTCCCATCCGGGTCTTGGGACAAAATGTCTTTAACCACTATGTTTGGCACGTAGGCTATGGTGTGGGAATGCAGTATGTACGCCCTAAAGTCTTTCAAGGCCTTTACCAAGGCATAGGCCTGTTTTTCCATTATGTTGTATTTCAAAGGTGCATCTCTCAGAGCTTTGCTGAAGAAGGAAATAGGTTGTTCAATTCCCTCTGGATTTTTCTACAATAGAACTGCAGCCACTGTATGTTCGGAGGCGAATGAAAATATCAGGAAATATTTTGAGAAATCAGGGCTGATTAGGACAGGAGCTTGCGTGAGAGAAAACTTAACTGATTCAAAATATTTTTTAGCCTCAACAGTCCACTTAACCCCGACACCCTTTTTCAGCATATTAGTCATATTCCCAAGGTGCTCAGCTAAGTTGGGAATAAACCTCCTTAAGAAGTTTATTTTCCCAATGAAGGACTGTAACTCTTTAATGTTTCTCGGGTGTGTGATTTGTAGTATTCCCTCAACTCTTTGTGGGTCTATCCTGATCCCCTTCTCAGATATAATGTGGCCGAGAAGCTTACCTTCCTGCAGCCCAAATATAGTATTTTTAGGATTCAATGAAAGACCGAACCTTTTACATTTTTCAAACACTTTCCTCAGATGTTTTAGGTGTTCTTCATCAGTCTTGGAATAGACTGTTATGTCATCCAGGTAGATGACAATGAAGTGTCCTATATCATCCGAAAAAGCTATGTCCATTGCTCGTTGGAAGGTGGAACCAACGTTCATTAGTCCAAAGGGCATTTTTACATAAACAAAACTGCCCCATAGAGTGGTAAAAGTTGTCTTGAGTTGGTCTTATGGGAGTACTAAAACTTTGTTGTAACCTGAAAAACTGTCTAACAGGGAGATCATTTTTGGGCCTACTACCCTCTGAAGGATGTGTTCCATTTTTGACAAAGGGTAATTGTCTTTGAGTGAGGCCCTGTTAAGGTTCCTGAAATCTATGCACAATATGATCTCACCTGTTTTCTTTCTCACAGCTACAAGGTTTGAGACCCAATCATAGAACCTCACAGGGACTATTATGCCTACCTCATACATCTTCTTTACTTCCTTTTCCACTGCAGGCAATTGTTTTGGGTTAATTCTGTGAAGTTTCTGTCTAAAGGGTTTCTGATTTTCTTTCAAGGGTATTTTTTGTTGTATGATGTTTGTGTCATAGGCCTTCAAGTCCTTGTAGCTCCATGCAAACACATCAATGAATTCCTTGAACAGGTCGATATATTTCTTTTTCATGTCTGCGGGTAGGGACTTAGCCAATTTAATCATCTTGGGCTTATCTGTTGTGCCTTTGTTGCAATCCTCAACCTCAGAGTCTGACTGTTCTATATTGGGCTTTTTCGCTACATCGTCGAAGTCAAAAAGGTCCTCTAAAGGTGCCAGAACTCAGGGTATGTTCTTATCTTTGGCCTGCAACACCTCTATTTCCTCATTATTTGCGTTTTCACAATCTTCGTTTGGATTTCCAAGTTGTTTAGTTAAAGTTTTTATTTCTATGTTACAGGGTGTTTCTTCCTTGTCTAAGGGTCCTTCTCTTAGGCAGCTATCATTGGACTTAGAGTCCGAATCGGAAAATTCCAACTCGTTCCTGCCTATCAGGAAATCCTCAATCTGCTTATCTCCTTCAAAAACCTACCAATATTTCTCATTATCAGGTACTGCAGGTCTGAACTTCGTCTGAATGGTGATTTGTTGATCACTGGGAGGCTTGCAGTATGAACTAGCTATGGAAGCTAATCCATTTGCAATTACATTCTGACTCCTAGGAATAAACACTAGTTCATATTCCACAAAGGTCTTTAATAAATCCACAACGTCATTCCTATACGCTCTCAACCTAGGGTGTCTAGTTGTATACTCACCGTTCACTTGTTTTATGACCAACTCAGAGTCTCCATGCACAGTTATCCTACAAGCTCCTAATTTTTTCAACAGATTCAGGCCTAGGATAAGAGCCTCATACTCTGCGATATTATTTGTGCATTTGAAGTTCAGATTTAAGGTGTGGCTCTCTGCATAGTCACTCTCTGTGTTATGTATCCACACTCTTGCTCCTGTAGTCTTCTTAGTACAGGATCCATCAAAATTCATTTCCCACAAAGGGTCATGTTCATGTTTATCATCCTTTTCCTCCCTAATGTGGGTTTCACTGGTCTGCTGATGGTTTTTCTCTCCCTAATGTGTATGGAATTTAGAGAGGTGACTAGTTAGCTGATTGCATTCTATTTCTTGTTTTCTCTGAATTTCTGTTTTAGTGCACTATCCAAAGTTTTCTTCTTCATTTTTTTCTAAGTCCAGTGTGGCCATTATGTTAAAACCTATGGTCTCAACCCCTTTGTTTGTATCTCTGTTTTCTGATTCTATCTCTCCCAAGGATTCATCGTTGCAAAAGATAAAGGAGTCCAGATCTATGTGCACAAAATACAGAGGAGAATTTTCAGGCTTTTCAGGGCTGCTGACCAGAAATTTCATTTGTGCCTCTCTATACAGTCTCCTAAGCTGGCTGAAGACTGGGATTGTGGCATATGCCCCATCTATCTACATTGTACCTTACAGCCTGGCTCCCCATGACCTAGATAGTAACATGCCATACTTAGGTGGCACATCTGCCACCACAACATCCATAACCATACATTTTGTAGGGATCTGGGTAAGGTTTACACATAGGTCTTTGATTAAGCCCAGGCATTTTACTCTGCTAGAGTCAAATGAATTTAAATATTTATAAGGGCGAGTTATCTCTAGGCCTAAATTTTCCATAACTACCTTAGGCATTAGGTTGTGTGAGGCTCCAGATTCATGCATTGCATTGTGAAGGATCTTTTCATGGATATTGAGGCTAATATAAAAAGGTGGTAGTACCCCTTCCTGAAACTTCCCTTCTATCTTTGGACCAAATAGAAGGGCTAGTTGATGATCACTCAAATTGACAATGTCACTGTTTTCCCTTAGATTTAATGCTTTCAAAATTTGGCCTTTATATACATCTCGAGTGGCCAGATCAGAGAGTGGAACATAGATTTTAATTTTTGCAATATCACTTTCCAAATTGAAGGGAGATTGACTCTTTGTAATGCTCGATTTTGTTTTGTTAGCCACCACCTTAGTGGCTAAATCAAAGGACTGATTCTCACTATGTACGTGATTAGGAACTCTTTTATCAAGAGCACCAACTGCAGTGCTAGTGCTGCTAGTTGGTTGACTTTGTTTATCAATGTTTTGGTTGTCTTTTTCTTTGTTCTTCCCAGAACTCTCAGCTGCTGATTTGTTACTTTCAACAGTCATTTTAGAATTTTTCTCAGGCTTTTTCTTAATAGCAATCTCATAATTTTTGGGTTTGGAAGTGTCTAGGCTCTTTTTTCTTCTAAGGTCATACTGTTCCCTGACCTGCATGATGGCATTTTCAAATCCAAGTCTGTAATCCTCAGATTCTGATCTTTCCTCATCCCAGTATGAGGATGAGGGTTGATCTTCCTCTGTGAAACAGTTGTGGATTGAGTTTCCTATTTCAAACATGTTTATTGTGGTTCCCTCAGACTCTTCTATGATTCCCTCATCTTCATCAAGAAAGTTCTCTTGAAATGGGGGAATAACTTTCTCATCTGATTCTCTTTGTCTGTTGGGAGTGGTATTATTTCTTCTAAAGTTCTGGTTCTGGTTATGATTTTTATTTCTGTTTTGGTTACTAACTGTGACAACCATTTTTTCCATCATTTTCTATAGCTTTTCCACTTTTTTGGATAGACAGTCATAATTCAGGTCAGATTTGGAAGCTGCAGTGTCATCTCTATATGTCACGAAAATGGGAGATAGACAAAGTTATCAGTTATAGACTCTCAGATTTTCCCCAGCGGAGTTGCCATTATGTTGGGGTTCCCATGTTTTAGCCAGATTGGCAAAACCAAAAGATGAGACAACATCAAACCACTTTCAGACCTCATGATCTAGCCCTCCTAGGTCCAGAGAGGGATCTCTCTATATGAGCAAAAGTTTTATGTCTTTGAAGCTCAGTGTTAAGATATTACGCTAGTTATAAGGATCGGTTTTGTTTGTTTGATTTTTTGTTCGGTTGTTGGGAATCAGGAAAGAAGGGTTCAATATAAGACAAGGATGAGCAAAAAAGATTTTAGGCAAAGGAGGGATGATTCAGAGAAACATTCAGTACCATTGGGCAATGGAGTCAGGAAAGGGTTTACTTGCTATTCAATATGCAGGCTTTCAGTTGGGCTAGTCATCTAAAGCATTGGATCTTAAAGATGATTGTGTGGTGGGAAAGGTAAGAAAGAAGTTGAAAGCAAGGAAACCTCCAAGGTGACCTTTCAGAAATTAGATCCAGGGACATGACATGCCATTGGAAAACCTGTGATCCAAGACCTAAAAGGTTAACTCTTCAGACAAGGAAACATTAAATATTTAAACACAAAAGGTGAACACCTGAGATCAGAGAGAGACTTTGAACTCTCAATTCTTTGATATCCAGCTTAAGGGAACTTATTAAGGTTCAATTAATTGAAAAGGACCCTAGTGAGATAGAGACAGAGTTCTAGACTCCTAGTATCCCAATTCATTCAATTAAAGCCTAACAAGAACATCTAAGAATAGATTCATTAATTCATACATTGGCAAGTAGTATATATGACCACTACACTGGTTAGATTAGATTGAAATAAATCCTCAGATAACACATACAATAGAAAAAATTGAAGGCAGGGAGAGCAGAAACATAGGGTACCTAAAAATGGTAAATCCTATGCCAGATTTCTGATGCGTGCCAGAAGAAATGAAATGTAATGAAATAAAAGAGGAAAACATAGACAGAGACAGAAAAACATCACCGCTGCTTTAAATCAAGATCCAAAGAAATGTGCATTTCATACTAAAGAGCAACACCAGTCAAGTACATCATTACCAATAGCTTGATATTCAGTCTGAAAACATCTTCCTCAACCTATCTTACAACTTTACACAGAGAACATGTCTCCAAAGAAACAGCTTATAGTTCACAGATATCTGATCAACAACCTTTACAATGAGTTTCTTCATGAATTTTATAGCTGAAAAAGAGGATGAGGAGGTAGATGGAAAACTAAATGTAGCATTAAAAATCAAAAGAGGAAGAGGGCTGAGGCCCCATTCTATTTTAAATTCTAGGCATTTATCTTTAGTACTCGTTGGATGAAAGAGTGGTCTTCGTCAGGCTGCAATTTACTACAAGTATGTCTTTGATGTACTTGCTGTAATACCTCTGCAATACTCTGGTGAACTGAACAAAAATATATCAATGACTTTGGGTTTACCATACTATGTAACAAATGCTTTTGATAGTATAGGACTGTTGTCAGGGGGAAAAATTCTCATGGACACAACGTAAAATAAAATTGTATGAGTACTATGTCCTTTCTCAAGAGAAAACATTATGCTAATGTAAACACCCTGATGATATGGTTTTATATGCATTGGACCTTCTGAGTGATCCTCGGGGTCTTCGATCTGGTACTTTGCCTTTAAATCACTGAATTAAGGCTCAAAAATCTTCAATTACATGCCTTAAACTCCCTGCTTTTTCACTGATACTCTCTGCTGCTCTATTCCTGTCTCTGTGAGTGAAATCTGTGCTTTAATGAATCTGGAAAGGTTTTACAGAGTTTAACCCTGTTCCTTTAATGAAAGTCCTGTCATAACGCCTTCCCAGGCCTTTCTTCATGATTTCGATCTTTGAACATGGTTTTTCCTGCATTCTTTGCCACTGTAACAGTGACTGTGAATCATGGCGGTCGTTTACCGTCGGTATCCTGCAAAACATGAAAAACTGTTAAGAAAAATCATGCTGGAGGGGGATGGATGCAGTGGAAGGCTACGAGGATGACAGTGGGACTGCGAAGAAATAGAAAAAAATGCAAAGGAATGGTGAAAACAGGAAAAATAATGCAAAATGGTGGAGGGCTAGACAGGTGGAGGCGTATTTTAGAAATGCATGCTAGCCATTCGATCCTGCATGAGGCCGATGATCGACAACGGAAAATACACAATGGAGGGTTTTGGAAATCAGGCGAAAATAAAAAATAAATGGTGGAAATGCCGCGAAGGCGTGTGACGTGGAGCTTTGATGGTGGGAGTCGGTCAATGATGGGGGCAAATTAAATCTGGACCGTCCAATCTCAGGAGGAGATCGACGACTGGAAATGCGTCGGAGGGCGACAGATGGTGGGCCAGGGGTCCCTTTTGCTTTGGTTACTGCTCGTGTATCTTCGTGGCATGAACACTATTGGATGGACAACTTCAGATTGGATGGTGTACACAGATATCGCGCTGGGTCCACAGTTGAACTATAACGTGTGATGAAAATGGTATTCCAAAATAGCTCGAGGAAATGTGTCAACCGGTGGCGCTAATCGTTGCGAAATGAAAAATACCGCCCACCTTCCAAAGGCGGTGTGATAGAAACTGGCGGTTTGTAACAATGACGTGATTGCAGGGGCCATCGGGGCAGATAAAATGCGGACCTTCGATCTGTGGATCAGATCAACGGTTGATATGCGATCGGGGAATGAACAAGGAACACAAGAGCATCGGGGCTTGCGACAATCATTGGATGTCGGGAAATTGATGGTTAATAGCACTCCCAATATACAAATGCGCTAAGTGCTTTTCGGGCTAGCGCCTGGTTCTAGCACTGGGTCATGTGGGGGGAAACGGTTCTGGGGCTCAGCCGAAAAGGACTAAACCTGAAATGTGAAGAATATGGGTTTTTTGGCCCATTTATAATGGAATTCAAGGCCAAAATGGAAAACGATAGAGGGAAAAAGGGGCTATTTAGCGAAACAAAGGGTATTTGTGAGGCTTAGAAGGGATTTGGGATGATTTGGAGGAATTAAGGGAGGGAAAATGAGAGGAAAACAGAGGCTTTTAAACAAGGAATAGTAGGGAGGATTTTTCAAAGGACCCAGGCATAGGGAGGCTTCAAGGATGATGTGTCTTTAGGGGATGTGCATTCCTTGAAGGCTAAAAAACATTTTAACCCCCTGTTTGCTTGTCACGAAATTCACAGGGGGCTAACACTTGCCAGAAATGGTGGGGGAAAAGAGAGAAAAATGAACCTGTTTGTTGTATTTTGATTATTCAAAAAGCCGTTAACCACTCTTGAACATGACACTTTTGTTCACTTGGGTTGGGGAATCCTTTGCCTAATAGTTAATCAAACCATATTGAAAATATTCAGCCGGTTTCTGGGTATTAGCTTTGGGTCAATTGTCCCCAAACCATCTATAGTGTCGTTATGTGTTCAAGGGGACAGTTCAAACAAACCATTCATCTACAAAATATCTGTCATCCATTTTGACCATCCCTGAGTCAGTCCTTGCCAATATATTTTTTCAAAACTTGATCTATGATTTTGTGTTGTGGGCTTGCCTACGACGGATCACTTCCTATCAACGACAGCTCATTATCTAGGAAATTGATCTAGAAATTGTCAGTACCTTGAAATCTACATGCCTCAATGGCAGGTTTCTCGCCTTCGACAACAGGTTGCATCATTGACCTTCGATCGAATGATTCTGTGACATGTTCGACTTCAGCTCATTCATTCACATTTCATGGATTGTAATGAGTACTTTGAGGGCCATTGACATTACTGGTGGCTACTCTCATACTTGTTAACTGTCTACATTATTGAATGGTAATCAAGTGGTTTCTACCATGTTCGATTTCGACACATTTATTTACATGGATAGAATCGTATTGGTTCGAGAAACAAAAATCAAGACCCTGGATCTAGTTTCTACCATCCAGGCTACGAGGAATTTTGTTATCATTTATACAGTGGACTATTTATAAACATATGGTTGTGTCCATACTATGTCTACACATGTCTATACTGTTGATATATTGAAAATCATTCTTGTATCAGAACAGTTTAAATCAGTTTTCTAGTTAGTTTTGATCTGAGTATGGGAATGCCTACCTCAGCAATGATAAGTTTACATATATATATTTTGCATTGAATGTTTTTATAGGTTCCGATTGGGGTGTCCACAGGATGATCTTTGAAATGATAAAGTACTTCACTCTTCATACATGACAGACTCTATCTTCATCTATTCCAGACTTTGCACTTTAGGGGGCAATCTGTTGCACTGAAAATTGTCATCTTGACATTCTTCTATCTATATGAGCTCATTATCACTCATACTTCCTCTTTTTCAAGTCTAACACATCAGTTCCTCATGTCAAGCCTTAAAAATAAGAGAAAATTTCTCAAAAATCTCTTTAACTCTGGTATCGCACTTTCTCTTTGTCTTGCCTGCGGTCCCGCACCTAATGTTCATGACTCCTGCATACCTGAACGCACTTTTTATGTGTTAAGGGTGTGGACCCCTACAAAATATTAAAAAGGCGCAAGTAAACTCAAAAATATCACTTTCATTAAATTCTAAAAGCCTCTGGAAGGAATCTTTGGGTGGCAGAACCGCTCTTTTGAGGTTCATGTATCCCTTGCCTTAAGGAGCTAACCCCTTGATGTGAGGAGCTTATCCCTTTGAAAGAGGATTCTATCCCTTCATAGTTGGAACTGAAACCTCCTCTTTTACACTATAAAAAGAGGCCTTGGGTAGCCTCAAGGGGAGTTCAAGCTTTATAATTATTTGAGGTAAAGTGTTGTTGGGATTCAGACTCATTTAACTGAGATTTTGTGAGGAAAGATCACATACCTCTATCTGTCTCAGTTGGAAGAGTGCAAGGCTTGTTAGAGTAGAGGAGATTCCTGCTTTGGACCCTGGGAAGGCCTGTTCAACATCAAGGCTAAGGTTGTAAGGTTTTCTTTATTCAAAGTTAATACAAATGAATTCATTTTTCTCAATAAGATGTTAATTAACTGTTTATTTCATAGATTCCTTGATCACTATGATAGGCATGATTTATAATATTTACTATACAGGTGCCATTTAATGTTTGCTTGTTTGTGACTAGAGGTCTATAAAGATAACTCCTTCAAGTGACCGAAGGACAACTACTTCGAACAAGCATTGGATCTACGGTAAGACCTTAACACCTTTATAGTATTCTTTTGTAAATCACATATGTCTAGAGAAAGATAGGTTTATTTGGTTGTTTGTTGCTAGATTAACTTTTGGTACTAGGGAGATTGATCTTGTCTGCATGATTGATTTATCCGGTCAACAAGGAGTATGGATTTCGAGACCTCTAGTAGGCTAAGGGAGCGACGAGCACATCGGAGGGTGCAGATTGCAGAGAGGTGGTGAGAAAGGATGATAAAGGAGTTGAAGAGATAGGAAAGTGGTTGAAAGGACAAAGAGGAGGCGCCTTAGATGAATAAGGAAGTGGAAAGTCATGTGGGTCCCCAGAATAGAGGGGACCACTAAAGAAGTTTGGCAGGTGTGTAGGAACCTAGCCTAGAAGGAGAAAGGAAAGAAGTCTGGCAGAGAAGATGCAGACGCACGGCCCGAGGAGATGTCCGATGTGGAGTTGCACATAGCAATGGAGCAACTATTCCAGGAAAGGCCGACATTCATATCTCAAGGTGCTCCTATTCCCCAAATTTCAAATAGCTCTAGTCCCAACCTTCCCCTGGTGCTTTACCAACCATTAAGTGAAGTATTTGTCATGTTGCGTGAATTAAGTAAGTTGCACAATATTTCATCTCCAGGATTAATAAACACTGGTAGTAGAATTTCTGGTGGTACCCTCTGACAACCAGGAACCAACGACTTCATTTTAGTAACGCCTACTCTAGTGAACATGGCGGGCTCAGTTACTCGGTACCCAGAGTTCTCCGGGAGGGGTAACGATGATGTCGAACAACACTGGTCCCTCTGCGAAGCCATATGGAGGGCACGACACACACCAGATGTGGGGAAGTTGATATAATTTCAAACCACCCTTAGGGAGAGAGATCTACGCTGGTTTATGAAGTGTTCTGAAGCTCATCATAATCTAGCGATGGCATATGTGAAGAGGGACTTCATTAAGGAGTTCAAATTGCCCCAAACAGACTAGCAGGGTCTTTCAGAAATGTGGGAAATGAAGCAGCGGGAAGGAGAGACTGCTTGGGATTTGATGTGGAGATTCAATGATGCAATTGGAAAACTCAGCTATCCAATTTATCTGAACCATTAGAGGGATTGGTTCATCAAAGCTCTACTACCATTGACTAGAACTCCATTAACTCAACAGAGGATCAAGACATTGCAAGATGCGCTAGATCAAGAAATGAAGATAGAAGCTATGGCGGGTTACCCGCAAGAGTTAAAGGGAGGAGCAGCGGTATAGGACCACTCTATAGTGGGCTTGCAACATCAAATAGTGAGCTTGAATAGATAAAATCAAGGAAATTCAACCAATGTGGCCAGCAAGACCGAATGTATGGTGCACATGCTTTCTAATGGAGGGACATGTGGTAACTGAATGTCCTCGGTTGCAGGGTCAGAATGGGGGGACATCGGCCGTAGTGGCACAGGGGGCTCCACCAATGGGAGGAGTGGCATAGATAAACACCCTGGGAATATATCCATCGCAACAACAATACCCGGGGTTCCCTACGCAACCAAGTCCAACGACTACTGAATATTGTGAAATATGCAAGAACATGGGTCGTCCACCTCGCCTATGCCCTATTTTTCAAAAGTATTCCAATGTCCCAAATAACACATACTATGAGTTCTGTGCCTCAAAAACACACAACAAAGAGAAATGTAGAGCTTTGGACGCATTGGCGGAACGATTGGACCGGTCTTCATACCAAGTGAATGAGACTCCCCGAGGAAGAGGAGGTGGCATGAGAGGAGGCCGAGCAGGGGGTAGAGGTCCAGTAAGATGTTACAACTGTGACCAAGAAGGACACGTAGCGAGGGAATTTCCACTTCCTAGAAGACCCTGGTGTTCCTAGTGCCGGGTTAACACGCATGCAACCGAAGATTTCCCTGAGCTCATTAAAAGAAGGGAGGAAATAACTAGACAAAGAGGAACAAATATAGTAAATGTAGAGCCCAGGATAATGGAGACCTAGACAATGCAGAACCTGGAAATACTGACACGAGGAGGCAAGAGAACGGGGGAAGATGCACGTATTGTGGACCCAATAAAATTGATTAGGGTAGCATCCCCAAAACCATTGTTCAAACCGGAAAGAAAAAAGAAATTTTTCTGAGAGGCAGTAGAGATAGTTGGCCAACTGGGAGGAAACAAAGGTATTGAGTTACAACAAACACAGGAAAAAAATGAAAACCAAACCGATTCAAGTACTATCATTCAAGAATGGTTCGATCTATTCTTGAAGATTTTTAACACACCAATGTTGGAGCAGCTAAAGCAGAACCTGGAAGGAGTAGTGTAGAAGAACACAGGATCAAGAGCTTTAAGAGAACCAGAAGTTCCCAGGGAAACTATAGATGCATTGGTTAGGGCCATTCTATGTGATAGAAATCAAAAATTTGGGGGCAGTTCGGTTGGCACAACTGGACGGCCAAGTTCTATAGGGATGGGTAAATGACGCACACCTAAAGCCCTACCAAGAGTAATTCAATCATTTTCAATTCCAATAACTCTCGCAACCGAGAGGAGTCAGTAGGGTATAATAGTATCAATAACACTATTGCACCCAAGATGAGCATAGATAGGATTTTCACTTTAGCAAAACCAAGAAAATAATAAATAACTACAGTTGTGTTGCGAGGACCGCAGCGCAACCAATTGTGGTTTGGGGGGGGGGGTAGTGTCCAACGTGTCATCCACGTCAGATAGAAAAGCGTGTTGAACATCAGCCCATCATCATTACACATAGTACCAGTGTCAGTCCATAGGATTACCACGATTTGGAAATAATTTCCATAATTAGGATCACCCATACCGTAATAATTTATCCATAATAAGGCATAACCACCAACCATCGTTTCTGCCCAATTCCCAAAGCCACAGTTAACATTGTCAGAACCCACCTTAGCCAGTAACTAATAACATGATCGTAACCACGGATGATGCCAGGGGAAATTGATTATTTATGGGGTCTCATCAACCTCACCCATGCCAGTTAATTACATAACCCGCATGCAAAGAAGTGTGAGAATGCCATAAAAATCCAAGATAGAACCAGAAACATTCAATGGAGCAAGAGAAGCAAAGCTAGAAGAAGAGTAGAGAAGGCACGTAGAGGAAGGAATTTAGAAGAAAATAGGAGTTGGTCAACAGTTATATTAGAGAGGAGCCAAAATGACAAGAGCAACACCAATAGTCATAGAAAAAGAGCTCGATAACAGAGTACAAAATATGGAACCGTTAGTGGGGAAATATGACAGTGCCTCACTGATAGACACCGACCTCACAGAATCTTTCGAGTTCCCAGCAACCAAGAGACAAGTATATATGGAGAATTATGCCACTGAAGTAGGGCAGCAAGCAGCAAGAGTCCAACTAGAGTTCCGGGGCATTCAACAGTCTACTATACTAAACTTAAGAGATCTCCTAGTGTTTGGTGTTACAGGCAATGAAGTGCACCAAGTTCTTGTTGAGCCGAACTCATAATGGTTTGCTATGGTTGGGGAAAGAAATCTCGATTCATGCGGAGGACATCCATAGGATAATGGGACTATCAATGGAAGGGAGGGGTGTTTTATCAGCATTCCAAACTGTATCCAAAAGGGCGAAGAATACCGGAGATAATGACTACTACACCAAGTATGACACTAAGAGGGGGGGAAGGAGCCAAAATTGATTCGAATGGAAAATGGCATCAACCCATGGTATTCATCTACCCATGTTATCCACCCACCCATGGAATTTACCCATGGTATTGTAAATGGCATCAACCCATGGTATTCAGCCACCCATGATATTTATTCACCCATGGTATTATAAGTGACCCATGGCATGTATCCACCCATGGTATTCATCCACACATGGGATTTACCCATGGTATTGTAAGTGGTATCTACCCATGGTATTGGCCTATGGTATCTACACATGGTATTGTAAGTCAAAAAAGGCTATAAATAACAAGCCTCAGTTTGTAAAAGGACATATTTTCCGCCACAATGTAGCTTCTACAGTTATTCTCTATTTTAATAAAACAAGTTTCTTTGTGGTTTTATTTTCTTTGTGTTCTCTCTTTTTTTTGGCATTCTAATTTTGCACATTTTGTCAGATCCATTTCAAATTTTTAGATCTTGGGGGTCTCCCCCCAAGATCTGGATTAGTGGTATCAGATTCAGGTTAGGCCTCCATGGGAATGAGGGTTTGAAACATATTTCAGTTTCAATGTTTTGTAGCAATCTTCAGTAAAAATCCATGAATTTTTTTGGGCGGTGAGTTTTTAGATCAGATATGAAACTTTTCGTGAAAAATTTACAAAAATAAAGACTAGATCTGGATTCCTTGCAAAAAAATACCCAAATTCAAAAAAAAAAAATCGGCCAAATTGGAGTTCGGATGAGGGAGATATCGCTGATTCAACATCATCAATGTTGAAGCAATTTTTCTGATGACAATTCATGGATGGTGGCTCTCCTGTCATTTTTTGCAATTTTTAGTGCAAAATTTCAGAAGAATGGATATATATCTGAGCTCCTCTTGAAAAATCACCCAAGCTCAAAAAAAAAATCAGTCGAATTGGAGTCCGGATATGGGAGTTTTCGTTGATTTAAAATCAACTATTTTTTCAGAAATTTTATGACGGCGAGATAGTTCTAGTGCGAATCTGAGAGTCTAGAGTCTCTAGATAGTGGTTTCAAACACATGAGAAGATGCAGAATGATCATTCCATTTCCAAAAATAGGTTATAGTAAATATTCTGAGTTATATTGACCGAGTTATGCTCATTTTAAATCTGGAGCGGCATTCGGAGTGGGTTCCCTTTGGAGACGTGCCCTCCCACTCCTCT
Source organism: Pinus albicaulis (assembly GCA_034641835.2). Classification (NCBI taxonomy): domain Eukaryota; kingdom Viridiplantae; phylum Streptophyta; class Pinopsida; order Pinales; family Pinaceae; genus Pinus; species Pinus albicaulis. The sequence continues at coordinate 422,226,856 of CM076576.1, forward strand.
TTAGTAGGCACCTGCTTCACATTCTTCAGTTTCAGCATAGCAGCATTCGGCTTGGGTTATTTGGAGACGTTCCCTCCCACCCCAAGCTATGTAGGCACCTGCTACTCCATCAACAAGTAGCGTCACGGTTATAGGTCAACCGCACAAAATCATTTTCATTGAAGTCCATTTGCTAGGCCGCACATTGTTAGTCACACAGTTGGTCACAAGCATTACAGGGTATCTCTATCCTTAGATCTTCATTTTTCATGGTTTTGGTTCATCCACAAACCCACACTTCATCGATGTCCATTTTCTAGGCCGCACACTGTCAATATCACAGTTGGTCACAAGCATTACAGGGTATCTCTATCCTCGGATCTTCGTTCATCACGGTTATGGGTCAACTACACAAAACCCTTCTCTTTAGTGGCTCTTCATATTCAACAAAGGCTTCTTAGGAGGGAACTTCATGCTTCTTAAGGAGGGAGGAATGATCCGAATGGAAAATGGCATCAACCCATGGTATTTATCTACCCATGTTATCCATCCACCCATGGAATTTACCCATGGTATTGTAAATGTCATCAACCCATGGTATTCATCCACCCATGATATTTATTCACCCATGGTATTGTAAGTGACCCATGGTATGTATCCACCCATGGTATTGGCCTATGGTATCTACACATGGTATTGTAACTCAAAAAAGGCTATAAATAACAAGCCTCAGTTTGTAAAAGGACAGATTGTCCACCACAATGTAGCTTCTACATTTATTATTTGTTTTAATAAAACAAGTTTCTTTGTGGTTTTATTTTCTTTGTGTTCTCTCTTTTTTTTGGCATTCTAATTTTGCAGATCTTGTTAGATCCATTTCAAATTTTTAGATCTTGGGGGTCTCCCCCTAATATTTGGATCAAAAATCGACTTGATCAACAAGCCAAAGGTCAGGTTCGCCTATTACCTAATTGCAAGTAAAAAGATGAGGCACTATACAAAAGGAGAATGCACGCTGGATATGATCTTGGTTGTGGAGCATTGCGTTCAAGGGGCACAACTGAACTGGTGCTCATTTTTTATGAACGAGTTGTTCGAGGCTTGCAAGGACAACTACAAGAGGGCAACCAGATTCATCTATGGATATCTAGTTATGGCACTAGCAATGTGGAAATGGATGTTTCTAGGTATTCGGGTACCTGTGGAGATAGCAACAGGACAACCATTGGCGATGAAGTTCGTGCCTTGGAAGGTATCCAGGGATCCTAGCACGAAGGAGGTAAACGTAAAAGCTTTCAGGGTATGGTACAACCAAATGGTTGATCTTGTGATGAGTTAATAAATAATCCCAAGGATTCTGCTGGATGGTTATAGCGTGCAGATATGGTTTGGAGTTACCCACAAGAAAACCTTTATCAGGCCAACGTGTGTACCAAAATCTACTTTCAAGATGAGGCCATTAAATTTCCAGATTGATGAAACAACCTTCCACACAGAAGTATGCTCATGGCCAGGAGTAGTGATAGAGGTTAGAAGCGGAGTCTACACATATATCTTCAATGGGATGTTGCCAAACCCACTGCCGGGGGAGACTTTAGAGCAGACAGTGACTAGGATGGTGCAGTTGCAACTATCCCTGATCATTGAGCAGTTAAACACAAAGGTACATAATTTTAATAAAGTAGTTCAAGTGTTAACAAGTGATTCCACTGCATTTTCTACATTTTCAGAATTTCAGGCATCTCACTCCAGACCAACTTCTGCCATGGCCCCCCTAATAGCACCAATACCCAATATTTTGTTTAGCCCAACGACCCTAGCAACTACAGTGCTGGTCCGGAAGACTAAAGCTGGGAAAACCCCAGTAGCGGCACCAAAAGCAAAAAGGGCCAAAATCGCAGTATCTACTACAGTGGTTGATCTCACCGGGGATGATTAGCTACGACCTATGGGTATAGGAGTGCCAATCAGGGAAGAGCCAGTTTTGGAGCCCCATATGACCAGGGGGATACCACCCTTCAACCCCCTCAATTTCTTAAATATTTACATATCCCCACCTCACATCCACTAAGCATCGGGCCTCGCCTCATCCACCATTTAGACACCACCCATTACCACGCCCTCCAGTTCATTAGCCACCATATCAGATCCAATTGTTAGAGGAAGACCAAATGAGGACCCCATGGCGGATGTTAACTTGGGTACACTAGAAGTACCCCTCATTAACCAAACCATGGTTTAGCAAGCTACGTTAATAGAGATTTTAAATTAGATCAAACAGTCTATGGAAGAAGTAGGTGCTTCGCTCCCTGAGCAGAATCAACTCCAGCAGGTTAATCTGGCAGCCCAAGAAATGGCGCCCAATATGAACATGGCCGACTCGAGTAACAAGCTGCCACAATAGACACCACCTTAGTCACCATAGGTACAATTAGAAAAATCTATCACCCGCAGGCAACCACTTCAAGCACGATGACGAGATCAAGGAAACTTGGATGCTGAGAGTGTAGAGACATGGGGAATATCCCAACTCTACCAATTAATTTAGAGAGCAGCACAACAAGTGGAAGGACTTCCCGTGGAGATCCAGCAAAAATGTGAACAACAACAAGTACAAATCAATGCACTTATTGAAGAGCGTGAACAGCTGAGGACAGAAAAGGGGAACTTGCAAGAACAACTGGAGACAGTGATAAGAATATTCCAGGACTTTTGGCCTACAGTAATGGCCAACAACAACCAAATACCAGAAGGGATACAGGAGAATGATATAGTCCGATGCGTGGTCCACATCAGGGTGGCATGTTCAAACCTCCATCAGGAAAATGAGGAACTCAAAGCAGCATTGGTAGCCTGACCCGCGTTTCCAGACCCAATAGTTATATACACAGAGAAGATATCAGAGAGACAGAGCCAGGTGACAAAAATGTAGGAAGTTCTGAGTACTGCAACTAAAGAAGCGTATGACCTACTGAAGGGTCTGCAAGAGTGTTAAACCTTGCTCACACTAAAGTCTCAACCGGTTTCATTACAACTACAACAGGTATCAAGGGAGATCTAGGAGGCCATAGACCCTACTGGACTCGACCAACTATGTGCTCAAGCGAACGCTTTAGAGGTCCAGATCCAGCAGATTGAAGAGAACTCAACTACTGCAAAGCAAGCTCTCTGGGAACTAAGACAACCGATAAAAACCAATGCCCAAACAATGCCACGACTGGTCTCTGAGGCTGATACGGAAATCCAAAGCGTTTTTGGTAGCTTACCAGCTATTTCAGGTGAGGAAGCCGTTGCGCAAGCCACAACGCAAACGAACTTGCTCATGAAAAGATGGAATCAAGCCCTGATGACCTTTCAGGAACTCAAAGAAACAACTATAACACAAGTCCCAGAATTGGGGCCCTTGTTTGGACAGTCAGGAGAAAGGGGATAAGCAGGGCAGGACATAGGGCCGAGCGGACCGATGGAAATAGAGACGATGAAGAGCGATTGACTTGGGGCCAGTTAATAGATTATGGTCGAGGCCTGTTAGGGCCCTTATTTTGAAATCAGACAGTTTTGAGTTGCAGATGGTACGTGGCGGGATGCAACCACGGTGGACATGGAGCTATCAAGGTTGCGAAGGGGTGAAGAACAGGTGGCATGGCTGTGGCGGGAGCAAGTAGAGATGGTAGAGGAATGTGGCAGGAGACAAGTAGTAGAACTCTTGATGAACAGAGAGATGTAGAAGACAGCCGAGCAAGAAGAAAGGAAGAACTATCAGTTGCGCTGGCAGTAGAACAAATAGGCAGCCGTCCGAGCAGAGAAGGAAGTTGGCATAGGAGGAATGGGAGAACAGGTGTTGCAGGAGAGCCTTGTCCATGTTGTTCCGTTCTCCATCTCTCTGTATATTTGTACTCCAATCCACCGGATAGGACTTCTTTGTAGTCTGTTTGGTTAAAGCTCATGTTAAGGAGCATTGTAATGGTCTTTTGCTGATAAGCGAACTATAATATGATCAGAGATTGAAGTCCCCAATATATGTTGTAATCTAGTTTGATTGATATGGAGTTATTTTAAAAATTTTATGGACTGTCTTCCTGAATATGCTTACGAAGAATATCATCCAGTTAGTGTTGTGTTTTCTTAAGCTCTGAGATAGTTCTAGGTCATATATATATTTAATTTGCTATATCGATATCAATATGCTCCCAACCTTAGTAAGTTCTTGGCACGCCTCGAGTGAGACTCTTTGCTCCTCGGAGTAGGATGAAAATGCTGGTGTGGTGCTAGACTACATCGGAAATCATTTTTGGCCTCTAAGCTGAACCTAGGTCTTGCCTAAGAGACATTTTCTTCACCAGCAGAAGGTTGATGAGAGATTTATGTCATGAGAAAGACAAAGGAACCACAATTTATTGTGATAACAGCTCAACGATTGCATTATCAAATAATTCTATTTTCCACAAGAGAAAAATGCATATTGATGCAAAGTATCATTTTATAATGGAATTGGTTAACAATGGTGAAATTGTTTTGCAGCATTGCAAGTCAGAGGAACAATTTGTTGATATCCTCACAAAGTTAATATCCCAAAAGGGAGAATGCAGTAATACTAAAACACAATATAAGAACTGCAACAAAGTAAACAATAAATATAAATACAGATCAGAATGCACATAAATAGCTAAGCCATTTAATTATATGGGAGGTGAAAAATAAAGTACAATAGTGCTCAAAATATGAGACACTCAAGCCAAAGAAATGGCCTAGAATGACCCTGCAATGATCCCATAAGAGGGATTGCGTAATTGTTGAACTGCTGGAAGGTAAACTGCATTGTCCCTACTGCAACTGTTGGGACTGCAACTGCCATAATGATAGAAATTTAGATCTAGGCAGAATGGGAGATCTGATGATGCTTAAAACAGAGATCCGAGCTCTGTGATGGATACCCAAGATAACCCAGGAAGGGTTTCTCAGATATGTTAATCTAAGAAAACCACCCTCTTAGGGCTTTAATATATGCTGTTGGGTATGCAGATCTACTGCATAATATGATGGTATGATGGCTGCAATGATGCATAGTCAGATCTATGCAAGAAGGGATGGTCCCTTCACTAGATCCTTGGGCTAAAATCTCAAGATCTAGCTCCTCCAAGCTCCTCCATTGAAAATACCTGTTGGATGAAAAACAGCTTCACAAAACTACACTATAAGAGAGGGAGGCTTAGTAGCCTACTTCTAGATGTGTCAACACAACTCCTGAATGATGGAAACAATAGATCCAATCTGAGGAGATGATCCCTCACAGGATTTCCAGCTGACATACTAGAAACTTCCTTCCTCTAATAGATCTACGGGACTAGACTGATGAATCCTTGAAGGTACTACTGCTGCATGGAGGTAAAACCCAATGGTCTGAATGCCAGATATAGATCTGCTGCTCCTGGAAGATTGAATGTGAAGTGTTAGTCATCCATAATTTTGATTTTATCCAAAGATGATTAAATTTTGACAAACCCAGATTTCTAGAACAAAATTTCTAAAAAACATTACGAGCTCTAGAAATCTCACGACCTTCATCTTTCTAATTCTGACATTTCACCAAAATCTTCATCTATTTTTCCTAAAAATATTATCTTTTTGTTCCTTAACAGTGATGTTCCCTATAGTGTTGTTCCCTAAAGTGTTGCTCCTTAAGTTGTTGTTCCTTAGCAGCTGTTGTTCCTTAAGTTGTTGTTCCTTAGCAGTTGTTGTTCCCTAAGCTACTATTCCCTAAGTTGCTACAGTTGTTCCTTATTTAGAATCCTCAAGAAACACTAATGAAAAAAAAGAGACTGTATGTAGGACATTTTTTCCATCATTTTCTAAGCCCAGTTCATTCTTTTCCTTTCTCATTTACCCTCCATTTTCCCTAAAATCCCCCACAAACCATCATAACCCCTTTATATGGTTCAAAAAACCCTCTTTAAACCAATACACTCACTATTGTTTTGATTTAAAACACCCCTTTCACCTATTGGAACTTCCAATTTGGCATAAAAACCCATTTTCGGGCCTAAAAAACAGTCTTTTTATAAATAAAGGTATAAGTGCTTGAGGGCTTAAAACCTTTGGTCCCTTTCCTCCATATATCCGAGCACTATGACCAAGCAGCCAAACCCCATCGCATAAAAAATTTCTCTATAAACCTACATTTCCTTTATAAAATTCTCCTCGCTGATGCGAATTAGCCCCTTCTCCCTGGCTCCTGGTTGCCTTATCTTCCACAGGACCACTCCCTGGTGCCTTTCTTGAAGCCCCTCTTCCCTTATCCTCTCTTACCCTGCACCCTTTGTAAAACACCCTTTCTCCTTTATATCTTCTCTGTGCACTATTAACAAAACAATAGTGGGCCCACGTCACTTGCTTGGCCCCACCTCCCATTACTCCGCCACCCATCCAATCAGCGTGCGCCACCTGTCTCCCACTAAGACCTCGCCTGAGCACTTCTCTCCATCGCTCTCCCCTAGAGCTGTTGGATATTCCCTCCCAGATCCAATGGTCTACGATCAATATCGCGTGACTTTTGCATCCAAGGTTTAATGTCCCAAAGTCGCGCGAGACTAGTGGTATTGTGAAGGATGTGTGGCGTGATATAACTAGATCGAGTTCCCTCCGGGCAAAACCACTTACCACCCGAGGGTCACGCGAAAACCACCAGTAGTATTTTAAAGACCGCTTTGCCCATTTTCACGCGAAGTATGGTTTTTTAAACCGATTTTTCACGAGTTTCCTCCATGAAACATCCTCCATTTCTCCACCTGCATATTCCGCTCTTTCTCACTACTCCATTCGCCTCCGCTAGCCTCCAAAGCAATTTTACCAATCACACAGGGTTTCATAACATATTTTATTGTTTTGTGCAGGTGATATGGTAGTTTTAAAGGGCCGAAAACCCTCCCACAGTCCATAAAAGGATGGGCCAGAGGGTGATGGTTTTCACAGTCCAATAGAGGCTAAGTAATGAAGAAAGGGACTGCCATGGTTTCATTTCGTGGCTTAATCAATGCTTATGGGCACAAATTATGCAATCAAACCCTCGGCATACCAAAAGAATCCCTACACACTACAGAACAAAGAAAAATCAATGAAATAAAAAGAAATCCCAAGGAATAGAGATTAAAGGATTGAAGATAAAGCGTTATGCTTAAAAGTTGAAGATTAAAGGTTAAAAAACACAGTTTAAAGGTTCGAATCAATCATAAAAGGAAAAAGGGAAACAATATTGGATTATAAAGGCAAAAAAACAATATCAAGGCTTGAAATCAGTTAAAAAGTCAGCCAAAGAACAAGTGGAAACAAATTGAAGACCGAAGAAGGCATGATCAGCCTCAAAAAACACAAAATCAGAGTCAAAACAGAGTATCAAGGTATACAGAGACAGACAGAAGTGTTAACGGTTTAAATTAGCATATCAAGGCTAAAAGAGCCTTAAAACACAGTTACGTGATGAAATAAAGGAAAATTAGGCCTAAAGAGAAATTTTAGAATTAAATCAAGAAGACTTAGGATTAAAGATAGCCTCGAATACATCAAAGGAGCAGTTATTCACTTGATAAATCAAAAGTGACACCTTTCACTTAGTTTGTGTCTCAAAAGAAAAATTGGTAGTTATTACACAAAAGTATATTTTAAAACTGTCAGACAGTTATTGTAAAAGGCAGAAAAGAGCCTCAAAGTCAATCTTTTTAGCTTATTTATCCTCAGGAAGTAAAGATAGATTTAATACATAGATAAGTAGCTGAGAGAAATTCCTACCTTATGCCTTGCATGGTTTTTAAGGATAGGAGTGCATTTACTGTGTCATTAATGACATTTTGAACCCTAGATAGTTCCACTTCCTCATTTGCAGCATAAATACTGCATTTGAACTCATTGTATGCTGGCATTTGATAACTCTTTGAAGTAATACATAGTTCTGCTCAGATTGAAGAGAAATTGATGTAAAGGAACCTGTGGATGTTTTGACCTGTTTGTGGATGGAGAAAGGTCTGTCATTGGATCCCTGAGCTTGGCTGTTGGTGAAATATTCTAAACTATTTAATGTTTTTCCCGTTTTCATCATCTCTTGCTTGCAGTAGAGTAAACGTTTTAGGCTAAGAAATTTCTCTTGGAAGCACCTTAGACCTATTTACTCTTCACTTTCTTTATGTTTTTCATTTGTTGAATGTTTCATTAAGTAGTTTAACTGATTTTCAACCCTTAAGCTTGTTTATTTCAAGAATAGTTCAATACAGTGGCCTCAAGAATGATTTATGGTTCTCCCTACTTGCTTGCTGCCCTTTGAAGACTGTTTTTGAAGTCTCCCTTCAAAGATACCATTGTCCAAAGTCTGCCAAAGAGGTCTGTTTTGATCATACCCTTTGTACTTCCTCAAGTAATTGTTTTGAATGTCTTTATAGCTGTAATCACCGATGTTTAGGAGTTCCCTCTTTTATGAATGCAGTTATTTGTGAATCTTGAATGTTTTCTTATCCTTGAAAGTGAAATATTTGATGAAATAGAGCATTCCTTGACTCTTAGATTTCATTTTGAAATTTTGTCTTGAAATTGTTATTTGCTGAAGTGTAAATTGTAGAATTCATGGTTAGCCCTCTCTATAAAATACTTCTTCATGTTCAAATGATGCTTTAAGTCCATTTGTTGAAGAGTACATATAATTAAGGATTCTTAATTGCCCTTAGTTCTACTTTTCATTCTAAAACCTTGATTTTCATTTCATTTCACCTAAAACTTTGTAGACCCAACAACCAAGTTAGATTTTCCCTTTGATATCCTTAATTCATCTACAAACTTGCTACAAACTTCCACTTGACTCCATTGCCCAATGAATTAGAGATTTCCCTTTTCTATCTATGCTCCCTAGATCATCATGTCCCACAAAACAACCAAACAAACTCAAGCTTAATAACTAGCCTAAAAATCAACCCTTTACAAGCAAACAAGTCATATCTTTGCAAACATATTGAGAGATCCCTCTCTGAGACTAGGAGGGCTAGATCCTAGAACTATAAAGACTGGTTTACATGTTGCCTTGTCATTTGGTTTACCAATCGGCCAAATCACAGGACTCCAACATTTTGGTGATCATGGTGGGACCACTGAGTTCGTAGTTTCCTAGCAAGCTCTTATAGACTCATTATTCCTTCAAAAAAATCATAGAAACTTAGAAAAACCCAAAAACATTTCAGATTAGTTTTCAAATAAACCATTGGTGGTGGTCCATAAAAACATTTTACCTTCAGAAAAGCTAAAAATTTCCACCTGGCGACTCCACTAGCCCCAGTAGGCCTATTACCTCACTAGATCTCCAGATTTCCTTAGGATTGTCTTAACTAGCCTTGAGGAAGTTTAGAAGCCTAGTCATCCTACTATAGAAATCATTGTGAGAGAAAAACCTTTAAAAAATAGTCCAAAAAACCTCTTCCCCTCTAAATTTTAAAAAACTAAAATATGGCTTCACATAGGGTCCATACTAGATCCCATCCAGATCCTAATCCCCCTACCTAGTTGACAATCCACAGAAGATTTTGTGGCAGAATTCTAGACCTGGAAAACCAACTACTGATAGGACCATCCTAAGAACGAGATCTGTCCCTAAAGATCTTACAGTTTTAGAAGATCCTCACTTTGACTTACCTTACACGAAGAACCTATTCAGAAATAAGTCTCAAAGTGATTTAAATCAAGTTGATTTTGAAACCACAGATTTGCAACAGAGCTTTAGTAGAGAGACCTCACCTTCCACTCCACCTGATTCTTAGCTTCTCCATCATTTCAGCTCATTCCATAACAAATCTTCTCATCATCAGTTTTCTGGCCCAAGTGTTTCTTCCACTCCTATGCATACATCCACTGTTCAAAACACTCCATTTCAACCCACTTTCCCTCTTATAAATACACCTCTTGTAAATCCCCCATTATTTCCAACATGGCAGCATGGTATGCTCCACTAGTGTTACCATAGCCTATGGCTCCTTTACCAAATGATTACCAGTCCAAAATTCTCCATTTCATTGCAAATGAACCTACTACTACCCAACATCATGTAGATAAAATGAATGATGCTTTTGATTACATGGAAATAGAAGAAGAGACCATTAAGATGAGAATTTTTGCTCAAAGTTTAGGAGGAGAAGTCAAGAAATGGTTTAAAAACTTAACTCCTCATAGCATAAATGATCTCCCTTCTTTATATCAAGCATTCATAAAAAAATGGGAAATCAGAAAGAACCCTCTCCAAATCCTTTCAGACTATACTAACCTCAAAATAAGTACTAGGGAAAGTGTCTATGATTATTGCACTAGATTCAATAGTGTGTATAATGCACTTCCTCCAGACATGAAACCTCCACTAGGCTTAGCCTTAACAAAATTCGCAGAAGTTTTTGATCCTAAAATGGCCTACCAGCTAAGAGAAAGAGACTTGTCAACCTTGGAAGATATGCAGAGGGGAGCCATGAGTGTGGAGGCAAATCTGATTGAGAAAAGAGCTAGGTTGAGAGCAGAGAAAGGAGTTACATACAAAGATGATATAATGCCATCAACCTCAGCATCAGATACTAAAATTGATAACTTAGTGAAGGTAATGGAGAGGATGCTTGAAAAGATAAATCTAAATGATAGAGTTCCTCCTAGAGAAAATAAAAACCAAAATCTTAGAAGAGACCCTAATCAAGATAGGCAAAGAGATAATGACCAACATATTAGGCCTCCCTTTCAACAAAACTATGTTGATCAAGAAGAATAAAGGGAAGTTGAAAGGTTGGAAGAAAATCATGTAATCTTGATAGGATCTGACAGTGAGACAGATGTTTTTCTCATTGAATAAGAACAAGGATTATTCTCTTCAGAACAAACTGAATACAATAATGAGGATTCTAAAGATTATAGATTTGGATTTGAAAATGTTATCATGGAGGTACACAAACAATACAATCTTAGAAGCAAAGGTAGCCCAGAGAGTTCCAATGACAAAATCACTAGTACTGCTCTTAAGAAAACCTCGGAAAATCAGCCTAAGAAGACATCAAGTAACACCAACACTTTAGCCAAGAAAGATGATCAAAATAAAGACAAAAAAGTTCAGAAAAGTGTTGAACAAAGCTTCCCTAGTACTTCTATTAGTGGCCCTAACAAATCTGTCCCAAATAACAGTCCAAATAAAAATCAACAAATCATAATTGCTGAAAGAAATGTAAATGAAAAAACTGATGTAAATATGTCAAGAACAATAGTTCCTTTCAGCCTTGAAGGGGAAGTTTCCAAAATCAAAATCACCATACCCTTGGTTGAATTAGTAACTCCAGATGTATATAAAAACCAAGTTTTGAAAGCTTTGAATATAGGCAGTGACACTGATACTTTGAACTTGACAGATGATAAACCAGAATTATTATTTGGTCCAGAAGTTGAAGGGAAGTACCAAGAAGGGGATGTCCCTCCCTTCTATGTCATCCTGAATATACATGACAAAATATTGCATAATGCCATGCTAGACTCAGGTGCTTCACACAATCTTATGCCCAAAGTAGTGATGGAAAGCCTAGGCTTAGAAATTACTAAACCATAAAAATACCTTTACTCTTTTGATTCAAGCAGAGTCAAATGCTTAGGCTTAATTAAATATTTGTGTGTTAACTTGTCTCAAATTCCTACTAAGAGTCTAGTTATGGACATAGTGGTAGCTGACATTCCCCCTAAGTATGGCATTCTTCTATCTAGATCATTGGGAGCCAAACTATAGGGGAGCCTTCAAATGGACATGTCTTATGCCACCATCCCAGTGTTTAACCAAACTAGAAGATTATATAGGGAATCCCATATGAAATACATGGTGAGAAACATAGATAGACCAGACAATTCTCCTATCTACTCCATCCATTCAAATTTGGATTCCTTTATCTTATATAATGAAGATGAAATCAGCCAACAAGAAAAGGAAAACAAAGGAGAATTTACTCTACTAGAATAGTCAAATCTGCCATCAATTCAAGAAAAGAACAATCCAGATTTTAGTAGCCTTGAACAGTAGAAATAAAATGAAAATGAGATTGAAATACCTTGGAAAATAAAATTTGATGGCTCTTGTAGCAAAATAAGTGCAGGGGCCGGTGTATGGATACAAAACATAAACCAAGGATTTTCCTATAAACTGGATTTTTGATGCACAAATAACATTGCTGAATATGAAGCCCTCCTTATTGGCTTGCATTTACTTAAATATTTAGGGGCCAAAAGAATATCAGTCCAAGGGGATTCTGAGCTAATTATCAGAGAGATTAAAGGGGAGTATTCAACCAAAAACCCAAAACTTAGAGAATATAGGAATGCTGCCCTTGATCTCCTGAAAACCTTTGAAAAATATGAACTCATTTTCATCCCAAGAGCCCAAAATCATCTAGCAAATGAACTTGCCTTTATTGCTAGTAATTACCAAATACCAGAGACCAATGAACAATTTGATGTAAAGGTAAAAAACAGACCTGCAATACCTGATAATCAAGATTATTCGCAAGTATTTTAAGGAGACAAACACATAGATGATTTTCTGCAATCAAAGAATGACCTCGCCATGCCAACACCTATTTTAAGCCATGAGGAATATTGTTTTAATGAAGAACAAAACCCTGAAACAACGTTGTCTTTTTCTGCTGATATAAACCATTTTGAACATCCATTTACAACAGAAATAATTGACAGTACGGACCAGAAAGAACTGGAAGTTTAACAATGTAAAAATGATACAATTCCAAGAGGTCTTACACCATTAGAACAACTTTTCGATTTCAATGATGTAGCCAAAGAACCAAGGATGGAGCCTATAGAAACAGACATAGAAGAACATAACATAAGCAACCCAGAAAAACCTAAAATGATCAAGCTGTCCAACACTCTCCCAGATCATATTAAACAACAATACATAGACCTGTTAAAATAATTTAAAGATGTATTTGCATGGAGATACAAGAATTTAAAATCATATGATACCAGCATCATTCAACAAAAAATTCCTCTTAAGGAAAATTAGAAACCTTTCAAACAAAAACTCAGAAGGATAAACCTTGTTTTATTGCCTTTAGTTGAGAAAGAGATTAAGAAAATGTATGAGGCTAGGATCATAGTTCCTATTAGGTATTCAGAATGGGTTTCCAAATTAGTATCTGTTAGGAAAAAGACTAGGGAAATTAGACTCTGCATTGATCTCAGAAATCTAAATAGAGCCTCCCTTAAAGATAACTATCCCTTGCCAAAAATGGATCATATACTTCAAAGGGTGGTTGGGTCTAAAAGAATTTCACTGCTGGATGGGTTCTCAGGTTACAATCAGGTTTTATTACTCCCAAGTGACCAACATAAAACTACATTTACTACACCTTGGGGTACATTCATGTATGTCAAAATGCCATTTGGTTTAATGAATGCAGGGGCCACCTTCCAAAAGGCCATGGACATAGCCTTCTCAGAAGACATAGGCTATTTTATAATCATTTACCTTGATGACATTACTATTTTCTCTAAAACTGATGAAGAACACTTGATTCATTTGAGAAAAGTTTTTGAGAAATGTAGGAGATATGGCTTATATTTGAATCCCAAAAGACACTCTTTGGTCTCCAAGAAGGAGAAATTCTCGGCCACATTATATCTGAAGAGGGAATCAAAGTAGACCCTAAAAGGATTGATGGCATATTGAAGATCAGCCATCCTATAAACCTTAAGGAATTATAATCTTTCATTGGGAAGATAAATTTTTTAAGCAGATTCATCCCCAACCTTGCTGAGCTATTGAGAAATATCACAAACATGCTTAAGAAAGAGGTAGGTGTTAAATGGACAATACAGGCTAAAAAATCATTTGAACTAGTGAAACAAGCTTTAACTCAAACACTAGTTCTTATTAATCCTGATTTCACAAACGATTTTTATATCTTTTCCTTTGCATCCGAACACACAATAGCTGCAGTATTACTGCAAAAGAATGACATGGGGCATGAACAAAGGGCTTTGAGAGATTCTCCACTCAAGTATAACATCATGGAGAAACAAGCCTTAGCCTTGGTAAAAGCATTGAAAGACTTTAGAGTCTACATTTTGCATTCTCACATCATTGCTTTTGTCCCACACACAGTTGTTAAGGATATTCTAAGTCAAGACTGTGATGGTAAAAGGGGAAAATGGATTTCTATTATTCTAGAATATGAATTAGAAATCAGGCCTACCAAACTAATCAAAGGGCAGGTATTAGCAAAACTCATGGCTGAATCAAACTTCCAAGCACTTGATATGAACATGGTTGATGTCTTAGAAGAAATAGAGGAATTCACAACCCCATTCATTGAAGAAACATTTGTGAATTCACCTTGGTATGCTGGCATCATATATGTGCTGCTTTATTTGAATGCCCCTCCTTCTTTGTGTAAAACTAAAGCTAGATTTTTGAAACATAAGGCTTTGAATTATTTCATGTTAGATGGGGTTTTATATTGGAAGAATGCTGTTGGAATATTTCTCAAATGTTTGCTTGAGAGTGATGCAAGAAAAATCATGCATGAGCTGCATGAAGCAGAATGTGGTGGACATCTGTACTGAAAGATTACAACAAATAAAATCCTTAGATCTAGTTACTATTGGCCCACACTTTGCCTTGTCATTTGGTTTACCAATCGGCCAAATCATAATACTCCAACATGAAGAACAAAGTGGTAGGATGAATCCTCCATCGATTTCCTAGCTAAATGCTAGAAACAACCTCCTGAATATGGCACCAATGCCTGATAAGGAATATAGCTCAATAGAAAACCTTCCCAAGGTAGGCACACAAGTCCTCTATGGGTAAGGGTGGGATTCCCGCTCGGGAACACCATGTGCTAAACAACACTGCAAATTAGCTAAACAACATAATATTACGTGGATATGTCACCTGAAAAATCTAGATCTAAACAGATCAAAGAATAATCCAAGTATCCAAATCTTCTTTCTATTGTGCCTTCACCTTCATTATGTAGATCATGAGCCTTCCATAGCCTAGGCCCACTCCAAAAATGCGATGTACATGTGGACATAAGTCTCCATGGTTAACTACATTGTTTCTCCATGTCCTCCATCATGTTCGCATGGGGTGATCACCCTCTTCATCATGTGTGCATTAAATGCATCACTTCCTCCACTAACTTATCATAAGTGATTTATGATCTTCTTTGAATGCACTATGATCTCAGTTGACCTCTTCAAATATCCTCATGATTTTACATTTAAGATCCATGATTTTATTTGACTATTTCATCCTCCATGATCTATCTCATAAATGAGACATGATCTCCATTTATTTATCATTAATGGAGTTGCTCCACTACTCCATGCTTTAGATATAGATCTAGAATATCCACATACACACATTAAAAGTGGATTTTATTCATCTTTGAGGTTTGTGGGTCCATCCACCCTTTTATTTACTTAACTAATTAAGTTTATTAAGAAATCTAATATTCAAATATCATGTGAAAATTTGGGAATATTACAGTCCTCCCTGGCAAAATGTTGCTTGTCCTCAAGCAATTGAAAAAGTAGATGCTAGAGAAAACTATCCCCCTCCAAATGGCATCCACACAAGGAAGGTCTCCCCATTTACTGCAATGAGTTATGTATGCGCAACACCAAAGTTTCCTCTCTAGAATGTCTAGAGTGATCTCTAACTGTGTAGCTGGATGTCTCTCATCAATCATGAAGCTCCAAGTGACAACCACAAGCTGTCCAACATCCTCCACAATACATGAGATACATAAAGATATATGGTTCTTTCCACAAGAGGAAAGCTCCAACTCACAAAGTATACCTCCATCCCATGCTACATGAAGTAAAGAGAGGCTTTTCATGCCTCCATCATTATCCCTGTTGGCCTTGTTGGATCTAAGCATCATCCAAACATTGTACAAAAGAAGAAGTAGAGATAGACAAATATGTCAAACCATATTCTCCCAATAGTAGCCAATGCAACAGTTCTCCCTACTTCCACTCCACACCATCAAGATACCAAGTATGGTGTCCATACTCTCCAAGTAAGAGCCATCAGAGGAGTGCCTCTTGCTGCCATCCTCCAACACTATCATGAAAAGTAGGGGACTATGTAGGACCAAAGTCCCCCAATAAAATCCACAGCAACAAGATCTCTTGCTGCCTCTTCACATCATCACGTGAATCATGGAGCAACAACAACACATTGAAGGACATATGGAATTTCATATCAGCCCAATACAAACAAAATCCATTATTACACATTATGAGAGTATTATTCCATATTACAAACAATACAAAACACATAAACATGGGAGGTGTCATGTGATGCCCAAAATCTCTCAACCAAAATTAACATGCCTTCTTCTACTTCATTCTGTCATGGATACACAAGGCATGAGTCAAAGAAATATGAGCTATTGGGTGGTAACCATACTCACCTAAGAGCAGCCAGTGTAATCATGCTTCCTTCTTCATTACATGAGTTCTTGTCAGGGCATGGATAAAAAAATCAAGAGCCTTTGGGTAGTAGCCAAACTCACCCAAGAGAAACCAGCGTAACCAAGATTCTTGCCAGCCTATGTCATATATCTGAAAGTGGTCATGAAACCCCTTGTTTATCATCCTTACCCACTCATCCCAATGTGGATAATGAATGATGTTCTGCATAAACATGATATCCTCCCTTTGTAGAATACACTCCACCTTAAACTGATGAAAAAATTTTCACTCCATGAAATGTTGAAGTTCACCTCCAACGACACCTCTCCATTAGATCTTCTTCTCATCAATGGCCCTCCGAAACCAGTGAGGTTCTAGATTTTTTTTAGGTATAAGTTTCTCTTTGAGCTGTGAGATGCTCATTGAGAAAGTGTCATCTAGAAAGGATAAAAGATTCCTCATCTCAAGATGTCTACCATCTATCATCTTAACCTCCATTGCTTCATGAGTGAAGCTACTTTCAGAATGCTTCAAGAATAATGGGGCCCCTTCACTATCACTGCTACTAAGTGACAGTGCCGTAGATATACATGGTGATACATATGATTTCTCATAGGAAGGTACAATTCTGAACTCATAGCCAACCATTGTACATAGGATCATGCTCATCCCATCTTCTGAAACTCTACACTCCAACTCAAAGGGTTGAATGTAGCTCAAAAATGATGGACTAGGAGAGCTCTTCTTCTCCTCCTTGATTAGATCAAGGGTCCTCTCTGCTATGATATGTTGCTGCTTCAAATTAGAATTATGTTCTAACCCTTGGTTATGCATTGGCACTGATGGCATGTCCCCATAAGTTTCAATAAGAGGTACTGAAACAATATGATATGGAAGTGCATGCATACCTTGGATCAACTGATGTGTGGGAACCTCTTGCAAGACCACAAGAGTTCCTCCAACCAGTACAATGGTCTCTCCAACTACTAGTAAGAGTTATGGCTGATATTTTATCAATGTACCAATGTTTGAATCTACCTCCTCTTCCTCATGCATCTCCTAAATCATGCATGGGACTCTATATGTCAAGATCTCAATACTATCTTGCAAATATGCAAGTGTCTCTTCTTCGGATACAAGTACTTCTGCAACTGGTGGTGAATGTAGTGACTCCTTGTATAGAGTGACAAGAATGACACCCTCCTTTGTTTCCTTAGGAAATGTATCATTGTGACATATCTTTGGTTTTCTCAAATCAAACCTCTTTCTCAACTTGTGAAAGAAATCGGAATATTTAGTCACCTTTTCATGCTCCATGTGACCAAACCACCAATCATTGGATTCACCTTGAAGATGAAGTGCTGCAATTTGAACAACCTCTCCTTCAACTGCAAGATGTAGCTTGAAAAATGTATCTAACTCTTTCCTCCAAGCCTTAATAGTGATTGAGGAAGATCCATCAAATGTAGGCAAATAGAATCTATTGTGCCTCTTTCTTATATTGTTGCTATAGGATCCTCTTTCTTTCCTCGAAGCCTTAATAGTGATTGAGGAAGATCCATCAAATGTAGGAAAATATAATCTATTGTGCCTCTTTCTTCTATTGCTGCTATAGAATCTATTGTGCCTCTTTCTTCTTTGATTTTGAAGAATTTTTGGAGAGTTAGTTTCTCCTTGAATGATCTAGACCATGCGTTGTACTCTTCAAGATATAGACTGAGAGTCCCATAAGTCTTAGGTTTTATTCTTTCTTCATTGCTATACCATTCACCTTCTTCAAAGGAAGTTGTCATAGTAGATCTGTGGGGAGATCTATGATTCTCCTGTTTTCTTTGTTGCTGAAAATAAGTACTGGGACCTTCTTCATTTTAAAACCTTCCTGAGGTTTCTTTATGCCTTTCTTCCTTCATCTCCTTGATCTCCTTGGAGAGATCCTTCATAGTTCTCAAGGAAGATGCAAAAAAGCTTAATCCCTTCATTATAGTAGATCTCTACTATCTGCTTCTTCTTTTGATGCAAAAGATGAAGTGTCCACATGCTGAGCCAAAGATCATGCTCTGATACCACTGTAGTATCCCAAAAGAGAAAATGTAGTAATACTAAAACACAATATAAGAATAGTAGCAAAGTAAACAATAAATCTAAATACACATCAGAATTCATAGAAATAGTTGAGCCATTTTATTATATGGGAGGTGAAAAAGCAAGTACAACAGTGCTCAAAATATGAGACACTCAAGCCAAAGGGATGGCCTAGAATGACCCTGCAATGATCCCACAAGAGGGACTGTGTAACTACTGAACTGATGGAAGGTAAACTACACTACCCCTACTGCAACAGTTGGTACTGCAACTGCCAGAAAGACAGAAATTCATATCTAGGCAGAATGGGAGCTTTGATGATGCTAAAAAAGAAGATCTGGGCTCTATGATGGATACCCAAGATAACCCAGGAAGGGTTTCTTAGATATCTTAATCTAAGAAAACCACCCTCTTAGGGATTTACATATATGCTGCTGGGTATGCAGATCTATTGCATAATCTGATTATATGATGGCTACATTGATGCACAATTAGATATATGCAAGAAGGGTTGATCCCTTCAATAGATCCTTGGGCTAAAATCTCAGGATCTAGCTCCTCCAATCTCCTCCACTGAAAATATCTATTGGATGAACAACAACTTCAAAAAATTGCACTATAAGAGAGGGAGGCTCAGTAGCCTACTGCTAGATGTGTCAACACAACTCCTTATTGATGGAAACAATAGATCCAATGTGAGGAGATGATCCCTCACAATATTTCTAGCTGAAATACTAGAAACTTCCTTCCTCCAATATATCTACAGGACCAGACTGCGCAATCCTTGATGGGACTACTACTGCATGGAGGTAAAACCCAATGGCCTGAATGCTGGATATAGATTTTCTGCTCTTGGAAGACTGAATGTGAAGAAAAAAGTGGTACGATGAATCCTCCACCGGTTTCCTAGCTGAATGCTAGAAACAACCTCCTGAAGATGGCACCAATGCCTGATAAGCAATAGAGATCAATATAAAACCTTCCCAAGGTAGGCACACAAGTCCTCAATGGGTAAGGGTGGGATTCCCACTAAGGAACACCCTGTGCTAAGCAGCACTGTAACTTAGCTAAACAACATAAGATTGCATGGAGATGTCACCTGACAAATCCAGATCTAAACAGATCAAAGAATAATCCAAGCATCCAAATCTTCTTTCTATTGTGCCTTCACCTTCATTATATAGATCATGAGCCTTCCATAGGCTGGGCCCACTTCAAAAATGCGATGTACATGTGGAAATAAGTCTCCATGATTGACTGCGTTGTTTCTCCATGTCCTCCATCAAGCTCACATGGGGTGATCACCCTCTCCATCATGTGTACATTAAATGAATCACTTCCTCCACTAACTTATCATAAGTGATTTATGATATTCTTTGAATGTAATATGATCTCAGTTGACCTATTCAAAGATCCTCATGATTTTACATTTAAGATCCATGATCTTGTTTGACTGTTTCATCCTCCATGATATATCTCATAAATGAGACATGATCTCCATTTATTTAACATTAATGGAGCTGCTCGACTACTCCATGTTTTAGATTTAGATCTAGAATATCCACATACAAAAATTAAAAGTGGATTTTATTCATCTTTGAGTTTTATGGGTCCCTCCAACCTTTTATTTACTCAATTGATTAAGTTTATTAAGAACTCTAATATTCCAAATATCATGTGAAAATTTGGGAATATTACACAAAGCGATTGGGACAAAAGAGTTTTGTTTATCTTAGATAATGTCTCGGAATGATTGATGGTGGCAGTTGTGATTAAGGGGGAGCGTTGGAATTAATCCCAACCACCTTCATGAATAAGGAGTGGTAGCAGCCCACGCTTCAGTAAATTTTTGTTGCAGGAAGGAAAAGCAACAGGTTTCAGGCCCGAAAGCGTTTTTGTGAAATCCATGCAAAAGTTTAAACCTAGTAGCCGAGCTGCACACCCTACATTAATTTCCTTACCCACTGCGTTACTTACCTTTATTGCAACATTTAAGTTTTAACCCTTAAGAATTCACCAATGTTAAGTTTCCGCCGATGCGGTGTTGGTGGGACCCACTTACCTTAACGCATTACCAATCCACCGAACAAACCTTTGCATTCCGCCTTATTCCTTTGTATTATGAATTTCACACTTACCATAGTTTACCGCATTGCTGCCCATAAATTGAAACTTTTATTCTTTAACTTTTAAGCCTGCACCCAAAATTAAATTTATGCCGATGCGATCCGGCGGGACCCACAAACCATTGCCGCATTTGGAAACCACCGCAAACCTTTGTTTTCACTTTATTTCCTTACCTTTTCACTTTCCACACCACTAGACATTTAAGTGCCCACAACCTGCACTTTGCAAGTTTCAAGTTTTGACTTTATACTTCCCGCAAGTTATCTTATTTTTTTTGTGATGCGATCGCAAAAGGGGGCACATGTCAAGCTCAAGAGGATAGCGCAAAGTGCACATCAAAAGCTCAGGAATTTAACAGATAAGAACCTGCATGCTATTTTGTTTTGGATGTGATGCGGTGTGCCACATCACATCGCATATCGCAAATTTTAAAGTTTCCCCGTATATGCGCTAAGTTAAAATTTAAGATCGTTGATATGCGATTTGTGATAAAGCGTCGGATGCGATGTGTTTTCAAAGTTGGAAAGCATAAATTTTTAGGTCCGCTGTTATGTGTTGAACGCATTTTGTACGTTGTTGCATGTGTAAATGGAAAATTAGAACGGAAGGATAATTTTGCTACTGAATGCCCATCCCCACATTGAATTTCTTTCAATGCTCAGGCTTCCGCCAATTGTATTAAAAACTATGTAATTTTTTATTTTTTCAGAGAGTGAAGGAATGAAAAATTTAAATTGGTTCCACTCCTGTGTTTTACCCTGTTTGTGTCTGTGAATTTTAATTTACGTATAAATTTGTGCATTCTCTGTGTTGTGAGAGAAACACATCCCTCTGTGTTTGTTGTATTCAAGACTTCCAACATGTATGGAGTGAAGGCATCGACAAAGCAAGATGTGTATAGCTTTGGAGTGGTGTTATTAGAGATGGTAAGTGACAAGCCCCCCATTGTAGAATAGGACGATCATAAATTTGTGCATCTGCCTACATGGTTTACGAGGATGATGAAAGAAGGAAAAACAAATGAAATAATTGATAAGGATTTGAGAAGTGGTGAGAGTGCTTTTTTACATAGTAATTATATGAAAGTTGAAATGGTCAAGATGATCGAGATTGCTTCATTTTGCACTTGATCAACTTTGAGTCTCAGGCCATCTATGAAGGTAGTGCTTGACATGCTTATTTCACTGAATGGAGGGCAGGGCAATGATTTTTCAGAGTAATTATAAATAGGGCATCAAGAATATTACGTGGAAGGATTTTATATTTACAAGAAATTATAGTTTCATTGTCTGAGGGGATGTTATTTATTTCTTGCTTTAGCCATTTTGGTACACCTAGTTATATAGAGCATGTACTCGGTGTGACTAAGTCTTTGCTATTCAGATTTTTAAATATGTACTTCTAGGATAAATATGAATAAGTATCACAAGCTTGATTTTAGCTTGTACTTTTGGGAGAAACTTGATTTTATGTGTTATCCTGTCATTTTTATATGATGTCATGGCCTCACATTTAGATAGCTATCAAATTTTAGGAAATATTCTTGGAGTTTATTACCTTATGTTAATGAAATATCATTAGGTTCGATCCATAGATCTCATAATTATTGTTGAATCGTAGCTGTAACAAGTTTTATTGGCAAATTCCTATTAATAATGTGGTCGGAAAGAGGAAATAAATGTGTGAACCTTATGCATGTTTTACTTTTGGGATTTTTATTTCACAATCTTCTTGGTATTTAAGATTGAGGTTTATTTTTCCTATATTTATTTGTGTCAAGAAATTGAATCAAAATAAACGTTCCAAAAACCTTTACAATAATTCATGAGAATACGACAAGGGAATTATTTGTGATATAACTAACACAATCATATTTACCAATGTGATTGATGTGATATAACTAACACAATAATATTTACCAATGTGATTGATATACATCGATAGGCATATATAAAATATATCTAAAACTACATTTACCAATATGGCTGATATATATGATAGACATATATCCACCACCCATCACATTAATAACTATTTGGTATATTTTGTTAAAGGCTAATATCTCTGATTATTAATAAATATATAAATAATAATATCCATATTATGTTAGTCATAGTCTAACGAGCCTGTTTTTTTTCCCTGAAAATCATGGAAATTATGGCAAGATATTAATAAAATCCAGCTGGGATTTTTGTAAATAGAGGTTATAGCTATCAAAATTCAAGATTTTGGGTGCCCTTAAAGTTTTTGATGGTGATGAATCCATTTCCACCATCAAAAACATGATTCAAATAGTGTATTTTTTTCCAGGATTTCGGCCACTTTTGATCGTTCGAGAAAATCCTCCATAGTCAACTCCTATTATTTTATATTTATATAATTATACTTATTATATTAACATTATTTTGTATATTATTTTTTGTAAATCAGTTATCTATATTCTATCACTAAATGAAGTTACATAATGTTACACAACTGGCTCTTTTACAGTTCGGTCCAACAAAGGTGTTGACACTATTTTTGCTCTCCTGATAGGGAGATCTCTCACAGTTATCTTCTCTTATCCTACCTCGATTCCTACATTTGTCATTACTACCATCTACCTCTCTGCGCGTAGTACCCCTATGCCATTTATTCCAAAATTCTATACCTAAATAAATCCATAAACAAGTAGCCTTAGAGCAGCAACCCCACCTTGGTTCCATCTCTGGCCACAGAACCACCCTACTCATTTTGAACATTCCTTACCAGTTTAGCATCACCATCACACACACAATTTATTGGTTGTTGCTCATCCCTTTCATTGCCACTGTCCTTCTTTGTGAACTAGTTGCATTCCTTTTTAAACTCCCCATACGGCTAGAGGTGGCAGCTCATATCAAGACATTGCCATGGGTGATCAACTGCTTCATTTTCCAATATGTCTACCAGCAAGTTCACTTTTCTTCTAAAAGCTATGAATTCCACTCCCCTCAACATGCTAAGGTGCTGGGTGATCAACGATGTTACATATGCGAGCCTCCAATGGATGGTTACCTTGACTACTAGAGCTCCGTTGTGAATACACTTTGTAGTGTTGATGGGCAGCATCGAATCTCCTTCTATGATAACATTTGACATATTTTATCTGACTAAAATAGAAATGCCTCTTTCCATTGCTGCATATTCAGCCTCGTTGTTGGTGGTTTCTCCTATCGACTCATAGTAACCATGCAATATCTTCCCAAGGTGATTCGGATGATGCCTCCATGCCCTACTGCGTGCTGCCCCATCAAATTTCAGCTTCAGGAATCCCGTGGGTGAAAGAGCCCATGACAGCTGTTCTTCCTACAGAATTCTTGGTTTCAGTCCCCTGCTGCTCATAACCATTTGACTCATGCCTAGGAGATATAGAATGGCCTGCTCATGGTCCGATGGTTTATCTACTTGCACCAGACACACACTGATAAGGATAATGTCCCTCATCTGCTGAATAATTTGATATTTGATGGCCTGAATGGGTCAACTCTTGTTCTGGAATACCCGAAAATTACGTTCCTTCCATACATTCCATAATATACATCCCGAGAGCAAGCTCCATTGTAAATTGATAATTTTTGGTGTACGTATCCCTCTATCTCTCGATCGTTCTTTGTATTGAGGCTTGATTTCTATCTGATTGACGGAATATGGAAGCTGCCTAATCCCATAAATCTCTAGCAAAGTTACATGTGTTTAAAAAATGGTTAGTAGATTATCCCATTTAACAACATATATTACACCTGGAAGGTCAAGTGAAACCTCTTTTTATTAGATTATCCCATGTCAGAATCCTCCCTTGCATGACCAACCAGAGGAAGGTTTTGATTTTTGGCCATAGGCTAGCATCCGACTGTTGAAAATACTGAGAAGGGGGGGGGGGGGGTTGAATCAGTATTCCTTTCAATTAGAGCATTAGTTAATATTCAATTATTATTAGTGTTTTTACAATGATAGTAGCAAACAAAGGAACACAAATGCACACAGTTTTTAAGGTGGAAACCCACTCCGGGACAAAAACCACGTAATTCTTTTCTAATAATTCTTTAATATTCAACTCCAATTGAAAATAAAGCTCCAACTTCTTAGAATCTAGAAAAGCATTCTTCTCCAACTCCTACTGGATGGACTCTCCAACACTCGAGATTCTTCAGTAGTCAACTGGATGGATGCCCTAACACCCAATGAGCTACAACTCACCCTAGCACCACCCTAGCACCCTATAGAAGAATAAAAGAAGAATGGACTCCCATACCAGGGAAAATGGTCCACTTTACAATGATATAGAATGATGTAGAAGAAGAAGATATACTAGACCATAACCCCAACTTTGACAAAAACACCTAATGATGATCCTAGACCTCCCAAAACTTCCTCTTCAACCCTTGGAAGATAGATACTAGTACAATTTGTGCAATAATGTATTTACAATGACTAAGTACAATGATACCTTTACAATGATTGTATTCAGTGCTGCCCACTTGAAGAATTCATATGATGAAATTCTTGTTGCTATTATGCACCTTGGTTGCTGCTCTTGTCATGCTACCCTTTGTTGTACCTTGCTTTTCTTTTCTGCCGTAGAAAGTCTGGTCCTTTGCAATCCTTGACAACACATAATCTAGCTTTTTCTTGCCTTCTAGGAGCTCGATATTGAATCTGATGTATCTCTGTTATTTTAGATCCTCAATATCTAATTTTTAGTCCTGTAGTAGTACTATGAGTCATATTTCCAATGCCACAGGTCTGACCCAATTTGGATTCTTCAAGAGAGAGTTATGCCCAATCTCTCACAATTCCCTAATTATGGACTGTTTCAGTAGAGCGCATTTGTACGTCATGCCAAGTGTCACTGTTTTCTTCATTTGGCTCTTAAATTGATAGAGAAAAAGTACAGACTGTGCACTATCTTCCACTTTTATGGAATTCCAATCTGATACTCAGAGAGAGAGTTATGACGATTTTACCAAGGTCACTTATTTGAGATGAATTTCAGGAGCCTGCAAAAACCCTGACTTCCACAAATCATATCTCAAAAAATATTGAGCACATTGATCCAAATTTTTTACTACAACTTCCTTAGGATTTTGGATTCTCCTCATAAAAATTTCAGCTTCTGAAACTTGATAGAAAAAAATTTAGAGTGAAAATTCCACGATGACCTGTTTTAGATCGCCGAATCCCTTGCATAAGGAGGAAATGAAAATCACAATTTATATAAATGCCTAAGTTGAGAGGGGCTTCAACATATAAATGTGGGAGGTATTTTAGGAGCTTAAAAAATATTAATTATTACTTTTCAATGACCCATGCCCCAACCCCATGGGGTTTTATCCCACTAACTAGGGGTACAAACTTTAAACATGAATATCTCTCAAACCGTGAAGAATTACGTGGTGTGCCATATATCAACGGAAACATTTCAAAAAGTAGAAACCATAAAAAGTATTATTGACCTAGAATATATTAATTTGGTAGGTCAAAATTCCCATGCAATATTGAGTTAGCCCCTGGTGCTTCTTGGGTTGACATCAATGACAACCGCTGATCAACAATCTCCCCCTTTGGCATTGATGGCAACACAAGTACTCCCCCTGCGATCATGACACCTCTTCCTACAACATTCTCTCCCCGTTTGACATCAATGGCAAAGGGTAACTCCCCTTGAGATACAACCATCCTACAGAACTGTACACACTTCCACTCCCCCTGACACACAACCGTCCCACATACTTGTAATCTACTTCCACTCCCCCTTTATATTCTGAAAAAGGAAAATCTAATGAGAACTTGGGAGAATCCCAAGCTTCTGGCGAAGATATTCCAATGCTGCTGAATATTTAATATGTGATTCTTTTAGTGCTGCTTGGAATCTTGCTACTTGTCCAACTGCTTGCATAACATCTGATCGGGAGGCTGTTACATATAAAAGAATACTAATCATAGATCTGTACAACCTTTGATCCACATCCTTAGATGAGTCATCTATGCTCAATTTTCAACCTGTTACCATTGGATTAAGGATGGGTTTGAAATATTCCATTTTAAATTTCTTGAGCATTTCCTTGATGTACTTGGCTTGACATATAAATATTCCTTTCTCTTGCTGAGATATTTGAAGCCCTAAGAAGTATGTCAGCTCACCAAGTAAAGACATCTCGAAATCACTTTGCGCCTTTGTAGCAAAATTTTTACTTAGTTAATCATCAGTGCTACTAATTATTGTATCATCCTCTTTAGCTATTAGACATGCTTTAGTTGCTTCATCCAGAACATATATGTCATTTGGAGCTCAACTTGCTGTAGCCACAATTTCACCATACATGCCTTTCCTGAGTTCACATTTCATGGAGTTGAATAGTATTGTGTGTCCTTGATCACACATTTGTCCCAACACTGAGTAGATTGTGATTCATGTTTTCAACCAATAGAAAATTCTTGGCTAGAGAATCTTTGCTTCCGAGAGTGATAGTACCTGATCCTATAACATTTGAATATCCATCATTTCCAAAGGACACAGTTCCGTCCTTCTTCTCTTTCAGAGATACAAATTTATTTCTATCTCCAGTCATATGCATTGAGCAACCGTTATCAACATACCACACCTCTTTGTTCTTTTGAGCCTTGAAAGTGAGAGCACAATTATCATTCTTCTTCTTCTTCCATGTTTGTTCATTCTGTGGCTTCGAAGATTATTCTGGAGGATTTTCAAGTTTGCAGTCCTTGGCTATTTGTCCAAAGTTTCGACATTTGTAACATTCAATATTATTTCTTAAATGTTCAAATCTATTGATGTTTCACTGAGCCCTGGTAGGTTCATTTTTGACAGATCTCCAGGAATTGTATTTTTTCCTAGGGTACATGTGACATTCTACAGCTTTATGACCAAATTTTCCATATGAATAATAGTAGCCATAAAAAATATGTTGGTACCTGGATGGAAATTTTTGTTGAGGAATTTTATTCCAAGGCTGTTCTTGCGAATCTTGTCCAATGAAGTCTACATGCATGTCAGATCTCATAGGTTCATTGCATTTTGTTGTAGAAGGTCCTGCTTCTTCTTATTTGTAACCAATGCCAGTTTTTTCGTTGTAAGATCATTGATTGTTGATGAGTTCTTCCAATGCCCTTGAGCAGTTGGCATAGTTTTGGATAGTTTTTCCTTTATTCACTTCCTCACGCAGCGAGAGTACTTCAGCTTCTAATTCTTCCCTTTCTTGGTTTCTTTCTTCCAACTTCTTTCGAAGTGACTCTTCAATGCATTTGTGTTCTTCAAATTCAATTTTGAGACCTTGAACTTGTTCTTCAAGAGTTTTGGAATGGATCTTCTCTGGCTTGAGATCTTTTATAAGCTTGATTGCTTCCTCATAAAATTCATCTATGGTCCATCCTTCTTCTTCGTTGTTTGATACCTCTTGTTTATTGTGCTTGGCCGTAAACAATACTCTCTCATTGGCTTCTTCTTCACTATCATTGTCTTTGTCGGATGATGAGCTATCTTCTTTAGAGAGAAAATTCCTTTTGGATCCTTTCTTGTTGAATTTCTTAAAGCCTTTCTTTCCTTTTGAGTTGCCATTACTTCTGTTTGGCCATTTTGCTGCAAAATTCCCAACCTCATTACAGCTGAAACATATCAATGGAAGTTTACCTTTGAATTGTCCCTTACCAATTTTTAGTTTTCTCGTGAAGTAAGCATATTCTTCATCTGAAAGAACTTCTTCATCATCTCCCTTTTCTTCACACTTGCAAGTGAATGTCTTTTCAATTGAAGGTTGTTTATCCTTATTGGTTTTCTTAGATGCAATGAACGCAGTTTCTAGATGCGAAGTACAATATTCTTCATCAAGTATCATTTCATATGCTATGAAAACTCCATGTAATTCCTCCTTGCTAATTTTGTCCAGATTTGCACTGTATTCTAAGACTGATACCTTTGGGTTGAATCTCCCTGGTAACGTTCTAAGAATCTTCTGTATAATAGTCTTCTCGTCAACTACCTCTCCCAATCCTTCCAGAGTATTGGTTATTTCATCAACGTATTGGAAGTATGCAGCAATGTTGCAATGTTCTTTCATTCTGAGTTGCTCAAATTTTTCTCTATAGATTTGAAGCTTTGCTTCTTTGACATTTGAGTCACCTGTATATATATTCTCAAGCTTGTCCCATACATTTTTGGCGGTTTTAAAACCCAACACCTTATGATAAGCAGATTCAATAAGTCCACTGATAATAATATTCTTTTCTTTTGCATCATTTACCAAATTCTTCTTACCTTGTTCATCCACGGTTGATGTAAATCCATTTTGAACAGTGTCCCATACTTCATAACCTTGTGCCAAGAGATAGACCTCCATTCTTCCTTTCCACAGTGCATAATTATTTTCATTGAATAGAGGTACACCATTCTTGGTATGCTCCATGACCTCCTTCCAGCTATTAAACTGCTATTGAAGGAACCAAGCTCTGAAACCAATTGTTGGAAATACCGAGGGCGGGGGGGGGGTGAATCAGTATTCCTTTCAATTATAGCATTAGTTAATCTTCAATTATTATCAGTGTTTGTACAATGATAGTAGCAAACAAGAGGAACACAAATGCACACAGTTTTTAAGGTGGAAACCCACTCCGGAAAAAAAACCACCTAATGTTTTTCTAATAATTCTTTAATATTCAATTCCAATTGAAAATAAAGCTCAAACTTCCTAGAATCTAGAAAAGCATTCTTCTCTAGCTCCCATTGCATGGACGCTCCAATGCCCGAGATTCTTCAGTAGTCAACTGAATGGATGCCCCAACACCCAATGAGCTACAACTCACCCTAGCACCACCCTACCACCCTATATAAGAATAAAAGAAGAATGGACTCCCGTACCAGGGAAAATGGTCTGCTTTACAATGACATAGAATGATGTAGAAGAAGAAGATATACTAGACCATTACCCAAACTTTGACACAAACACCTAATGATGATCCTAGACCTCCCAACACTGCCTCTTCAACCCTTGGAAGATAGATACTAGTACAATTTGTATAATAATGTATTTGTAATGACTAAGTACAATGATACCTTTACAATGATTGTATTCAGTGCTGTCCACTTGAAGACTTCATATGATGAACTTCTTGTTGCTGTTATGCACCTTGGTTGCTGCTCTTGTCATGCTACCCTCTGCTGCAACTTGCTTTGCTTTTCTTCCGTAGAAAGTGTTGTCGTTCCTAGAGACAACCTAGAGTTGTGATAGACCAGTGCCTAGGACATCTTACATAGCAAGGAGCATATGGTATAACAGAGGAAGTTATCAATAACAAGCTCTCATGCTATCTCTTATAAAACAAGGAAAATTCATCCGAATGGGACCAAGACCTTTAGAAACTGACACAGAAATAGGGATATTGCAGAGGCAACATGCAAAAATCTAATATAAAAGCAACTGACAATTCAGAGATAGTTTATTGGAAAGAGGGCCGATTTAGAAATACCTCACAGAAATAAGTTATCAGAAGGTGTATGTAGTGAATGAAATATTGAGAAGATACTAGTTAACATTGAGCTGATATCCAGATACAAAATACCACCATGCATGGGCTTACCAATCTAAGAATCCATACATGACAATAGCGTTTTAAAAACACCCTCTCAAAGTGACTAATATAGCAGAAACACAGTTTAGATGAATAGTGCAACAAAATATCATGCATGATCCATATTTAAAGCGCTTGACTAATCGGAGCATGGGCATCAACTAGGATAAATCCATACCATAAATCAGTGAGCCACTCGCATTCCAAAACATGATACAGGAAAGATGGATGAAATGAAATGATCTATTTAAATAACACATAAGAGAAAGTTACAGACTATGAAATACCAAAGACCATAATCCTCTTTAACAGATGGAACTCTTCCTCACTGAGACCCTATGGGCTCTGAGCTTTCATACAAGAGTTCAGCAAAATGTATACAAAAAATCCTTTCACTGCATAATTTTCTGATAAAATTTGGAACCCTAAATCATTTGTTCTTTGAGAGATTTATAGGAGAACAAGAAAGCTCGAAAAAAGGAGTAGGTGATGAACATTTAATTGTATCATTAAAACAAAATGGCGGAGACGTGCACGCCCATACTGCTCGATGACTTTGTAATGCTATTTGTACTCTGTGGCCTGCTAATTGAAATAAATGCACTGGGTAGAAATCTCTCCAGGAACACGGCAAAGTAGTGAAATCACATAAACATTCTGTCCTTTTCTGAAAGACGATGGTGCTGAAATGAAACCTAGAGGGTATTGTTTCTGGTGCATTATACCCTTTGCCTTCTAAACCTTGAGTCAAGGCTGAAAATATTCAATGTTGAACGTTGAATTCCTCAATCATCCACTGATACTTCTCTGCTGCTCCATTAATATCTTCATCTGCAAAATCGGCGCCTTGAATGTCCCTGCAGGGTTTGACAGATTTTAACCCCGCTACTTTAATGGAAGTCTTATCGATTTGCCTTCTCAGGCCTTTCTACATCATTTCAGCTCCTGGAAATGGTCCTTTGATGTGTCTTCTACTACTGAAATCAAGACTGTAAATCACAACAGTCTTTCGTCGCTGAAACCCTGCAAAACCCACAAACTTGTTAATAAAAACCATGCGTGGAGATGGAGATGCCATGGGGATGACTGTATAGCAACCCAGCATGACGAAATGGTGGAAGAATGAGAGGTGACAATGAAAAATGCAGTGGAACAATGGTGGATGGACTGGGCGGAGGTTTTTAGTGAAAACAATGAAAATTTGATTTATAACTGTAATATATAACAGGAGAAGGAAACATGTGACACACATGTGGAACGAGTGACGTGGAGGAAGACTGAGTCAACGGATGAGCATGCAAATGATCTGGACCGTCTGATCTCAAGAGGAGATCAACAGATGTGAATACATCGGAGGCGATGGACAGTGGGCGAGGGGCACTGTTGACATGGTTTAACACTCGTGCAACTTTGGAGAGTGACGACCATTGGATGGAAACCCCCAGATCGGACGGCTATAATGCATATCGCTCCGTATCTTTTGCCGAACAATAACATGCGATGGAGGGTAGTTTTAGAATCGTACACGTGGACATGCGGCTATCGATGTAGGGAATCGCTCAGAATTGAGAAATACCGCCCGCCTTCGAAAGACAGTGCGATAGATACCGGGCAGTTTTTGAACAATGGACGCGGGGTGGGGACCACCGGGACAGATAGACTCTAGGCCATTGATTTTACAGTTTGATCGGATGGTAGTTAGGCGAGCTACGAGCGCGACGGTGGTGAACGAACGCCGTCTGATCTATATAGATGGACGGCTCAAAATGCACCCGATATACATTTGATAAACACCTATTGGACTAGCTCCTAGTTTTGACTTCCGGTCGCGTGGAGAAAACGATAGAGGGGGCTAGGACCGAAAGGGCTAGGCTTTACATGTTTTCAAATATGAGTTTTTCGGCCCTTTTATAATGGAATTTTGAGTTTAGAAAAGGGGAACGATAGGCGAAAAAATGATTTTTCAGGGAAAAAAGAGGGGATCTGAAAGTTTTAAGCCATATTGTTTGACAAAATTTTATATGAGGCTGACATGGTCAACAGAAAGTCTGGTCCTTTGCAATCCTTGACAACACATAATCTAGCTTTTTCTTGCCTTCTAGGAGACCAATATTGAATCTAGTGTATCTCTGTTATTTCAGATCCTCAATATTTGATTTTTGGTCCTGTAGTAGTCCACTGAGTCATCTTTCCAATGCCATAGGTCTGACCCAATTTGGATTCTTCAAGAGAGATTTATGCCCAATCTCTCACAATGCCCTAATTATGGACTGTTTCAGTAGAGCACACTTGTACGATATGACACGTGTCACTTTTTCTTTATTTGGCTCTTAAATTGATAAATAAAAAATTAAAGTCTATGTAATATCTTCTGATTTTTACAAAATTCCAATCCGATACTCAGAGAGAGCGTTATGATGATTTTACCAAGGTCACTTCTTTGAGATGAATTTCAGGAGCTTGCAAAAACCCTGAATTCCATAGATCATATCTCCAAAAATATTGTGCACCTTGATCTGAAATTTTTTCAGCTTCACCTCATAAAAATTTCAGCTTCACCTCATAAAAATTTCAGCTTCTGAACCTTCGTATAAAAAAAGGTTGAGCGAAAATTCCATGATGACCTGTTTCATATCACTGATTCCTTGCATAAAGAGGAAATGAAGATCACAATTTATATAAATGCTTAAGTTGAGAGGGGCTTCAACATATGAACGTGGGAGGTATTTTAGGAGCTTAAAAAATATTAATTATGACCTTTCAATGACCCATGACCCAACCCCATGGGGTTTTAGCCCACTACCTGGGGGTATAAACTTCAAACATGAATATCTCTCAAACCGTGAAGAATTACATGGCATGCCATTTATCAACGGAAACATTTTGACAATTAGAAACCATCAAAATAATTTTTGACCCAAAATATATTAATTTGGTAGGTCAAAATTCCCATGCAATATTGGGTTAGCCCCTGGTGCTGCTTGGGATGAAATCAATGACAACCACTGATCAACACCCAGACCTTCTTTGCCCATGGCACCTTGTCCTCATCCTTCTGACCCTCTAATAGGGCACGTGCTTACTTGAGACTAAAATCTCCTCCTTTCCACTGACCCCACCTTAGTTGGTATTGATCCTCCGATATCCATATCTTCCTCTTGTCAAGCTCCATTTGAAGGGTAGCAAAATTTTATTTTTCTCCCCATCCTTCATTCTGGGTCTCAAATATCCAGTGTCTCCAATTCAAATCATGCTGGCTTTCCTTCCAATATTGTTTCACAGTAATCTGTCCACTGGCATGATAATGTTGTTCCAGCTCCAGATACTAAGGATGCCTCAGATAAGGCAGTTGTTTCGATGCGTCCTCCCAGAAGAGGGAAGTTTCCCCATTCCTAATCTCCCAGAAATAATATTTTTGAACAATATCCCTATTGGCCCAAGCTAAATTCCAGATCGTTGACCCTCTTATCTCCTCTATCATTATAACTAAATCCTAGGTCTGCCAATTTCTGGCATATTTCACCCTCCAAGAAACTACCTATGTGGTGTTTATATCCTTAAGCCATCTGCACTGGAGCTTGGCACCACATGCTCTATTTAAAATCTCCTGGTATTGGAGGCCTAGCCCCCCCCATGCCTTGGCCCTACAGACACTATCCCAGGCCACAACAGCCCACTTACGCTTCTCCTCTACACCCATCTAGAGAAAATGTTGTTGGATTTCTCTTATCTTATTTAGGATCCATTTAGGGGAGGAAATCACCGAGAGAATATAGGTGGGGATAGCCTACGGGACAAACTTAGTCAGGACAAGACAACTTTCCAAGTTCAAAGCTCTATCCATCTAGTACTTCCCACTGTCTGTCATAGCTAAAATAATTTTTTCCCAATGCTTTCTCTGCCATGGTTTATTTGTGAGGGGGATTCAAAGATACCTTAATGGCAAAGGCTTTATTTGAAACCCCAAAATGTTGGCCAAATTCCTTTGGACAGAGATGTGGGTATTGAAGAAAAATATCATAGACTTAGAATGATTGATCTCCATCCCTGAAGCCGCCCTGAAGTTTTCCAAGATGGTTGCAATTGCTCTAGCCTCCTTGACTGTTGGGTTTCCATGTAGCATTGTATCGTCAAAGAAATGTTGGTGAGTAGTAGCATGAAATTTATCATGTGGCTGCAACCCACGGGTGATTCCATGGGCTTGAGCTTCCTTTAATTTTTGACTTATACCTTCCATAAAAATCACAAATAAAAAGGGGGAGATTGGATCCCCTTGACAGATACCCCGAGAAGGAAGGACATGCTTCGTAGGGGTTCCATTGATCACTAGAGAGAAGCTTGGGGTTATGACCATTGCCATAATCCATTTAACCCAACTATCACTGAAACCAAAGGCTTCCATCACCACTTCCATGTATTCCCACTTCACTTTATCATAAGCCTTTGACAAGTCTAGATGGATGATCATGCCAACTTTTCTCTGACTTTGGAGGGAGTGAACCATTTCATGAGCCATAATGACATTGTCAAGAATTTGCTTCCCCTATATAAACCCTGCTTGTTCTTTAGAAATAATTAAGGGAAGCATGGTCTTGAGTCTATTAGCCATAAATTTGGCAATGATTTTTTATAGGACATTGCACAAAGCAACAAGGCGAAACTTATTCGACGTATTGGCTTCTTCTTCCTTTGGAATAAGGGTAATAAGTGTAGATTTTAAAGATTTCAGAATAGCAAAGGCTTGATGCGAGTCCATGACCACTTCCCAAACATCTGTCTTCACTATGTCCCAACAAACCTTGAAGAAGTATGTTGTAAATCCATCTAGACCCGGGGCCTTATCATTAGGCATATCCTTGACTGCTTCTTCCACTTCAAGCGAGACTTTTCTGTCGAGCATTTTGTTATGATCCTCTATGATCAGCTTTGGAATATGGGAAAAAAATTATCTAATACGATTTGTTCTGTTCCCTTCCAGCTCCATTTATATAGTGGAAAAATGATTAACCAGGAGGTCTTCAATATCCACATGGGTCTCTTTAACAATACCATTTATTTCTCTCAGTTGAATTATCCTATTAATGCACCTATGATCAATAGAAGATCTATGGAAATTTCTTTTATTCTTCTATCCATCTTTGAGCCACTGAATCCTAGAATTTTTCCACTAAAGAGTTTCCTCTTGCTTATATCTCTACGTCCATTACCTGTGTAGCTCTTCCTCCCTGCTTTTCTGCTCCTCATTATACCCTTCATTAATAACCTTTCTTTGTAGCTCAGCCATTTGATCCTCTAGAGATTTCTTCTCTTTGAGAATGTCTCCAAAATTTTCCTTGTTCCAATGCTTTATCCTAGCTTTGATATGCCTTAATCGGCTTTGGAGGCAGAACATATTTGATCCCCATCCTTGGAGAGCTTCATTCCACCACTACTTGATGTTTCCTAAAAAATTAGGGTGCTCCATCCAAAATTTCTCGAATCTGAAGGGTCTATTTTTCGGAGTGCCAAGGAGGTTCACTTCTAGGATAATAGGCCAGTGATATTTCCCATTACTAGTTAAGATACTAGAAGCAAGGTCTAGACCTTCCATCACAAGCCTCTCTGAAATAAGGAACCTGTCCAAACACGCAAAAAATTTCCTTTCTCCCCCCCTCCTATTATTCCATGTACGAGTCCCATTTCCAGTTTCCAAATCAATAAGTCTGGCATCCTCAATAAAGACTCTGAAGGCTTATTCATCGCTATTAAGTCTTCTCAACTCTCCTTTTTTCTCATCAAGTGAGGTGATCATATTGAAATCCCCCCTGAGGATCCATCTATTATCTGAGTCCCTATTCTGCGTAGACTAAAGGTTCTGTAGGAGATTAAATTTTCCATCAAAAGGATGTGGCCCATAAACATTAGTACACAGGAAAGTACCCTATTCCCCTATCACTCTAACCTCCATCGTAATCATCAATTTTCTAGCTTCCGCCATGACTAAGTGCATCATCCTCGGGTTCCAGAAGGTCTCTAGGCCTCCTAAAGTATTATCAGTGGAGACCTTTATAGTCTCCCATTGCCTTCCTAATTTTCTTTTAACTTCTTGTAGTTTTTCCTGACTATATTTCATTTCTTGAATGAAGATAATATCTGGGTGTTCCATTCCGATCTTCTTCTTGAGGATAATTTATTTATTGAGGCTATTAAGACCTCTAGAATTCCGTGATATAATCTTCATTAAAAACATAGTTTAAAGAGACGAGGAGAAGGCATCAAGGGTTTTCATCTTACCCGAGTTAAGCAATATTTGGCCCAACTCATGGAGAGTTTTGTTATTTGTCTTCCGTCCACTTTTCTTCGTTGGGTTTTTTGTTTTTTTAGTTGATTGTGAACCTAGAACTTTGACCCCCAAGTCCTTGGTTTTTCCATGGGACCTTTTACCTCCTTTTATTCTATCTTCCTCTTGGGCCAGATACAAGAAGTTGATCCGATCAATTTGTTCTTCTGGAATTTTCTCTAGGCCAACTTCCTTCCACTTCTTGTTGGCTTGAGGGGTCCTGACCCAGGTTCGGAGTTCAAGGTTTTCCAAAAAACCCCTATACCATTGGCCCTTTCGACAATGACCTGCTTGCAAAGGTCAAAGTCTCACCCGAAGTAGTATGGGTGGGTGCTAGAACCAGGTTTCTAGACCCTGAGAAAGGATGGGTAAGGTATGCAGAGCTGTGCTTGGCCCTGTGATACCTGGATTGCCTTGTTCTGTGTAGGGCCAGGTATGTCTCTATTTGCATCCATGTGCGCTAGATCTATAATTATATACTTTCATAACAGTAGTAGATTATTGTATAAATAGAACAGAACAGATCCAGATACAAAAAGAACACTACATAGATCTTTCACAGCTTAAATACAGGAAGTGTCTAATGCAGTAAGTATCAACGATTCACACAAGAAGTACTCACAGATTCAATTATCTATCAACCTTTCTCATTCATTAATTCATCAGTTCATTCTTACAATCCCTTCCCAGCCTGCGCACACAACAGCAGGGTCTGCACACAGCTGGACTCGGGATCTTTGCGCACACAGCCAACAGGAGTCCATTCCCCAAAACCCAACCAGACAACTTAAACCACAATTCGTATCAATATATTTTTAATCTAGACTATACTTTCCTATGGTCTGCAACCCATGGTTTTTGGACACTTGGTTTACCCTTTTACCCATTATAATGCTTTTGGGGCTTTGACCCATCCCAAAACCCCTGTGCTAGACTAAATCTAATCAAAAGTATTCAAAATTGGACCAGTTTCGTAGCTCTTTGGATACCCTGTTTTAACAGTCGCCCAGCACAATCTTGTGACTCGTCCCAAGTCACTGTGGTGGTTGATCAGGAGCTCAGGACCAAGTGTCGTAAAATGGTCAAAAATGAAGGTGCTCAGAACTGGTTTGAACCTGATCGACTGGAAAGAGCTCGTCTTCCTAATTCCGGCGCCCCGAACGGTTCGAAAAATGGTCTCCGTATGAAGAAGTTATTCAAGTTTGAAGATTTCTCCATTTCCATAAAAAAATGCCAAATTTGACTTATGGAAAATTTTATTAAAAAAAGAATATTCTGCAGAATATTTTGGGAATATTTCGTGGAATATTCCGCAGAATATTATGGGGAATATTCCCGTGGCAGCCAATGAAAAGGCGCCAGGTGGCTAGCCCAGAGGCCGCCACGTGGGCCCCGACGTGGAATGAAATGGAGTTTTAAAATTTTATTCGGGCTCGACAGGATTCGAACCGGTGACCGATTACATATCAACCATCCAACTTAACCGTTAGACCAAAGCTTTGTTCGTTTTTTTATGTGTCGGGCGGTGTTGTATTTAACGAGTGTGGGAGTTTGGGCGGGGCCCGAAAGGGGGCCAGCCCCGAAGGGCCAGCCCCCTTCCCATAGAACCCGCGGCGGGGAACCATAGCCATAACCAACTGGCGCACAATAATAAACAGGCGGATAAACAATGGCTAACACATATATTATGTGATAAGTGTTGTATTAAATTAAAACGTTTGAAAATCGTTGTTATGACCGCCGACTTACATGTGAACACGTCGGGTCATAAACATCAAATTTATTGCCAACGTTACAACCGTCGGATAAACTTGACAACTCCGCCATTTTGAGCACCTATGCCTTATTTGGTGGCGTTAACTGCACTTCCTCCACAATTAGTGGAGTTTCCCAAGGAGTAAGTGACTGATTCAGTAAATGTGCCATAACTTCTGCTAGGAGAGGCCTTTGAAGACGATTTTTTTTTTGATTTTGGGTGTAGAGAGCATTCTAGAGCTGTTGGAGGGGTCTGCAGAGCCATCAGGGCATTCTATATGCGAATTTTACAGCGCTTTTGACAGTGACTCCATCAGAGCTAAGGGGAAAGATTGCTGCATTGGGCTACATTCCTCCAATGGAGGTGAATTTGTAGTCTATTTCTACTGATTTGGATATTCTGAGTCTGTTTTAGCAGTCTATTTTCTCATTAGAGGAGTTTATACAGATGTAATCTCATTTGCACCATTTAATCAAAAGAGGACTGAGCCTAATTAGAGGCTTTTGGACCAGCGGAGGTAGCCCAAGAGAGGGGTGAACCGCTTAAAAAAATATCTGCTGTTCATGTGTGTATTATGGCTGTTTATTTCCAGATTTTGATAGTTTAAACAGTAAAATTTCATGAGCATGCTTTTCCAAAACAAGTTTATACAGGAAGCAAAACTTGTTATTTTAACATCAAACCTCTACACACCAATTGCAGAACATATGATTTTTCTTATTCACATTTAAAACAGATCAATGAACACTTTGAATTCAAAAACAAAAGACTTTCATTGTTCTTGTTATTTGTGCTTATATATTATTTCCTTAGACAGAGTCTGTAGAGGGCCAGGTAGCCTCTGGAACTCATCTTCTCTTTAGAGGTGACATGTCCAGTGAATGCCCCTACAGTCCATCTCTGTATGGGAAATAGTTTATTCTCACATTATCAAGAGGTCACTTGGAGTATAGCACTCAATTTGAAATTATGAGTATTTGTAGTCATTTTCTTAAATGAAAATGGATACCTTGCACCCTTAAACAAGTACATTCCATTTTCAGATCAGATGGTATCAGAGGATGAAAGAAAGAGCTCTAGACTTCAAGAGCAGTTGAATTCCATGAGGGAAGAGAAGCAGTTGCTTTCTGACCAATTGCAGGAAATGGAAGGCCAACTTCGTATTGCAAACATGAAGCTGGAAAAGATGTATGAGTTGGAGACACAACTCCTTGTTTCCAAAGAAGCCTTAGCCAAGTATCAACTTGAAGAAGAGGTAAACAATTCTAGTTTGTCTTCAAATTCTTATAAGAATGTTTATGAACTTGGTTCTTTTGAGAAACATACCAAAGGCATAGGGTCCAAGTTGATGTCCAAAATGGGATATGAAGGAAAAGGACTGGGAAAACATGCACAGGGTATAGTTGAGCCAATAATGGTTGAGGTAAGGCCTAAGAATTTGGGTCTTGGTTATGGACAATCTTATGGAGAAAGTTCCAAAGCAGCCATGAAGGAAGAAGATGTGCATCATCATGCACTTGAACAAGGGAGTGGTGAAAGCTCTAAAACCATTGATGGGATTGATAGTGTTCCAAAGGGAGCTTCTTCTTCTTCTTTCGATTCACCTCCTCATGAAGGTAATGAAGGTGAAAGAGAAAGGTATAAATCTGATTTCAATCATATTTCCTTTGATCATGTAAAGCATGGAAAATTTCCACACAAGCATGGGAAAAGAGTTGCATGTTCTTTTTGTGGTTTGTTTAACCATAGTGTTTCTAGATGTTGGAAAAGAATGGCAACATACAGGAAACTTTTGAAGGAAAGGAGGCAAGAAGCCAAAGTTCCAATGAACAATGCAAATCATGCAGTCAAGAAGATGAACATGTGTTGCACCTATTTCCATAAGCAAGGACATACCGTTGAAAGGTGTTGGACTCTGAATCCAACAATGCTTCCACAAAAGTTGAAGAAGTGGGAGAAAGAGTATGGCAAGAATGGGAAGGAAGTTTCCATCATTGATATGTGTCAGGATGATACACATGCTGATATCGATGTGCAGTTAAAGGAATCACCTTTGAAATGGATTGGTAAGAAATGGTTAGAATTCTTATCCAATTAAAGTTGCATGTCTTTTGATTGAATGCATTTTCTTTGTTAAGGGAATGCAAGTTGCAGGATGGAAAATTTGAGTATGAGACTCACTCTATCGTAGCGAAAGTTATATTCATTTCAGCTTTGAAAGTACATGTACATGTGATTGAGGATCTTGTACTTATGATTGTACTTAAGAGAAAGTTGAAGGATAAACTGCATGCATGAGAATGAGATGCATGAGCACAGGGATCATGATGATTTCCTTGTATTTTAAACATGTATGTGTGATTAACTTGAAGGGTTGATTAATTTGTTTTTAACCATGCATGTAATGTAATATTGACTTGGAAAAAGTTAATTTGATCTCCAAGATTGTAAACAGGAGAAATGATGAAGTGTTTCATCTTTGTAAAAGCCTTCTCATTTGGGAGGCAGTTCTTTTTCTGGAATGGAGGTGCCTTGGATGGGCATCGTGACAGCTGGAAAGCCCACACGTTCAGGAGAATATTTCAGCTCATATATCAGCAAGTTTCATTGCTAGTTCCTGCAATTTCAGATTTGTCTGGCGAAAGAACTTGGTCGGGATTCGACAAGTACTTGGCGTTTGCAGCAAAAAGTTGCCATGACGACATTTAGCAAGGCATGACATTTTTGGCATCAGTATGCTCTTTTGGCTGACTGGAAGAGGATATTTCTGTTCCTCAATTGCTGTACAGTTCAGATCAGAGATTCAGTAAGCTTTTGGGGACCAAAAGCCTTCTCATTTGGGAGGTGTGATCAGGAGCTCAGGACCAAGTGTCGTAAAATGGTCAAAAATGAAGGTGCTCAGAACTGGTTTGAACCTGATCGACTTGAAAGAGCTCGTCTTCCTGATTCCGGCGCCGTGAACGGTTCGAAAAATGGTCTCCATATGAAGAAGTTATTCAAGTTTGAAGATTTCTCCATTTCCATAAAAAAATGCCAAATTTGACTTATGGAAAATTTTATTAAAAAAAGAATATTCCGCAAAATATTCTGGGGAATATTCCCGTGGCAGCCAATGAAAAGGCGCCAGGTGGCTAGCCCGGAGGCTGCCACGTGGGCCCCGACGTGGAATGAAATGGCGTTTTAAAATTTTATTCGGGCTCGACAGGATTCGAACCGGTGACCGATTACATATCAACCATCCGACTTAACCGTTAGACCAAAGCTTTGTTCGTTGTTTTATGTGTCGGGCGGTGTTGTATTTAACGAGTGTGGGAGTTTGGGCGGGGCCCGAAAGGGGGCCAGCCCCCTTCCCACAGAACCCGCGGCGGGGAACCATAGCCATAACCAACTGGCGCGCAATAATAAACAGGCGGATAAACAATGGCTAACACATATATTATGTGATAAGTGTTGTATTAAATTAAAACGTTTGAAAATCGTTGTTATGACCGCCGACTTACATGTGAACACGTTGGGTCATAAACATCAAATTTATTGCCAACGTTACAACCGTCGGATAAACTTGACAACTCTGCCATTTTGAGCACCTATGCCTTATTTGGTGGAGCTAACTGCACTTCCTCCACAATTAGTGGAGTTTCCCAAGGAGTAACTGGCTGATTCAGTAAATGTGCCATAACTTTTGCTAGGAGAGGCCTTTGAAGACGAATTTTTTTTTTTTATTTTGGGTGTAGAGAGAATTCTGGAGCTGTTGGAGGTGTCTGCAGAGCCATCAGGGCATTGTATCTACGAATTTTACAGCGCTTTTGACAGAGAAGCCATCAGGGCCAAGGGGAAAGATTGCTGCATTGGGCTACCTTCCTCCAATGGAGGTGAATTTGTAGTCTATTTCTACTGATTTGGATATTCTGAGTCTGTTTTAGCAGTATATTTTCTCATTTGAGCAGTTTATACAGATGTAATTTCATTTGCAGCATTTAATTAAAAGAGGACTGAGCCTAATTAGAGGCTTTTGGACCAGCGGAGGTAGCCCAAGAGAGGGGTGAACCGCTTAAACAAATATCTGCTGTTCATGTGTGTATTATGGCTGTTTATTTCCAGATTTTGATAGTTTAAACAGTAAAATTTCATGAGCATGATTTTCCAAAACAAGTTTATACGGGAAGCAAAACTTGTTATTTTAACATCAAACCTCTACACACCAATTGCAGAACATATGATTTTGCTTATTCACATTTAAAACAGATCAATGAACACTTTGAATTCAAAAACAAAAGACTTTCATTGTTCTTGTTATTTGTGCTTATATATTATTTCCTTAGACAGAGTCTGTAGAGGGCCAGGTAGCCTCTGGAACTCATCTTCTCTTTAGAGGTGACATGTCCAGTGAATGCCCCTACAGTCCATCTCTGTATGGGAAATAGTTTATTCTCACATTATCAAGAGGTCACTTGGAGTATAGCACTCAATTTGAAATTATGAGTATTTGCACTCATTTTCTTAAATGAAAATGGATACCTTGCACCCTTAAACAAGTACATTCCATTTTCAGATCAGTGGTGCAGCCTCTATCTGCGCACGTAAGGTAGTAAAGGCAGTGGTCAGCGGCAGTAATACTACTTGACTCTGGGAAGCAACATTCTATGCAAGGTCTACCAAATTTTGGGATTTTGGTCCTTCAGTTGCCGCAGTGGCGCTTTCAAGAATCTGATTAAGTTGCTTGGTCATGCCATTAATGTCTTGTGACAGTCAGAGGGCTATGGTAGCCCAAGGCTTTAGACGGTCTGCCACGATGTGATGTTTATGCCGGAGTTTCTCAATCTCATCCTGGAGATCATTGCTTGTTTTTAACTATGCCAAGTGCTGGGCAGGCACCAAAGTAGGCAACGTAGCGTTGATCTGTTCAAAGGTCTCTTCCTTTTATTGTAAGTCCTGATTGATTTTCTAAAGGATGGGATCACATTGAACTTTAGTCCATAGTTGTATGGCTAATTATAGCAGCTGGGCATCTTCAGAAATCTACCCCGAAATAACAGTTGTTGCATCAGTGACTAGGGCGGTACGCTGGGCACGGACTTATGGGGGTGTGCCGGGTTGTAGTCTAGCCTGTAAGTCAGAGATCTGTTGCTCTAGCTGTGTCTTGATGGTGTGTATTTCCATACGAGATGCTTTGAGAGCAGCAACCAATTTTTCCACCTTATCTCGAGTCGTATCCACAGCCAGGATCTCACTTGTAACCTCTGTGTAGAGCTTGTGGATCACAGCTTCAAGCTACGCCTGTTGTGACATGGCCAGGAGAAAATCAGGAGTCTGCTGCACAATGGTGTGCTTGGCTATACCAAGCTGCTGGTGTACGTGCTGATCATGGTGATGAATCTCCTGGAAGACAGCGTGATGGAGGCCTTGTAAGGCTGGGCAGGGCAGATTAGACAGGTCTAGCTGGGTTCTTGTGCCAGCCAGGGGCTGTGTTCCTACCATGGCAGTGCTAGGTATACTCTAGAGATGATTGGCCACCTTGAGTGGCGCTGAACTGCTGTCAACCAACGGGGCACGTACTTGGCCCATGCTAGTTGGTATTGTATCAATTTTGATTTGAAGAGCTTGGAGTTCAGCCTGGAGAGAGTCAACCCCAGCCTACTACTGTGCCTTGAAAAATGGCCACTTA
Organism: Pinus albicaulis; assembly: GCA_034641835.2. Taxonomy (NCBI): domain Eukaryota; kingdom Viridiplantae; phylum Streptophyta; class Pinopsida; order Pinales; family Pinaceae; genus Pinus; species Pinus albicaulis. The sequence goes on from CM076576.1 coordinate 422,270,863, forward strand.
TCTTCCATAGCCAAGGTGACTGTGTCCGTGATTTTCTCAAGATCACCATCCGTTAGTGTGACTGTCACATCGTATTGCATGTGGTGGGCGTGTTGTTTCTTTCTAGGTCCTGGTGCCGACTCTCTTGACCTCTTAGTGCCTGGGGGAGGGGTGGTAGCTCTGTTAGGTTCTTTCTAGGCCTTAGCTGCATCAGGCTGCGATGGCTGGTTACCCCTGTGCTCGATTGTAGATGACGTCATCTGATGGGGCATCACAGTTTCCTCAGGGGTGTTGGTGAGGCCTTCTTTCTAGGCAGAGGGCCATAGTGAGATCAGTAGGTCAATTTCTTCATTCGCTACCATATAAGGGAGTGTCATCCATGTCTTTTTGTTGAGGGTACAAATCTGGACATGGTGCATGGTAATTTCGAACGTGGTAACACTCTTGTATTTGTCATATATTTTCGGGGACAGCTGGGGACACTGCTCTGGAAGAGGACCCAAAAGAATTTTTTATCCTCAATGCGCTGCTTATCCTTAGAGTCCCATAAGTGAGCATACCGAGCTCCTTCGCACATCCCAGGAGGGAGTTCAGGAAGGACCAACTCCTTGGGTTTGTCTCAGGCGACCAGTGCTATCAAGAATAATAAACATAAATAGAAGAAATATGTCCCTTGTTCCTGGGATTCACGGACATTAGCTAGAAATTATTCCCACAAGTATTGAGCACAATTGAAAAACACACCATTCACACATTGGATGGCTAACTGGATCACATAGGCAGGGAAAGTCACAACCTGGCACTTCCTCATTAGCTTGCAGGCTAAGAGCCGAGTACCCATCTATGTGGCAGGGTCATTGATAGTCTCGATCATAAATCCACACTGATTTCGGTGCACCGCATAGGTCTGTCATACAAACGTAGTAGTGGCTACTTCATACTTATTTCCAACCTGCACCAGTGGGTGCAGCCCTTGCATAGGAAGGCCTGTAATCTTGTGGATTAACACATCATCAATAGGGACCCTATCGCGAATCCATAAGCACCCATCGTGAATGAGGGCGAGTAGCTGGCAAGCCAACTGATCTGTGACATTGTAATGGCCAAGGTGGGGAATTTAGAGTAGATTCAAAAGTCCAGATCCCGCCAAGCCACATACCCAGCACTGAGGTACTACCGTGACCCCATCATCCCTCTGGATTATATCAAAGTATAATGCAGGGGCCAATTTCAGGAGGGTGTCATAGTCCGCTAGATCGTGATCATCGAACTTGACCTCATGTAGTCATCTGCAAGAATCACTGAGGACGGGAAATTCCCCTAGGGTCATGGGGTTTGTAGATAGGTGATCAAGCCATCCAATTTTTTTGGTGTTCATGTAGACGGCCTTTGTGGGCGAACAAAGGGGGGTAACCAATTGATCGGGTTAGCTGGCAGAGCACCCTCCTGTGCGTCTTGTTCTGAAGGCGATACTAGTGGATGCCTGGCATGTCTTGGGGAAGCCCTAGGATTTCTTTCTACTTTTGGGGTCTTTCCCAGACCTTGTGATTTTTCCTTGCCTTTCCTTGTGACCGGCGTGGGAACCTCTTCCAATTCAGATTCGACCTCCAGGACTTCTTCAACATCATGCCCCGTCGGTGCCGAGGGTTCAGCCGGGTTAGTAGCCAGCATCCTTGCACAAAAAAAGAATCCCAACCCTGGGTGACTACTATCAGACGAAGTAGGGTGACCAGACATGAGCAGGGTAGTGTGAATACGAAAAATCTAAATACTCTAGTGTTTCCACGAGACGTATGAGGTAGGCTAGTTGTGCAAGCGAAACAATACCTCTGGCTAGACTATCCTTCTCTTTTTAAAGCACTTCCAAACGTGTGAGGGTGAGGTAAGCTTTATTTGAGGTGGGTTCCGCAAGGAATGGTAAAAAATCCCCATAATTCATTTCATTAATGGCTCGGGGGCCGCTCCTTCCAACGGTAACTTCTGCTTTTTACCAATAGGTATTGCTCCAACGACTAATTTTCGTATCCCCGGTGGTCTTGACCTACCTGTTACAATAGGGTCACCCATCTGTGGTAGCTGCATGTCCTCCCCCAACACAGTCTCATTCCCTAGGCAACTCATGGCCCATGACCATGAGAACCTTAACGTCTGTGCAACTGAAGCTTTAAGGTGGGTTGTTCTGAGAGCATATCATTTGACCCACAGCTATTTTGTGACTGTAGAGATGGCCTGATGCATGAGATCTCTACTTGCTGAGTGTATGGCTGTTGTAGGTAGCCTGCCACTTGTTCGTGAATTAGCCTGACCCTTTCCCGGGGTAGGGTCGTAGCAGTCGATTAAGCCTGGCTCCTTCTGGGTCCTTACCCTTGAGACATGATAGCGGAAGTCTTTTACGATGTGAAGACAACGCAGCGTGGAGACATTACATTATCAGTTTTGCCAAGTCTCTATCTCCTCATCGAGATCAGAAAAGCCCTCAGTATCCCCCTCGCCATAGATTAGTTTACCCTCGGTTGGGTTGATGATGTCTTGCATAGTCAACCTATATATATAATCCACATCATCCCCCTTGGGTAGTGGTTTCGTATGTCATCTTCCTTCTGCAGGGTCTAATGGCACAACTACCCTTGTGCCATTATTTTCGAACACCATGCTTCCTTTCTTTAAGTTAATGATACCACCGATGTCGATGGCCCAATCCAGTCCTAGCAGTGCAGGGTAGGGGTCTGCATCCTCAGTGATTTGAATGAATTTTAAGTCAGCCTGGGCTTTTACTCCCGTGATATCTACTACAATCCCAGGGAGCCTCCCAAAAGGTATGCTATTTTGGTGATTAGCCATGCGTAGCTGGATGGTGGACCATTCCAACTTTGGTTCACCCATGCATTGCCAAGTTTGCTTAGGTAATACATTGGCATCCGATCCAAGGTCTAAGATAACCCGATCCATCTCATATTTTCCGATCTAGACCGTCAGCCGCATCTCCCTCCCAGTGCGTCTTTGATACCTGCATACTTTGTGCACATCCTTAATGTCAAACGACACAGTGGTATGTGTTGTGCAGTTATCTAGTAAAGCCTGTAGATTCTACACTACCTAGGGGTTGTGCAATAGTATCATACATGCCTATAGGAGGGGTTTGGCCTCCTCAGCTACCTTCAAATCCCCAGGGCACAGGGACGTAGACATCTCTATCCTGAGAAAGTCCCTTCGAGCTTCGATACACATTTCCCTTTCTTTGTCTAGGTCTAGCCCCTCTTGTTTGCTAACTGCTTTGCGAAACAATGTTTCAGTTTCAACCTTCTCCTCATTTCCCCCAGTAGCCAATCCACTGCGTGTCACCACATTTACGCTTGGACCCTTACCCCTTAGCTCAATTTGGACCCTTCGCACCTTCTGCATAGGTGGGAGCTGATTTTCCTGAATCTTTTCTTTTAGGGCTGGACAATCTTCCAGTGTATGCTCCAACTGTCTGCAATACCTGTAGGACTATCGTGTGGGTTTCAGTAAATCCCTCGCAAAATGCCCCGTGCCCCCACAATTATAGCAAATCAACTGGCCCTGACCCCGACCTGTACTTTCGCTTCGGCTCTCGTCCCTGCTTTTGGAGGGGGAGTCATCCTTGCCTGTGGGATTTTTTGGTGAGGCAGGGTCTAACTATACTTTCGGCAGCTTTCTCCAATCTATTACTAAATTATGGATTCAACAGTCCTGCTCCTCATGGCCAACTGACCAGCAAAACTGGCACTAGCGTAGCTTTTTTTCTAGAATGTTGGTACCCGGATAGGGGCAGCAGTCGATATTACGTAGCCCATCTACATAGCCATCCCCATACCAGAACGTAGGTCCACTTGAGCTCTGTTGTTCTGGGCTAGGCCCTCCTAATCCCGGATGCCCTAGGTGCAGATCCTTCATCTAGCCTGACGCTCGCCATAGTTCCTCACCAGCTTCCCTTCTTCTTTGCCATTGTAAGTCCTGAATCTCCAGGTGCATGGCCCCGAGCTACGCCTGGATCTGTTGTACCTTCAACGAAGCATCTTTCCTTGGCATAGCTTCTAGTTTCATAGCAGCTTCCAAAGTTTTATCTTGTGAGTCAAAATTTTGGTGACCCATAGGCATGCGTAGGTGAGGGAGTAGCATGGCGATGAACCATTCCGTAAGTTTTCTATCATGATAATTAAATTCTCCTTCTCTGATAGCTTTTTTAGGCATTGATCTGCTTCCCACATGGACTCAGTTTCTCCCTGCTTGAATTCTTTTACATTTGCTACAACCTGAGAGTAGGATTTAGGTTTCCAAAACTGCTGTTTCACAGCGTCCTTAATATTTTGAATAGATGTGCCCCCATTTTGAGATATGTACCTCATATACCAGTCCAAAGCTCTTTTTTCAAAGGCTAGGGACAGTTGCGCTTTCTTCACAGTATCACTCACCATGCCCTGCGCAGTCCATACCGAGTCTGCCACAAACCAGAACCGATTCATGTCTTCATCGGCTGCGCCTTTAAAGTTATGTAATTTCAAGTGTGCTACCATGTCTCCCCTTTTATAGGTTTCCAATATTCACTTGTCAGTACTTGATCCTTTTCCCAAAATGCTTAGGTCCCAACAACGGAACCATTTTTTGGCTTGAAGGGTCCTGACGTAGGTTCGGAGTTCAAGGTTTTCCAAAAAACCCCTATACTACTGGCCCTTTCGGCAATGACCTGCTTTCGCAAGTCAAAGTCTCACCCAAAGTAGTATGGGTGGGTGCTGGAACTAGGTTTCTACACCCTGAGAAAGGATGGGTAAGGTAAGCAGAGCTGCGCTTGGCCCTATGATAACCGGATTTCCTTGTTCTGTGCAGGGCCAGGTAGGTCTCTATTTGCATCCACGTGTGCTAGATATATAATTATATACTTTCATAACAGTAGCATAGTATTGTATAAATAGAACAGAACAAATCCGGATATAAAAAGAACACTACATAGATATTTCACAGCTTAAATATAGGAAGCGTATAATGCAGTAAGTATCAACGATTCACACAAGAAGCACTCACAGATTCAATTCTCTATCAACCTTTCTCATTCATTAATTCATCAGTTCAATTCATCAGTTCCTTCTTACAATCCCTTCCCAGCCTGCGCACACAGCAGCAGGGTCCGCACACAGCTGGACTCTGGATCTCCGTGCACACAGCCAGTAGGATTCTATTCCCCAAAACCCAACCAGACAACTTAAACCATAATTCAAATCAATAGCTTTTTATTTTCTACCACCTTACAATACAAAATGTTCCTCTATTTATAATAATCTAGCCTATACTTTCCTATGGTCTACAACCCATGGTTTTTAGACCCCTGGTTTACCCTTTTACCCATTACAATGCTTTTGGGGCTTTGACCCATCCCAAAACCCCTGCGCTAGACTAAATGTAATCAAAAGTATTCAAAATTGGACCAATTTCACAGCTTGTAGGAGACCCTGTTCCAACACTACTTGACCATGCTTTGAAAATCCATCCCTTCCCTTTCCAGGATGTCCCGCAGTTCAAGCTCTTCCATGCATGCCTCACTCATGGTCACCTCTACATCATTTTCTTGCTCACTACCAATCCCCAAATGTTCCATTATCCGGTCTTCCTTTGCTTCATTTTTTTCCTCCGGATGAGCTTGCTCTTGCTCACTTTGTTGTGTTTGTTGAGTATCCTCCTTTTGCTCCTGGTAATGGTTATCCATCCATGTGTTAAAAGAATTATGAGTGTCAACATTATCCTTAGGTGTGCTTTTTTGATGGTTTTGGTGATTGGCCCTACTCCTAGGGTTTGGGCGCACAAACCCATCCTTCTCCCTCCCTTTACCCTCCTTAGCCGGTTCATCCACCTTATTCATAGGTAATTCTCTAACAAGATGGTTGTGGACATGGAATTTTCGACACCTGAATGGGATTTTCTTGTAATCTATAGGTTGCAAAATTTTCTTGTCTCGATACTCCAAGCACACTCCCTCAAGTAGGGCTCCTGAAACATCCATTTCTACATAGATCTTTGCATACATAGTATACCTTTTCTACAGCGTTGTCTCCGAGATCTTCATAAATTTTCCCAATGCATTCCTGATCTTCTCTAGGGCTTGAGGTCGCCAGTATTCTAAGGGAAAAGAGAAGAGGAGAATCCAAACGGGGACATGAGTAAATGTCTCCTTTTCCGAGCCAAAGTTGTAAATCCATGGCCTCATGTATAGCCCTACAGAAGCATAGAAGGATGGACCACCATCAAATATCCGATCTCTGTCTTCTGGATTTACAAATACCACTGCAAATAAGCCTTTCACCCTGAGATGTAGTTGGATGTCCCCTTTGGGTTTCCATTGTTTCTTTAGCCACATAATCAGGGCTTTCACCGTAGGCCAAAAGCCCATGAATTTACATATTAGGGCATATGTCGACATCTCATCCCTATATAACTGCATTCTTAGGTCCTCAAAGACAACTGTAGGGTTTTTTTTTTTGTCTTAGGTATAAAGGTACCTTATCCTTAGTGGTCGTTTTGGTGCCTTCCTCCTTCGTTTGTGGTAAGGATTGGTCAGGGTTTTCCCTCCCCTAGGTTTTCCCCTTTCCTTCTAACTTCTAATCCCCATCATCTTTTAACAGTCCACCATTGCTGGGCTCCTCTTGTCCCTCTTCTGAGCAGGTAAAGTTTCCCTCCTGTCTCTGTCCTATAGTATCTAAGCTTGTGAAGATGACCCCATCATTGGGGCCCTTATCTTTCTCCATGATCAAACTACAGTAGGATGGTGCCTCTAGGCCCCCACCCCACCTCATCTTGCGCACCAGCTCTTGCCCGCGACTGAGCAGCACAGCCCCTCGAGCTCACTAGGCCTCTAGATCTGATCTCCTCTGTGCCCCTCTAGCTTCCTACCAGATCCAGTTCAACGCTCCTTTATTTCCCTTATATTATCCTTAGAATCCTCTTGTATATTAATATAATATTAGTTATTATTATTATTATTATTATTATCCAATTTTAAGGTCACCACCACGACAGACATCAAATTGCTGTATAAGACCTCCTTTACAATAATTCATGAGAATACGACAAGGGCATTATTATGTTTAAATAACATATATCTGTATGTAAAGAAGGGTAGTTGTGATATAACTAACACAGTCATATTTACCAATGTGATTGATATTCATTGATAGGCATATATAAAGTACATCTACAACTACATTTTTCTTAAGTATCCCTACTCCTACAAGGCATGAAAATCAGGTTTTTTGTATTTTTTTCAATATTTTTGAAACAACACGTAAAATTAAAGTAGAAAAGAGTGCTAAAACAAAATCAAAGCATCTACTAGACACCTCCCCGGGAACGACGCCAAAAAGTGGTGAGCCTTGGTATTGCACCAAGAATGTTGCAACTCCTAGAGGCTACTATACTTTACTTTATCAATCTGGGGTTCTGTTGTGCTATACAACACCCCCCATTTAATTTAATAAATGGGGACCCTTTATAAATAAATAGGAAATTTATTTTTAGCTTTAAAAACAAAAAAAATAGGAAATAAAATTTTTGTTTTGAATTTTCTTCTTTATTCCTTTAGCGCATCGCAAATCGCATAGCTTATAAACTTAAAAATACTTACACACCTCTGAGTTACGCAGGTTGTGAAATGCGCTACCCTTTTCAAAGTGTTATATTTTAAAATCTTGCAAATAGCTCAATTATCGTTATAATCTCTTTACTACATCGCACCTTATTTAAAACAATCAACTCATAAATTAATTAGATATAAGTGCGACTGCGTGGACCCGACGAGCCAACAAAGTATCAAAGATAAATCTCAAAATTCCTTTAAGCGTGGTCACTTGACTTTTGAATGCGCATTTTGCATTTCGCATCACTTAACTTAAAACAAATTCATTATCGCATAAAAGTTGCGATGTGTGGTTTACACACATCGCATTTCGCAGCATTTATGGGTAAACATTAAAAACGGTAAGAGTTATCTATGGCGATATGTGAATTAAGGACATTTAATTTCTCAAGCATGCGAAATTTCTTATGTCATGTCAAAATGAAATTCGAGATCTAATGGATTTAAGTTGATTGATAGATATTTCATGTGAAGGTGTAAGAGATTTGATTTTGAAATTATTATCGATGATTCTTGTTATATTTGAAAAGATTCATATCTATTCGTGCACGTTTGATATAAAGAAAAAATTTGAATATATATTCTCTATAATTTTAAAGCTTTCCCTGTTTACTTGAAATTGGGAAATAATTAACGAATTAAGGAATATTGAAATGAGCAAGTAGGGCAAAGAGATTTCTCAAGCGCTGCCTACTGAAGACTCAGATATGTCTCCCTTATTTTCAGATACTACCTATAACAAGGAATGTGAAAATTCATCATGGGAAACAATGAATAAACTATTTGAAGACAAAAATCCAAAAGTAATAACCACTTGAAATTAGGAAATCATTTAATGAAATAATGAAGATTGAAATGAGCAAGAAGGGCAAAGAGATTTCTCAAGCGCTGCCTACTGAAGACTCAGATATGTCTCCCTTATTTTTAGATACTACCTGTAACAAGGAATGTGACAGTTCATCATGGGAAACAATGAATAAACTATTTGAAGACAAAAATCCAAAAGTAATAGCTAAAATCTCCACAACAGGCACGACATCTACTTCAGACGCAACCTACTTTGATGTTGCATGTTCGTTCTTCCACAAGGTAGTAGCAAGACCGAAAACTCTCCCTTACACAGACATGGTTAAATGGGTAATTGACCATTTAAGCATAGATGAAAATAAATTCAAAGATTCAAAGGGAGAAGACATAGGTTCTTTCAGGGCAGAAGATTTACAAGAAATGTACCATCTACCATCCCCACATCAGAAGTATGACAAAGATTTTCTGTAAAGCTTTAGAGTAGAGCATCTAGATCTCATGAAATTCATCAAAGAATGGAAGGAAGACCATGGAAAGTTGAAGCGAGATAAACTCGGTACGTACCCAATTTCCAAAATTTCTTCTCCTTATTGTTATGTTGCCGGTATGTTGTGTAGATTGTTTTCCAAACCTGATACCAATAGGTTTTCAGTAGAATTGGTTCCATTGATTGAAACAATTGTCAATTCCTCAATTTTGAATTGGGAAAACATCCTATCTGATATTTTAGCCAAACACATCACAGAATATAGGAATAAAATGAGTGTTTCATCTAGAGAAATACCTCCCTTTTATATGTCTGCCTATGTCATGGACGCAATCTAATTTTCTTCTAGTTTTCCTACCATGGGATGGAAACAGGCTACCCAAGACCCTACCCCAATCCACATTTACCATAGAGACCTTTGGGATTCAGACTTCCACCTGCATTTCTATAAAATTTGTTATGGAGTCATATTTCCTATGCACCAAAGGATATTCAATAAGAAGGCCTCTAGGGTTTCTAAAGAAGCTAGCGCATATCTTATTTCTGTGGCTAGGTGGTTTGAAGAGAATAATTTACATATGTTAGAGTATTCAAGAGTTATGCTTCTCCCCACGTCCTACCTTATTATGTTCTTGATAAGTTTCTTGTATGAGAGATAGCCTACCAGCTTTTTAATGGTATCACTAAACAATTGAAAGATGCTAAGAACGTCGTTTAGCCTAATTTCCCTGTACAATGCGATAATTTTGCACTCTATGATATTGGCCATACCTAGAAAGAGGTTTCCAAGATTAATCTATCGAAATCGGCAGAAATTCCAAAGAGGTTATATGATCCGAATGATGTAATTAAAAATTACACTACAGAGCTCAAACTGAAGCCTTTTGTAAAGGAAACAGATAGATTTGATGATCTCTTCCAAGGCATGGAAAATTTTTCAGATATAACCAAGTTTGCATCCAGACAACTGAGTCAAGATAATTTGGAAGCATTCCAAGCATATATAAATAAGAGATTGCAGAAAGTGTAATATTCCCAATTAGCCACTGCTACTTGGAATATTATACTTGCTCCATTTTTGAAGTAGAAGAGTAAAAAGGACAATAAAACAAATCCCAGTGTGAAAAGGGATTAGATTAGGAGGACAAATAAAGCCACCTTGGTGTGAAAGAGAAACCATGCAAGTGAACTAGATCTAGTTTACCAAGTCAACAACACTGCTACAAGAGGAGGGAAACCAACAAGGACTACGCAGTTTTGAAAGAGGAATCTTTCCTAGGAAGTCACCTCAACAATGAGTGGGGTTCGGGGTGAGGAGGCTCACCAAGGATAAGAGGAATGAGATAGAAGCAATCAAGGCATTCAATATTCATCTATTTTTTGTCTTCTTGACTAATTGCAAGCTTCAACTGTTTAGCTGTAGTTGCAACACTGTTTAGTGCAAGGATTCTCATGCAGGAATTCCACCTTCACCTTTGGTTCAACTTGTTGAAGAGATCAAAAGGGAAGGTCCTAGGCTAATTTTCCATCATTTGGCTTAGGTTAATTCATCCATAAACACCTATTATTCAGTCACTTCCAGTAACTACGTCTTTTCTGCAGGTGTAGCAGTAGCCGAGGTAAACCCCTTGATTTTGTGCTTGTATTGGAGGAGGAGGTGTTTATTTCTCTCCGGGAAGTCTATGAAGGAGGGCCTTTGGAAATTTTATATATTGTGCATCTATTTTATATAATATTTAGTCTTATATAATACAGAGTTGCAGTGGACTGCGTTATTTTCTGCAGTGTTGCATTTTATATTGATATTTTGCCGAAAACCTCTGCCGAAGTGTTCTAATGTCCATGTAAAGGAGGTAAAACCTCCCATTTCTGATTCTATGATTAATGAAAGCTTGAGATCTATATTGAATCATATTTTTTTGTAGAAAACCTAATGAGAATTACACTATTGCAGTCTTAAAAAATTCTCTTGTGTGAAGTCATGGGATTGGCACGCTCTTGAGCATATTTGAGCTGGGGAGATCTAGTTAGTGTAGCTAGCTTGATTTTTTATTTATGCCATTTCATATTTAAGCTACATACAAAATATATAAGAGTATCCAAGTCCTGTTTTGCATCTCTATTTCATGGTTTTCCTTATACAGTGTCCTCATTGAACATATTGCAGAAATTCCTGAAAGAGGAATATTACAGTGGTATCAAAGCTCTTCTCTTGGCTCAACTTGTGGGATAATCTATATTCAACATGGAGGAGGAATATATTTCGAATCTCCTACTTCAAACCCTGCAAAAAATTGCAAGGGACCTCAAGGAGATGAGGCATGAAGGGGATTCTATAGGGTTTTGCCATGAGGCAAGCACCAACACTTCAGATGGCATGGAGCATTCAGCTGCACCACAATGCTCTACCATGCCTTAATTTTATATCTAGAGGGGATAAGGAGGGAACCCTGGGGGATTATTTTGAAGAATATGAATCCCAATCTCAAGGGTTCAAAGAGCACTTGAGCTTTCAGGAGTTTTGCTGGATCAAGGATGGAAGGAGGGTTAATCCTCATCAGAAGGAGGAGAAATTGATGCAGGGATAAGACCTACAATGCATCATGGTAGGGTTCTTCTTTCCCACATTTTATGGAACACCTAAGTGTACAGGCAAGGCTTGGGTGGAGAAGCTGGATACATACTTTTAGCTCAACAAGGTTTCTGAAATAGAAGCCATAAAGATAGCTATGCTGCACCTAGAAGGGGAGGCTCAAGTATGGTGGTTCCATGGACTGACCACACTTAGGCATCATCACATCACTTCATACTCAGTCTTCACCAAGAGGCTAGTGGAGAAATTTGATCCAAGAGATCTGGAAGCCCACTTTTTCAAGTTAATCAAGCTCAAACAGGATGGAGATCTTGAGGATTATATTGCTGAATATTTGCAGCTTTCAGTGATGGTATCCAACCTCACTATGATTAGGAAGGTGTGCATTTTTATTAATGGGGTGGATGAACCATTGCAGGGGTTGGTCAAATCCACTAAACCAACCACACTCCTTGAAGCTATGGAGAAAGCTAGAGACTTACAACACATCTTGCCCAGGGCAAGAACATTATTGCAGCAGGAGACCTCCTCAGGGCCAGATAAGACAATATTTGTTCATGATTTGGAGGGAGAATGTGTTGTAGGGGGGACAGATTATGTCAAGACTTTCTCCAAGAAGGAGGTCGGCACTCTACCATCCATATAAGACTTTGCTCCAAGAGGGGGAGCTATTGCAGCGTTAAGAGGGGTCCCAAAATATCTGACTTTGAGGGTAAGAGGTACTATTATGGGGCAAAGAGTCTCTGTGTTGATAGATAGTGGGGAAAATCATAATTTTATTGATGCACAACTGGTACAAAGGAGATCGATCCACATAGAGGAGTTTGAGGGATTCTCAGTTTTGGTCCTAGGAGTTATGACCCTGCAGTGTGCCAAGTATGTTCCGGCACTAACCATTACCATGGGAACCTACACCTTGACAGACCACTTCTTTGTGGTAGATATTCTAGAAACCAATGACATATTGGGAGTCTAGTGGTTGATCACTCTTGGGAGAGTTACCACTAATTGGATAACTTTGGAGATGGAATGGACAGAAGGGAAGAATGGTTAGTATCAAAAGATCAAGGGTATAAACACATACCCCCCTTAGGTTGTTTTAGCACACAAGATGGAGGTAGATTTGCATAGAGGGGATGTTGAATGGGAAGTGGAGCTGCATATATCAGAAGTAAGGGGTAAGGACTCACCAGTGTATCCAGATGTTTAGTCTCTTTTGGATCGGTATTCTACAGTATTTGGAGATATTCCACCAGGGAGACCTCCTGACCGAGGGTTTGAACACACTATTGAGTTGGAGAAAGGGATCCAAGCAGTAATTACCACTCCTTATAGGCACCCAAAGGCTTATAGGGATGAGATTGAGAGGGCCATCTAAGAGCTACTAGCTCTAGGACACATCCGGCCTAGTACTAGTCCTTTTTCTTCTTCAGTGGTCTTGGTAAAGAAGAAGGATGGCACATTGAGGATGTACATTGATTATAGAGCCTTGAACAAGAAGACCATGAAGAACAAGTACCCTATACATAGTATCGATGAACTCATGGATGAGTTGAGGGGTTATAAATACTTCTCCAACATTGATTTGAGATCCAGGTATCATCCAATCAAGGTGAGGGAGCAAGATATCCCCAAGACAACGTTTAGATGTCACTATGGACATTTTGAGTTTCTAGTGATGCGCTTCGGATTGACTAGTTCCCCAACAACTTTCCAATCTTGCATGAACCACATCTTCCATGGTCATCTGAGAAATTTTCTATTGGTCTTCTTTGATGATATTCTTATCTACAACCACACTTGGGAGGAGCACCTGCAACATATTGAGACAATTTTGCATATCTTTAAGGAGCATCAATTCTATGCCAAGCTCTCCAAATGTGAATTTGGCCTCACAGAGTTGTTGTATTTGGGGCACATCATAGGAGTGGATGGAGTAACTGAGCCCAGGAATGTCACAGAACTCAGGGGGTTTGTGGGCATATTCACCTATTACTAGAAGTTTGTGAAAGGGTTTTCACAACTAGTAGCACCACTCATAAACTTGAAAAGTAAATGAGCTTTCCTTTGGACACCTACAACGTAGAGGCCTTTTGATAAGCCCAAAGAGGTAATGAGTAGTTGTCCTGTTTTGGTTTTACCTGATTTTTCTCAACCTTTTTTTTTAGAATGTGATGCATCAGGTGAAGGGATTAGAGCAGTCTTGATGCAAGGTGGGAATCCTATAGCTTTTGAGAGTAGGAAGCTGCTCCCTAATGAGAGGTTATACCCCATCTATGATAAAGATATGTTGGCTATCATTCATGCATTAGCCAAATTTCAGCAATACTTGGTGGGGAATAAGTTCAAGGTGAAGATTGACCATAACAGTATTAGATTCTTCCTTGAACAGAAAAAACTCTAGGAGAGACAACAGAAGTGGGTGAGAAAAGTCCAAGCTTATGATTTTTACATAGAGTATGTCAAGGGGAAGAGAAATGTGGTAGTTGATGCTCTAGCCAGAAGGCCTACAAAATTGTCTATGAGGGGCTTGGACGCAGATTGGAATGCTCAACTTTTGGTTGAGTATTCCAAAGATGATTTTGCATGTGAGATACTTGATGGGGTGGTATCGGATGAGAGGTATAAGGTGATAGATGAGATCATATATTACCAAGACTGGATCTTCTTGGCTAAGAATTCCAAGCTCAAGGAGAAGATCCTACTAGCATCACATGATTCCCCACTTGCAGGGCATCAAGGTTTCACAAAGAATTATAGGGCCATAAGAGAGAGATTCTCATGGAACGGTCTCAAAGAGGATGTGCTCCGACATGTCAGAGGGTGCACCATTTGTTAACAGAACAAGGGAGAGCACACCCACCCCACTGGGTTATGAAGCCACTACCTATTCCGGATGGGAAATGGGAAAGCATCTCTATGGACTTCATCAGCAGACTACCGACAGTACAGGGTAAGGATTGTATCTTTGTAGTTGTTGATAGACTAACAAAGTAATATCATTTCTTTTCCATTTCTGCACATTATACTGCTTCATAGGTAGCTGAGCTCTTCTTTAGAGATGTATTTAGACTCCATGGTCTCCCAAGGACCATAGCGAGTGATCGGGACAGCCACTTCATGGGTGGCTTTTGGCAAGAACTATTTCGGTTAGTGGTGACTGATTTGACTCCAAGCACTAGCTATCACCGACAGACCGATGGATAGACCGAGATAGTGAACAAGTGGTTGGAAGGCTACTTCAGGAACTATGTAGTAGGGCAGTAGAGGGCTTGGCTACACTGGCTCCACTTGGGAGAGTCTTGTTACAACACTGCTCACCATATATCTATTGGCATGACTCCATTCCAAGCCTTATATGGGTATGAGGCACTCTCATTTGCTGATGTTATGTTTGGGGCAAGTAAGGCTCCAAGAGCAAAGGAATGGATTTAGGAGAATCAAGACATACTCCGAGCACTCAAAGACAACATTGCTACTGCCCAGAACTAGCAGAAGATGTATGTAGACCGTGGTCGAATAGAGAGATAGTTTGAGGTGGGAGATCTTGTCTATTTGTGTCTCCAGCCTTATAAATAGTCCACACTCAAAGAGAAGGGAGCTAAGAAGCTCAAACCACGTTTCTGTGGGCCATACAAGGTGATCAAGTGTGTCGGTAAGGTAGCATATGAGCTGGAGCTTCCTAAAGGGAGAAAGATCCACAATATCTTTCATGTCTCTTGCCTCAAAAAGGCCATTGGGAGGAATGCAATTGCCAACATGGATCTTCCCCCCATTGATGATGAGGGCCACCTAATTTTGCAGCCAGAAGCAATCTTGGACACAAGGGAGAGGCAGCTAAGAAACAGAGTGATCAGGGAATATATGATTTGATGGAGGAATCTACCAGATGAGGATGCCACTTGGGAGGGAAAGAAGATCTTGCAGCATCATTCTTTACTGTTGCTTGTGGGCAAGAAAATTTTGAGCGGGGAGGACTGTAATATTCCCAATTAGCCACTACTACTTGGAATATTATACTTGCTCCATTTTTGAAGTAAAAGAGTAAAAATGACAATAAAACAAATCCCAGTGTGAAAAGGGATTAGATTAGGAGGAGAGATAAAGCCACCTTGGTGTGAAAGAGGAACCATGCAAGTGAACTAGATCTAGTTGACCAAGTTAACAACGCTCCTACAAGAGGAGGGAAACCAACAAGGACTGCACAATTTTGAAAGAAGAATCTTTCCTAGGAAGTCACCTTAACAATGAGTGGGGTCCGGGGTGAGGAGGTTGACGAAGGATAAGAGGAAGGAGATAGTAGCAAGGAAGGCATTCATTATTCATCTATGTTTGGTCTTCTTGAATACTTTCAAGCTTCAACTGTTTAGTTGTAGTTGCAGCACTATTTAGTGCAAGGATTCTCAAGCGGGAATTCCACCTTCACCTTTGGTTCAGCTTGTTCAAGAGATCAAAAGGGAAGGTCCTGGGCTAATTTTCCATCATTTGACTTGGGTTCATTCATCCATCAACACCTACTACGTAGTCACTTCCAGTAACTGTGTCTTTGCTGCAGGTCTAGTAGTAGCAGGGGTAAACCCCTTGATTTTGTGCTTGTATTAGAGGAGAGGTGTCTATTTCTCTCTGGGAAGTCTATGAAGGAGGGAATTTGGCCATTTTATTTATTGTGCATCTATTTTATATAATATTCAGTCTTAGGTAATACAAAGTTGCAGTGGACTGCGTTATTTTCTGCAGTGCTGCATTTTATATTGATATTTTTCCAGAAAACTCTGCCGGAGTGTTCTAATGTCCATGTAAAGGAGGTCAAACCTCCCATTTGTGATTCTATGATTAATGAGAGCCCTAGATATTTATTGAATCATATTTTCTGTAGAAAACCTAATGAAAATTATGCTGTTGCAGTCTTCAGAAATTCTCTTGTGTGAAGTCATGGGATTGGCATGCTCTTGAGCATATTTGAGCTGGGGATATCTACTTAGTGTAGCTATTTTGATTTGTTTCTAATGAAATTTCATATTTAAGATACATAAAACATATGTAAGAGGATCCAAGTCCTGTTTTTCATTTCTGTTGCATGGTTTTCCTTATACAGCGTCCTCATTGAACATATTGTAGAAGTTTTTGAAAGAGGAATATTACAAAAAGTCGCTCTCAATTTGTTAACTATTGAAGATGTCAACAGATCTAATCCTAGTATCAACTTGGATAATGAAGAGAAATACATGTCTAATGATGTATCAGGTCAATCACAACATCAATCCCCCAATTCAGATCACTATAAAAATGAATCTGAATCTAGAAAGGATAGGCAAGAAAAGATAATTGATCAGGTAATCCAAGAGATAGAGATGCAGGAGCGAAAAGAATGTAATGGAACATAGTCAAATTCTTAGGAAGTTCAGCACAGTCATGACACACTAGATCAGTCTGAAAAGTCACAAACAAAGAATTTTAGTAGTGAATGGGAGGAGTTTTCTGAAGCAATATAAAATCCTAAAGCTAATTCCAATACTAATCAAGTACCTAGTTTTCATACACTTGAACATTCCCAGAAAATAGTGGAAACTGTTAATTCGCTACAACAAGTTCCAGAGACTCATGATTGAGGGATCATACTGGCCTACCCTACAAAAACGATAGTTTTAGAAGTTGATGAAATTCCTTCACTGGACATTTTCTACAGTTTGAGCTATAAGGCTGTAGTTGAGAGGAAAAAAAGAAGAAGAACTAATGAAACAGTCTCAAACCTCACAGATGAATCGGTTGATGTACTATGGAAGGATTCCTTAGATGACCCTATGGAACATCTAACTAAATTATCACGATATGTAGGAGCATATGCTACTGCCACCGTTGATAAAGCTACTGAAATTAGAGTGTTGTTGAAGACAAATGAAGCCATATTAGAAGAACTAGAGAGGCTGTTAAATGAAGAAAAATCCAACTCTAGTGAGAAAATCAAAGAAAATATGACCCAATTTCAAAAGGATTTCGAAAGACTTAAATTTTATCATCAAACAGAAATCAATGAGAAACAAGCACAACTAACTGGAAACAACAATGACCAGGATACAGAGCCATACAAAATTAGAGAAATTCATAAAAGAAGCATTGGATGTAAATGATAAGTTAAAGAAAGAACATGAAGTATTTTGCCATCAAGCTTCTATGATTGACTCTTATTGTGATTCAAATAAAATATTGATCCAGCAGATAGCTATCCAGAAACTTGAATGTGAAATACTTGAAAAGATGATCATTGAACACATTCAATGTCAAGCATCAAACTCAGGAAACGAAGCTGATCTACCTCAGGTAGATAAGTTTCATAAGGATATCCTATTCATAGATTAGGAAGCTCAAATCAAGCAAGCAAAGAAAGCAACAGAAAAAACATCTAAGTTATCCAATGAAATTATTGAATCTGTATGTGAACGGTTGGTAAAAGAAGAACTTCTCAAAGAGGACACATCTGAAGTGTTCTAAAAAACAAAACAGATTGAAGCACAATGGAAGCATAAAGCAGACACACGGGATGAAGTAATTAAGAAGGTAAATACGTTTGATCATTAAAATTATTGGAATTTTCTGATCAAACCTTATCATTAGTATCAGATTCTGCAATCCTTAACAGATTCAATAAAAATATCGCAACCCATACTTTCAAATGCGGTATTCAAGGGACAGGTCAGATCAAGTATTTTGTAGCCAGCTCAACTCAAGTCAATGATAGATATTTTTCAACTTCGTGACCAAATCTAGAAGAAAGGGTGGAATTCATAAATCAAAATTGTTAATTTATTTTCGTAGATTGTAGTTTAACTTAGTCATATGAGGATGGTTTTTTGAAACCTCCTCTATATTTTTGTAATAATATATTTTAGAACATAGTTAGTTTAGTATTTGAACCCCTCTCATGCATTTAGAGAAGGGTCCAAAATTTTGTCAAAAACATTTGGAAAGAATGCACTATTGTAAGTTTGTGAATGCTTTGATGAATTAATGGAACACATCTGTTATCTTTTGACAATTAAATTTGTTTAACTGATGTTGCACTATTGTACTTTTTAAATTGCTTGAAAGTGAGAAGAATCATATCAATTACTGTCAGTTTACATGAGTATAACTTCGTACATATGGTACTTTTATTCACTTGTATTAAGTCTTGCTTTATATATTGATAGTCATCTTTTATTGCATTATATATTTGAAACGTTATTATAGATGAATGTTACATGCACTTCTGTTATAATATTTTCCTATATTTTCTTATTTAATTTATAATCACACATATGAATGTGATATGTTTTTCACAATTCTTCTAGTCAAACTATTTTTTTAGAGGAATCATTTTACATAATTTCATCTCTTTCAACTGTTAAATTATCTATATTACTAACAGCTGAAGGATATATTTTCAAATCGCATAAAGGAAGAAACATCCTGGGTATATAATAGAACAAATAGTTTAGATAGATGCATAAGATAGATTAAAATCATTTCCATTTGAATTCCATATAATAACACACCCTCAAAATCATCCTTATTGGGAAATTGGTCCCATTACCCGCAGTCGGAGCCACTAAACCAAACGGAAAAGGAGCTGCTTTAAGGTCCAGACCAGGTGATTTTCCCCCATGTTTTGGTAGTGAAATTCCAAGGTCTCAACATTCTGGTGCTAGAAGGAGGGATGAACCCCTGTGAATGGCCAAAACGTTTGATCATTCTAAAGGTTAATCGAAGAGTCTCTCTCCCGCTAGATCACCATCAGCTTCCAAAAAATTATCTAGATCCTCATCTTGAAAATCTGAAGTTGATCATCCTTCTCCTAAGTCTCCTAGTGATACTCAACCAATACTATCTCCTGATTCCTATCAAGCTTCTCCATAAGTTCAGTCTTTGATAGAAAATTTAGAGAGAGTATCTATTTCTACTGAAATGCCTGAATCTTCTCAAATATCAGATATCAATATCTCGTCTTCTTTACAACCTCGAAGAATATTAACTCAATCAAAATGTCAAAAGATAGGAATTCTCCCTTTTGAATTTCCGATCGATAGTACTCGAAAGAGACTAAAGAGGACCCAATTAGAGTCAATCACTAGTGAGATCTTATCCCATTCACCTCCATTACCTCTGCTCATTTCCACAACTTTCATTCCAACAATCAGTATTACTTTGACTAGTTCCAGTACTCAAACTACAATCCCTTCAACTGGTCCTAGCACTCAGCCTGCCTCTTCTTCAACTCAAAATCCACCCAACCAACCTATCCAAAATACAATGGTAGGTCAAACACCTCCACCAAATGTGAACCCATGGAGAAATCCAGGGGCTATAAACATGGTCACTCCTCTTCATGCTCTTCCCAAAAATATTGAAATATGGCTACCTAAATTTAATCCTGATGATGGTCTTTCGGAAGAAGAACAAATTCGGAATTTTATGTCAGCTGTCAATTTAAATGGAGTATTTGAAGAGGATTGCGTTGTAAGATTATTTACATATACTCTAAAAGGATCTGTAGGATCATGATATTTTTCACTGCCTACTCGCTCTATAACTAGATGGAATATGTTCGAAGAATAATTTCTAGCTAAGTTTGGGGATGACAGGACCACTGCTATGCTCATCAATGATTTGTCAAATCTAAAACCCAAAACATGTGAGAAGATAAAGGATTTCAATTCAATATTTAATAAATTACTTAATAAAATTCCTTCTATAGTAGTTCTTGGTGCAGAAATTCACATTGAGTGGTATATTTCATCTCTTTCATCTAATATAGCTATTTTTGTTGATAGAGAAAAGTTGGCAATACCTGTAGAAAATATGAAATAATATCTATCTGTAGAGAAATGCATAACCTCTCTTGAGAAAAAGAATTCTAAAAAAGATCGAAAATAAAAGAAGGTGTCTTTCAAAGATGATTCTAAAAAGAAGGCACCAAAACATCCTTTCGACGTTGAAGGTCTTAAAAAAGTTTTGAAAACCATGAAAAATGAGATGGTAGATATCAAGAAACAAGTCACTGAAAATGCTACCTTAAGAAAGACTTTCAGAAACTTTAAGAAAGGTTAATCCTCTAATACTCAACCTCCAAATATCTTATCTAATTTTGAATCTGATGAAGAAGAACAAGAAGAGAAAATAGAGGAAGAAGAAGATGACGAAGAAGAAGAAGTTGAACTAAATGGAATGTGGGATTTTATCCTACCAAATGAAGAACAACTTGAAGCTCTACCTGTGAGCACAAGGAGAAAAAAAACTACTGAAGCAACACATCCAAAAAAACATCAAAAGATTTGAACTCCTGCTAAAGACAAATTGGTAAGAAAAAATTCTAATTCAAATGCTACACAAACAATCCCCATTACTTTATATACTCCACCTACATCTAAGAAAATGGTTGTCTCAGACACCATTGAGTATAATGTAGTAGAAGATATGGAGAAAACAAGGGCTAACATTTCAATCCATGAGCTTACTAAATCGAGGCAGCAACAGAAAATTTTACTTAGAGACTTAAATGGGGTACTTGCTTCAAACTTACCTAATCCAATAATATTACAAGCTGCTAATGAAATGGGTAAGCCACCTTCTCCTTCAATGAAAATTGATGCTACAGACTTGATTATGACAGATGATCGATCCGTCACTCATACACCTCCTTTTCTCTTAACCTATGAGATCTACAACAAAAACGTTCATAATTGTTTAATAGATTTAGAGACTTCCTCCAACATAATGCGAAAATCAGTTTGTGCTAAATTGAACATAACTCCACAAAGTTCACCTGTTCATATAGTACAACTTGATAAAACCAGAGTAGAGGTGGTAGGAGAAATAAATTCTGTTTCCATCAGATTGTCATCAAACCCCAAAATTACTCAAATAATTGATATATTAGTGGCTGATATTCTTGAGTTTTACGGCTTAGTTTTAAGCCAAGATTGGTCTGAAAACTTCATGGTTATTTTGCAACAGACTGGTCACATATGTGGTTACCATATAATGGAAAGCCAAATCAAATTCGAGTAGACCATGAAAAGTTTATGAAACATACAGTCACTGATCTTGAAGGAGTAAATGAGTCAGTAGCATTCAATAACAACATTATTGGAAACTACTCAGCAGGGTCATTTTTGGGAAATTTTAATGCTCAACCATAGCCTTTCTTTGATAATTTAGTTGTTTCTCATATTGAGAAATTTTCCCAGCCATATAATTCTAAATGTATAAATTTTGCAAATAGAAAAGTAGTTAATTATTTGTTTTGGACTCTTTATTTTGACTGTCAATCCAAATATGGTGTAGGTGCAGGTTGTATTTTAATAAACCTAGAAGGAGAAAAGACCATGTTAGCCGGAAGATTAGAATTTGATAGTACAAACAATGTAGCTGAATACGAAGCATTAGTTCAAGGCTTGTTAAAATCCATTGATCTTAATATCAAATATCTGAAACTTCTAGGAGATTCATAAATCATAGTTAGATAGGTAAGAGATACCATTAATTGTAATTCTGGACATTTAAAGCAGTGCCAATCATTAGTCCAAGAATTAACCACTCATTTCTTAGCCTTCAACATTTCTTCTGTACCTAGAATATAGAATGCTAGTGCAGATCTACTAGCTAGTGTAGCCGCAAAGTTAATCCCATCCCAAGAATTTAGTCCCGATAGATTTTCTATTGAATTTATTTTTAGGCCATCTATTCTTGATAATATTACCCATTGGAGAGTATTCAATAACGATTCAGATATCATAGATTTTTTAACATCTGAAGGATATTATGATAGTCAAATTTTGGATGAAAATGAACATGATATTCATATTAAGAAAGAGTAAGATGAAATTCCTATTCCCAAATATGTTGTCAAGTTAGAAGACCTATATGATCTCAAAGATAGGTTTAAAGAGTGACTAACTCAAAAACACAAAGCTCTACTTTAATATTTGAGTTAGTAAATCTAGGAACTGACGAAAAACCTCAAAATGTAAATCTAGGTCTTGGTTTATCTTCCGAATAAAGATTATCATTCATCAGATTGTTTAAGATGTAAAAAAGTGTATTTTCTTGGGATTATACTGATCTTAAAACATATGACACTTCTGTGATTCAACATATGATTCCTATGATCTCAGAAGAATAGCCTATACAACAGAAATTGAGGAAGATTCATCCAAATTTGGAAAATCAAATTAAAACAGAATTGAACAAACTCCTCAAGGAACAAATCATCTTTCCAGTCAGGCATTCCAAGTGGGTATCAAATTTGGTACATGTCAAGAAGAAGAATGGTGATATTAGAATTTGCATTGATTTTAGGAATTTAAACAAATCTTGTCAAAATGACAACTTTCCATTACCAACCATGGAACAAGTACTGCAGACAGTAGCTGGTTCTTAACTCATGTCCTTTCTAGATGGATTCTTGGGATATAATCAAATTATTTCACATCCAGATGA
The DNA here is from genome assembly GCA_034641835.2 of Pinus albicaulis. Classification (NCBI taxonomy): domain Eukaryota; kingdom Viridiplantae; phylum Streptophyta; class Pinopsida; order Pinales; family Pinaceae; genus Pinus; species Pinus albicaulis. Next base: position 422,293,846 of record CM076576.1, read on the forward strand.
CAGATTGAAAAATACGTTCAGAACTAAGTGGGGAACTTATGCCTATCAAAAGATGCATTTTGGATTATTAATGCAGGTGCCACTTTTCAAAGAGCTATGGACACAACTTTTAGGGGGCTCATAAATAAAACATTAGTTATTTATTTAGATGTAAATACAGTCTTTCCTAAACAAGCAACCAATCATGTGAATGACCTAGAGAAAGTATTTGAACGATGTAAAAGGTATGGCATCTCACTGAATCCAAATAAATCATCTTTTTCATTAGATGAAGGAAAACCTTTAGGATTCATTGTGTCAAAAAATGGTATCTATATTGATCCTGAAAGAATTGAAGAGATCAAACGAATTCCTTTCTCTCATAACAAGAAAACTATGCAGTCATTCCTTGGGCAAATTAATTTTGTTAAAAGGTTTGTCCCTCACATTTCATAAATTGTTTTACCTTTACAAAACATGATTAAGAAAAATTATGTCTTTAAATGGGAAATTGAAAGAGAAGAATTTGATTTTATTAAACAATCAATTGTCAATGCTCCATTCCTGACTACCCCCAATTTTCTTAGCCCTTTTACATTATACACTTTTTCATCGGATACATCATATGCTCCTATTTTAACACAGCTAAATGACCAGCAAATTGAAGCACCAATATCATTTTCAGTTAGAATTTACAAGGTGCAGAACTAAATTATACATCTGTCGAAAACAATCATTCGCTATATTTAAGGCTATAAAGAATTTTAGAACTTTTCTCCTAAAGACTCACACTAAAATCATAGTTCCATTATCTACAGTGAGACAACTCTTGATGCAAAGAGAATTAGGAGAAAATGAGGCTAATTGGGTGACCACTTTACAAGAATATGATGTAGAAATTAGACCCTCTAAAATTTTTATAGGTCAAGGTTTTTGCAAAATGCTTATAGGAGCATACCATCTATCATCAGAAGAAGATTCAGGTAACAACATTCAAATATCAGAGGTAAGCTTCAACCATGCACAATCACAATACACTGATATTATATTATATTTAAAGAATGGATATGCTTCGAATCAACTCAGTTACAAAACAAAATGAGCTTTAAGATTAAAGGCCAGGCAATATGAATTAATCAATGATGTGTTAGGATAAATTTTGATTCTGTACTTTTAAAATTGTTAGAAAAATTTGAAGCAAAGAAAGTCTTGCAGGAACTCCACGATGCACCAGCTGGAGGACATTTTGGAGGAAATACGACAACACAAAAAATCCTGCATGCATGTTACTATTGGCCTACACTTTTCAAGGATGCTCATGAATATGCAAGAAAATGAAAAGTGTGTCGAAGTACATTTGGAAGACAAAGGAAGCCAACATTCCCATTCCAACCAGTCAATATCGAAAAACCATTTGAACAATGGGGATTAGATATGATTGGTGAGATTGTTCCTAAATCTTCCAAACAATGTAGATATATTCTCACAGCTACAAATTACTTTACTAAATGGGTAGAAGAAATTCCATTAAAAGTATCCAACTCTGAGAATATCATTTATTTCATCAACCAAAATATCATAACTAGGTTTGGCTTGCCTATTGCTTTAATATTTGATAATGCATCTTACTTCAGAGGAACTGCTATGATGGAATTTGCAATTAAAAGAGGTTTTAAACTTAAGTATTTTGCAAATTATTATCTGCAAGGAATGGTTTGGCAGAATATACAAACAAGAACTTTATTAGAATAATCAAAAGGATTGTTGATCAAAACCAAAGAAATTGGTACAAGTCATTAATTTTTGCTCTTCGGGCAGATCAAAAAACTCAAAATCTTCTATTGGAACTTCTATATTTAATCTTGCGTATGGAAAATAAGTTGTACTTCCCACCAACATAGTTATTCCCTCTCTTTCCTTAGTACAATTTATTGATGAAACTCCTGCTTCTTCTTTACAACTTAGACAATGGTAGATTCTTAAGCTAGAAGAAGAAAGAGAAAAAGCAAAATAGACTCATGTTCGTCATCAAAATATAGTAAAAGCCTCGTTTGATTCAACTTCTGTTACTCCAAAAAAATTTCAAATTGGTGATCTGGTATTGAAATGGGAGAAAGCGCATGAGGAAAAGGTAAACACACGAAGTTTCAAAAACTCTAGCTAGGTCCATTTCAAATAATCAAATAAATAGGCCCATCAACATTCTTATTGCAAGATCTATTAGGAGAAAAAGATTCTTTTCCTGTTAATGGGCATACTTTGAAAAAATAATTTTCATAGGAGGTAACCCCTTCTATTCCTTGTATACTAGTGTCTTTTTTTTTTTCCTTAGAAGAAATGAAAGTTGCTTAGTATAAATTTATGCCTTTTGAAAATAAAATCTCAGATGATCCTTTTTGATTTATCGCTTATAGAAATAAGAAGTGTTAAGAAAACAATCGAAATATTCGAAAGACAAATAGATTTTATTTTCACTGAAAGATGTAATTTCACCGAAAATGATTTATTCTCTGATGAACTCTCATCCTCATATAGCATGGTTATTCTGTTTCCAACCAAGAAAATAAAATTTAACATAGTAAAGAATCTTTTACAGAAAAGTAATCTAAAACTAGAAATTATCATCCCGAATCCTAAAAAGGATCAATGATTCACCCCATCTGGGAAAATTTAAATTTTTTTGAAAGAAATTCAAAAAAGATTATAATTAAAAAACTTAAAATATAATAAGTCTCATCAAGAGCTTGTTTACCATGTTCATAGGGAAATAGTTGAACTAACATTACCATTACTGCCTACCAAAACAGGGTAATGACTTGAGATTATATCAAGAGGACAAGGGGTCTCATCAAGAGCCAGCTTGATCAGTTTAATTACAACTAGTGAATGGAATTTTCATAATTTCATTACCAAGCCAAGACAATGGCTTTTAAGTAAATAAAATATGATACAAAGGGAAAAAAGTTTAAAAAATTTAGATTTTATTTTTGAAATTGTAAGAAACACTAGATGGGACGATGAATCATTGCTCGGTAAAAGGTAACCCTGCGAAAAGCTTAAATTTACTATTGGAACAGAGGATCTACCTGTGATAAAAGAGTAAATTTTTATAAAGCTGATCTGTAAGAGCCACCTGATTTATCTCTTTGAACTAAGTAAAGACTAGTATAGATTTTTGTACTTATATCTTTAAAAGAGGGATTATTATGAATAGTAAACAAGAGAAATTTCTAAGAAATTCTTTAGGTGAAAATCACATGTAGGGAATTTTTGCCGACGCGTTTCGAACCAGCCAGTGTGGCTCATCATCAGGACAAGATGAGAAATCTGAACCAAAAACTAGATTAAATAGACATGAAAGCTCCAACTAGCCGTTAGTAACAAAATGGCTAGTTTGACTAAATCAATAAAATAAAATAAATTTGATCAAATCAAACTATATTTCATTATGTTTGAATTCAATAAGATTTTATTATTAAGGTTTTAATTCGATATTAATGATTACTAATAGAAATAATGTTAAAATAATTTTATTTTTTATTTTAATACTTTGAAGAATATATATATCTATATATATATATATATATATATATATATATATATATATAAAAGAAAAATAAATTTTAATAAAATAAAATAAACCAAAATTAAATAGAATAAATAATAATCAAATACAATAGTAAAAAGGAAAATAATAAATAAATTATTAAATAATTTAATTTCAAAGCTAAATAAATTCATACAAGAATAAGGAAGCGAAAAAAAAATAAAAAAATAAAAAAATAAAAAAAATAAAAAAGAAAAAAAAATAAAAATAAAAATATGTCCCAAATATATATATATATATATATATATATATATATATATATATATATATATAGAAAGAAAATGGGAGCCAGAGGGAGTACAAAAGGAAAAAGTAAAAGGCAACTAAGAGTGAAGGGCGAGAATCCAACATCTACTGACACTCCATCCATCATCCCTATTAAGGTTGACTAGCCTCTTTTCGATCTCCAATGCTTCCCTCAATTTGCGATGGTGGAAATGGTAAATCTTTGCAATAATGGTTATGTTATGTTACTAACGGCTAGTTGGAGCTTTCCTGTCTATTTAATCTGGTTTTTGGTTTAGATTTCTCATCTTGTCCTGATGATGAGCCACACTGGCTGGTTCGAAACGCGTCGGCAAAAATTCCCTACATGTGATTTTCACCGAAAGAATTTCTTACACATTTTATGGATCACAGAAGAAAAATTCCTAATAAAGAGAAATTTCATTAATTAGTAAGATATTATTTGTTTGAAATTCATTCCTGCAACTATTTTTATTTTAAAAAAGTTTTAGAAATTTCAAAAAGTTAGTTAGAGATATCTGATTCTCCCAAGTCAATCGCCAATTGTTGTGCTATACAACACCCCCCAATTTATTTTAATAAATGGGGACCCTTTAGAAATAAATAGGAAATTTATTTTTAGCTTTAAAAAAAAAAAATTAGGAAACACAAGTTTTCTTTTGAGTTTTCCACTTTATTCCTTTAGCACATCGCAAATTGCATAGATTATAAACTTAAAAAGACTTACAAACCTCTAAGTTCCGTGGGCTGCGAAATGCGCTACCCTTTTTTGAAGTTATGTTTTAAAATATTGCAAATACCTCAATTATCGCTATAATATCTTTATCAAATCGCACCTTAATTAAAACAATCAAGTCATAAAGTAATTAGATATAAATGCGATTGCACAGATCCGACGAGCCAGCAAAGTATCAAAGATAAATCTATAAAGTCCTTCAAGTGCAGCCGCTTGACTTTTCAATGCACATTTCGCATTTCGCATCACTTAACTGAAAACAAATTCATTATCGCATAAAACTTGCGATGTGTGGTTTGTGCACATCGCATTTCGCAACATTTATGGGTAAACATTACAAATGGTAAAATATATCTATGGCGATATGCAAATTAACAAAATTTAATTTCTCGAGCATGCAAAATGGCTTATTTCGTGTCAAAACAAAATTCAAGATCTAACGGCTTTAAGTTGATTGATAGATATTTCGTGTGAAGGTGTAAGAGATTTGATTTTGAAATTATTATCGATGATTGTTGTTATATTTGAAAATATTCATATCTATTCATGCATGTTTGATATAAACATCAAATTTGACTCTCTATTCTCTATAATTTTAATGCTTTCCCTGTTTACTTGAAATTAGGAAATCATTTAACGAATTAAGGAAGATTTAAATGAGAAAGAAGGGCAAAGAGATTTCTCAAGCACTGCCTACTGAAGACTCAAATATGTCTCCCTTATTTTCAGATACTACTTTTAACAAGGAATTCGGCAGTTCATAATGGGAAACAATGTATAAAATATTTGAAGACGAAAATCCAAAAGTAATAACCAAATCTACACAACAGGCACAACATCTACTTTAGATGCAACCTAATTTGATGTTGCATGTTCATTTGTCCACAAGGTAGCAGCAAGACTGAAAATTATCCCTTACATAGACATTGTTAATGGGTAATTGACCATTTAAGCATAGATGACAGAAAATTCAAAGATTCAAAGGGAGAAGAGATAGGTTCTTTCAGGGAAAAAGATTTACAAGCAATGTACCATCTACCATCCCTGCAACACAAGTATGACAAAGATTTTCGACAAAGCTTTAGAGCAGAGCATCTAGATCTCATGAAAGTCATCAAAGAATGGAAGGAAGGCCAAGGAAAGTTGAAGTGAGATAAACTTGGTACGTACCCAATTGCCCAAATTCCTTCCCATTATTGTTTTTCTACCTGTATGTTGTGTAGTTTGTTTTCCAAACCTGATACCAATAGGTTTTCAGTAGAATGGGTTCCATTGATTGACACAATCGTCAATTCCTCAATTCTTGTTAATGGTATCACTAAACAAATGAAAGATGCTAAGAAGGCTGTTTGGCCTAATTTCCTTGTACAGTGTGGATTTTTTTCACTCTATGATATTGGCCATAACTACAAAGAGGTTTCCAAGATTAATCTATTGAAATTGGAAGAGATGCCAAAGAGGTTATATGATCCAAATGATGTGATTAAAAATTACACGACAGAGCTCAAAATGAAGCCTTTTGTAAAGGAAACAAATGGATTTGATGATCTCTTCCAAGGAAAGGAAATTTTTTCAGATATAACCAAGTTTGCATCCAGCCAAATGAATCAAGATGATTTGGAAGAATTCCAAGTATATAGAAATAAGAGACTGCATAAATTTTGTCACAATTTGTTAACTATTGAAGATGTCAACAGGCCTACTCCAAGTATCATCTTGGAAAATGAGGTAAAAGACATCTCTGAGGATGAATCAAGTCAATCTCAACATCAATCTCACAATTCGGATCACTCTGAAAATGAATCCGAATCGAGAAAGGATAGCCCAAAAACGATAATTGATCAGATAATCCAAGAGATATATATGCATGAGCGAAAAGAAAGTAATGGAATAGAGTCAAATTCTCAAGAAGTTCAGCACAATCATGACACACTAGATCAGTCTAAAAAGTCACAAACAAAGAATTTTAGTAGTGCATGGGAGGAGTTTTCTGAAGCAATAAAAACTCCTAAAGCTAATTCCAATACTGATCAAGTAACTAGTTTTCAGACACTTGAACATTCCTATAAAATAGTGGAAACTGTTAATCCACTACAACAAGTTCTAGAGACTCATGATTGAGAGATCATACCAGCCTACCGTACAAAACAAATATTTTTACAAGTTGAAGAAATTGCTTCACTGGAAATTTTCTACAGTCCGAGCTATAAGGCTGTAGTTGAGAGGAATAAAAGAAGAAGAACTGATGAAACAGTCTCAAACCTCACAGATGAATCAGTTGATGTACTATGGAAGGATTCCTTAGATGACCCTATGAAACATCTAACTAAATTATCATAGTATGTCGGAACATATGCTACTACCACCATTGATAAAGCTGTTGAAGTTAGAGTGTTGCTGAAGAAAAAGGAAGCCAGAGTACAAGAACTAGAGAGGCTATTAAATGAAGAAAAATCCAACTCCAGTGAAAAAATCAAAGTAAAGATGGCCCAATTTCAAAAGGATTTGAAAATCCTTAAATTGCAGCATCAAATAGAAATCAATGAGAAACAAGCACAACTGGAAACAACAATGACCAGGATACAGAGGCAACCGCAATTAGAGCAATTCATAAAAGAAGCATTGGATGTACATGCTAAGTTAAAGAAAGAAAACGAAGTATGTTGTTTTCAAGCTTCTATGATTGACTCTTATTGCGATTCAAATAAAATACTGATCTAGTAGATATCTATCTAGAAACTTGAATGTGAAAGACTTGAAAAGAATATTAATGAACACATTCAATGGAAAGCATCAGACTTAGGAAAGGAAGATGATCTACCTCAGGTAGATAAGTTTCATAAGGAGATCCTATTCAAATATTAGGAAGCTCAAATCAAGCAGGCAGAGAAATCGGCAGCGAAAACATCCAAGTTATCAAATGAAATTATCGAATCTGTATGTGAATAGCTGGTAAAAGCAGGACTTCTCAAAGAGAAAACGTCTAAAGTGTTCTCAGAAACAAAACAGATAGAAGCATAGTGGAAGCAGAAATAAAACACACAGGATGAAGTAATTAATAAGGTAAATAAGTTTGATAAAGAAAATTATTGGAATTTTATGATAAAACCTTATCATTAGTATTAGATTCTTCAATCCTTAACAGATTCAACAAAAATATCGCATCCCATACTTTCAAATGCAGTATTCAAGGGACAAGTCAGATCAAGGATTTTGCAGCCAGCTTAGCTCAAGCTAATGATAGATATTTTTTAACTTCCTGACCAAATCCAGAAGAAAGGGCGAAATTCATAAATCAAAATTGTTATTTTATTTTCCTAGATTGTAGTTTAAGTTAGTCATACGAGGATGGTTATTTGAAACCACCTCTATATTTTTGTAATAATCTATTTTAGAACATAGCTAGTTTAGTATTTAAATCCCTCTCATGCATTTAGAGAAGGGTCAGAAATTTGTGAAAAACATTTGCAAAGAATGCACTATTGTAAGTTTGTGAATGCTTTGATGAATTAATGGAATACATTTTTTATCTTTTGAAAATTAAAGTTGTTTAACTAATGTTTCACTACTGTACTCTTTAAATTTCTTGAAAGTGAGAAGAAGCAGATCAATTACTGTCAATTTACATGGGTATAAATTCGTACATATGGTACTTTTATTCACTTGTATTAAGTCTTGCTTTATATTGACAATCATCTTTTATTGCATTATATATTTGAAATGTTATTATAAATTAATGTTACATGCACTTCTATTCTAATATTTGTCTATAGTTTCTTATTGAATATATAATCACACATATGAATGCGATATGTTTTTCACAATTCTTCTAGTCAAACTATTTTGTTACAAGAATCATTTTACATAATTTTCATCTCTTTCAATAGTTTAATTATCTATATTACTAGCAGTTGAATGATATATTTTCAGATCGCATAAAGGAAGAAACATCCCAGTTATATAATAGAATAAATAGTTTAGATAGATGCATAAGATAGATTAAAATCATTTCCATTTTCATGCCATATAATCACACACCCTCAAAATCATCCTTATTGGGAAATTGGTCCCATTACCCCTAGTCGGAGGCACTACACCAAATGGAAAAGGAGTTGCTTTAAGGTCCAGACTGGGTGGTTTTCCCCCATGTTTCGGCAGTAGAATTTCGAGGCCTCAACATGTTCATACAAACTTGAAGGTGACAGTGCTATATACACAGAAGATGCATTCTACTCATGTCATCATCTTCGGAGTCCTACAAAAGGGAGTTATTTCTTGGGATTCTGAGTGAAGTCTATCACACTTCGTTTTTAGACCTAGAACTACCAGTGACTCAAAACCATTACCCTATTAGCCATCAAATGACTACTATGAAGCAAAAAAATACATCTAGTTATTCTGTAAGGAAAGAGATCTGCAATTTAAATCCTGGCAAGAAATAGAAGCAAACTAGGTGTCTTCATGAACGAAATGGCTGAATTGAAATTGCAGAAAGAAGGCTAATATTCTCACAAAATGCTCGGAAAAATGGCTAAACACTCTCGGTCTACTTCATGCTTTAACTATCATGCTTTTACTCATGCATTTAATCATGACCTAATTATGCTTTTATATGCAATGTTTTGCAACAAGGAGGAGAAGGTGCTAAGGTGGTTTAGGAAGGTTTTGAACTCATGGATGTAGGGCTGAAGGTGTATTCATGGTTTTGGTAGGTCTATATAAGTTTGATCATGGTTTTTGGGCTTAATGAGAGGCCCTGTCATGCTGATACTGGTTCTTCTACAGGTTTCCTAAAGTGCTAGAGGAAAGTCCTGAATTTCTACAGGAAACAGTCCGAGGGCAATTCGAGGCCAAAATTTTTGGAGAAAAGAATAGGGGAGGTGGATTGAAGGTGTAATTGGATGAATGGAAGGTGGACAACAACTTAGCCAAGCTTAGAACCTCTTGAGAAGCTCGTCTTACACTTCTAGGGTTGCACACAGTGTGAAGGTGAAAATCTGAAAAGCAGGGCTAAAGGTGATTTGATGAAACTTAAGGTCGTTGATGGGTGACAAATGAAGCTAAGGGTGCTGGTGAAGTCCTCCTTTCCTGTGATACTTGAACCTACAAGAAAACTACATGTTCATGCAACAGACATTGGCAAATATACGATGAAGGATATGGAAAGGATGAGTTGAATTTGGAAAGAAAACCTACTTAAGCATTCAAACAAAAATCTAACTCTGTATTCTAGACATGTTCCTGACACTACAACAACCTAACTATTATTTCCAAGAAATCATAAACTAAAGATAAAATTTGGTATGTGGTGAATATTTTCCCTCCTCAAGCTCCAATGAAAGAGATGAGAGAGGGAGGCTTGACACACAAATTTCTGAGTTTATAAGCTATTCTACCAACATTTATGCATGCTTAACTACAACAAAGATAAATGGAAGCAAACTAAAAATAGTGAATTGAAATGTAAGCAAACTAGCTAAAATTCATAAACAAAACTAGCTACAATGACACAATGATAAGCATGAATACACAAGAGAGACTAAGGCTAATGGATTGGGCCCTAACCCACAAGCCTAGCCCTCTTAAACTAAATCAATGAAGGACAATCTAGATACTCATCTTATTGCATAAAATGGTCTCATTACATAATCATAAAAGTCTCAAAAACCTATTACAAGAGCTAAGAGTCCATTATCTTCCTTCAAAGTTTGAAACCTAATGAGCTCTTGTTGAGCCCTATTTAACCTAGAGGATAGCTACCAAAAACTCCCCCAAAAGTAGGTGATGTGTCCTCTTTGACTGGAATATAGGTGGAGCTTTGGTGCACTTGATCTCCCACTTCCTTGGTTGCCTTTGATTTCAAGCTATTAGATGGAATCTCGAGGATCCCTTGGCTTCCTTTGCGAGTTAAGGAGGTGGAAAATCCCCCTAGAATCTCTCCTTGTTGTCTACTCCGAGCTTTAATTGCAAAATATTCATCAAAACTGCAATATCTTCATGATTATCCTGCATTTAACCCATATTAGGCATTTGAAGTATGAAAATCCTTAATCACCATACACACTTCAACATAAGACCATAATATAATTTAAATGTGAGAAAGAGAGACTTAATAAGGCTAAAAAGGTGACAATTAACCCCTCCAGTTATACCTAATGATGGAGCTTATTAGTAACAAAGCTCAATCCCCTTGAAAGTTCATCAACATGGCTAACTTGAGGTTTACTTCCAAATTATTCTCAAGTATCTGTCGACAACGTTTGCAATGCATGAAAACCACTGTACCGTAACTAATGATGTGGGGTTGATCACTCCCTTGGGTTAGATATGATCTCATCCTTAACTCCCTTGCTAGAGGTGCTTCTTAGAGAAAAACTGAAATAAATGAATTTACTCCCTAACACAATATTCTACTGTTTGTTTGTAGCTTTGGAAAGTTAACTCACTTCCCTATTCCAAATCCCTACAACTTGAGTTAATGTAGGTGCAAAGCGCCCTAAAAATGAAAAAATTCTAATTGATTTTATTAACATTGCGTTATCAAGCTATTATTTAATTAGTAGGTAATGGATATGAAATTGATGATATTATGATGTGACTCAAAAACTCTAATGTAATCGAACATTAAATTGTAATATTTTCATTCAATGAATTCCTAATTACGGGAGGGTAAGATCCTTTTTTTATTTTTTCAAATAAAATGAAAAAACTCAAATTTCCACAATATTCTTTTCCATAAATTTCCAATTTTCACTTTTAGATAATTCAAATGTAGAAATTAAATCAAAATTTCATTTCACTCGACAAGTCAACAACCATGAAAATGTACTTTTTACAAGTAATCACTCATAATTTTTCAAAATGCAAGGAGAAATCAAGCAAAACTTCGAAATGAATTTTTTCTAATGAATGCCACGAAATCAAAGATGTCTTCAATGTAACCATGAAAATCTTCAAGATGGAAAATAAATTATTTCTGTTTTGAATTTAGGAAAGGAATAAAATTTCACAGAAAAGTTTCAACCTTGAGAAACCCTACTTTCATTAAACTAAAAGATCTTTAAAAAACAAGTAAGATAATCACTGAATCTGGTATGTTTGCAAGAAAAAAGGCAAGGAGACCATAAGCCAACAACAACCAATATCTTTTTTGATAAATCCACAAGCAACCAGACGAAAACATACGTAGATTTGTGAAAATGAAAAATTCTCAAGAAGACTTCATTATGACACTCAAACAAACTCAAAAAGACTAACTGAAGGTAAAACCAATTATAGTGATGCTTTCAAAAAAAAAAAATTCAGAGTTTGATCAAAGTGAAATCTATTTTTTCAAAAATTTCTAGGGTGTGCACTAGTGAATAATTAAGTTCAGTGTTCCTACACTTTCTTGATAAAGCAAAAAAATGCATATTTGCACTCTGTTGTTGAACATAAATCGTTAAAATCTTGAAATTTAATGAAAAAATAAAATAGGATTACATGCTCGAAAATTTGATATATGTATTGGTTTATGATAATCAACTTACAGGCTCATTCCCTGTATGTTTTTTCAACTGACTGGTGAACTTGGAGGTATTTGATGAATCTTACAATAATCTGATTAGAGCTTTACCGTATGTAATGGGCAGCCTGAAGACTTTTATATTCTTGGATTTCATTTTAAATAACATGTCTGGGTCGATCCCCTTAGCCTTTTCTAATCTTACTAGCCTGCAGACCGTAGATATATCATTTAATAAGTTTGAAGGCACTTTGCCTCAAGGAATTGGCCTTCTTCCCAACCTAAAACAATTATTTATTGGGGAAAGAAAGTTTGGAGGTTCACTGCTGGCTGGGCTTGGAAACTTCAACAAACTGATTAGGATGGATTCATATTCCAACAGATTCAACGGACCAATTCCTTTTGGGCTATGCAACGGTGGATTGTTGACCCATCTTTCCATCTCAAATAACCGAGTGGAGGGGAAAATCACTGGCTTTCTGCAAGATTGTGTCTCACTACAACGTGTGTGGCTGCAAAACAATCTCCTCATGGGTTTCGTACCAAGAATAATTTCTAAGTTTTCTGCATTGTATTTCCTCAAGATTTCTTACAACAACATCCATGGAAATATGCCATCTTCCCTGGGACAGATGTCTGACAACAATCTAACCAGTGTCATTCCTCCTAAAATAGGAGAGTTAAGAAAGGTGGGAAAGCTCACTTTAAGCTGAAATAATCTCACTGGAACGATTCCTCCAGAAATAGCTAGTTTGGAGACTTTAGATCTCAATGCAAAATCATTGGAAGGCAACATACCGGTAGCTTTTGGCCATATTTTTATGCTTTCAACATTAAATATTAGTGTAAACACATTGACATGAAGCATCCCCATTTATTTAGGGAATTGAATACAATTAAGTGAGTTATACTTGGCTAGAAATAAATTTATCATGATTATTCCTTTGGAGTTGGGAAAGCTTACAACCAGTCTCAGGTATAAGTTAGATCTCAACTGGAACAATATATTAGGTTCTCTTCCTCCTAAGATAGGAAGCTTAATGTTACTTGAATCTTTAGATGTCTCTCATAACCAACTGTCTGGTCAAATTCCCGAATTTTTCATAGGCCTCATAAGCCTGGATCATTTCAACTACTCTTTCAACTTATCTATAGGGGGAATTCCTTCATTGATGACATTTTCTCAAGGCCCACGGAATGCATTTGAGGGAAATCTAGGTCTTTGTGGACCTCTGACAGCGAAGAGTTTTTCAACTTCAGAAGGTGCACGTAAACAAAAAAAATTGATCCCACTCGGAGTGGAAGCGATTACGGTGTCCTATATGGGGACCATAATCATTCTCATCCTTGCACCGAGGAAAACGTCAAGGGACAAGAATAATAGGAAGAAAAAGGAAGGTATTTATTTAGATGGTCGACAAGGTCAAATCAAATATACGGATGTAGTAGAAGCTACTGAGAACTTCAGTGATGATTACTTCATCGGCTTTGGCACATCCGGCAAGGTGTATAAGGTAGTTATTCCAGGATGAGGCAAAATCCTTGCTGCCAAGTGCTTAAAACTAGAAAATAATTAGCACGATGATTATCGATACTGCTGCCTGAGACAAGAGATTGAAGCTTTGAAGAACGCCCATCACAGAAACATCCTGCGTCAACGAGACCTGCTAACTGCTCATGATGTGACTATTCTTCTGTGTGACTACATGGTTAATGGATCCCTGTGGGACATTTTGGGTGGAGCGTCGAAACCCAATGAGAAGCTGGATTGGAGGAATCTATATAACATTGCGGTTGGAGTGGCAGAGGGACTCAAATATTTATATCACGACTGTGAGCCTCCAATTATCCACTGCGACATAAAATATGACAACATATTTTTGGACCATGAATATGTAGCTCGCATCATTGATTTTGGACTTGCCAGGCTATTGAAAAATCCATCAATAGATTATGTGTTGGAAATTATGAATAAAACAATAGGGGGATGTGTTTCCCCCACAACACAGAGAATGAAATTGCGGATATAAACAATTTACACGTAGACAGAGTAAGAACAAAGGAGAGGAACTCTTTTTAATTTATTAAACTCTTCTCTATTCATTCATCTCAAATTAAATACATGAAATTACATTCCTTTAATACAAAAATGGCAGAAGCCTAAAACTGAATGCTAAATCAATGCTGATCGGACTGTTAACAACCAAAATGTTCTTCTACCTATTCTATTGTTTTCTACACAAAACAACGTACAAAAAAAAAAAATTCCAGACTTGAAATATTATGGGTTCTGCCTGCGAAACCACATCATGCCATGCCTCCATCGGAAATCGAATTTTGACGATCTTAACTTTTAAAATTGCGCGATATGGGAAAACCTTAAATCCTTGCGATTACGATGTATGATGGCACTCATCTCATCACAACTGAAATTTTTTACTTTGCGGGCGCTATCCTCCTAAGCTTGTGGGTGCTTATGTGTGCTATCCTCCCGAGCTTGCCACGTGCAATTGTGATCACATTGCAACATAAATAACATAACTTTCGGGTGGCTAAAAGGTAAGTCTTAAAATGTGCAAAGTGCGAACTTGTGGGCAGCGTAAAAGGTAAAACATAAATCTTTCAAACTGCGAGTGGATAAAAACGGTAAACGGAAAATCTTGCGAAGTGTGATATTTATGACTTGCGATGTGCAATGATGATGTCACATCACAACATCACAAGTTTTGGTGCGAGGCTTTAAAAGGTAAAACTTAAAAGTTGCGAAGTGCAGTATGCAAGTGGTTAAGCGATGGTAAGTGTGAAATCAAAAAGGTAAGGAATAAAGCGAAATACAAAGGTTTGTGCGGGTTTGGTAATCTGACAATGGTTGGTGGGTCTCGCTGATATCACATCGGCAGAAACTTAACATTTTGGTGAAAAGCTTAAGAGGTAACACTTAAATATTGTGGGCTGAAAACTGCGGGTAAGAGGTAAGTCAACAACGGTGCATAAGAAATAAATGCAGAGTTATATCGGGTACTCTGTTTTCTGGATTTTGCGTGAAACACCTTCAGATTTGAAACTTGGGCTTTGTCCTTCCCTGCACAAAAATTCAATGAAGTGTGTGCTACTGCCAGACTTTATTTGTTGTGGTGGTTGGGAGTATTTCCAACACTCCCCCTTAATCACAACTGATGCCATCAATCATTCCAAAACATTTTCTGAGATAAACAAAATTTTTCTACCTGAATGGGTTGGTGAGGATATTTGAAAATTGTTCCTCTGACTTTCAATGCTTCTGCTATTGATAATGAAACTATTGGCTGCTTCTTGTAATCCCATGAAATGGCTCCTCATCCCAAATGAAAAACATACCCTTAGTGCTCTTTCTGTCATCAACACTTCCAACCCAATTAGTTTTAGTGTAACCAATCAACTTAAAATCATCCGTTTCGAAGTATAGAACACCATACTCCTTTGTTCCATTTACATACCTCAATATTCTCTTGGCTTCTTGCCAATGTGTCTCCTTGGGTGTCTCCATGAATCTAGATATCAAACATACTACATACATTATATTAGGCCTAGTTGCAGTCAAATACATTAGACTACCAACCATGCTTTTTTACAATCTCAGATTGACATTGTTGCTGCAATCTTCCTTGCTCAACTTCAACCCCATGACAGTTGGATTTGATGATGGCTTTCTATTCTACATATTGGACCTTTTTAAAACTTCTACAACATATTTTTCTTGGGAGAGAAAAATTCCATTTTCTGTTTGTTTTATTTCTATGCCCAAAAAATATCTTAATAAACCCAAGTCAGTCATTTCTAACTCACTTTTCATGACTACTTTTAAATCAACAATGAGAGAAATATCACTGCCTGTAAAAGTCAAATCATCTACATACAAAACAATAATAATTATCTTACCGTCATTTTCTTTGATGTAGAGTGTGGGTTCACCATCACACTTGTCAAACCCATTCTCTATTAGGTAAGCATCAATTATGATGTACCATGCTCATGGTACTTGCTTCAACCCATAAAGAGCTTTCCACAACTTACACACCTTATGTTCTTGGCCTTCTATCTCATAGCCAGGAGGTTGTTCAACATACACCTCCTCTTTCAACACTCCATTCAAGAATGCTGATTTCACATCCATTTGATAAAATTTCCATTTTTGTTGTGCTGGTATTGACAACACTGTCGATACTGTCTCCATCCTAGAAATTGGTGCAAAGGTTTCCTCATTGTCTCTTCCTTGATACTACTTGTAGCCTTTGACAACTAGCCTTTCTTTGTGCCTTTCTATCTTGCCTTCAATGTTGATCTTGGTCTTATAGACCCATTTCAGTCCAATAACTTCTTTTCCTTGTGGGAGGTCCACTAACTCCCATGTGTCATTCTTTTCTATTGCTCCTATCTCTTCATTCATTTCTTCAATCCATTTCTCTTCTTTGAATGCATATTCAAAATGGATTGGGTCATCAACATGAAAAAATAATGCAAATAAATAATTCAGACCAGCATTATTATCAACTTCTTCTTGCTCATAAATTTCACTTAAATTTTTGAATCTTGGTGTTATTGTATTTTTTGAAGATGTGCTTGGAGTTTCACTTGAACTCGAGGGCGTTGTTGATCCATGTGGTGTGCTTAGAGAAGAACTTCCTTGATTTCTCAATGTTGTTCTATTTCTTGCTTGTGGTGTGCTCTGTTGAGCTTGTGTAGGTGGAGGAGGAGCCACCGTTGAGGAGTTACTTGCTGCAATCCATTCCTCTTTCTCTTCATGAGACATACATGTCTTTACAATTGACTGTCTTCTCTAAACTTCCATCCCAAGCGTCTTCTTCTATGAACTAAAAATCAATACTAATGATTACTTTCTTGGTTGATGGATTATAGAGCTCGTAAGCCTTGTATTCATCATTGTATCCAACAAATATACATTTCTCCCCCTTGCTATCCAAATTCTTCCTTAACTAATCCCAGACATGTGCATATGCCACACATCCAAACACTCTCATGTCAGTGACAAATTTCTTTGTTCTGCTCCATGCTTCTTCTTGAAATCTGTTCATAACACTTTTAGTTGGACATCTATTAATAATTTAAGCTGCACAAGATATAGCTTCTACCCAATACTCATTCGGAAAATGGTTTGCCTTCAACATACTTATTACCATGTCCATGATGGTCCTATTCTTTCTTTCTGCTACACCATTTTGATGAGGTGTATACCTTGTGGTAAACTTCTTGTGTATTCCATGCTCCCTACAGAAATGTAGGAAGTCTTTGGAGATATATTCTCCACCTCTGTCAGTTCTCAATACTTTTATGTAGTGTCCACTTTGCTTCTTAACAAGAAATTTGTAGTGGTAGAACTGTTCAAACACTTCACTTTTCTAATTTAGAAAATAGACCCATGTCTTCCTTGTGTAATCATCTATAAATGTCAAAATATAGTGATTTCCAGCTAATGATGGCATTTTCATTGGTCCACATAAATCTGAATGGAAAATCTCCAAAGGTGCCTTTTCCCTTATGCTCTTTCCCACTGGAAATGATTCTTTGTGTTTTTTGCCCAAGATGAAGCCTTCATATAGGCTGTCTAGTTTCTCTATGAGTGGTAATCCATTTACCATGCCTTTTATATGCAACAAATTCAAACCTCAGAAATTGAGATGACCAAATCTCAAATGCCATAAGCAATTCTCATATTTCACTTCTTCTTGAAAGATTTCTTGTGTGACCACTGCTACAACACCTCCTTCCTTCAAGTCCAATCTTATCTTGAGAGGAAAAATTCTATTCCTTGTCATATGTATTTTTGCAATGAGCTGTCTACTTAGAGGTATATCCATGATTGTTCACACATTATTTAAAAAAATACATTGTAGCCCTTTTGCATGAGCTGTCCAATACATATAAGGTTAAATTTCAGGCTAGAGACATAATAGACATCTGGAATGAACTTCTTCTCTCCCTTCATTATCGGTATGTTTACTCTTCCTTTCCCCATGACAGAGACCTTGCTATTAGTCCCCATTGTCACTTTAGATTTTACACTTTCATCTAGATAGGAAAAAAATGCTATTTTTCCAGTCATATGGTTACTACACCCTGAATCTAAGAAGCATACATCTTCTTGTTTTTCTTGTGCTACATTACAAGCTAAAAGCACGCTACCATGGTTCTGATTTTCTTTTGTTAAATTTACACTAGGTTTACTACCCATGTCATTTTTCGTATTTCTACATTCATTTGCATAATGACCATACTTTTTGAAATAATGACATTGGACATGAGATTTATCATACCTCTATCCTTGTGCTTGATTCTGACTTGAGCCTTGGCTTGGATTCTGATTGCTGCCCCTTCCACTTGTGCTTGCAGGGCTGCTTCTTCCACCTCTGTGTGGGCTTCTTCCTCTTCCTCGGTAGTTTGATCTTCCCTGACCTCTAGCTTGACCAAAAGAAATTTGTGCCTTAAATACATGCTCCAATGAGGAGTTTGTTGCTTTGTTTAGTCTGTGATCATGAGACATCAGTGATGCATGAAGCTCATCCACTAAAAACTGTGATAGGTCCTTTGTCTCTTCCATGGTCACTACTATGGCATCAAACCTTGATGGTACACTTCTTAAGACTTTCTCAACTATTCTCCTTTATTCAAGTGTCTCTCCATGAGACTTGATTTGGGTAACCAAAACAATTACATGTGTAAAGAATGAGTCTATATTATCACAATATTTCATATAAAGAGTTTCAAAATCTCTTCTCAACATTTTAATTTTTGCTATCTTCACTTTTTCCATGCCTTGGTAGGATTTCTGGAGGGTATCCCATGCCTCCTTGGACTTCGTTGCTGGTACAAACCTTGGAAAAATACTATCATGTACTGCTTGCAAGATATATAAGAGGGCTTTGGAGTCCTTCTTCCTATTATCTCTCAACAAATCTCTTTCTGCTTGTGTCAAAGCATTATATGCTGCTGCATCTGCTAGT
Source organism: Pinus albicaulis (assembly GCA_034641835.2). Classification (NCBI taxonomy): domain Eukaryota; kingdom Viridiplantae; phylum Streptophyta; class Pinopsida; order Pinales; family Pinaceae; genus Pinus; species Pinus albicaulis. The sequence goes on from CM076576.1 coordinate 422,312,916, forward strand.
TTTTGGAAACTATTTTCCACCAGCTCCCAAATATCTTGTGAGGAGAACACGGTATTCATTGTAATATCATAATAATCATAATTCTTCCCATTGAACTATCGTAATTGGGGATTAGTCAAGCTTGTGCCTGCTGCTACCATCTTGACTATGTAAACAAAACCTTCTCACTGCTAGAGAATCTGCTTCTCAAACAACCTTTTTGCTTCTTCAGTAAAGACTCGTTCTTTCAATGAGAGCCTAGAACTGCTCTGATACCATGTTGGGAATTATGAATAAAAAAATAGAGGGATGTGTTTCCCCCACAACACAAAGAATGCAATTGCGGATATAAAAAATTTACACACAGACAAAGAAAGAACACAGGAGAGGAGCTCTTTTTAATTTATTCAACTCTTCTCTATTCATTCATCTCAAATTAAACACATGAAATTACATTCCTTTAATACAAAAATGGCGTAAGCCTTAAACTTAATTCTAAATAAATGTTTATCGGGCTATTAACAACCAAAATGTCATTCTACCTGTTCTGTTATTTTCTACATGAAACAATGTACAAAAACATAAACTGTCAAACTTGAAATATTATGGGTTCCACCCGCGAAACCACATCATGTCCATGCCTCCATCGCAAATTTAATTTCGGCGATATTAAATTTTAACATTTCACGATACGGGAAAACCTTAAATCCTTGCGATTGTGATGTGTGATGGCACTTATCGCACCGCAACTTAAATTGTTTACTTTGCGGGCGATATCCTCTTGAGCTTCTGGGTGCTTATGTACAATATCAACCTAAGCTTGCTACATGAAATTGCAATTACATCACAACATAAATAACATAAATTACGGGTGGCTAAAAGGTAAGTCCTAAAATGTGCGAAGTGAAAAATTGCGGGCAGCTTAAAAGGTAAAACATAAATCTTGCGAAGTACGGGCGGATAAAAAAGTTAAACGGAAAGTCTTGTGAAGTGAAATATTTATGACTTGCGATGTGCGATGACAATGTCACATTGCAACATCGCAAGTTTTGGTGCGGGGCTTTAAAAGGAAAAAATTAAAAGTTGCGAAGTGCGGTATGCGAGCGGTTAAGTGGTGGTAAGAGAAAAATGTGAAAGGTAAGGAATAAAGCGAAATACAAAGGTTTGTGCAGGTTTGGTAATGCGGCAATGGTTGGTGGGTGCTGCCGATATCACATCGGCAAAATCTTAACATTCAGAGAAAGGCTTAAGAGGTAACACTTAAATCGTATGGGCTACGAACTGCGGGCAAGAGGTAAGTCAACGATGGTGGGTAAGAAATAAATGCAGAGTAAGGCCGAGTACTCTATTTTCTGGATTTTGTGTGAAACACCTTCAGATTTGAAACCTGGGATTCATCCTTTTTTGCACAAAAATTCAATGAAGCGTGGGCTGCTGCTAGAATTTATTCTTGGTGGTGGTTGGGAGTATTTCCAACATTCTAAATGAAGTTCTCTCTTTGGCAGAACTCATGGCTACATTGGTCCCAGTACTAAATCACCGTGCCTTTACTCTCTAAAATGCTTAATCATTCTGACCGATTTATTGTTTTTGTGAGGCCATCATATTCTATTTCATGCTAATAGTATTAATATCCCATGAATTTTGTTATGTGTAGAATGTGGGTATGCAGTGAAGGCATCGACAAAGAAAGATGTGTATAGCTTTGGAGTGGTCTTATTAGAGATGGTAAGCGGAAAGCCCCCAGTGGTAGAAGAGGAAAATCATAAATTTGTTCATCTTCCTCCATGGGCTACGAGGATGATGAAAGAAGGAAAAACAAATTAAATATTTGATAAGGATTTGAGAGGTGGTGAGAGTGTTTTTTTACATAGTAATTATATGAAAGCTGAAATGGTTAAGATGATCGAGATTGCTTCATTTTGCACTAGATCAGATCCGAGTCTTAGGCCATCTATGAAGGTAGTTCTTGACATGTTTATTTCACTGAATGGAGGGTAGGGAAGCGATTTGTTAGAGTAGTTATAAATAGGGCATCAATAATATTACGTGGAAGGATTTTCTAGTTACAGGAAATTACAGTTTCATTGTCTAAGGGGATGTTCTTTATTTATTTCTTTAGCCATTTTGGTACACCTAGTTATATAGAGCTTGTACTCGGTGTGATTAAGTCTTTGCGATTCAAATTTTTAACTATGTACTTCTAGGATAAATCTGGATAAGTATCACAGGCTTGATTTTAGGCTGTAATTTTGGGAGAAACTTTAAGTATGACACTTTTTTATGTGTTATCCTGTAATTTTTATATGATGTCATGGCCTCGCATTTAGATAGCTATTTCATTTTAGGCAATATTCTTGGAGTTTGGAAACTTCAACTTTGTTAAAACACATATTTATGTTACTGAAATTGCATTGGGTTCGATCCATAGATCTCATAATTATTGTTGAATGGTGGGTTTGATCCATAGATCTCGTAATTATTGTTGAATCGCAGCTGTAGCAAGTTCTATTGGAAAATTCCTGTTAAGAATGTGGTGATCAGAAAGAGGAAACAAACGTCTGAACCTTATCCATGATTTACTTTTGGGCTCCTTTGATTTCACAATCTTCTTGGTATTTAAAATTGAGGTTCATTTTTCCTATATTTATTTGTGTCAAGAAATTGGATCAAAATAAACATTCCAAAAACCTTTACAATACTTCATGAGAATAAAACAAGGGAATTATTATGTTTAATAAAATAAAGAAGGTTAGTTTTGATATAACTAACACAATCATATTTACCAATGTGATTGATATACATCAATAGGCATATATAAAATACATCTACAACTACATTTACCAATGCGGTTGATATATCCGATAGACATATATCGACCACCCATCACATTAATAAATATTAGGTATATTTTGTTAAAGGCTAATATTTCTAATTATTAATAACTATATAAATAATAACAGCCATGTTATTTTTGCCTTAGTCTAACGAGCCTGTTTTTTGCCCTGAAAATCATAGAAATTATTGCAAGATATTGATAAAATTCGGCAGGGATTTTTGTAAATAGAGGTTATAGCTATCAAAATTCAAGATTTTGGGTGCCCTTGAAATTTTTGATGGTGCTGAATCCATTTCCACCATCTAAAACATGATCCAAACATTGTATTTTTTGCCATGATTCTGGCCACTTTTTACCATCCGGACAATTCCTTCGTATACAACTCCTATTACTTTACATTTATATAATTATACTTATTATATTAACATTATTGTATATATTATTATTATTATTATTATTATTATTATTCAATTTTAAGGTCATGGCCAATCTAGACACCAAATTGGTGTATAAGACCCCATTTAAAATAATTCGTGAGAATACCACAAGGGCATTATTACATTTAAATAACATATATCTGTATGTAAAGAAGGTTAGTTGTGATATAACTAACACAACCATATTTACCACTGTGATTGATATACATAGATAGGCATATAAAAATACACCTACAACTACATCTACCAATGTGGCTGTTATATCCGATAGACATATATCCACCACCCATCACATTAATAACTATTAGGTATATTTTTTTAAAGGCTAATATTTCTAATTATTAATAACTATATAAATAATAATAGCCATATTATTTTAGTTGTAGTCTAACGAGCTTGTTATTTTCCCTGAAAATCATGGAAATTATGGTGAGATATTAATAAAATGTGGCAGGGATTTTTGTAATAGAGGTTATAGCTATCAAACTTCAAGATTTTGGGTGCCCTAGAAGCTTTTGATGGTGCTGAATCCATTTCCACCATCAAAAACATGATTCAAACAATGTATTTTTTTTTTTGGATTCCGGCCACTTTTGAATGTTTGAGAAATTCCTCCATAGGCAACTCCTATTAATTTATATTTATATAATTATAATTATTATATTAATATTATTTTGTATATTAGTATAATATTATTTATTTTTATTATTATTATTATTAACCAATTTTAAGGTCACGACCAAGCCAAACACCAAATTGGTGTATGAGACCCATTTTTTTGGGGGACAAGTGACCCACCTTCATGCAACGATTTGATTGCTAAGTTAATGAAGGCACACATACTCTACCCCCCTCTGGTTTTAAACTTGTGACCTCTTAAGAGGAAACAAATGCTCTTAACCATTAGGCCCACTCAAGGTGTATATGTTATATGTTAATATTTATATTTAAAACAAAAATATAAATCACATATAACTTAATAAAAACATTAAGTTATTATTAATAATATGTATTTACTTTCACCATTATGTTATCGTAAATAATTATTATATCTTTATGAATATAATTTTCATTATGTTTTATATATCTACTCGAAGTGTATTAATAATATTAACCATATAGACATTATATATTAAACTAAAATATATTATATTATTACTTTAAATGAAATATATAAAAGAATATAATATATAATAATATATTATTATTATTTTTAAATATATTAACAGTTATAACTCAAACTATAATATAATTCACATATAAAACAATAATATATATATAGATATATATATATATCTATCTCTCTCTCTCTCTCTCTCTCTCTATATATATATATATATATATATATGTAAAATAAGTTTTTTCTTTCTCACACATATGGTATATAATTGTTATACGGAATTATGGATTATGGATAAAACATTCTTCCCTAAATGTGGTGTGCATTTAGAACAACATATTAAAGACTTTGTAGATACTTTTCCTAACAGTAAATAAACACACATAATAGATTAAGAAACTTACTTGGAGTCCAAGCACTTCCTATTCTCCTTCCATCGCTCTTGCTGTAGCTTCAAATCCAAGCTAGATTGCCAAAAAAATTCCAGCAAGAATTAACACTAAACAACAAAGAGATTGCAATATATAGATGACTATTCACGTTAATCAGTTAAATCAATGAAACATGAAACATATACATCAGATAAGAATCCATAATATGAAAGACAAAAGCTTATACAGATACATATGTGGGAAAGTAAGTAGCAATCTTTATTAATGGATAGATGGGGAGGTTACAACCAACGATTGATTTGATGTCACCAACTGTAACATCATCCCAACCTCATCACAATGAACATCTCTCCAGTAGCATATCACTCAAATCAAACCCTCAATTGAGATTCCAACAACATTTCTCTACCAAATTTCTTCCCTCTCAAGCACTAGGATCTGTGCTCAATTTATAGATGAGATGAAGGTAGTTTTACAATCAATGACTTTCAAGTTTATAATAATAGGAAATACATGTTCCCAAGCTCAGCAGTGTTTAATAGACATGTGGATTAAAATTTTGATAAATATGCACTCTTCTAGAAGGCACTTGCCATGTGGAGATTCCGGAACAATGATAATTTCGCTCGCAATTTCCCAACTCACCCTTGAGTGTTGGGAAGTGCTTTAAAAATCACCCTTGATTGGAGGTGCCTGCATATGAAAAGCAGTTAGCCCCTTGAGAGACTGCGTTGGTGAGCTCATAGGTGATATAACATGTACTTTAAATCTTGGAAGCCTTGCAATGGAAGTCATTGATATTTTTTTTTTTCTTTGTCTTAGGGAATGTAGCAACTAAAATGATAGGGGATGATAGACCCTATTCATTGGTTTCGGAGATGATGTCCAGTTTAACTAGGTCATTGGGAATGGTGCCAAAATTGACCTATAACAATTGCCCCCTAAAGCATGAATTCGGAATAATAATAAAATATTTCTTGAATGAGATGCTTTACATTGTGATGGGCTAGAGATGAAGCGGAGTGGCAACCTGCATCAATATTACAATACATTGAATCATGATATATCCTCTTGATCATGAATTGCTGAGGGAAGGCATTCCCATGCTCAGCACATAAAATATCTAATAACATGTACATAGTCCATAAAGTTGTCTACATTGGAATGTTTCCCAATACAAACATGCCTACAGATATAGGCCCATGTTCGGATGACGATCTGTATGTAAGTTCACCATACATATGATGTGTACAAAAATCCTAAAATCGCAGCCCAGATGGTTGAAACTAGAGTCGGGGTCTTGTTATCTCATTCACTCGATCATTCGGGTACAAGTGTAGCCATGCAAATATATGATTTGTAGTCAAACATGGTAAGACATCGTTCGATTACTAGCCAATGATGTGAGCTGTTAACAAACACGAGAGGACCACCATTGATGTCAATGGCCCTCAAGGTACTATAGTACATTTCATAAAGCATGAATAGATGATTTGATGTCGAATGCCAAACAAATTTTTTTAGTCAAAAGTCTAGAAGTGAGGATCTTGTCGATGCTGTAACAAGCCTCATGGTACTGTATTATGATGTTTCTACGTGAACTTCCTGGATAATGATTTTTCATTGATAGGAAGTCACTTTATTGTGAAATGGGAGTTACTAATTTCAGAGACAAAGGTATGATTTGATATAGCAATGCTCAGGGATGACTGTCATGAGAATGAAGGTTTATTAGTATTGCAAAAGGATGAGTAAACACTGGATGAATTCTATTGAACATATCAGCGACACTAAGATGAGTTGGTAGCATTGAACTAAAACTGAAGTGAATGTATGATGAGCCATAGGTATGAATGAACCGTCAAGAATATTACCCAACCCAAATAGTCACAATGATGGAGTGAAGTGTCATGTTCAAGAGCGACCTGGTACCGTAAACATTCTGTTCACTTTCCCAAATTTTCCCCGGTCTTTTGTCGACAAGTACCTCTTTATTTTTTAAGAAGCTTGAGGAGGATAACATATGCTTGATCTATAATTCAACCCTTCAGGCGAATAATGTATCACTATTTAATAATTTAATGAGTCTAGCGATGAATGAGACTCGATTCTTGCCATGATCGACAAGTCCATCGCTATTTAATCTTTTAACGAGCCTAACGACAGTGACAACCCAATCCTTTTTCATATTTAGAGAGTATGAAAAAGAGAAAGAAAGAAAACTCCATAAGTAATTTTTTTTAAAGTTGTTGCTCAGATCCGAAAAAGTGTAAAATAATATCAGTGAGAACCTCTTAGCAATGTTTGACTAAGGCATTCATTTTTCGTAAATAATCTATCTCAGTTCGGAAAAGGGTTAAACTTATACTGAGTAGATATCAATTCATTTACTTTTATGAGCTCTAAAAGAAAAGTGCTTGGAAATATTTTCACATTATTAGAGTCTGAAAAAAGCTAAAAGAAGACTCCAAAGGTTCCTTTTTCGTTGTTTTCGAAACTTGAAAAAGAGCTAAAAGTGTGCTTCAAGTCCTTTTTCATTTTTAACAAAGCTTGGAAAATAAGGATAAAATTATGCTTTGTGGTCAAATCATTCTTGAAATAAATCTACACGACTAATATGTTCATCAGTTGTAAAACATGTTCAGAACAACATCAAATAGATTAAATACCTGTTTCATGATAAAAATAGAATAAAACCATAGTCACAACAATCAATATGATTTGAAAATAATGAAATGACTAATAAAAGGAGTTTTACCATTTTAAAGTTACCATTTTCATTTTGGAGCTCTCAACCTATTTTTTCCCTCGAACTTCAGCCGTTGATTGCGATTGATTCTGTGAATGGTTTTCATCGTTGTTTAATCTAGGTTGGTGCCATGAGCCCTCTATTTATTTCAGTAGTCAATTAATTTCCTTTCATTGAAAATTTTTATGGATTTGGACCCCTTAGGGTAAATTATTTTTCCAAAGAGGGAAGCACACCCTTGAGCATCGAAAACTGCATTGTGGAGCACCTAAATTGAAGGCTAGGTGCATTTTCCTAAATTTTTTGCATGAAAAGGAGTCTAATTGGTCTTATGGTTATGTTTCAGGATTCCATTGGACTAGAATGACCATTACTTGGAGAGAAAGAGAACATGAAGAACAAAATATGTTTTCCCTAAATGATCAGGGTACAGTAAGAGCCCTAAGAGATTGTGGGTTGTTAAAGTACTTCGACTTGTCAGGGATGAGGAAATAAATAGAACTCTTGGAGTTCTTAGTTCGAGCATGGGATCCAACAATTGAGGCATTTCATATTAGGAACAAAGTGTTTCCTATTACAGTGGAGGATGTATACTTTCTTACAGGCTTGTTGAGGAGAGGCTTGCCTATTTCCCTCTCAGGGTTTGCTCTTTGGGGAGAGACTGTGAGAGATTGTGTTTTGCAATATTGATATCTAGGGGTAGATCCAAGCAAGGATGGGAAAATAAACATCCATGAAATTCGAGATTTTCCTTTCAGAACCATTCTTTTCACGATCGCGAAACTTGTCGACATTGTTACACTACATGTAGCGAATAGATCATATATGTAGTATGCGCCAGAGAGCATGGAGTCAACAGTCTTCAACTGGGCTGAAGATATAATTTCTTAGATAAAAGAACAACTAAACAAGGCATATGGAGTAAGGAAGAAAAAATTTAGTTATGGTTCGATCCTCATTTCATTTTCCTTAGAGCGGATTCCACTGATGCAGCCTCAGCATGTGACACTGGGTGTGTCTAACCCTAGATATCTGAGAATGCAGAGATGGGTAGAAATAATGGCTAGGCATGTAGGCCAACTTTCCATTATGTTCTCGACTGTGTTCTTCACCTGGTTCAGGTGGCATTTTTTCACCATCGATGAGTATGCATACGCAGGTGTCGATTTCCGAGGAGATCCAGACTTAGCTTTACCAGAAGGTGCTCAGTGGAGTGCAATAGGTGTTAGAAAATTATATATTACAAAGCAATGCAACACATAAAATATGCAGAAAACACAAGCACACAAAACACATAAAACCAAAGAGACACAGATATACGTGGTTCACCCAGTTTGGGCTACATCCACCCAGAACAGCGAGTCCTTCCTTTCTATTATCTAGCAAAATGAAGAGACACAACCTACAACAGATCCACTGTAATATCCTTTTTTCTCTCTCACAGTCTCCCTATATGTTTCTCGCTCTGAGAATACACATCCAATACATAGTTGCAATGTAATGCCCTCATACAAGTGAGTGGTTACCTTCTAGGGAAAAAAAACCCTAAACTAAAAATAACTTATACCATCAGATCATTCACCTAATGAATGACCCAGATTCAATAGAAATTACTATACTTTTACAAGGCAATTTTACATCTGTTTTTAGCTTCGACGGCACTGCCCCTGAAACTCCTCTCCAGGGGGGCCTCCATAAAGTTGTAGCTGGCCCCCCTAGACCCCCCAGGTAGCATTTAATTACAGGCGGAGTTGCTGCCCCATTAACGTACATGGGTCTAATGCTGTGATACAAAATAAATAATATAATCAGGCTCCACACCCAACAATAGGTAAGAATGTTTTGACCCTGTTTTTTATTTTTCTAATGTTTATACAATGTTTTCGTATTTTGATGTTTTCCCAAGACTAAACTAAATTTTTAATGTAATGAAGATGTTGGTTGAGTTCAACCGGTGGAGGAACTAGAGCATGGAGTGGATGAATCAGCAGAGATGGTTGTTGAGAGAGCAGTCCTTCAGGATCTAGACATGGCTGAGACTCTGTCTGAGCTTCGACAACACATAGAGGGGTTGACCTTTGGGATTATGAATTACCAGATCTAAGAGTTACCCATACGACTGTAGCACCACACTATAGGTGTTCCTAACCACCGGATGCAGTTACTGCGTAGGATAGCTAGATCTATAACATGTTACCATGAGAATCACTAGTTTACTTTTGACATGTTGCATACATTTTGAGGTCAAATGAACAATGTGTCTTGGGAACAAACTTTTGTAAACCCTATAACTATCTATCTATTTGATTTTAGTGTTTTCCTATGTTTATTATGCAATCCTATTCAATTATGTGAATGTTTATTTACATGTGTTGCAAATTTCTGTCTAAAACTTGATTAGCCAAAGAATCAGTCAATGTGTTCAAATTTCTGGAAATGTGTTGATATTGAATAAAATCAAAATGTCTTTCCAAAAGTTTAACTCTTAGGAAAAAACGATGTAGTGTTGGATTTCTAACATTATAAACACTAGTATGTTGTAATACCACAAGTTGTGAGTCTAACCTTATGATGATGCAGTTAATACCAAATGAAATGGCATCAGAGAGAATTTCGATCAATGCGCTATACTCATCGATATTTTTTGTCTATCTACCAATAAAAATCTCTTGAAAACTCACTAACTCTCCGTTCGGAGTGAAAATGGCCCACGCTGTAGAGGATAGATTCTGCGTACTACGACTAGCACCATCAGCATATCCAACAAATGGTTCCAAAGATTCATACATCTATGATGAAATTTAAAGAGGATTAATAATGTCAAGAAATCTCTAAAAAACAAAGTAAGACAGTAAATGAAAATCAACAACATATATATACAATATAATACAAAAAATCACTACACTCATGATTAAGCATACTAACGTTTCAGATACAACCCATTTCTGGGCTGCACCAATGGAATTCCATCGTAATCCACCAAATCATAGGCACCCTTAGCAAGAACTCTTTTGACAATATAGGGACCATGGCATAATGGCTCAAATTTCCTTGTACCTATTACATCAGCTACTTGATCATAAATAAGGACCAAGTCGCCCTTTGAGAAAATGTGAGGTTGGACATTTTTATCATATTGCACCTTTACACGTCTCTTATGCGCTTCATTGGCCGATTGGGCTTCACGGCACGTTTCATTAAGATGGATGAGGTTAAAAAGATGCGCTTCTTCTACTGAGGTGTCAGGTAACAAGTCTATTGTGATTTTTAATGACAATATTTCACATTGGATTGGTAAGATAACTTCCAGACCCTACACCAATTGAAAGGGGGTAAATCCGATTGCGCTTCTCATGGAGGTTCGGTACACCCACTAGGTCAAGTATAGGATCGAATGCCAATTTCTTTTATGAACTTCTATCATTCATTGAAGCATACATTTAAGAATCTTGTTGATAGCCTCAACTTTTCCACTTGATTATGGATAATAAGGAGTAGAATTATCATGTGACAATCCTAACTTGGCAATCAATTCAGTCATCATGTGGTTGTGAAAATGCTTCCCATGATCTGTAACTATAGCCTATGGGACCCCAAACCATGCAATAACACGATTAAAGAAAAAAAGTGCAGTTGTTTGTCCTATGTTGTTGAATGTAGGCATCGCTTCGGCCCATTTGGTAAAGTAGTCTATTGTGACAATAATATAACCATGCCCCCTAGAAAAATGAGGGTTATAGGTCATGAAGTAAATACCCTATTTCGAAAATGGTCCCATAGAGACAACAGGATGCATTGGCACTGGTGGTTTGTGGATTTTACGATCAAATATCTGGCACACATGACAACTTCTAACCACGAAATATGGTAGGCCAAAAGTAACCAGCACGGAGTATCTTCTATGCGGTAGCATATCTAGACAAGTGTCCACCACAAGCCCCAACAGGACAATAATTTAAAACCTTTTTGGCCTCCTCGTGAGTGAGGCACATTCTTAAAATTGTATCGACACCACGACGATAAAGTATATCACCGATGATCAAATAACCTTTGGCTTGGTATTGACTACGTCGCTGGTCAGAGTGAGAGGTATCAGGCTGAAAAGTTTGAGTTAGGAGATAAATGACAAAATATCCATACCAAGGATCAAATGATTCGATCAGAAACAGAGTGTCATCATAAATTGATGGTTTCGACGTAGTAGAAGTACTATCATAGGGAAGGTCACAAAGAAGCTCAGCCAAAACTAAAGAATTCTTTGACTTGGATTTGATTAATTCCAAATGAAATCCTACAAAATGACAATCCATTTTGAATATTCCCCCCAAGAAATTGACATGATAAGATATAGGTCATGGAGTTGCAATCCGAAATGAAAGTGGTCTTTCGGGACAAGATATAGTGGCGAAAGCTTTGGACAACTTGAACAGTTTCCAAAGAAAGCTTTTCTATGTACAAATACTTCATTCTGTATCATTGAGATTACGACTCAAATAATAGATCGGATGCTCTATCCCATTTTCTACTTGGACCAATACCATAGCAATGGTTGTATCAGCCATGGCGATATATAATAAATAATCACTTTGATAATTGGGGGGATACATTAATGATGCCTGGACAAGAGTATCCTTGACATCATCAAAAGAAGCTTGTGCAACTTGGTCCCAATGGAAGGGAACCCCTTTTTTCAAGAGCTGAGTAAATCCTTTAGCCATTTCGGTGTAGTTTGGTATGAACCTCCTTAGGAAGTTAGCCTTTCCTTGAAGTTTCTGTATTTGAAGTAAATTTGATGACACATGAAAATCAAGAATGGCCTGAACCTTCAATGGGTCGATTCGAATTCCTCCTTTTGAGATGAAGAATCCAAGAAACGACTAGAACAAACACAAAACATAAATTTATGGGGATTTAGGCATATTTTGTATTGTCGGCAGTGTAAGAAGATGGCTCTCAAATGCATCGGGTGATCAGTTTGATTCCGTGAATGCGAGGGTAAATCATCTAGATAGGGTTGAAAAATGTGCTTGATGTCATTGAAAGCATAATCCATTGCTCTCTAAAAAATTTCCCCGGCGTTCTTTAAAGCAAACGGTAGTTTCCTATAAGAAAATGTGCCCTAGGGACAGATGAATGTTGTCTTATGTTGATCCTCTGGGTGGATATTGATTTTATTTTATCCAGAAAATCCATCCATGAACGAAAATATTTCACATCCAACACAATCGTCAATAATCTGGTCAATAAATGGAGTAGGATAGTTGTCTTTTGGACAAGCAAGATTGACATCCTAATAATCAATGCACTCTTTAATGGTTCCTTGTTTTTTCATGACAGGAATGATGTTGGAACCCCACTCAGTTAGTGGAATAGCATAAATGAAACCAACATGCAAAATTTTCTCAACTTCTGTTTTAATGGCAGCGACCTTCTTTGGATGAACAGGATGAAGGAATTGACGCACTGGTTGGACATCAGGATACATATTAATAGTGTGTTCAACGATACTAGTATCTACGTCTGGTATTTCCTTGTAAGACCAATAAAATACATCACGGAATTCATGAAATAGAGAGTGATATGTTTCGAGTTCTGATGGAGAAAAAGATACACCTACAAGAATATTTTCTACAGTGCCAAGTTTGGTCTAAATATTGATAGAAATGGTTTCTTAAATATTTGACAAATTTCGCTCGGAATCGATTGCATTAATAGGTAAATAATGCGAAAAGAAATTTTTGATCGATGGGTGATATAGTTCATTAAGATTATTTTTCTTCATAATTAGGATGATGTGAATGATGATGATAATCTTCCCATGGTTCTCATTCTGAAATCATGGTTTCCAAAATATTATCATCTGTAAAGATTAAATATTAAAGACTTATTCTCATGGTTTCTTATTATGGAGTCAGAAATTTGTTATATGGAATTATGGATTATGGATAAAACATTCTTCCCTAAATGTGGTGCGCATTTAGAACAATAGATTAAAGACTCTACAGATACTTTTTCTAATAGTAAATAGACACATAGAATAGATTAAGAAACTTACTTGGAGTCCAAGCGCTTCATATTCTCCTTCTGTCGCTCTTGCTTTAGCTTCAAATCCAAGCTAGATCGCCAAAACATTTCTTGCAAGAATGAACACTAAACAAAAAATATATTTCAATATACAGATGACTATTCATGTTAATCATTCAAGTCAATGAAACATGAAACATATACATCAGATAAGAATCCATAATATGAAAAACAAAATCTTATACAGATACATATGTTGTAATGTTCCAAATCTGGAAATTAAGCAATATTTGACAAAATATTGGTTATTCAGCATCAAAAAATTATCATAACAGATGTTATAATGCAGATACTTCATTAAATACAACAGAAGCAGCCTTACACAACGTTTTATGGGCAAAAAGGTGTGGAAAAGCGATAATTTTGGCCCTAAAATGAGTGTATTTAGAAATATGCATAAAAATAAGAGAAATGGTGGGATTTTATTTTATATTAGGTAATGAGGAACCTATGCTCCAAATTTCAGCTCAAACAAAGTATTCTAGCTAAGTTAAACAATTCCTCCTTCCCAAACTAGGCCTAAAAACCATGATTTCCCATGGCTTTGAGTATGCAGAAAATGGCTGAAGCATGCAGAGCATAATTTATAAGGGTTTTAACTGAAATAATTTTGGAAAATTATTATGGCAACTTATACTATGAATCAGATGGTTTACAATAGGAAAAACAGAGATTTACACAAAGAAAGGCCTCCAAATGAGGTGTTGCAACCTTGCAATGAGACAGAAAAGCTGAACAGCATAATTTACAGATGGCTGAAGTAGTATTTAATTATATTTTAGATATACAACAGATATTACTAGAAAATCATAGATCAGAATGGGATCTATATTCAAAAAGAGATTTTTAGTACATTCCCCTTGGGGATCTCAGCAAAAGATGAATAACAATGAATAGATCTGAGATCTACACCATAGATATACAGTAATCTTCAGAAATTTCTGAAGAATATGATGCACAGAATATCAGATATGAAATGGGAAATGGATTGGTTGGCCAATCCACGGATCACCTCAGTGAAGGAAAGGAGCCCTTTCACCGGACATCTCTCCTCCAAATTGCTGCAAAACCCACACTGCAACTCTTCCTACAAAATTTACTTAGTTTTTGAAGCTAACTGTGTAGATGAAGTAAAATACACTTTTCCCTCATGCCAAGATAAGAATTTGAAGCTCTGGTGATCTAGAACACTCTTGCCAATGGGTTAGCAGACTTTCCCAGTGAAAAGAGGGGGTAGATATGCATAGATATGAGAAGATCTATCTTCCACTTTCTGCAGCTCACTTAGAAAATGGAAACCCTCACTAGATTTACATTTCCAAAGAGAGATGAAGCTTGGCCAATGCCAGATAGTGGATCAATGCAGCACAATCTCCTCCAAGAGACCCTCAAGGAAGGAGGAGGAATTCCTAAATAGGAAATTCCTCTCTCTAGCTAAATAGCCAAGAGAGTTTGAGTTGCTCAAGCAATCTCAAAATCAAATGATCATCAACAACCTTTTCCTTGAGCCTTCTCCTTCCTTTTATAAGATGAGGATGTGAAAAACCCTAAACCACCTCAAATGAATTAACCCCTTTCACATTGGATCCTCCTTCTAGAACTGCGATGGGTCTTCAAAGTGGTTCAATGTATCTAGACTGCTTAGTGATTTGGTCCCGTTGACCCAGTCAAGTGGCTCAATCCTATTCACACACAAGTGGCTTTTATTAAGAAAACCCTGATTTGTCTCTGTTCACATTGGGCATTGATTTATTCTCATGTTTTAGGAGTTTTTCATGTCCTCCTTAACATTTTATTCATCAATAAATAAAATTAAAACAAAATGAAATGTTCTTATTAGCTTGGGCTAATTAGGAACATTACAGTCCTCCCCTCCAAAACTGTTGCTTGCCCTCAAGCAACTGCAAGGTGAGTGTTACGAAATTTTCTCCTTGGTGACACCGACATAAGATAAGCTTCCTCCATAAGCCAAGTGCTCACCAATCCATCCATGTCTTGCTCCTCCAATGTTCTCATGAGATGCAAATAGGTCATCCCATAAGGAGACAATAGATCATATGAAACAAACATGGTTTGCCCCATGCTCTCCTTGAAACAAGAAAACATAAAGTACATGGAGGGTAGCCATCCCATGAGGCACATGCCATCCTTCCTTATTTCCCCATACATCCCCATAGCATTGCAAGTACATTATTAAGATAGGGAATGAAAACAATGTGCTTGAAAACATAAAATTGCACATATGGAGGTGGGTCATAGTCCCACATGTGGAACCAACGCAATGCATCTCCTGCTTGCATCAAATGTAGATATGGTAAGTGGTTTTCCCACCACTTACTTTCTTTCCACACCATATCACCATGGCTGAAAGTGTGATATATGTTTGGTGCTTTGGGGATGCATCCATCATCTTGCAAAATCTCCCTTTTCCTCTCAAGGGAGTGGCCCAAATCAGAAATTTTTGGGGCCCAATATTGGCCAAGAGGGTCACATGATATAACACTCCTTCTTGGAGCCATGACATGCAAAAACATGGTGCAAAAATTCATGAAATTAGAATATAAAGAATATCTAACATGATCATGTTCTTCACCAATAATCCTTCCCCCATCAATGGAATGGTGCATGGATCTATTCTCTTCCTTAAAAGAAGAAAGAGTGGGCTGATTTAATTCTTCCCTTTTGAATCCTTCCATGCCAAAGGTATCATATGGAAATTTTACCTTTCCATGTTGCTTCAAACCATAGTATAATAAGGGGCCATCCCACCACTTGTTTGCTGAAATAAGCTTCTTCAAAGCTCGGAAATGATAGAGGATAATGAGTGTTGGCTGAATGGAATTCAAGCAACACATGTCAAGCTCCAATTTCTCCCATGTGAGAGACTTCACTTCATGACACAAAATCAATACATGACCCTTTGCATAAGAGAACACAATACATAATGCAACAGCCATATAAGGTTCCATCCTCTTCTTGAAATACAAATGAATATGGGGAATCACACTCCAAATGGATACATTCATCCAATGTATCATTCCTCCCCTCATATTTACAATAAATATTGGAGCATCATTAACATCATGATATAAACATGCTCCCATATGCTATTTCATGAGAAGGTTACATCTTCTCCCAACCCAAAGTACATACATGATTATGATATTCATTCTAAATAGAAATATATGTATATACAACATGAACACAAGTAGATGTATGGACATGAAATTCAACATGGGGTATCCATACTCTCTCCTCATCAACCAAAACAAACATGCCTTCTTCTAATGCATTCTTTTATTGAAATACAAGGCATGAGACAAGAAATTCAAAAACCTTGGGTGGTACCCAAACTCACCCAATAGGAACCAGCGCAGGTGATCTCCTCCCTGCTTAAGATCTAGATAGGGTAAGTAGTTTGCATGCCACTTACTTGCTGCTCTTCTCATTTCACCATGGCTGAAAGTGAAATGTATATTTGGGGCTTTAGGGAAGCCCCCATCATATTGCATCACCTCCCTTAGCCCATCAACGGAGTGGCCATATTTCAAAATAATCTTGGCCCATAGTTGGTCATGAAGCTTGTAAGGTAAAACACTCCCCTTAGGAGTTATGGCCTACAAATATAAAGTAAGAGAATACATGCCATCATAAAATAATATGTCATTCACATAAGCATGCTTCTTACCCAAATTCTCCAATGTTGTGTTGGCTTCCCTCTTAGAAAGAGATGACATTGATGCACAAGGTTGAGGGAACACTTTGCTCTTCTGCTCATCATGGGAACTCCTTGGTGGAATTCCTTCAAGTAAGGAGATATCAAAGCATAGATCATGGAAGGATGTATGGACTGATGTGTCCTTGCTTTGCCTGAATAGATCTCTTTGCCTTCTACAATATTCAGGGTCTCATCCCTTGATAGTGATGGCACATGCTGCCCAAATATGGTGCCATAATCTTCATATAATGAGACCTCCTTAATGAGAGATGACTGAATACATAAGTGGAGAATACCCTCCATGCTTCCACTGCGCAATCCAATCACCTTCCTAGGTGTTTCACCCTTCTGCAATGGATAGGAATGAGGCTGGCCCTCTTCCTCATCTCCTCTTTGTGTCTTCAAGGTTTTACACCTTTTGCATTTCAAGGGCTTTTGAAATTCAATCCCTTTGAGATATTCAAGGAAAGACCTCTCCTCTTTCTCCTTACTACTCTTGCACAGCGCAGTGCAACTCTCTTGCTCTATATCAGCAGAATGCAAAGATGTAGATCCCTCCATACAATGTGCTGAAATGAAAATAGATGAATTTTCAATCATACCTTAGTGAGATGTAGAAGCAAGAGCTTCTTCCTCAACTGTGTTGTCCTCCTCCATTGAACATGAAGGCTGCTCCTCCAAGGTTGTGCCAGCGCTGGTACAAGTCTCCACCCTTTCAATCTCCTTGAGATCTTCTTCAATACCCTTCAAGGTTTGGAAAAGGAGCAGGGAGATCTCCTCTTCTATCATTCTTCCAAGTGGTGGAGCCATGCTATTTTTTATTTTGTACAATGCATATTATTTGTGAGGGTAGGAATTACATGGATCTTCCTCTCCTTCTTGAAACCTTCTATAGGTCTCACCGCAACCTTCTTCTCCTTGAAACCCTCTAGGAGTTTCATTCTCTTCATCTTTCTCCTTTTTCTGTCTATCCTCTTTTAAGAGGTTCTTCATGGATCTAGAATAAAATGTGGTAAAACTCATATTCTTTAGCATTCCGAACTCTGATTCTTTGTTGTAAAGTTCCCTCTTCAGGAATATCAAAATTCTATTCCAGAGATTGACTACAAGGGCATTTACTGGATATGTCACCTTTGAAAAAAGGATGAGATCCAGAGGCTACCTAGCCATCTGTAGACTCTATATATAGATTTTTAAATCTTCTTCCTTCAATGGTTTAGCACTTTGGCTTGAAGCCACAGGCTGAGCCAAAGATCATGCTCTGATACCACTGTAATGTTCCAAATCTAGAAATTAAGAAATATTTGATAGAATATTGGTTATGAAGCATCAAAATTTTTTCATAAAAGATGTTATAATTCATATCCTTCATTAAATACAATATAAGCAGCCTTACACAGCGTTTTATGGGAAAAAAGGTGGAGAAAAGCGGTAATTTTGGCCCTAAAATGAGTGTATTCAGAAATATGCGTAAAAATAAGAGAAATGGTGGGAGGTTATTTTATATTAGGTAATGAGGAACCTACACTCCAAATTTCAGCTCAAAAAAAGCATTCTAGCTAAGTTAAATAGTTTCTCCTTCCCAAACTAGGCTTAAAAACCCTGATTTCCCATGGCTTTGAGTATGTAGAAAATAGCTGAAGCATGCAGAGCATAATTTCTGAGGGTTTTAACTGAAATAATGCTGTAACATTAGTATGGAAACTTAGAATATGAATCATATGGTTTACATTAGGAAAAACAGATATTTACACAAAGAAAGGCCTCAAAATGAGGTGTTGCAACCATGCAATGAGATAGAAGAGCTGAACAACGTAATTTACAGGTGGATGAAGTAGTATTTAATTATATTTTAGATATACAACAGTTTTGAATATAAAATCACAAATCAGAATGGGATCTATATTCAAAAAGAGCTTTTTAGTACATTCCCCTTGGGGATCTCAGCAAAAGATGAATAACAATGAATAGATCTGAGATCTACACCATAGATCTGCAGTAATTTTCAGAAATTTCTGAAGAATATGATGCACAGCAGATCGGATATGAAATAGGACATGGATTGGTTGGCCAATCCATGGATCAGCTCAGTGAAGAAAAGGAGCCCTTTCACCGGAGATCTCTCCTCCAAACTGCTACAAAACTGACACTGAAACTCTTCCTACAAAAAGGACATATTTTTTGAGGCTAACTGTGCAGATGAAGTAAAATACACTTTGGCCTCATGCCAAGATAAGAATCTGAAGCTCTGGTGATCTAGAACACTCTTGCCAATGGGTTAGCAAACTTTCCCAGTGAAAAGAGGGGGTAGATATGCATAGATCTGAGAAGATATGTCTTCCACTTTCTGCAGCTCACTTAGACAATGGAAACTCTCACTGGATTTACACTGCCAAAGAGAGATGAAGCTTGGCCAATGCCAGATAGTGGACCAATGCAACACAATCTCCTCCAAGAGACCCTCAAGGAAGGAGGAGGAATTCCTAAACAGGAAATTCCTTTATCTAGCTAAACAGCCAAGAGAGTTTGAGTTGCTCAAGAAATATCAAAATAAAATGATCATCAACAACCTTTTCCTCGAGCCTTCTCCTTCCTTTTATAAGATGAGGATGTGAAAAATTCTAAACCACCTCAAATGAATCAACCCCTTTCACATTGCATCCTCCTTCTAGAACTGCACTGGGTCTTCAAAGTGGTTCAATGTATCTAGCCTGCTTAGTGATTTGGTCCTGTTGACCTGGTCAAGTGGCTCAATCATGTTCACACACAAGTGGCTTTTATTAAGAAAGCCCTGATTTGTCTCTGTTCACATTGGGCATTGATTTATTCTCATGTTTTAGGAGTTTTTCATGTCCTCCTTTACATTTTATTCATCAATAAATAAAATTAAAACAAATTGAAATGTTCCTATTAGCTTGGGCTAATTAGGAACATTACATATGTGGGAAAGTAAGCAACACTATTTATTAATGGATAGAAGGGGAGGTTACAACTAGCGATTGATTTGATGTCACCAACTACAGCATCATCCCAACCTGATCACAATGAACATCTCTCCAACAACATATCACTCATATCAAACCCTCAATTGATTTTCCAACAACATTTCTCTACCAAATTTCTTCCCCTTCAAGCACTAGGATTTGTGCTCAATTTATAGATGAGCTGAAGGTAGTTTTACAATCAATGAATTTATAATAATAGGAAATACATGTTCCCAAGCTCAATGGTGTTGAATGGATACATGAATTCGAAGTTTGACACATATGCACTCTTCTAGAAGGCACTGGCCATGTGGAGATTCCAGAACAATGAGAATTTGTCTCCCAATTGACCAATGCACCCTTGAGTGTCGAGAAGTGCTTTGCAGAACACCCTTGAATGGAGGTGCCTACATATGCAAAGCAATTAGCCCCTTGAGAGACTGCATTGGTGAGCTCATAGGTGATATAACATGTACTTCAAATCTTGGAAACCTTGCAATGGAAGTCATGGATGATTTGTATTTGTTCTTTGTCTTAGGGCATGTAGCAACTGAAATGATAAGGGATGATAGACCCTATTCATTGGTTCTGGGGATGATGTCCAGTTTAACTAGGTCATTGGGAATGGTGCCCAAATTGACCTATAATAATAATTATAATATGTTTATTAATATAAATTTAAATATCTTTCATATGATCACTTAAAGTAAATTAATATAATTCTAATATATTTACTAATATAGTGCTAATATATTTTATATGATCACTTAAACCAAGTGGATAAATATTATAAACCTAAAGGATTAATATTATAAACATGAGGGATTAATAAAGCATGAGAATTAATATTTTAAATTCAAAGAATTGATAAGCTCACATGATTATTAATATTACAACCCCAGGGTATTAATAAAATTTAGGAATTTATAATATTATAAACCCGCCGAATTAATAAACGGAAAGGATAAACATTATAAACCTAAGGGATTAACATTAAATCCTAGGAATAATATTTAACACATACTATTATATTTTAATAAGCCCAAGGGATTATTAATATTACAAACCCGTACGATTAATATTACCAACCCAAACAATTAGAAAAATCAAAATATTAATGTTATGAATACAAATGATTAATAAACCCAAAGAATCAATAAACTCAACAAACTAATATTAAAAACCTAAGTGATTAATAAACCCTAGTAATTATTATTTTAAACTCAAGGGATTAAGAAACATAGAGGATTAAATTATAAAACCAAGGGATTATTAATATTATGAACTGAAACAAGCATTATGAAAAGGCTTTAGAAGATGGCCCTTGGTTCATGGGAACTGTAGGGCTCTTCTTAACGCCTTGGTTTCCAGATTTTGATCCAGTAACCGCAGTCATCACCAGGACAGCTGTATGGATCAGACTTCCAAACCTTCCTGTCCACTTATGGCATGTTGCAGTCTACAAAGATATAGGCAACACCTTGGGCAGTTTCATTATGGGAGATTACAGGAGGGAAAGCGTACGTCTCTACACATATGCCAGAATATGTGTGGAGTTGGACTTAAGCAAGGGACTTCCAGACCAAATCATTCTCAAGATAAACGACTTAGTCTGGACCCAGACATTGGAATACGAAAACACTGCCTTCCGCTGTCACCACTGCCACCAAACAGGGCATCTGCAGTCCACCTGCCCTTCTCTCCCGGCAAAAAAGAAAAAGGAGAACCTCTCCAAGCACAAATCTAAATGATGGGCTCCTTTCTCTCCACCTCCAGCCGTGGATTCTGATTCCTCTTGCTCTGAAGATGATGCCAGCGATGCAGATTTGGATCAAGCCCCTCAAGCGGCAGTTCCTTCCAACAATGGTCCGGCACACGCCTCCGATTTGGCCATCGCCCAGAAACGTGCTCACTTGACCTCC
This sequence comes from Pinus albicaulis, assembly GCA_034641835.2. Taxonomy (NCBI): domain Eukaryota; kingdom Viridiplantae; phylum Streptophyta; class Pinopsida; order Pinales; family Pinaceae; genus Pinus; species Pinus albicaulis. Next base: position 422,335,140 of record CM076576.1, read on the forward strand.
TCCTCTGACTCAGAAAAGGAGGGGCCCCCATCGGAGAACCCCAGTCTTCAAGTTATTGTAGCTCATTCGCCCCCTGATGGGTGGGTCAAAGTTAAAAAAAGGAAAGGGAAAAAGCTTTGTGTTGAAACCTCTACCCATTCTGGGTAGAGATCAGTGTTTTAGCTTTCCAGTCTTTGGTTGTAATACTTTGCTTGTTTCACTTCTCCGGAACCGAGGTTGATAGTCCTATCATTGCCGGTTGCCGGTTCTCTGTCTCTCTTGATTGTATCACCACCTTGTATCATATTTTCTGCTTAATAGAATTAGTCTAATTCAGAAAAAAAAAAATATTATGAACTGAAACAACTAATAAACCCAAAGGTTTAATATTATAAACCTAATGAATGAGCAAATAAAGGGATAAATAATATAAACCTAAATGATCAATAAACCTAAAGAATTAATATTAAAAACACATGGGATTAATAAACCCTAGGAATTAGAATTTTAAACCAAGGGATTATTAATAATATACACCCAAAAAATTAGTAAACCAAAGGGATAAATATTATAAATCTAAGAGATCAACAAACCCAAGGGATCAATACAAATTAATTATTATTATTAATTAATATTACTAAATTTAATAATTAATATTATTATTTAAATTTAATATCATTAATACTTATATAATATAATATAATTAATAATATGATTATTAACCATAAAATAAACATAGTTGATTGTGGTTGGCCATGGTTCATTTTCATATTCAGAATTTTTTTGTCACAATATGATGTTCGACCATGGTTGACCAATGTAAGCATGATATATTTTCAAATCAAGACAATCTTTGTCACAATGTGACATTGGGCCATGGTTGATTTCCATATTGATAAAATATAAGTCATAATGTGACATTCGACCATGATTGACCATGGATGACCATGATTCTTAACCAAGATGATTTTTACTAAACCCAAGGAATTATATCATTAGCCATATTAACAATATAAAACCTTTGGAATATGAAACCTTAAATTAAAAAACCCAACACATTGATATTAATGTTATAAATCCTATGAATAATTTTATACCTTAGTAATATGAAACCTTAGATTAATAAACCCAACGGATTGATATTATAAACCCAAGGTATTAATACTAAAAAACCAAGGGTTTATAGACCCGAGGGAATAACAATAAACCCAAACAATTAATAGTATAAACCCTATGTATATAAAGACTTAGATAAATACTATAAACCCTGAAAAAAATATGGTTGACTATGATTTACCATGGTTGATTTTAACATGGAGAGAATCTTTGTGAGAATGCGACGTTGGACCAAGTATGACCATGGTTGGACATCATTGATTTCATATTGACACAATCATTTTCACAATGTGGCATTGGACGATGGTTGACAATGGTTGACGATGAATGATAATGGTTGGCCATGTTTGATTTTAATATTTAGACAATAATTGTCATAATGTGGCATTACACCATGGTTGACAATGGTTGACCATGGTTGTCATAATGTGACATTGGACCATGGTTAACAATGGTTTACCACGGTTTATTTTTATATTGAGACAGTATTTGTCATAATGTGACATCAGACCATGGCTGATAGTAATTTATTAAACGATGAACTATGAACCCAAGATATTTGTATGAAATTAAGGATTAAAATTATAAACCCTTTGAATAAGTTATACACTAAGAATAGGAAACCCTATATTAGCAATCCCAAAGGATTGATACTATAAACACAAGGGAATAATAAACCTAAGGGATCAACACTAACAATCCAAGGGATTATAAACCCAAGGGAATAATATTAAGCCAAAGGGATAAATATTATAAACCCACTGTGTATAGACCCTAACATAAATATTATAAACACTAGAATAAACATTGTTGGCCATGGTTTACCATGATTATAAACACAAGGGATATATAAAACCCTAGGATTACTATTATAAACCCTATGGATAATATTAAACCTTAGTATAAACCTTATGGCTAATATTATACACTAGGAATATGAACCCTGAGATTAATAAACCCAGAAGATTGATATTATAAAACCAATGGAATAATAAACCAAAGTATTAATTCTAAAACCAAAAGGTATTATAAACTCAAGGAAATAATATTAAACCCAAGCGATTAATATTATAAACCCAAGGAATATAAATTGAAATATAAATATTATAAACCATAAAATAAACATGGTTGACCATGGTTCATTTTCATATTGAAAAAATCTTTTCCACAATATGATGTTCGACCATGGTTGACCATTATTGAGCACCATTGATTTTCAAATCGAGACAATATTTGTCACAATGCAACATTGGAGCATGGTTGATTTTCATATTGAGAAAAACTTAGACATAATGTGAAATTGGACCATGATTGATCATGGCTGGCCATGATTTTAAACCCAAGGGATTTATACTAAACCCAAGGAATTATATTATTAACCCTATGAACAATGTTAAACCTTTGGAATATGAAACATTAGGTTAATAAACCCAACATATTGATATTAATGTTATAAACCCTATGAATAATTATATACCCTAGGAATATGAACCCATATATTAATAAACCTTATGGATTGATAATGTAAACCCAAGGGAGTAATAAAACCAAGAGATTAATACTAAAAAATCAAGGGTTTATAAACCCAAGGGAATAATAGTCAAACCAAAGGATTAATATTATAAAAACCAGGTATATAAATATAGATAAATAATATAAACCCTTAAATAAGCATGGTTGACAATGGTTTAAAAAATTTTATTTGATAATTGAGACAATCTTTGTGAGAATGCAACATTGGACCAAGGATGACCATGGATTAATAACCCCAAAGGATTGATATTATAAACACAATGGAATAATAAACACAAGGGATGAACACTAAAAATCCAAGGGATTATAAACCCAGGGGAATAATGTTAAGTGCAAGGGATAAATATTATAAACCCTAACATAAATATTATAAAACCTAGAATAAACATGGTTGACCATGATTATAAACACCAGGGATATATATTAAACCCTATGATTAATATGATAAACCATATAAATAATATTATACCTTATTATAAAGCTTATGGATACTATTATACCCTAGAAATATGAACCCTTAGATTAATAAACCTATTGGATTGATATGATAAACCCAGTGGAATAATAAACCAAAGGGTTAATTATAAAACCCCAAGGTATTATAAACCCAAGGAAAAAATATTAAACCCAAGAGATTAATATTATAAACCATAAAATAGACATGGTTGACGATGGTTCATTTTCATATTGATAAAATATTTGTCACAATATGATGTTCAACCATGGTCGATCATTGTTGAGAATGATTGATTTTGAAACTAAGACAATATTTATCACAATGTGACATTGGATCATGATTGATTTTTTATTCTGAGAAAATCTTAGTGATAATGTGACATTGGACCATGATTGGTCATGGTTTACCATGATTTTAAACCAAAGGGATCTATATTAAACCCAAGAAATTATATTATTAACCCTATGAATAATATTACACCTTTGGAATATGAAACCATAGATTCATAAACCCAACAGATTGATATTGATGTTATAAACCCTATGAATAATTTAATTCCCTAGGAATATGAACCCTTAGATTAATAAACCTAATGGATTGATATTATAAACCCAAGTAAATAATAAACACAAGGGATTAATACTAAAAAACCAAGGGTTATAAACCCAAGGGAATAATAGTCAAACCAAGGGATTACTATTATAAACCCTAGGTATATAAAGACTTATATAAATACTATAAACATTGAAATAAACATGGTTTACCATGGTTGATTTGAACACTGAGATAATCACTGTTAGAATGAACCATTGGACCAAGGATGACCATGGTTGGCCACGGTTGATTTTCATATTGAGACAATATTTTTCATAATGTGGAATTGGACCATGACTGACCATGTTCGAGGATGGTTGAAAATGGTTGAACATGGTTGATTTTCATATTGAGACAAACTTTTTCATAATGTGACATTGGACCATGGTTGAAAATAGTTAACCATGGTTGTCGTAAGGTGACAATCTTTGTCATAACGTGACATTGTACCATGGTTGACAATGGTTGACCATGGTTGATTTTCATATTGATATGATCTTTGTCATAATGTGACTTTGGACCATGATTGATAATAATTTATTAAACCATGAACTATTAACCCAAGATATTTGTATAAAAACTAAATATTAAAATTATAAACCCTGTGAATAATATTATACACTAAGAATATTAACCCCTAGATTAATAACCCCAAAGGATTGAAATTATAAAGCTAAGGGATCAACACTAAAAATCCAAGAGATTATAAACCCAAGGGCATAGTGTTAATATCAAGGGATAAATATTATAAATCCACTATATATAAAACCTAACATAGATATTATAATCCCTAGAATAAACATGGTTGACCATGGTTGACCATGATTATCAACACAAGGGATATATATTAAACTCTATGATTAGTATTATAAACCCTATAGATAATATCATACCTTATTATAAACCTTATGTATAATATTATACCCTAGGAATATGAACCCTTAGAATAATAAACCAAGGGGATTGATATTATAAACCTAATGGAATAACAAACCAAAAGATTAATTTTAAAACCCCAAGGTATTAAAAACCCAAGGCAATAATATTAAATCCAAGAGATTAATATTATAAAACATAAAATAAACATGGTTGATTTTTGTTTACCATGGTTTATTTTCATATTGAGAAGATATCTCACAATACAATTTTCGACTATGGTTGACCATTGTTGAACATGATTGATTTTCAAATGGAGACAATCTTTGTCACAATCTGAGGTTGGACCATTGTTGATTTTTATATTGAGAAAAGCTTAGTCATAATGTGACATTGGACCATAATTGACCATGGATGACCATGATTGTAAACCAAAGGGATTTATACTAAACCAAAGGAATTATATTATTAACCCTATGAACAATATTACACCTTTGGAATATGAAAGCTTATATTTATAAACACAATAGATTGATATTAATGTTATAAACCCTATGAATAATTTTATACCCTAGGAATATGAACCTTTTGATTAATAAACCCAATGGATTGGTATTATAAACCCAAGAAGATAATAAAACTAAGGGATTAATACTAAAAAACCAAGGGTTTATAAACCCAAGGGAATAATAGTCAAACTAGGGGATTAATATTATAAACCCTAGGTATATAAAAACTTAGATAAATACTATACACCTTGAAATAAACATGGTTGACCATGGTTTAACATGGTTAATTTGAACATTGAGATAATCTTTGTCAGAATGCGACGTTGGACCAAGGATTACCATGGTTAGCCATGGTTTATTTTTGTATTGAGACAATATTTGTCACAATGTGGTGTTGGAACATGGTTGACCATGGTCGAGGATGGTTGACGATGGTTGGCAATGGTTGACCATGGTTTATTTTCGTATGGAGACAATCTTTGTCATAATGTGACATTGGATCATGGTTGACAATGCTTGACCATGGTTGTCATATTGTGAGAATCTTGGTCATGATGTGAAATTGGACCATGCTTGATAATAATTCATTAAAAAATGAATTATGAACCCAAGATATTTTTATAAAAACTAAATATTAAAATTATAAACCCTATCAATAATATTATACGCTAAGAATATGAAACCTTAGATTAATAACAACAAATAACTAATATTATAAACGAAAGGGATAAACACTATAAAGCTAAGGGATTATAAACCCAATGGAGTAATATTAAGCCCAAGGGATAAGAATTATAAACCCACAATATATAAACCCTAACATGCATATTATAAATCATAAAATAAACATGGTTGACAATGATTATAAACACAAGAGATATATATTGAACCCTAGGATTACTATTATAAATCCTATGGATAATATTATAACTTAGTATAAAACTTATGTATAATATTATACCCTAGGAACATGAATCGTTAGATTAATAAACCCAGGGGATTGATATTATAAACCCATTGGAATGATAAAAGAAAGGATTAATCCTAAAACCACAAGGTATTGTAAACCAAAGGAAATAATATTAAACTCAAAGGATTAACATTATAAAATGAAATATAAATATTATAAACCATAAAATAAGCATGGTTGATCGTGGTTGACCATGGTTCATTTTATATTGAGAAAATATTTGTCACAGTCTAATGTTCGAACATGGTCGACCATTGTTGAGCATGATTGATTTTCAAATCGAGACAATCTTTTTCACAATGCAACGTTGGACCATGGTTGATTTTCATATTGAGAAAATCTTAGTCATAGTGTGACATTGGACCATGATTGACCATGGATGACCGTGATTGTAAGCCCAAGGGATTTATACTAAACCCAAGGAATTATATTATTAACCCTATGAACAATATTACACCTTTGGAATATGAAACCTTAGATTAATAAACCCAAGAGATCGATATCAATGCTATAAACCCTATGAATAATTTTGTACCATAGGAATATAAATCCTTAGATTAATAAACCCAACGGATTGATAGTATAAACACAAGGAAATATTAAACCCAAGGGATTAGTACTAAAAAACCAAGGTTTTATAAACCCTCGGGAATAATATTAAAACAAAGGGATTAATATTAGAAACGCTAGGTAGATAAAGGCTTAGATAAATAATATAACCCCTAAAATAAACATGGTTGACCATGGATTATTTGAACATTGAGAGAATATTTGTTAAAATACAATGTTGGACCAAACATGACCATTTTTGGCCATGGTTGATTTTCATATTGAGACAATCTTTGTCACAATGTGGCATTATACCATGGTTGACCGTGGTGAACAGTTGTTGACAATGGTTGACCATTTTTTACTTTCATATTGAAACAATTTTTTTCACAATGTGAGATTGGACCATGATTGACCATGGTTGATCAAGATTATAAACACATGAGATTTATATTAATGTGTAGGATTAATATTGTAAACCCTAGTATTAAACCGAATATTATAAACCCTAGTATTGAACCAAATATTATAAACCCTAATCTAAAACCCAATATTGTAAAACCTAAACTTAAACCTTATATTATGAAAAAAATATTCAATCAATATAGTCGAGCATATTAAACCAGATTTCATGAGTATAGCGTTACAAATATTATTTTTTTAAACATTATTAATATTATATTAACGATGTTACTGATAATATTGTATTTTACATTATTAATGATATATATTAGCATTACTATTTGAAATAACTAATATAAATGCTATATAATAAATATTAGTGATATCTCATATTAATATTAATAATATTTATTGTGAAACTATGAACAATAATATATAATAATAATAATATCAATAATTATTACTTTAATATTTTTCTACATAATATGACATTAAAAATATTATTTTTCTAAACACTATTAATATTATGCTAATGATGTTACTGATAATATTGTTTCCAATATTAATTTGTTATTATTAATGATATATATTAATATTAATATTTTTAATAACTAATATTAATGTTACGTGATAAACATTAATAATATCTCATATTAATAATATTTATATTGAAACTATAAACAATAATATATAATAATATTAATATTAATAATTATTACGTTAATATTTTTTAACATTATAACATTATAAATTATTTGTCTTTAGTGCGAATTTTTTGACTTTCGAGTGTTTGAATCAAGCAAAACAATTTGAGGTGAAATCTTGATTTTTGTTATTTAAATTGGTTTTTTGACTGTATATATGGATTTATCACCTTCAAAAACCCCTAGGGAACTTTAATTGTACACGGGTTACCCATCAAACTTGTGATTTCAATAAATTCCTGTCGGATTTTCGAGAAATTAGATTGAAAAATCCACCAGAAAATCTTCCAAAAAGTCTCACTAAAGACAACTCATATTATAAATATTATTTTTCTAAACTTTATTAATACTGTATTAGTGACTTTACTCATAATATTGTTTCCAATGTTAATTATTTATTATTAATGATATATATTATTATTCAAATAAAAATCTTCCGAGAAATCACATCACAAATAATAGAGTCAACATGTTTCAAACTACTGAGGGTAGTTCATCATCAGGAAAATATATATTATATTAGTATTAATAATTTTAACAATAATAATAATAATTATTATTATTTCTCATATTAATATTAATAATGTTTTTTATTAAACTATAAATAATAATATATAATAATAATAATATTAATATTTTTTATTATATAAAAGTATATCAAGTAATGCAAAACTTATTTGAATATATACATTAAAATAAATAATATACTTTTTAAAATTTATATGAAAATTTAAAATAAAATACCATATTTATTAAAACTTAAATGTAAAAATTAGTATTATTGTTAGATATGATGCTAAAAATAAAACTTAATATTAGAACAAAAAATTTAATATTAAAAACTAATATTATATTATTATAAATTGAATTATTTATGATTGATTGAAAATATGGTTGTATAACATATTTGTTTGGGATTTGGCTAAAGTTTATTTCATATCATTTCCCATACTTCATCTCTTCCTTTATGCATACCTTATTTACTAAGAGTAGTAAAAGGGTGTATGCTAATGTTGAAATTGATGAATTTCTTATTGTCTATCATTCTTTATTAAATTGTAAAAAATGGTTTGTCCATTATTCTTGGATATTCAATTTCTTTATAGTTAAAGAATTTAAATTTTTATTATAGAAATAAAACATGTGAGGGTTCAAGCATTTCACATATAACAAGGAAACTATATTAATATTAAAACATAATATTAAAATTAAAATTTAAAAGCTATTGTTAAAACCTAATATGTATTATTATAATATTATAATATTAATATATATTGAAATATTTGTGATTGAGGTAATTTCATATATATATATATATATATATATATATATATCACGGTATAACATACTCATTTTCTACTTGGTAAATGAACCTAACCCAGAGATCAACTTATTTATAAATAGATTCCTAGTTAAAGTTTTATGAATGAGTGCCTTGAACTTCAATTCATCTTGTTCATGCTTGGTTGAAATTGAAATATTCTTCATTGTTGAACATGGGTGTCAAAGTTTCAATTTTCTTTTTTTTGTTGATCACATTAAAATTAGCAAATGGAAAAGTAAATTAGTAGAATTTAAAAAAAAAAATCTGTAAATTTTTTGAGGATTATTGATTATACAATGTGAATCTTCCAGCATTTTGAAAATGAATCCTGTACTTAGATGAAAGGACATGAGGTAATTACATTGTTTTAATGTATACATAGAGTGTTTCATAATCCAAGGCTAGTCTTTTATTAAAAAATTACATGATGATTGTCACATATATATATATATATATATATATATATATATATATATATATATATATATATATATATATATATATATATATATATATATATATATATATATGCTTATTAATTTTAAATCAAATAAATCCTTTCAAAACCTGGTTAAAGAAAAGTGAAAAACTCACTACATATTTCGAAGAGATAAGAAATGGTGATTAAGACGAAATGGGGAATTTAAAATATTAAAATAAACCAATTCTTTATATTAAATTTAATATTAAAATATAATATAATATTAAACTATTTAAACTCAACGTATTGATCTGATCTCTCATCTAGTCGTGATGATGAACTACACCGGTTGGTTCGAAACATGTTGATAATGTTCTATTGCATGTGATTATTGCTGAAATAATTCTAAATATTTACGATGGATCGCATAAGCCAAAATTCTAAAAATTCTAAAACTAAAACTTAATAGTATATATAAATTATATTAAAATTTAAAACCTAAAATACATAAAATTTAATTTTTAAAATCTAAAATGACCATTATAACTTCAAACCATTATTTGTTTCTATAAAACCATGTTAGTATTTTTGCAATTTGATAAGACTGCAATCAATTAAAGCCAATGAATAGAGGACATATATTTGGTCCATTAGGATTTTTGAAACACATAGTTTTAAAAATGTAATGCACGACAATGCAACATTTCGATGAAACCACGTCTCAATAATATAAGTTTTAACATTTATATTTTTAATTCTATATCTCTAATCTTCATACATGGTGACAAATAACTTGAACAGTAAATTTTTAATCCTATTTTGTAAAAAAATAATTGAAGCAAGGTTTAAACATATGATTTAGATATGAAAAAACATTAGTGGTGTGAATTTCATCCATTTATGTATTGGTGATGACGAGAATATATTGACATCTTGAAGTTTACACCAGCTGATCAAAAAAATTAATTAAGAAAATCATTAAAGTAGCCACTTCCAACAAAAGGACACCTAGGACACCTATTGACATAAATATAGTTTGTTCTCGGTCTTATTTAACCATTGAAATATAATTTTGCAAAACTTATTTGGTCTGGTGAATGAATAACATTGACATACTCTTACTTCATTATAATATTTTCTATCCATGAGTGTAAGTTTGTTTAGGTCGTTCTTCTTCGGCTTGACGACCATCTGTCTTTCCCATTCTAACTTATAGGGTAAATGATACCAATAAGTGGCATTCTCTCTATTTATCTTTGTACGATGAACTTGTATTTATGCATCAACTTGCATGGATGTATTTTAACTGCTTTAGATTATGGGATGAGGTTGATGTCCATATCTCCCATTTCCTTCATTTAGTTTTTTTGAGCAGAAACATCATGATATTTATAGAATAGTTTGACTTTATATTTTCTATTTGTTCAACCAATAGTCATCTGTATATGCCATTCTCTATAAGTAGTGTATTTAAATGTTTAATTCCTTAAACCTTAACTCAAATTCCATTCACTTTCCAATTTTAGATTCACATAACTTTCTTTGTCCTCATATTTCTCAAACTTTGCATTTTTTACTAAATATTCATAATATTATTTTAACTTGTACGCTCACTTCAAGGTGATGCTTTTTAAATCTAAAATTTGCACTAGAGAAAAACTTGTGTTTTCCATATTTATTTAAGTAAAAAATTATTTATCATGGTATAATAATGAGTTACACGTCAAAATAAATCCTATGTCAAATTTTCATTGACCTATTTTGATATTTATTGAGGATCTCATTTTTAATATTAGAATATTCGAATAAGTTTATCCACAAACGTTTAAAATATTCTTTATCAACAAATGTTTAGAAGAAAGGAGGGAAAAATATATTTCATTTAGTGTTTCATGTTTATGTTAAAATAGCTAATTAATTCTTGCATGAAGAAGTTGGGTAAAATTAGAGAGGCAGTTAACTATGTGTTGAGTCAAGTGGAGTTAACTCATAGTCGAATTTAGTGTGTGGTTGCATGTCAAGTTTTATTAGGTGAGTAGCTCGCTGGAAAAGTTTAAATACCCCTCACCAGGTTCATTGTAAGCAATCAAGTTTGTGTGATTAATAGAAAAACCGCAACTCATGTGTTTTGTGTGTGAATTACTTGCGTTATTTTGTGCCTATCCTCCTCTGCCTTTCCAACAGATTGGTATGACAGCTGGGGAAGGATCACAAGATTTGTGGTTCCTACAAACCCAGTGAAAAGAGAGTCGAAGTTATAAGGCCAAATGTTTTTTCTTTTAAATTGTGTTGCAAAATTGTCAGAATATTAAGGAGTGCGCAAGTAGTCAAAAATCCACACTTAGATAGAAAAAAAAAAAAAACGCGCAAAATCCACACTTTCCTAGTGAAAAAATTGCGCAAATTTTGTTAAACTTCGAATCCATTGAAATTCGGGTTATGTAAGTAGTTCAATAGTGTTGGGGTGCGCAAGACATGAAATATTAAAAGGCATATGGTGTATGTATGTTTTGTTCCAAATTTAATTGTTTCAAATTTCGAACAAAGTGACGTGGACTATGTTAAAGAGCGTCATTTTTATTAAAAGTTAGTTATATCATTTATTTAATAATGTTTTTAAAGTCATGTGGGTCATTCACTTTTTATTAAAGCCATTTTAAAAGGGGATTCTTTATTTATTAGAAGGAGATTTTTTTGGAGAGGTATTATTATTAAAGGTTTAATATAAATATTCTCAAAATGGATTAAAGGAGTTTGGTTATAATGTTTGGTTGGAGTATTTTATAAAGGATATAAAAGGATTTTAAGGAGTTTTTCTTTTTAAAGGATCTTTGCAAAGCTCGTAAAGGATAAATTTAGGTTTTTATAAGAGAATATATTTTTTTAAAGAAACATGACAACAACGAGTTTCTAGCCACAATTTCCTGCTTTCATGGGGAAGGATTATGATGTGTGGGCTATTAAGATGGAGACCACGTTGAAGGTGCATGATGTTTGGGATCATGTCTAGTTTTGGTTTTTAGAACCTATGAGTGAAGTAGAAGAACGAGCTCTCACAAATGAAGAGAGGGAAGAATGGAAGAAAGACAAAAGGAAGAATGCACAAGCATTGCAGCTTATCGAATAGGGAGTGGACCAAGTAATGTTCCATAAGATTATGATCACGTCTTTAGAAATGACAACATGGGATACCTTGGCAACAAGATATAAAGGTATGGCCAAAGTCAATATTGTTAAGTTGTAGAATAATAGAAGATATTTTGAAAGTCTGAAGATGAAAGAGAAAAAGGACATCGATTCATTCATGGATTGAGTCATGATTGTCATAAATTATGTAAAAAATTATGGTGAAGATATTAAAGATCAAACAGTGGTTGAAAAGGTCCTTAAATATTTGTCTACCAAATTTTATGTTGTCGTAGCAGCCATAGAAGAAGCCAAGGATTTGGCAGCACTAAGATTTGTTAATTTGATGGGATCACATCTATCACATGAGGCAAGGATAGACGAAAAAAAGGATTCTACTTTAGAAACTTCTTTCAAAAGCCAAGTTCTATTTCAAGAGACAGAGGTTGAGGAAAAAGTAGATCAAGGGGCAGAAGACATGGTGGTCAGAGAGATGGCCGAGAAGAGCATGAACATAACATTGGAAGAAAAAATAGAAGCTTCATCACTAATCAAAGAGTTTACAAATCAAAGGTCATATTTTATTATTGCAATTTAAATTTGGTCACTATGGATGTGATTACAGGAAGAATATAGTTGATCAAGGAAACCAAAGAGCTAATGTCACTACAGAGAATATTAACTTCATGTTCCTAACTTGAAATGCCATGCATGAACCTTTTTATAATTTCTGGCTATTAGAAAATTGTTGCAGTAACCACATGATAGGAAACAAGAATTTGGTTGCAAATTTAGATCAATCTGTGAAAAAATAGGTAAATTTGAGGACTGACAAGACTGTGGATGTACATGGAAAATGAGTGGTTAACGTTCTGACAAAGAAGGGCGAGCCAAAGACAATCTCATAGGTATATTATGTTTCTGGTATCAAACATAATTTGATAAGTGTTAGTCAATTGAAGCAGAAAGGATACAAAGTTATACTTCAAGGAAAAGAGTGTGTTATTTATGACAAGCCCCTAAAAAAAGCAACTGATAAAAATGCTACAAATGACGAGGAAAAAACTCTTTCCTCTAATCATGAATTATAGTGATCGAGGTAGTTTGTTTATAGTTGCATTTTCTAATGATTATTCATTATGGCGCTTTTGGTTTGGACACTTGCACTTTTCTAGTTTAATATTGTTGTAGTAGAAACCAATGGTCAGAGGGTTACCTCCCATCAAAAAACATGCTAGTACTTGTGAGTGTTGCATCTTAGGAAAGAAACACCGTGAAATTTTTATAAAGGGAGTTGCATACAGAGAAAGGAAACCTCTTGAGATGGTGGATACATAATTGTGTGGTTATATGAGGACATAGTCGATTGCTGGAATTTTTATTTCCTCACTTTTATTGATGACTATAGTAGAAATAATTGGTTTTAATTGTTGAAGCAGAAGTCTGAAACTTTTGAAAAGTTTAAATAGTTCAAAGCCTTAGCAGAGAGCCAAAGTGATCGATAGAAAGGTATTCAGGTTAGATCGTGGTGGATAATATGATCCAAATGCATTACATGATTTCTGCAAACAACATGGAATTAGAAAACAATTTACAACTAGATACGCACCACAACAAAATGTTGTAGTAGAGAGAAAAAAACATAACCATTATGAATATGGAAAGGAGCATGTTGAAAAGAAGAAACTTGTGTAACGAGAATTAGGAAGAAGGAGTAGCATGTGATTTTTATGTGATAAATAGATCCCCTACAAAGAGTGTGATGAACTGAGTACCAGAAGATGCATGGTCAGGTATGTTTTGTAGCATATCTCATCTTAGAGTGTTTGGATGTCTAGCTTATGCACATGTGCCTAAAGAACTAAGAGGAAATTTGGATGATAAAAGTGAAAATATCATATTTATTGGTTATAGTGAGCAGTCAAAAGCTTACAAGTTATATAATTGTGTCACCAAGAAGACCATTTTTAGCATAGATGTTGTGTTCAAAGAAAAATAATCACAGAATGGGAATGTAGAAAAAAAAATTGATGCACAAGTGCCATTGATGGAAGAAGATGATGTAGCAAAGAAGGAGCAACAAGAATCAAAAGAGCGGACACTAGCAAGGACTCCAAGATTTTAAGCGCAACATGGATCTTCAAGCAAATCAAAAAACAAAATTATCAGAGCAACCAATGAGGTGATGAATCAAGCAATGGTAAGAGAAATATGAGAAGTATGAAAGATATATATGATGATCTGGATTTTAGTTCAAATTTTTCATTTTTTTCATTCCAACCTTCTTTGTTTGAGGAAGAAATGATAGATGAAAATTGGGTGAAAGACATGGATGAAGAAATTGAAGTTATTGAAAAGAATAATACATGTGATTTGGTCAATTTTCCGAAGGATCAAAATCTCAATGGTGTAAAATGGGTGTAGAAGACAAAGTATTGGATGCACTCAAGTGAAAATAAGAAGGATCAACAAAAATATATTGTGAAAACACCTGAGCGATTGCATTATCCAAGAATAGTGTGTTTCATCAAAAGAGAAAGCATATTGATACTAGATATCACTTTATTAGAGAACATGTGAGCAATGGAGAAGTTCACTTGAAGCCTTGTAAATTTAGTGATAAATTTGCTGATATATTTACTTAGTCATTAGTAAAAGATATGTTTGAGTTTCATAGAGAAAAATTGGGTGTTGTAAGCCCAATAGAGACATATACCAATAGGCATTTTTGAGTTGTCATGAGGCATGTCTTAGTTTAGCGATCATAATTAAGGGGAAGAGTTAAAATAAATAATTAACTCCTACATGAAGAAGTTGGCTATAATTAGAGACTCAATTGACTATGTGTTGAGTCAATTCGAGTTAAGTGATAGTCAAATTTAGTGTATGGTTGCATATCAAGTTATATTAGGTGAGTATGTAGGTGGAAGAGGTTAAATACCCCTCACCGGGTTCATTGTAATCAATCAAGTTTCTGTGATCAATAAAGATCCGAAACTCAGGTTATGACCAAAATTTGGTCATCTAACCATTTGCAATTAGATGGATCGAAGTACACCATGTAAGGTCAGTTTTACCATAGTAAAATTTCTTTCATTATAAGAAATAATTTAATAAACCATATTTTATTAAGTTATTTCTGGTTTAAACAAGAAACCCCACAAGGAATAATTAAATGAATCCTTATTTATTTGATTTTCCTCTAGGAATAATTAATTAAACCATTTTTTAAGTAATATTCTTATCATATATAACCCAATTATGAGAAATAATTAGATAAATCATTATATATCTTATTTTTCTGTAGGAATAATTAATTAAATCATTATTTAGTTATTATTCCTTGTTAAATTTGACTAAATCACCTAGGAATAATTAAACAAATCATTATTTGTTAATTATTCCTTAACCACATTCTTGAAATGATAAATAAATAATTTATTTGTTTATCATTTCTAAATAAATGTATTTAACCAATTTAAATACATTTTCCCTCCAACAAAATATAACAAAATATTCCAAGAAGTTAGATCTAGATCTTGGTTAATAATATTTCATTATTCGCCATTATTGAGGATAACTCAATATTTTGTGTTAATTATTTTTTTTATTTTTTGCCTATCCTCATCTTCCTTTCCAAAAAAATTGTATCAGATAAGGAAGGATCAAAATAGTTGTGGTGCCTGCAGATCGAGAGAGAAAAGGGCCAAGGGAAGAAGGCTGACATATTTTTTTTTTTCAATTGTGTTACACAGTCATGGGAATGTTAAGGAGTGCGCAGTTGGTGCAAAATCTGCACTTTGATTGCACAAAATTCACGTAAAATCTGCACTTTCTTAGTGAAAAGACTGCACACATTTTGTTAAACTTCGAACCCAATAAAATTTCTATTATGTGTGCAGTTTAATAGTGTCAGGGGTGAGGAAGATTTGAAATATTAAAAGGTGTATGGTGTATGTATGTTTTGTTCCAAAATTAATTGTTCCAAACTTCAAAAAAAGTGACATGAACTATATTAAAGAGCGTCCTTATTATTAAAGGTTAGTTATAACGTTTATTTAAAAAGGTTTTTAAAGTCAAGTAGGTCATTGATTTTTTTTATTAAAGCCATTTTGAAAAGGGATTCTTTATTTATTAAAAGGTAGCCTTTTTGGAGAGGTATTATTATTAAAGGTTTAATATAAAGATTATCAAAAAGGTTTAAAGGAGCTTGGTTATATTTTTTGGTTGGAGTATTTTGTAAAGGTTATAAAATGATTTTAAGGAGTTTATTTTTGAAAAGGATCTTTGCAAAGCTCATAAAAGGATAAATTTAGGGTTTTATAAGAGAGGATTTTTTTTTTGAAGAAAGATGGCAAAAAGAAGCAACAAGTTTGTCTACCAAATTTGATGTTGTGGTAGTAGCCATAGAAGAAGCCAAGGAGTTGGCAACACTAAAATTTGATGAAATGATGGGATCACTTTTGTTATAGGTCAATTTGGGCATCATTCCCAATGACCTGGTTAACTAGGCATCATCTCCAGGACCAATGACTAAGGGTCTATCATCCCCTATCATTTCAAGTTGCTACATGCCCTAAGACAAGAACAAGACAAATCAAGCATGACTTTCATCAAGCAAAGGTTTCCAAGGTTTGAAGTTTATTATATAGCATATGAGAGCTCACCAATGCTGCCTCTAAAGGGACTAAATGCATTGCATATGCAGGTATCCCCATGCAAGGATGCTCTGCAAAAAGCTTCCCAACATCTATGGGTGCGTTAGTCACATTGGGAGCAAAATTCTCATTGTTTAGGAATCTCCACTTGGCCAGTTCCTTCTAGAAGAGTTCACATGTGTCGAGCTTCGAATCCAAGTGTCCATTTGATATATAAAATATTGGGAACATGACTTGACTGTTATTGGAAAGTCATTGATTATAAAACAACCTTCAGCTCCTCTATAAATTGAGCACAGATATGAGTGCTTGACAAGGAAGAATTTGAGTAAAGAAATGCTGGTGGATTTTCAATTGAGAGTTAGATTTGTGTAATAGCTGCTGGAGATATTTATACTGTGATGAGGCTAGGAATGTTGCTGGAATGGTTGCTTCAAATCAGTCACTAGGTTGTAACCTCTCCTTCTATCATCAATAAAGAATACAACTTACTTTTCCCTATATGCATCTGTATTGGCTTTGATTTTCCATATTGTAAGATCTCAGTTGATGTATATGGTTTATGCTTTACTGATCTAGCAAACTAACTTGAATAGACATTTTTATTATTACTACCTTCTCCTGTTTAGTGTTCATTCTTGCAGGAAGCATTTTACACAAACCGCTAGAATTTGAAGCTGCAACGGAAGCGACAGAAGGAACCATTTCGAAGCGCTTGGATTACAAGTAAGCTTCTAATCTATTATGTGTGTCTGTTCTTAGTTAGGAAAAGAATTCATATAGTCTTTAATCTATTGTTCTAGATTATCACCCGCCTAGGGAAGCATGTTTTATTCGTAATTCACAATTTTGTCCAACAAATTAGCGTCTCCGCTAGGGAGAAATTCTCTTAGTTCTTGGTGTTTTAGCCTCTTATTTTCTTTGTTTATCCACCCAATAGTTGTTATTTAAAAAGATAAAGCTTTTTGAAATATTAATTTTTAAAAGAAGTGTGTTAAACACTGGTGTTTTTCCTTATACACTGTGTCGAACGCACTCTTGTACAGGACACAGTGCTTTGAAGAGCACTGTCTCCCCTTAGAGATTGTGTTGACTCCTAAAACCATCCAGATTCCCTTGAATTTGTCTTTGCAAATTGATTCAGTTTGTTTTTTGCTGTGTTTTGAAAATTTTGAACCTCATATTTACTAGTGAATCTATATATTTCTTCCTCCTTTCAAAGAAAATTTGTTCAATATTTGTTTAAAAAAAATTTCTTTACCATTGACAAATTTATTTCAAAGTATTTTTACTATCACATTAAGCTCATCTGCTTTTGAAATAGGAAATTGTAGTAAATTCTTGATTTCTTGATAGGAGAAATTGTTGTTAAATTCCTCATTTTTCCTTCAAAAGAGAATTTTTTTTGAATTCCTCATTTCTCGAAAGTAAAAAGCATTCGATTTTTTGGTTTAGTGCACTTAGTTTCTTTTCTGCATTCATAACATTAAAGGAACTGAAAAAGAAAAACTTGCATTTGCATGTAGCATTTTGTGTGTTTTTCAAAAGGAACAATTAGGAAATCTGTATTTAGTTTGTGCTCATTAATTTGTTTTCTCACAAATTGTTTGCTCTTTCCCCTTAGTAGCTAGGATTTTCATTGAATAAACTAAAAGTGAAAGATTTCTTATCATTCTTATTTGCATTTTAGGAATTTTCCAATAAATCATCGCAGCGAACCTTTGAAAGGAAAATGGTTAAGCAAGATCAACATAAAATTAACCTCAATTTACCTAACAAAGCATTGAAACCATAACGATAACATTTAGAAGGTCTAGGCTAGATACATTTTCCGTCGTCGTAAAACATAGAAGCTATCATTAACTTTCCTTCGATAAATTCTGAGTGTGATACCTCACTCCACGTACGTAAGTATATCATATCTCGTCCATGTAATTTCGGGTATATCAGGCGGTGTTACAGTACGATAAGTATAAAGGGGTGCTCTCACTGTGCGGTTTCACATCAGATAGCACTAATATGGACTTGGGCCTCCACGTACCTTTGGGTATATTTGGGAGAAAAAATTTTAGGTGCTATCCATCCATAGTGAACCGAGTCGGCCACCTTGTAAATTGTGATACACCGAACACAACATTCAGGGAGATTGCCTGCCTGTACTTCTTGGTTCGCCAGGAGGTATTCTGTAGTTCATAGTTTCTTGGTTAACCCTTTTCCCTAGTATTACCATTTTATTTTGTTTATTTGTTTTTGGTTAAAATAAATCAACCATCGTGGAAGAACAAAATCCTTTTCCCCGTTGTTTGCGTAGACTAGCATTGAAACCACCTTTACCACTAGAAGTTACTTTTGGATGGTGAAGGCGACATCACTCTACCAAAACAAGTACTATCGGTACCTCTGGTGAAGCATCATCTTGCCATATACCAGAGTTGGAAAAAGTTGTTTCTACACATCCAGATTTGTCTACTGTTGTTGAGACGAAGTCCTCACAGCTACCTGTGGTCAAGATCCATCCAATTAGTGAGACCATACCTCATGAACCCGACATTTTTCAACTGGAAGTTGATCCAAATCCCATTATGCTTTAGGGGGCAGCTGTTATTGGTAAAAATGGACATCATCCCCAAGACCAATGAAATAGGGTCTATCATCCCCTTATATTTTAGTTGCTATATTCCGTAAGTGGAGAAAATCTTGATCCCAAAGTCGAACAACCAGAAGTTGTTTCTGTATTAGTCACTCCACAATCTACTGTAGCCATTGAGTCTCCCATATCGCGTAGTCAACCACCTGAAATATACTTTGGGCCTGAGGGCGAAGTTCTTCCACTTGGTTTGATTTCGATTGAAGAAATATACAATACGATACACCTTTAACTCTAACTCATTTTCAGTAGGAGCTTTACTTGTACGAATATTTTCCTCAATCACCTTCCTTTGATTTTGTTGATCTTGTTTCACTTCGAATTCCCATAGATTCTATAGGGTATACAATGGGTCATTTGACCATGGCTGAGATAACATCCCAGAATGAACCATCTATTTCAGTAGCGACAACATTTACTATTGCTTCATCTTCAATGTTTTTTCCATTGAATTCACTCGTCATCACCTGGAATCCTATCTGGTTCCTCCTTTATGAGTACTGAACGGCTTGATCCTTTATTCATATCTTCAGTGAAATATCAAGCTGATCCCATCAGTTATTCTCCTTGGTGGCCGGTGATACCATAGAAATTACCCTTGGAAATTCCAAAATTCAATGAAAACCCTGGAGAAGACCCATCAACACATGTTATAACTTATCATTTGTGGTGTTCATAAAACTCCTTAAATGATGACTCCGTTAGACTATGTATTTTCTAGCACACACTCACTAGTCCAACTGCACAATGAGGATGGTTTTTTTACTATGTCAACCTCGTTAAAAAATGAAATAGAATCATGAGGATGGTTGTTTTATTGTGTCAACCTCTTTAAAAAGTGAAACATATTTTGAGGATAGTTATTTTTTCTTATGTCAACCTCGTTAAAAAATGAAACAAGTGCCTATGAGGATGGTTCTTTTACTGTGTCAACCTCGTTAAAAAATGAAACAAGTGCCGATGAGAATAGTTCCTTTTCTTGTGTCAAGCTCGTTAAAAAATGAAACAAGGTTCCATGAGCATAGTTCTTTTCCTGTTTCAATCTCATTAAAAAATGAAACCAATCGTCTCCTAATTAAGACGAGTCTTCCATTTGATCTCGTAAATTAACCTTCATTCCATCTATCTATTAGTAACCAGTAGTTTACATAGGTGAATGAAATGAAGCTTGGGAGGCATCTTCTCTTGTAGGGGGCATTCGACATGTGCTCTTGCAGGGGGCATTCAAAACATTCTTACCAATTGCACGCAATCAACAGCTAAATTTCGAGGGAAAAATCAAGTTCGGAGCTCCAAAATGCAAATGGTAACTATGGAATGGTAAAAATGAATAGTGAAACTACTTTTAATAGTCATTTAATTATTTTCAAATTGAATTTATTGCTATGAATATAGTTCTATTATGTTTTTTTTATCATGAAACAAGTATTTTTATTCCATTTTATGTTGTTTTGAATAGGTCTTACAACTGATGAACATATTAGTCATGTAGATTTATTTCAAGAATGATTTGACCACAAAGCATACTTTTTCTCCTTATTTTTCAAGCTTTGTTAAAAATGAAAAAGGATTTGAAGCGCACTTTTATCTCTTTTTCGAGCTTCGATAAAAGAAAAAAAGGAATCCCTGGAGTATTCTTTCAGCTCTTTTCAGACTCCAATAATGTGAAAATATTTTTTAGCACTTGTCTTTTCGAGCTCGTAAAAGTAAATGAATTGATATATACTTAGTATAATTTTAACCCTTTTCCAGACTGAGATATATTATTTACGAAAAAAGAATACCTTGGTTAAACATGACCAAAGAGGTTCTCTGAGATATTATTTTACACTTTTTCGGGTCTGAGTGACAAATTAATGAAAAAGTACTCATGGATTTTTATTTCGTCCTCTTTTTCAAACTCTCTAAATATGCAAAAGGACCAAGTTATCATTGTCGTTAAGCTCATTAAAACATAAAATACTGATGGGATTTTTTATCATGTGGCAAGAATCGAGTTTCATTCATCGCTAGACTCATTAAATTATTAAATAGCAATACATTATTTGCCCGAAGCATTGAATTATAGATCAAGAAAATGTTATCCTCCTCAAGATTGTTAAAAAATAAAGAGTTACTAGTCGACAAATGACCGGGGAAAATTTGGGAAAAGTGAGCAAAATTTATTTATGGTAGCAAGTCGCTCTTGAACATGACACTTCCTTCACTCCATGTCCATGATTTTTTAGGTTGGGTAATCATCTTGATGGTTCATCATACCTTCACTTCGGTTTTGGGTCAATGCTACCAACTCATCACAATGTCGCTGATATGTTCAAGAGAAATCATCGAGTGAATAAAATCATCCTTCTACAATACTCCTAAACCTTCATTCTCATGACTGTCATCCCTAAAATTTGCTATATCAAGTCATACCCTTGTCTCCAAAATCAGTAACTCCCGTTTCACAATAAGGTGGCTTCCTGTCGACGACAAATCAATATCTAGGAAGTTCACTTAGAAACATCAGATTCCAGTACCATGAGGCTTGTTATAGCATCGACAAGATCCTCGCTTCCAGACATTTGACCGAAAGATTTTGTTTGGCGTTCGACATCAAATCATTTATTCACACCTTACGAAATGTACTGCAGTACCTTGAGGGAAATTTTAATTAATGGTGGTTCTATCACGTTTGTTAACAGTTCACATCATTGGATGGTAATAAAATGATGTCTTTCCATGTTAGACTAAAAATCATATATTCGCATGGCTACACTTGTACCCGAATGATCCAGTGAATGAGATAAGAAGACCCCGGATCTAGTTTCAGCCATCCAGGCTGTGATTTCAAGATTGTTGTACACATCATCTGTATGGTGACCTTACATAAAGATCATCATCTGAACATGGGCCTATATCTTTAGGCATGTCTGCATTGGGCAACATTCCAATGTCGATGACTTTCTGAATTATGTACATGTTATCAAATTGTTTATGTGTTGAACATGGGAATGCCTACCCTCAAAAATTATGATCAAAGAGGATATATCATGATGTAATGTATTGTAATATTGATGCAGGTGACCACTCCACTTCATCTCCAGCCGGTGACAGTGTAAAGCATCTCAATCAAATGTTTTTATTATTTTGACCTCATGCTTTAGGGGGAAATTGTTATAGGTCAATTTAGGCATCATTCCTAATGACCTGGTTAACTGGGAATCATCTCCAGGACCAATGACTAAGGGTCTATCATCCCCTATCATTTCAATTTTCTACATGCCCTAAGACAAGAACAAGA
Organism: Pinus albicaulis; assembly: GCA_034641835.2. Classification (NCBI taxonomy): domain Eukaryota; kingdom Viridiplantae; phylum Streptophyta; class Pinopsida; order Pinales; family Pinaceae; genus Pinus; species Pinus albicaulis. The sequence goes on from CM076576.1 coordinate 422,358,288, forward strand.
CAAATCAATCAAGACTTTCATCAAGCAAAGGTTTCCAAGGTTTGAAGTTTATTATATAGCATATCAAAGCTCACCAACACTGTCTCTAAGGGGACTAAGTGCATTGCATGTGTAGGTATCCCCATGCAAGGTTGTTTTGCAAAGCACTTCCCGACATCTATGGGTGTGTTGGTCTCACTGGGAGTGAAATTCTCATTGTTCTGGTATCTCCACTTGGCTGGTGCCTTCTAGAAGAGTTCACATGTGTCAAGCTTCAAATCTAAGTGTCCATTTGACATCTAAAATATTGGGAACATGTATTGCATATTATTGGAAATTCATTGATTGTAAAACAACCTTCAACTTCTCCATAAATTGAGCACGTATATGAGTGCTTGACAAGGAAGAATTTGAGTAGAGAAATGCTGGTGGATTTTCAATTGAGATTTGGATTTGTGTAACAGCTACTGGAGAGATTTATACTATGATGAGGCTAGGAATGTTGCTAGAATGGTCACTTCAAATCAGTCACTAGGTTGTAACCTCTCCTTCTATCATCAATAAGGAGTACAGCTTACGTTTCCCTATATGCATCTGTATTAGCTTTGATTTTCCATATTGTAATATCTAAGTTGATGTATATGGTTTATGATTTACTGATTTAGCAAACTAACAAGAATAGACATCTATATTATTGCTATCTTCTTTTATTTAGTGTTCATTCTTGCAGGAAGCATTTTGCAGAAACTGCTGGAATTTGAAGCTACAATAGAAGCGACAGAAGGAACCATTTAGAAGCGCTTGGATTACAAGTAAGCTTCTAATATATTCTGCGTGTTTTTTCTTAGTTAGGATAAGAAGTCGTATAGTATTTATTATGTTGTTCTAGATTATCGCCTGTCTAGGGAAGTGTGTTTTATCCATAATTCACTATTCTGTCCAACAACTTCTATCACGTGGGACAAGGATAGAAAAAAATAACGATTCCACTTTAGAAACCACTTTCAAAATATAGATTTCTATTTCAAGAGCCATAGGTCAAGGTAGAGGATGAGGTGGAAGACATGGTGGTCAGAGAGATGGCCAAGAAGAGCATGAACAAGATAATGGAAGAAACAAAAAAGCTTCAACAATAATGAAAGAGCTGAAATTACAAGGACAGATGTTATTATTGCAATAAATTTGGTCACTATGTCCATGATTGCAGGAAGAAGATAGCTAATGAAGGAAACCAAAGAGCTAATGTCACTACAAAGAATACTAACTCCATGTTCCTAGCTTGAAATGCCATGCATAAACCTTATGATAATTTCTGGTTATTAGACACTGGTTTTACTAACCACATGATAGGAAACAAGAATTTTGTTGTAAGTTTGGATCAATCTGTGAAAACAAAGGTAAATTTGGGGATTGACAAGATAATGGAGATAGATGGAAAAGGAGTGGCTAACATTCTTACCAAGTAGCGGGAGTTGAAGAAAGTATTAAAGGTATATTATGTCCTTGGTCTCAAACATAATTTGATAAGTTTTTTTCAATTGATGCAGAAGGGATAAAAAATTTTCCTTCAAGGAAAAGAGTGTGTTATTTATGACAAGCCACCAAACAAGAAGCCGATAGAAAATGTGTAGATGAAGAGGAACAAACTCTTTCCTCTAATCATGAATTATAATGATCAAGTTAGTTCGTTTACAGTTGCACATTTTAATAATTATTGGTTATGGAATTTTCGATTTGGACACTTTCACTTTTCTCGTTGAAGTTTTTTGCAATAGAAACAAATGGTTATAGCGTTACCTCCAATTAAAGAACCTACTAGTAATTGTTAGTGTTGCATCGTAGGAAAGAAACATCATGAAATTTTTTTAAAGGGATTTTCATATAGAACAAAGAAACCTCTTTAGTTGTTCCATAAAGATTTGTGTCGACCTATGAGGACACAACCTATTGGTGGATGTTTTTATTTTTTCACTTTTATTGATGACTATAGCAGAAAGAGTTGTGCTTCCTTCTTGAAGCAGAAGTCTGAAACTTTTCGAAAGTTCAAAGAATTAAAAGCCTTAGAAAAGAACCAAAGTGATCGACATATCAAGGTATTAAGGTCATATCATGGTGGAGAATATGATTCAAAGGAATTCCATTATTTCTTTAAACAACATGGAATTCAAAAATAATACATTGCAACAAAATAGTTTAGCAGAGAGAAAGAACAGAACCATTATGAATATGGCAAGGAGCATGTTGAAAGGAAGAAACTTGCCTAATGAATATTAGGAAGAAGAATTAGCCTGTGGTGTTTATGTGATAAAAAGATCCCCTACAAAGAGTGTGATGAACAGAGTACCAGAATAAGCATGTCCAGGTATGTCTTGCAACGTATCTCATCTTAGAATGTTTGGATGTGTATCTTATGCACACGTTCCTAAAGAAATAAGAGGCAAGTTGGATGATAAAAGTGAAAATGCATATTTACTATTTATAATGAGTATTCAGAAGCTTACAAATTATATAACCATAATAAACATCTATGTTGTGTTCAAAGAATAGGAGTCATGGAATGCTTCTGTTGAAAAAACAGTTGAAGCACAAGTGCCACTGATGGAAGAAGATGTTGTAGCAGAGAAGGAGCAATAAGAATCTATTGTAGGGGAAATCCATCACCCCTCCCCCCATTTTTGAATTATTTACTTCAGATAATGGGGACCCTTTCTATTAATTTTTGGCTAAACACCACTTATGATTTTCGTTAAGTTAATTGTCCTACAATTTTTCCATCTTTTCATTTTCACCGGATTTTAATTGTGATCATTTCATTGAATTCAATTTTTATCAAGCTTTCCATCAATACTTGTTTCATCTCGTTTTTTCAACCGATGTGTAAATGACACTCTTTTGAAGTTTGATAATTTTTGGCGCCAGGGTTAAAAAATGTATAAAGAGTATAATATTTTTGTTTTTGAAATTAAAATATTCATTCATTGTAAATATTAACTCTTAGTTAATTTTTACTATTTTTTAATCTTTCACTAAAGGTCTTACAAAATGACCTAGCTAAATTGTACGAAACTTCAAAAACACATTTCAGATATCAGTAATTTACTCCAATCTACTATTTTAAAACAAATTGCCAAGACCAAAATCTCAAAATTGCAAAGTGGTTGTAGTTCAATTTGTAGAATTTTTAATTTCACGTCTGACCTAGTCCACATCACCTACTTCTTTCCAAAATCCTGATCCAAAAAATGCAATCTGTTATCACTCATAAGTTTTCAAAATCATTGATATGGTCATTCACATCACTCACCTAGGTTTCATATTGTTTTCATAGTTTGATTCATGAAATTTATGAAAAAACACATGTAATAAGCCTTATCGTAAGTCTAAAACCAACCATGCGTCATTTCATGTAAGTAAAATCCACTCCATTCCATTTAGTTTTCGCATCCATGCCCTAAAATCAAGCATATGCCTCTTGTTTATTTTCTCACCATTCGGTAGCGAATATAACTACAGAATAGCATATTTTGTTACAGAATCACCTGACAATTCCATAACAAAAATGCTAGGTTTTTAATTGTCTTCTCTATGGAATCGTGTTTTTTCTACAGAAAAGATAGAGCATGGTGAGGTGTCAAGTTTTTGATGGCCAAGGGTAAATGGGAGGTCACCTAATTAGTTACCATGATCACCCAAGCATGCAAGATGATGATTTCATTCATCATTACCTTTTGTGTTCACATTTGGCATCATTCTCCCCAATTTATCGAATTGCATTTTAATTTTCACGTCTAAGCATCTCTCTGTCATTCATTGTTCAAGCCTTGCATGTAGAAACATGGTGTCATCCTTGAAGATCTTATTCACATCGCAAACAACTTGTTGTCTAGTTTTGTTTATCTGCATGTGTCATAGATAAGGAAACAACGAGGTTATAAAGTAGAATGAAAATGAAGAAGAAGGTTAATAAAGGAGGTTATTGTGTGAGATACGAGCCTATGGACCTCAAATTATTGAATTAAGACCCCAGTTTCATGGATGCTTTTAGAAATTTTGGTTATATGCAGTTCTGCGATAAGCTTAAGGGATTTCATGCTCAGATATCTATATATTTTGTAGTTAATTTCACAAAGACAACCTCAAAGGTAGGGGTTTTGAATTTTATAGTATCACCCAATACTATTTCTCAGGCTATAGAGATACCAAGAGGAGGTGAAGAATGGTTCAAAGCTACCAAATTCAAAATGCAAAGTTGTGAGGAATTTGTCAAACCAGAGCACATTGGATATGACATGGCATATGGCATTCCCAGGAGTTAAATGAAGAAGAATTATTCTAAGTTGATGTTTGTGGTCCAGAAGTATTTTACGTATGAGGGGAGGTTTCATATGGTCTACCTATACCATTTCAGGTTCCTTTTACATTTCACTAGTAAGAAGCCCCTTGATTTGCCTTTATTTTTGTTCAGGAGTTTAGGGAAGATGTTTGGTAAGGTCCAAGCTAGGGATGAATGCAGTGATACATCAGTTTTCCACCATGACCTAATTAAACTCTTAGTGCTGTAAGAATTAAAGAAATTAAACAGATATTGGGCATCTTTTCTTTTCCTTAGTGGATATGACGTAGATTCAGTGACACCTAAGAATATTTCAAAGCCAAAAATTAATTCATCTCCAATCGTGACAGAAGGTGTTAATGAAGAAATGGCAGATCACATTTTGGAGCCAATGGACATTGAAGTTGAACCTATACTAGAGGCAAATATCCCACAACCATCACCTCCAAGACACAAACATAAAATTAGCAAACATCGTAGCAGGAGGATAATTAGGAGCCAAACCATTTCCAAAGGAAATATTAAAGATATCCTCCAAGAAATAGACATTGAAGAAACTCCAATTTTCTAAGAAGAAGACATTGAAGGGGATAAAAGGAAGAAACAAAAAGGTAAGTCTGTCAAAAAACTTAGATTTTGCAGGAGAAGATGTTGGTTTCACATTCCAGCCAAGGAAACCACTGACTAGGTTACATCTTGCAAAGCATGCCATGGAAAGTAATATGATACAAAAGGTTGACAAAGGCAAGCATCCTATCACAGAAAACATCATAGACCTATCTCCAGCAACAAAATAGGTTTTTGTGCAAAGAAAAGGAAAGGAGAAAATGGTGGAAAAAAATGAAGTAAAAATATTGCAGGAGCAATAAAGAGAGGCAAGAGAAGAAGTCATTGAACTCAAATTGGAACTACAAGAGGCCAAGGTAGATAGACAACTAATGGAAGACTTTGAAAAATAAATGAAGGATCAACTAGAAAAATATGACAAATCATTGTCAAATGCGAAACCCTGCTAAAAAGAATTCTTCCTTTGAGGAAAGTGATGAAGAACACTAGAAAAAGAAACCTATGGTTACAGTCTGAGAGGAAAAGGCTTAAAGGGAAGGTTAAATAGCTAGAGGAACAAATGGAAATGATTCAAGAATAATTGAAGAAAAGAGGGCTGAAAATTAAAGTGATAAATGAGCCTGAAGAAGTACAACCTTCTAATGCTAAGGATGAAGTGCCCAAAGTTTGAGGGGTTGACCTAAACATTTTTGACAAATTTTGCAGCATGAAGGAGACATCATTTTTGCTTTGGAAGCTGCAATTTTGAAGAAAAATGGAAAATATGTGTTTTTAGCCAATTAGGCAATTTCGTAGCGAAGCTTAGGCTTGAAGGCCAGATTTCTCTACGAAATCCCTATAGGCTGATTTTTTACCCAAAAATCAGTTTTGCTAGAAATAAAAGGAAGGAAAGTGTTGTATTTAGGCCATATTATCTAGCAAAAATATCCTGATCAGAAGAAGAAGAAAAAAATTAGTTCGGATGGTTGAAATAAATATGCTGCTAAACTACACTACGAAATTGCCTAAGGGTGCTATGTTTTTGGAGTGAAGTACTTTTAATGGTATTCGAAGGTTTGAAAAGTGTTTTGAAGAGAAACTAGCCATGTGGATATATTCAATATGGTAGTGGACCACCCCAGTAGGAATTCACTACTTGAAAAGACTGTCACCTATCCAGATCAACATGAGGAAAATGATCAAAGCTATGTTTATCTTTTCCTAAAAAGTAGCTATGTTAGTTCCTAAATATAGTGGGTACATTTATGTTTTGGTGATGGTGAGGGCCACTTGAGCACCTGTTCATTATCAATGTAATTATCCCATTACTATAGAAAATGAATGTAATAAATGAAAGGCAGAGTCCTATTAGAAGTATAATTCTTAAGAGATTAGGTGTCTTTTTGAGTTCTAAGAATGTAGTTTATGGGTAAGATAGGTGTCAATATTATGGTTCGATGATCTAGGCATCTGGGAAGATCCAATGTAAGTAAAAAAGGTCTATTAATAGGCAGAAAATTGAATGAGAAAGGGCTGGAGAATGTCATTTGAGACTACTAATATTGTAAATTTTGGAATATTAGTAATATACAGTGATGGTGTTTCCTACTTTACCTGAGATTCTTTGACTATTGCAATGAGCTTATGTCTTATGTTTCCTTAATATATTTTTCCAATATCATGATGTTGAATTACTCATAATTCATGCCCTCATGCTTCGACTTCCTTTTAACATTGAGTTATTGAATATTTTCTGTGTCTTATTATTTTCTTTTCATTGAAACAGTAAAATTCTCAGCTTCCACAAGGAGATTCATTTGTCACTGAATTCATTCATACTAACTCCATGATCCCAATGGTAGTGAAATTTATTTCATTTTTCACCTGCAATCAAATACACTGCACACTTATCATAGATTTATCCATCTAATTTGAATCCTAATTGATCAAATCATTAGTTAAATTAAGAGAACCCTCTTAGGCTGAAGAGGCTAATCCTTAGTCAAAAGCTGGTTTGAAAGAGTTACTCGAAGTTGTTTGGTGGAGCAGCCCATCAGTACCAATTTAGAGATAACACAACCCAAAAATTTGTGATTTTAAATATTGTGAATTCAAAATCTTGCAATGTGATATCACATATCACAAATCACAAGAAATCTTAGGCACCTCCCTTTAAAATTTGCGATGTGCAATTTTGTTAAAATGCGGCGGGATATTTAATTTTTAACATAATGTTTGGTTTTTGAACTCCTTATTCCTCCTGTCACTGTGACCTCACTCCACCCTCAACCTCACTCTCACCTTATCCCTCCATCTCATCAGCTTATCCCTCCATACTCTTCCCTCCTCCATGCTCACTACACTCTGCCTCACCTCATGAACATGGTTTTGTCTTAAAATTTTAAGTTTTTAAAATATATTGTAAATATTTATTTTTATTATAATAATTATAATAGAATTATAATATTTTATTATAATTTTAATATAATTAAATTATAATATTAATATAATATATTTATATTTTAGATAACTTTAAAATAACTTATTTTTATTAATTAATATATGTTTGTAATAAATTTAGATCAATAACATAACTATAATTAAGTTAGCATTAGTTAAATAATAATTATAATTAAATTAGAGTTAATTAAATAATAATTATAATCCAATTTAGGATTTAATTTAATAAAAAAATTCTGATTTTTAGCCCAAACAACAGAAATTCCAAAATTCTGGCAGTTTTGACTCATTAACTTTGGAGGCTCATAGATTGAGTTTTACTTAACCAAATGAAGCCCAGGATGGCTCGTTGGATATATACAATTGTGGAGAATTTTCTTGAAGTAGTTTCATTACCAGATTTAATCATTTATTGGGTATAAAATCCAGCAAAATATCATGCTCTGAATTTTTAACAAAACTAATTTCTGAGTTTGATTTTCTTCATTTTCATTTATCCATAACTTCTTCTGAGTGCATATCCATTTGCATGTGTTCTTCTTGACGAATTAAATCATCACATACATCAATAGAAAGCTTATATTTCTTTTATTTTAATTACGTAGTTAAAATTTGATTGTATATGTTTTAATTCCATATTTAGAAATTTGATTTCAATTTGCATTTTATTAAATTATTTCGATTAGTTTTTGTAGAGAAACAATTTGATGAGATGAGAATAAAAGGATCTCAATCAATGAGAATGCTAGAAGAATTGAAGAATATGATTTTGGACCATTAAAAATTGATTGAGCAGAACCACTCTTCAAACAACTTTCTATTGAGGAATTATTTTTGTAAATATTATAAATATCATATTATAGAATGTATTAGGGGCTTCTCTTCTCTGTAATTATGGAATTATTGAAAGCACTATTGTAATGAGAATTTTAGATTTGTAGTTGAGAGGATATAAAACCTCATATCTGAGGGATTATTGAGGATTTTTCTCTTCGCATTCTGAATTATGTATGATGGGAAGAGCATGCACTATTGGAACTCTTGTTTTAAAAGCAGAAATTCAAAGAATTGTAAAGGACTGTTTGAGACTAGAGCCAGAGAAAAAAAATTCAATAAATTGGTGTTTATAAGACTATTTTTTTAAATACTGATTTCATTTTATGATAGCAAGAATGTGCCATTTTATTCATATTTGTGCACTATTGTGAGTATAAGTAGTTTTCCTCGATTATATGTTATTATTTATCTCTGCTCTTGTGGGTTGAATTATGATTTATGAGTAACTATTTATTGAGAAAGATTTCTTTTAATATTGATTTAACAAATAGTAATATTCTGTGAACTATTTCCTTATATTACTGTTTAATTATTCGAATTACTGATTTAACAATCAATATCAGTTTTTGAACTACTTCCTAAATGTTGTTGGTTAATTATCTAAGTTAAGAGATCTTTGAACAAAATGTGTTTTCGCATTCATAATGTCGGTTAATTAAACTACCTCATTAGCTTGATATTCAGTACAATCCATACATATTTAAATCCAAATCAATATATTTCTCTCGGTTGGGTTAGATATATATCTTCCTAATTGAGATAGGATTAGGAAAATTTTCCTTTGTTCTTGCATTTTATAATAATTTTGCATTTATATTTAATTCTACATTCCTAGAATTCCTCTTCCCAAAGAGGAAAACTTTAGTTGTGGCTTGGTTGGCTCAGCACCAAATCAACTTAAGGATCATGTTCTTTCTTGATCAGCAAGAGCATTGATCTGATGTCTCTTCTCCTTTAATATATGAAAGTCAGATTTTAAGACATTGGAGATGGAAAGAATATCTAGTTTAACCAGTCAAAACCACCATTTCAATGGAAAATGAGCTACTTTAAGGTCCAGACCGAGTGGTCTTCCTTATAGTGTTGTAGACAGATATTTTTGGCCCTCAACAATTTTGGTGCTAGAAGGAGGGCCTGAAGACTTATTGTTTATTCGAGTATTCGTATTCTAACATTTTATATTTATTACAATGGTTCCTCTTGAACTTCCAATTTGGAGTTGTATTTATGGGAGTGTGTCTTCTAATGCTCCACCGTAAATAGCAAGACAATTTTCCAAGGTAAATTTTAATGGTAAGAGGTGTTAGGGTCCCGTAGTTTGCAAGATTGGCAAGAAAAAACACTGCAGGGCCTACATCAAAACCACTTTGGAATCCTAGGATCTAACCCTCCTGGATTCAGAGAGGGATCTCTCTATTTAAGTATTTTCAAAGGATACATATTTAAGGTTTATGATATGATATTAGGCTAGTTATGAAGCATAAGGGTTTTTTTTGTTTGTTTTGGTTGGGTAGGATATCATCAAAATAAAGGAAGTCTTTTGAAGGGTAAAGGTGTGAGCAGGTTGAAAGAATGGTTCAGCTAATAGGATAGGTAAGAGACAGTATCAATCCATTGGGCTATGGAGTCACAAAAGGATATAATTGCACAAAAAGTTTCAAGAATGGTCCATGGGGTAAGTCATGTATATCAAAAGATATTTTTAAGTTGATTTTGTAGTATGGAAAATTAAGAAGTGTGGTGAAAGAAGAAAACATATAAGAAAACAAAGGGCAGCCTAAGATCAGGTAAGGACTTTTAACCTAGCCTGCCTTTGACATACTCTCAAAGGAAAACATTTAAGATAAACAAAGAATAACCTAAGATCAAGCAAGGACTTTTAACCTATCCTAATTTTAGCATACTCTTAAGGGATCTTTTCAAAGCAATTGTTGGAGATAAACTAAAGGACATGGCTAACCATAAATTACTCTAGTTCAACTTTACTTAGCAGACTTTTTAAGAACTTTCAAAGACAATATCTCAAGTTATACTCAGGAAACATGTGCTCACAAACACTTCATTGGTTATACTCTATTGAATTATCCTCAAAGCACAATTAGAAGAAAACATAAATATAAAGCTTATCAGTGACAAACAGGGTACTTTGCAGTAAATCCTATTCTACATTTGTTGTTCTTTATCAGAGAAAGTGGACAGTATGGAAACATAAGAAAAACAACAATTACAGTAAGAAAAACATCACCATTGGCATAGACCAGGATCCCATAAATTAACTTGTATATTTGATGTTCAAACCAGTTATAGTATTCAAGTCCAGTAGGTATTTATAGCTTCAAACTTCTCTTCTCAGCCTATCTTTCTTCAATTACTAATAGAGCTTCAACAGCCTCAGCAACTATTTACATTCAACAAGTATTCAACCAACAACAACAATGAACTCCTCAAATGATATATCTAGGTAAATTAAGGAGGCGGAGTGAAAAGAAGGTATAACTACTCAATTAATATAGAGTAAATGATTGTCGACCTTTGGGAGGCTAAACGGAGAAGATATCTAATGTCTTAACTCTATTAATTGATTTTTTTCATTAAGTTTCATCAACTTCTGATCGGAAAATGGAAGGTACTTGAAAAGGGTGCAAGGTATCCATTTTCGATTATGTAAATGAGTGCAAAAATACTCTAAGTTTAAATCTGAAAATGTGAGAACTTCATATTTCTAATACAGAGATAGACTGTAGGGGAATTTACTGGATATTTCACCTTTCAAAGAAAGGATGAATCCAGAGGCTACCTGGCCCTCTTACAGACTCTGCCTAAAAAAATAATAGAAGTAAACACTCAGATTTAATTAAAATGATCTCGCTTTAAACTTGAAGTTATGCTGAAATTTAGCTTGCAAATGGTGTATGTCTTTTCACTGTTTATGTATCTTAAGTGTAATTGTTTTTGCTGAAAATTAATCATGGATATCAGCAACAATATTCAGCAATATAATATCATAACACAACAGCAATATGATATAGGAGTTCACCCCAACTCTTGGGCTACATCTCCTGGATCAAGCCTCCCAAAATGGGCTTGTCCTCTTGTATTAAAAGCTCTCAAATGCAATACAAGATTATAAGTGTCTCAATAGACAAATATGAATATATAAACTGATTCAGAAGGCAGGAAAAAGCTAATAATGCCTTTTCAAATTCACTAAACAGTGAAAGATTACCATAAACAGTGATTTCTTCATCAATGTCCTGCTGGTGCTTTGAACTTCTCTGCAACTTTTTGGGCTGTATAATTCCTCAAATTCCTTTGAAACCTCCTCCAATGGCTTCAAAATGTCGAAATTATTTGAAATAGAGCTTTGGTTCACCTCAAACTGATAACCACAACTCCAAACAACTCAAAACCCAAAATGGCCCTAGTGGCTCAAAAAGCTTCTCCGAAGCTACACAGGCTGAAAATGAGCTCCAATGGCTCTGAAACCTATGCCATTGAGTCCAAAATGCTGAGAACATATGAAATCAAAAAAAAATTCGTTCAAAAAGGTTGAGTAATGAGAAATTTATGACCAAAACAACTTTGCCCCAATTTCCTCCACTAAATGTGGGGCAACTACGAGTTAACTCCACTAAAAGTGGAAGTCCGCCTAAATTTGGGAGCGCCTCCAGAATCTCCGCCATATTAAACTCCACTTAACTGAATTTTAATTAAATATTAAACTTGAGATTAGGCTCCTTAAGCGCTCTTAACATTAAGCTCCCACACTGGTCATATGATGAGGTTCCATGGGAGGAGGGTTGGCCCCTTCGTGCTCCGCCGGACCCACTCCACTAAAAGTGCAATAACTTCTTCATACAGTGTCTGTTTTTCAAACCGTTTGCGGCGCCGGAATCAGGAAGATGAGACCCATGCAACCATATTGGTTTCAATCAATTTTGAGAAATTTTATTTTTGAGCTTTTTCCCAAGCTCAGATTTGAGCTCCTGATCACACCTCCCAAATGAGAGGCTTTTGGTCCCCAAAAGCTTACTGAAATGCTGAACTGATTTGTAGTACAGAAAATGAGAGAATGAACATCCTCTTCTCTTCAGCCCTTCAAAAATTTTGCCTTGAAAAGCAAATGAAATTGAACCACAAATGGAAAGAATTTGACATTTCCCTTCCTGAATGCGCTTGTCCACAACTGTCCGCAACTGACCTTCTTGAACTCACACAGAAATTTCTGGCGAGAAATTTATAGAGTGAAACTATACAACGCAGCCTTGATCAATGATCTAAGGTGGCTCAAAACAAAAAAGATTTTATAGCATAAAATACATGCATACATCCGAAATTTGCATATGTACAAAAGGAGTATGTCTTACTGTGTCAAGAAGTCCATCCACTTCTCACCAAGCCACTTCCATGGCGACTTTTGCTGCTGCAACTTTTCCTCATGTGAAACTTCCCTTTCCACATCAATAATGGAATATGAGGTTCCACCTTCGCCAATATTTTTGTCCTCTTGCTGCATGTGCGTGGGACGACGAGTTGGATGCAAAGTCCAACAATGAGAGACAACATGTCCCTTCTTTTGGCAAAAAGTGCAAATCATATGCACATTATTTGAAGGTAGTCTTTGCTTCATCTGCTTCTTGTGTGCCTTCTTCCTCATCCAGCATCTCGAAACATGATGGTTAAATCGACCACAATATGTACAAGAAATCCTCTTATGCTGCTTTGCATGCTTGCCATAAGCTGCATGTCTACCATCTTCTTGCTGCAACAAAGGCTTCAAACAATGGTAAGGAAGATTGTCATCATGACATTGATGTAATTGAGAACTTGGGAGAAATGTTCTCTTCAAATTTGCATCACATTCTTGAATGCATGTGCTCAAAGCTTCGCCATTAAGTTGCTCATAGCCAAGACCAATATTCTTGGGACGCTCCACAACACAAATAGGCTCAACAATGCCTTGTGCATGCTTGCCCAAACCTTTGCCTTCTTGATAGCCCATCTTCAACATCAATTTGGACCCAATACCTCTTGTATGTCGTTCAAAAGAACCAACACACTTTTCAATAGAGGAAACTGAAGACAAATCAAAATGATTTACCTCATGATTTATATCCTGAAGAGGAGGTATTTTCTTGGACAAAGCTTCTTGAGCTTGAAGAAGCTGCAACTCCATATCATGCAGTCTTTGAAGAATGGTTTCTTTCTCTTCCTGCATAGCTAGCAATTGTGCACGAAGTTGAACACTTTCCCTTTGATCCTCAAGGAGAATCTGCACCATGTCCTTCACCTTAAAGAACTCATTCTTCATGTCATCATTGAAGAATCTCGTGAAGGAGGAAAATTCACTTGTAGCAGAAGTTGACATTATGTAAATGGTCAAAACAACCAAAAGGAACTTCCAAAGAAAAGTCCTCAAAGCTTTCAAACAAACGACAAGCTTTTGACCAAATGCCTTCAACTCTTGGAGAGGGTTAACACCAGCTATCCCAAAATGATCTCAAGCAAACTCATGCACACAATAAAACAGTCAAGGTTGATTGCACAAATGCTCAAAATATAAAATAAACCAGAGATTGACTGAAGTAGCATTTATCTACTACGCAATTGTATAACAAAAGCGGTTCGAAGGCTTCCTGGCTTGCTTCAGACTCTGTCTATAGTTTATATAACTTTTCCTAGAGCATATAAACAGCAAAAACCTGCTCTGATACCATCTGATCTGAAAATGGAAGGTACTTGAAAAGGGAGCAAGGTATCCATTTTCAATTATGTAAATGAGTGCAAAAATACTTTAAGTTTAAATCTGAAAATGTGAGAACTTCATATTTCTAATACAGAGATAGACTGTAGGGGAATTTACCGGATATTTCACCTTTCAAAGAAAGGATGAATCCAGAGGCTACCTGGCCCTCTTACAGACTCTTCCTAAAGAAATAATAGAAGTAAACACTCAGATTTAATTAAAATGATCTTGCTTTAAACTTGACGTTATGTGGAAATTTAGCTTGCAAATGGTGTATGTCTTTTCACTGTTTATGTATCTTAAGTGTAATTGTTTTTGCTGAAAATTAACATGGGTATCAGCAACAATATTCAGCAATATAATATCAAAACACAACAGCAATATAATATAGGAGTTCACCCCAACTCTTGGGCTACATCTCTTGGATCAAGCCTCCCAAAATGGGCTTGTCCTCTTGTATTAAAAGCTCTCAAATGAAATACAAGATTATAAGTGTCTCAATAGACAAATCTGAATATATAAACTGATTCAGAAGACATGAAAAATATAAGAATGCCTTTTCAAATTCACTAAACAGTGAAAGATTACCATAAACAGTGATTTCTTCATCAATGTCCTGCTGTTTCTTTGAACTTCTCTGCAACTTTTCGGGCTGTAGAAGTCCTCAAATTCCTCTAACACCTCTTCCAATGGCTTCATAAGGTCGAAATTATCTGAAATAGAGCTTTGGTTCACCTCAAACTGATAACCACAACTCAAAATAACTCCAAACCCAAAATGGCCCTAGTGGCTTAAAAAGCTTCTCCGAAGCTAAATAGGCTGAAAATGAGCTCCAATGGATCTGAAACCTATGCCATTGAGTCCAAAATGCTGAGAAAATATGAAATCAAAAACAATTTCATTCAAAAAGGTTGAGTAATGAGAAATTTATGACCAAAACAACTTTGCCCCAATTTCCTCCACTAAATGTGGGGCAACTGCCAGTTAACTCCACTAAAAGTGGAAGTCCACCTAAATTTGGGAGCGCCTCCAGAATCTCCGCCATATTAAAATCCACTTAACTGAAGCTTAATTAAATATTAAACTTTATATTAGTCTCCTTAAGCGCTCTTAACATTAAGCTCCCACACTGGTCATATGATGAGGTTCCATGGGAGGAGGGCTGGCCCCTCCGTGCTCCGCCGGACCCACTCCACTAAAAGTGCAATAACTTCTTCATACGGTGTCCATTTTTCGAACCGTTTGTGACGTTGGAATTAGGAAGACGAGACCTATGCAACCATATTAGGTTCAATCACCTGATATGTCCTCGTTTTTAGCTTTTTTCCAAGCCTGGACATTCGAGTTCTCGATCACACTCAATAGGAGGCTTTTGACCCCAAAAGCTTACCGAAATGTTGAACCGATTTGTAGTACGTAAAATGAGAGAATGAACATCCTCTTTTCTTCTACCCTCTGTACTTACTTGAACTCATACGCAATTTGGTGAATTGATAGAAAGAGTCCATAACGCAATGATCAATGATCTAAGGTGGCTCAAAACAAACAAGATATTACAGCATAAAATACATGCATACATCTGAAATTTGCATATGTACAAACGGAGTATGTATTACCGTGTCAAGAAGTCCATCCACTTCTCACCAAGCCAATTCCATGGTGATTTTTGCTGCTGCAACTTTTCCTCATGTGAAACTTCCATTTCCACATCAATAATGGAATCTGTGGATTCGCCTTCGCCAAGCTTCTTATCCTCTTGCTGCATGTGTGTGGGATGACGAGTTGGATGCAAAGTCCAACAATGAGTGACAACATGTCCCTTCTTTTGGAAAAAAGTGAAAATCTTATGCACCTTCTTTGAAGGTAGTCTTTTCTTCATCTGCTTCATGTGTGCTTTCTTCCTTATCCAGCATCTCGAAACATGATGGTTAAATCGACCACAATATGTACAAGAAATCCTCTTATGCTGCTTTGCATGCTTGCCATAAGCTGCATGTCTACCATCTTCTTGCTGCAACAAAGGCTTCAAACAATGGTAAGGAAGATTGTCATCATGACATTGATGTAATTGAGAACTTGGGAGAAATGTTCTCTTCAAATTTGCATCACATTTTTGAATGCATGTGCTCAAAGCTTCGCCATTAAGCTGCTCATAGCCAAGACCAATATTCTTGGGATGCTCCACAACACAAATAGGCTCAACAATGCCTTGTGCATGCTTGCCCAAACCTTTGCCTTCTTGATAGCCCATCTTCAACATCAATTTGGACCCAATACCTCTTGTGTGCCTTTCAAACGAACCAACACACTTTTCAATAGAGGAAACTGAAGACAAATCAGACTGATTTACCTCATGATTTACATCCTGAAGATGAGGTATTTTCTTGGACAAAGCTTCTTGAGCTTGAAGAAGTTGCAACTCCATATCATGCAATCTTTGAAGAATGACTTCTTTCTCTTCCCGCATAGCTAGAAATTGTGCACGAAGTTGAACGCTTTCCCTTTGATCCTCAAGGAGAATCTGCACCATGTCCTTCACCTTAAAGAACTCATTCTTCATGTCATCATTGAAGAATCTCGTGAAGGAGGAAAATTCACTTGTAGCAGAAGTTGACATTATGTAAATGGTCAAAACAACCAAAAGGAACTTCCAAAGAAAAGTCCTCAAAGCTTTCAAACAAACGACAAGCTTTTGACCAAATGCCTTCAACTCTTGGAGAGGGTTAACACCAGCTATCCCAAAATGATCTCAAGCAAACTCATGCACACAATAAAACAGTCAAGGTTGATTTCACAAATGCTCAAAATATAAACTAAACCAGAGATTGACTGAAGTAGCATTTATCTACTACGCAATTGTATAACAAAAGCGGTTCGAAGGCTTCCTGGCTTGCTTCAGACTCTGTCTATAGTTTATATAACTTTTCCTAGAGCATATAAACAGCAAAAACCTGCTCTGATACCATCTGATCTGAAAATGGAAGGTACTTGAAAAGGGTGCAAGGTATCCATTTTCAATTATGTAAATGAGTGCAAAAATACTCTAAGTTTAAATCTGAAAATGTGAGAACTTCATATTTCTAATACAGAGATGGACTGTAGGGGCATTTACCGGATATTTCACCTTTCAAAGAAAGGATGAATCCAGAGGCTACCTGGCCCTCTTACAGACTCTGCCTAAAGAAATATTAGAAGTAAAACAATCAGATTTAATTAAAATGATCTTGCTTTAAACTTGACATTATGCGGAAATTTAGCTTGCAAATGGTGTATGTCTTTTCACTGTTTATGTATCTTAAGTGTAATTGTTTTTGCTGAAACTTAACATGGGTATCAGCAACAATATTCAGCAATATAATATCAAAACACAACAGCAATATGATATAGGATTTCACCCCAACTCTTGGGCTACATCTCCTGGATCAAGCCTCCCAAAATGGGCTTGTCCTCTTGTATTAAAAGCTCTCAAATGCAATACAATATTATAAGTGTCTCAATAGACAAATATGAATATATAAACTGATTCAGAAGGCAGGAAAAAGCTAAGAATTCCTTTTCAAATTCACTAAACAGTGAAAGATTACCATAAACAGTGATCTCTTCATCAATGTCCTGCTGGTGCTTTGAACTTCTCTGCAACTTTTCGGGCTGTAGAAGTCCTCAAATGCCTCTGAAACCTCTTCCAATGGCTTCAAAAGGTCAAAATTATCTTAAATAGAGCTTTGGTTCACCTCAAACTGATAACCACAACTCAAAATAACTCCAAACCCAAAATGGCCCTAGTGGCTCAAAAAGCTTCTCCAAAGCTAAAAAGGCTGAAAATAAGCTCCAATGGCTCTAAAACCTATTCCATTGAGTCCCAAATGCTGAGAACATACAAAATCAAAAACAAATTCGTTCAAAAAGGTTGAGTAATGAGAAAGTTATGACCAAAACAACTTTGCCCCAATTTCCTCCACTAAATGTGGGGCAAGTGCTAGTTAACTCCACTAAAAGTGGAAGTCCGCCTAAATTTGGGAGCGCCTCCAGAATCTCTGCCATATTAAACTCCACTTAACTAAAGTTTAATTAAATATTAAACTTGAGATTAGGCTCCTTTAAGCGCTCTTAACATTAAGCTCCCACACTGGTCATATGATGAGGTTCCATGGGAGGAGGGCTGGCCCCTCCGTGCTCCGCCGGACCCACTCCACTAAAAGTGCAATAAATTCTTCATACGGTGTTCGTTTTTCGAACCGTTTGTGGCACCAGAATCAGGAAGATGAGTCCTATGCAACCATCTTGGTTTAAATCAATTTTGAGAACTTTCATTTTTGATCTTTTTCCCAAGCTCAGATTTGAGCTCCTGATCAACTTTAGTCACTTTTGTTGACTTTAGAGGCTTTTGGTAGGCTGAAAATTACTTTCCGAGCTGTCTTTGGAAATATCTCTGACTTTTCATTAACTTTGCATTCTTTTGAGGAAAATAAACTTGTAGGTGGAATTTCTGAGGATTAATTCCCTCACTGATGTGGCATTTGGAGGATTTTCTTACTGATCTGTCTGTTTTGTGGCTTTAAACATTGATTAGGCCTTTGATATGTGTTAGGCCTCCTTTAATCATCTTTCGAGCTTTGTCCTTTATTGATTTTTTTAAATTTTGTTCACATTCTCTCTCTTTATCCTTAATCACCTTTTTCACCTTTATCCTTTGATTTAGCTTTTAACCCTTTGTCTCTAATCTTCATTTCAATGTATGTATGTAAGGTTATTTTATGCACTGGAGGGTTTACTATGTAACTGATGTCCACGAAACACTGATCAACCTTGAAATTCAACCCTTTTTTTCCTTTTCTTCGATTTTGGGCCTTTTTGGATCACCATCCAAGGCCATATCACTATAACTTGATTGTGGGACAACTTTTATGGCTTATCCGCCATTAAACCAACAAAAAACCATGAAAATATTATAAAAATTTGTGAATGGGGCTATAACTGCTTCAGAGGGCTCGGCAGAGGGCGAAAGGGTAGTGCAGAGGCAAGGGAGCATGTCTATGGGGGTTCCATGGTCAAAACCATAAGAAACAGGGTTTAAATCTGCTTATGGCATGAAAATATGGATAGGCGGTTTTGTAGAAAACTATAGGTGGTTTTCGGATAGAGATTAGGCGGTAAGTGGTAATGAGTGGGGGGAATGCGATACATGTTAATGGCCGACACGCATGCTCCTGAAAACCATTGTTTTCACTTTGAAAACACACGATCAATTATTTTGGAGAAACGAACGCGAAATTGAATGTTAACCGTCCGATTTGGGGGAGGCTAGATCCACCGCTGCAAGCGAGCGTGACAAATGGAAAGATGTGCGATGATGGGGTGGTGGGACCTGATGATTGCGTCAGCTATTTTGTCGTGGAGTGGGCTTATTTTTTTGGAGGGTGGAATGATGGGAAATAACGGTGGTCGTTGGACCAGAGGTGATCAACGACAGAGATCACTCCAAGGAAAAAAAGACGAGGGAATGGTCAAGAGGAAAGATAAGGGGGGGGGGGGGGAGGAGCATTATAGCCGTTAGATCTGTATGATCAACGGTTAGGATTAGAAGAAAAATGATGAAAGAGCCCCAATGCGGTTGGGTGGCACCGGTGGGATTATAAAGGAAATTGAGCGATGGTCGTCGGATCTAGATTAGATCGACAGTGGAGAGCAAGTGCGGGGGTGACGGAGGGTACGACAGGATCCCTTCGGCGGGGTGCCTCTGCAGTGAATGGAGAAATACTGGCCGTCAGATCGGGAAAAAATCAACGGTGGAGATGGACTGCGGGGGGACTGGGGAGTACGGGCCACCTTGGTCGGGTGTCGGTGCAGTGAAACTGAGCCGTTGATTTAGGAGGAATGGAAGGTGAGGATTAACTTGGTGGATCGGAAATTGGTGGAGAAGAGGTTTCGGGAAGGAGGACTTTGGAATTGCGATGTGCTGATGGTTGATGGGAGAAATAGGTGCGATGGACGGAGGACCGTTGGATCGAGATGGAGATCAACGGTGGAGATTTACTTGGGGGATCGGGTCAGGGGACAAGGGAACTGGGAAGTTGCGATGTGCCGATGCGATGAAGTGCCGACAGAGTGATACGATGGTGAAGTGCGATGGCTGTCAGATCTTGTGGATGTACGGTCCAGATCATATCGAAGGATCGACACATCGATGGAGTAGGGGTATCGGAACAAAGGAACTGCGATTGCCAAAGTGCTCAGTCACGGAGCGCGGTCCTATGGCAGAAAAAGGGGCTCGGTCTTAATCGAAAGGGGCTTAAGGCTTTAGATTTTAAAATGAAGGATTTGGACAGAAAATGAAGGTTTTTGAGGATTTTAGGAGTTTTTGATTGGGGGAAAAAAAGGTTTTAAACTAGAATAAAGGGATTTTATCAGGTTCAAAGGGGATTTTGAAGGAAAATAAAGGGATTTTATCAGGTTCAAAGGGGATTTTGAAGGAAAATAAAGGGTAAAAATGGGTAAACTGGGTGAAATGAAGGGGTTTTTAGAGGGGTTTTCCAAAGGAAAAAAATGATGGAAAATGGGTCTGAAAACAGTCTTTTTTATAACAGCAGGGCTTTTATTTGAAGGTTTTGAAGTGAAGATATCAGTGGAATGGATCTTTTGGACAAGGAACACAACAATGCTTCAAGAACTCACAATTTTTCTTCAAAACTTGTTTCTTGAAGACTAAAGACCTGTTTTAGCCATCATCGGTTATGACAAAATTTTATTGATGGCTAACAGTGGCTCCACTTGGGGATGGTAGCTCCTTGGAGGTGTCAAGAACCTCATAGATTTATCTCTGGAATGTAGATATATGCTTTTCACTGTGACAACCTTTTCTTCTTTGATCATGCTGCTTAACAAAGATGATCAGTACTACATCAAACAGAATAATTCATTCCCCAAACAACTACCTACACAACCTACTTTCCTAACATTTTTTTCTTCATAAGGTGCACTTGGACTTGCAAACCTTTTGACATCAACATTTTATTATTTAATTGAAAGAAAAAAACTAACCTAAATCTACCCTTATTTCTTCCATGAGTTCAGATTAAACAATTGAACTCATTAATTCTCTACCTAAGCTATTATCTGCCAAGATTAAACAATCTCACAGATCTTATTCTCTATATTCTAAAATAGAAATTTAAATACAAACAAACCAGGATTAAGATGTCTGATTTGTTGTAAGACTGTGGCATAAAAACAAGCTGCACATAGACTGAAATTTATAGAAATTTAAAACAAAATTGTGAATGCATAAGATTTGAAAATTATGAATATCCTTCCTTCTTTCTTCCAGCTCTAGTTTTGATCTTTTTAGAGCTATTCTTCTTCTTTACCTAGTTCATGTTTTCAGAATGTTAGAAACAATTCATTTTCTTCTCTTTGGCTCAAGTTTTGATCTTATTAGAGCCATTTCTTTCTATCCTAATCTAGTCTACTAATAAGCTAAGATTAAACAATTTGGCAAATCTGATTCACTAACCTATCAGCAGTAAATTGAAATCTATCTAGTCATGATTAGGTTGTATGACTAAATAGTAGTGCTCTTTTTTGGTAGTGGCATTTAAGCTTGCACACTTTCAGGGTTTCCTTTCTTTTTTGGTATGGGGTTGTACCTTTCTTCTTTTATTTCTGCCATCTTTTTCTATTTTTCTATTGTTTTTGTATTTTTTCATTTTCAAATTCAAAAGTAATGTTATATACAATGAAAATGAAAAGCTCTAAAGTAGGATATATTAACAAAAATAATGTTTGAGCATCTTGCCATTGACAGGACCTCCAAAATATTCAGCTCTATCCAATTCTTGCAGAAAGAATGCATTGTTTCCAACAGCAGATTGAATAAGATAAGGGCCTTGCCATAAATTATCAAATTTTCAATGTTTTCCCTTATCTTCTCTCCTTGAATCCCATTTCAATACTTTGCCACCAATTTTAAAGTCACTTTCCTTTGTTCTTTTGTCAAACAACTTCTTGATGTTTTCTTGTAGTTGTTGTGCTCTGATGTATACTTCTTCCCTAGTTTTTTGTAGATGTATAGTCTGGTGTATTCTTCTTGTCATATCATCATCTTCATACTGTACTTATTAGATCAACTTCATCACTGGCACTCCTAAACTAGTTGGAAATACTGCATCTGTTCCATAAACTAGTTGGTAAGGAGACATCCCAATTGACTTTTTAACTATCAATATGTCTGCCCATAACGTATGTACTAGCTTATTGTGCCATAATCTTTTGTTTTCTTCCAGCAACTTCTTTATTATATTCACCAAAATTTTATTTGAGGATTCTGCCAACTCATTACCTTGAGGTTAATAAGTTGTAGAATGACCCAATATAATCTACTATTTATGATAGAATTTCACCATATTTTTATATCCAAATGTAGCAGCATTGTCAGTTATGATCTTTCTAGGACAGCCAAATCTAGACAGTATATGGTTTTCAAGGAATAAAATGATAATTGAGTCTATGGCATTCCTAGAGGGCATGGATTCTATCCATTTGGAAAAATAGTCTGTTGCTGTGAGGATCCATCTATGCTGGGCAGATGAGGGAGGATGGATTTCCCCAATGAAGTCTAGACCCCACTGCTGAAAAGGAGCTTCAACATTGATTGGTTGCAGAGGTAAGGGAAGGAGATTTCTTTTGCCTTCAAAGATTTGGCATTTGTGACAGGCAATAATCATTTTGTGCATATCTTGAAAGAGAGTGGGCTAGTAGTAACTAGCTCTAAGGATTTTGTTAGCAGTTGACTTCTAGTAGAGGTGGCCTCCACATTCTCCTTCATGAAACTCGTGCTGATGTTATTTACATCATTCTCAGGAAAACATTTAAGGAATAATCCACTAGCATTTTTCCAATATAAACATTGATTCAAAATGCCGTAATTTATAGCTTTCAACTTTAAGAATCTTGCATTTGGTTTAGACAAACCAGGAGGAACATTTAGGTTGAGCAACACATACAAAATATCAGCATACCAAGATGAATTCAGAAAATGATCTTCAATAATTGAAGTTGTCAACTCCTCCTGTTCATCTAATGCATTAAACATGTTTATATCAAGAGCTTGAAAGTCGGATTCAGCCATAAGTTTTTCCAATCCTTGACCTTTTATGAGCTTATTGGGCTTGATTTCTAAGTCATATTCTAAAATTACAGCAATCCACTTTCCTCTTTTTCCATTTGGATCTTGGGTCAATATGTCTTTTACAACTGAATTAGGCACAAATTCTATAACGTGGGAATGTAAAATGTAAACTATGAAGTCTTTTAAGGCTTTTATCAAGGCAAAGGCTTGTTTTTCCATTATATTGTACTTCAGAGGTACATCTCTTAATGCCTTACTGAAAAATGCAATTGGTTGCTCTTGTCCCTTCAAGTTTTTCTATAATAGGACAACAACTACTGTGTGCTCTGATGCAAATGAAAAGATGAAGAAATCTTTTGTAAAATCAGGACTAATGAGAACTGATGTTTTGGTAAGTTCTTATTTTACCATCTCAAATGATTTCTTTGCTTCTAAGGTCCATTTAACTCCTTCTCTCTTAAGCATATTTGTCATGATTCTAAGGAGTTTAGCTTGATTGGGTATGAACCTTCTCAAGAAATTAATCTTCCCAATGAAAGATTGAAGTTCCTTGATGTTTCTAGGATGGTTTATTTGCAATATACCATTGATCCTCTTTGGGTCTATCCTTATTCCCTCTTCTGATATGATATGTCCCAAAATTTTACCTTCTTGGATACCAAACAATGTTTTCTTTGGATTTAGAGATAACCCATATTTTCTGTATTTCTCAAAGACTTTTCTCAAGTGTATTTGGTGTTTTTCATATGTTTTAGAATAGACAATGATATCATCAAAGTAAATCACGATGAAGTAACCTATTTTTTCTGAGAATGCTATATCCATGGCTCTCTGAAATGTGGCACCAGCATTCATTAAACCAAAGGAAATTTTCAAATACATGAAAGTACCCCAAGGAGTAGTAAAGGTTGTTTTAAGTTGATCATCAGGACGTACCAATATATGATTGTAACCTGATAAGCCATCTAGCAAAGAAATTCTTCTAGAACCAACTACCCTTTATAAGATATGGTCCATTTTAGGCAAGGGATAGTTGTCCTTTAATGAGGCTTTGTTTAAGTTTCTAAATTCAATGAAAAGCCTTATTTCTCCTATTTTCTTCCTGACTGATACAAGATTAGATACCCAATCTAAGTATCTAACAGAGACTATAATTCCAAAATCATACATTTTTATAATTTCTTTCTCTACCAGAGGTAATTGAACAAGGTTGATTCTGTGCAATTTTTGTTTAAAAGGCTTCTGGTTTTATTTGAGGGGTATCTTATGCTAGATTATTTCTGTATCATATGATTTCAAATCTTCATAACTCCATGCAAATACATCAGAAAATTCTCTGAAAAGCTCAATGTATTTCAGTTTGATGTGAGCTGGCAGTTTTTTAGACAGCTTGATCATTTTGGGCTTTTCCTCACTGCCTATGTTGCATTCTTCCACTTCAGCTTCAATATGTTCTAGTTTTGGATTTTTGGCAACATCATTCCAGTCAAACAATTCTTCTAATGGGACCAGTCCTTTTGGCAAACTTTGATTTTTATATTGTAGCACTTCTAAGTCTTATTTTTCTAACTCTGTGCTATTTTCTGTTGTATGTTTGGGTTCATGGGTTAACAGATTTATTTCAGCAATCTCAGGAGAATTTTCTTCTTCAAAAAGTGGGTTTTCTTCAGTAGGAAAGTCTTGTTCATACTCTGAATCTGAGTTTGGTATTTCAAATTCATTTTTGGACTGTAGGAAGTCTTCTATTTGTTTATCTCTTTCAAAAACTTTCCAGTATTTTTCATTATCTGGTATAGCTGGTCTATATTTCACTTTGATGGTGTATTGTTTGCTTTCATATGGTCTTGGACAAGTACTAGCAACAAAGGCTAATCCATTGGCAAGAATGTTTTGGTTCCTTGGGACAAAGGTAAGTTGGAATTCAACAAATGTTTTTAACAATTCCATGACATCATCTCTATGGCCTCTAATTATGGGATTTTTAGCAGTATATTCCCCATTTACTTGCCTAATTATCAATTCTGAATCCCCATGAACTGTTATTCTTTTGGCCCCTAATTTTTTCAATAAATTCAGGCCTAAAAGGAGAGCTTCATACTCTGCTATGTTATTTGTGCATTGGAAGTTTAATCTATAGGAATGACCCTCAGCATGATTGTTTTCAGTGATATGCACCCATATACCTACTCCTACACTAGTTTTAGAGCAAGACCCATCAAAACTCATACTCCAAAGAGGAGTGTTTTCATATTTTTCATTTATTTCATTGTTGTCCTCTTTGTTTTATATTCCTAATCTGTCATTGTGTTGTTCCTGTAGGTCTGCACTATGTTGAATTTTGTTTTGTTCTCAAGATTTTCAATGTTTTGAGGTTTTATTCTTTGATTTTCATGATCTGCACTATATTTATGATTTTTTTGGACCTCAAGACCTTCAATTTGTTTGCTGTGAATTTTTGAGTTTGCAAACTGATCTGATGATTTTTCCTTTCTCTCCTTTTCCTCTATGGCTGCCACTATGTTTGGATGTGGAGTGACCACTATATTGGGTGATGTTTCATTAACTAACTCTTGCTCATTAGGAATTTCATCATTGTAAAGAATGAATGAGTCAAAGTCAGTGTGTATGGAATAGAGAGGAGAGTTTTCTAGTCTTTCTTGGTTACTCACCATGTATTTCATGTGTGTTTCCCTATAGAGTCTTCTAGGTTGACTGAAGACAGGGATGGTGGCATAAGTCATATCCATCGACATAGTACCTTGCAACTTAGCACCCCATGATCTTGAAAGAAGCATGCCATATTTGGGGGGTATATTAGCCACTACAATGTCCATCACTAAGCTTTTAGCTGGGATTTGAGCTAAGTTAATACAAAGATGTTTTATAAGGCCTAGGCATCTCACTCTGATTGAATCAAAGGAATATAAATCTTTATAAGGTCTGGTTACATCAAGGCCTAATATTTCCATTATTACTTTGGGCATGAGGTTATGTGATGCTCCTGAATCAAGCATGGCATTGTGCAAAATATTATCATGGATGTTCAAACTGATGTAGAATGGAGGGGTAGTTCATTCTTGAAATTCTCCTTCAATCATAGGACCAAACAGAAGCTCTGGTGTATCATCATTCAAGTTAACAGTATCATGAATATCTTCTATGTTCAAAGCTTTCAAAACTTGGCATCTATATACATTGTGAGTGACCAACTCAGTGAGAGGGATAGAGATTTTGATTTTAGAAATTTCATTCTCTAGGCTAAAGGGAATCTGATTTTTCAAAATGTTTGATTTAGTCTTCTTAGTCACTGATTCATCAACAAAATCAGCTTGTTGATTTCTACTATTTACAGCAATCAAAATGGTTTTTTCAGGGGCATTAGCTGAAATTATAGTGCTACTAGGGTCACCACTCTATCTTTCATTTATTTGGGTGTTTTTTCCCTTTTTGGATCAGAACTTTCAGCCACTGTTTTATGGTTTTCTGTTGTCTTTTTGGAAGTATTTACAGGGTTGTTTTTGGTAGAATTATCAGAGGTTTTCTTTTTGGGAGTTTCTGGGTTATTTTTAATTCTTAGGTCATATTGTTTGGGCGCTCCTATGATGGCATTTTTGAAATTTTGTTCACAGTATTCAGTTTCTAGTCTTCTATCATCATAGGGTGTATATAGACCTTGTTTTCTTTCATGTAGGAAATCAGAATCCTCATTGGTTACTCCCAACATGTTTATGTTATCATCCTCTGTTTGTTCATTTGTTTCTCCATCCTCATTAACATAATTTTCTTGAAAAGGAGGTCTGATCTGTTGATCATCATCTCTTTGTCTGTTCTGAGGTTGATTTCTCCTAAAGTTCTGATTTTGATTCTGGGATTGGTTTCTATTTTGAGGAGCTGATTGATTTTATCTATATTTTTCTTTTTCATATATGATCATCCTCTCCATTAACTTCTCCATCATCCTTTCCATTTTTGATTCAGATGTGGAAGGTGCAGCTTCATCACTATATGATACCCTCTACTCAGTCTTCATTCTAGCTCTCTTCTCAATCAGATTTTCTTCCACACTAAGAGCTCCCTTCTTCATGTCTTATAAAGTTAAGGGATCCCTTTCTCTTAGCTGATAGGCTATTTCGGGATCAAATCCTTCAGGGAATTTGGCCAAAGCTGAGCCTTGTGGAGGTTTCAAATATGGGGGTAGTGCGTTATAAACACTATTGAATGTAGTGAAATAATTTTGAACACTTTCCCTAGTGTTTCTCTTGAGGTTGTTGTAATTTGAAAGTATTTGGAGAGGGTTCTTCCTAATTTCCCATTTTTTTTATGAATTTTTGATGTAAAGAAGGGAGATAATTTATACTATTTGGAGTTAAACCCTTAAACCATTTCTTGGCCTCTCCTCCTAAAATTTGGGCAAAGATTCTCATCTTAATGGTATCATCTTATATTTCCATATAATCAAAGGAATCATTCACCTTGTCTACGTGCGGTTGAGCAGTAGTGAGTTCATTTCCGGTGAAATGGGGAATTTTTGACTGATATTCCTATGGCAAATTAGCTAAAGGTAAAGGAAGGACTAGAGGAGCATACCTATTGCCATGATAGGAATTTGTGGAAAAAATGGGGTGTTTACAAGTGGAGGGTTTATGAAAGGAGGGGGAGGATGGAATGGAGTAGTTTGAATAGTGGGTGTATGAATAAAAAAAGTACTTGGACCAGCAAGAGACTGTTGAGTAGATCTAGGATGAGAGAATCCAAAGTTATGAATGGAATGCAAATCAGGTGGGGTGGTTTCTCTGCTATAAGTATGTGCACCACTATGTTGGGGTGAGTGTGGAGGCTCAAAGTATATATGATCTATATCACTAAGTGACTTAGTTCTAGATGTGTTTCTTATGAATGGTAAGTCAACTTGTGTATCTTGCAGAGCTGAGATATTTTTAGGGACAAAATTAGCTCTATGAATTGGTTTGACAACAGTTGAAATCTTGGATTTAGGAGATTTCCTAAGGATACTTTCTAGATTATCAAATATCTCAGGAGGATCTGGGTCAGGATAGGCTCTAGTATAAATTCTTCTAGAAGCCAGTATGTGGTGTTTTTAGACCTAATGATGAGAAAAGTTTAGCCAAGTATGACAATCTTTTAAAATCTAACTAATATTTTTCAAAGAAAACTCAATCCTCAAAGTCTTCTTAACTAGGTTTGAATGATGTTTGAAGGATAAAAGAATTTCCCAGTGGAGTCTTAGGAAAAACTAGTGGGGTCAGCAGGCCTACTGAATACCAAAGGAGTTGTCAGGTGAAGGATTTTTACTTGTTTTAAAGGTTTGGTTGTTGTTCACCATCAAAAATAAATAATAACCAGTCTTGGTGACACTTGTCTCATTTAGGAATAGGGGCTCATTGAGTTTTGAAGTTATCTATTACTCAATATTCTCCCCAGTATGGTCACCACTATGTTAGGCCTCCTGTAGTTGGCAATATTGGCAAGAAAAAACACTGCAGGGCCTACATCAGAACCACTTTGGAATCCTAGGATCTAGCCCTCCTGGATTCAGAGAGGGATCTCTATATTTAAGTATTTTCAAAGGAAATATATTTAAGGCTTATGATATGATATTAGGTTAATTATGAAGCACAAGGGTTTTGTTTGTTTGTTTTGGTTGTGTAGGATATCATCAAAATAAAGGAAGTCTTTTGAAGGGTAAAGGTGTGAGCAGGTTGAAAGAATGGTTCAATTGATAGGATAGGTAAGAGACAATATCAATCCATTGGGCTATGGCATCACAAAAGGATTTAATTGCACAACAAGTTTCAAGAATGGTCAATGGGGCAAGTCATCTATATCAAAATATCTTCTTAAGTTGATTTTGTGATATGGAACATTAAGAAGTGTTTTGAAAGAAGCAAACATATAAGAAAACAAAGGGCAACCTAAGATCAGGTAAGGACTTTCAACCTAGCCTGCCTTTGACATAATCTCAAAGGAAAACATTTAATATAAACAAAGAATAGCCTAAGATCAAGTAACGACTTTTAACCTACCCTACTTTCAGCATACTCTTAAGGGATCTTTTCAAAGAAACTGTTGGAGATAAACTAGAGGAAAGGGCTAACCATAAACTACTCTAGTTCAACTTTACTTAGCATAATTTTCAAGAACATTCAAAGACAATATCTCAAGTTATACTCAGGAAACATGGGCTCACCAACACTTCACTGGTTATACTCTATTGAATTATCCTCAAAGCGCAATTAGAAGAAAACATAAAGATAAAGCTTATCAATGAGAAATAGGGTACTTTGTAGTAAATCCTAATCTATATTTTCTGTTCCTTATCAGAGAAAGTGGACAGTATGGAAACATAAGAAAAAAATCAATTACAGTAAGAAAAACATCACCATTGACATAGACCAGGATCCCATAAATCATATTGTATATTTGATGTTCAAACCAGTTACAATCTTCAAGTCTAGTAGGTCTTTACAGCTTCAAACTTCTCTTCTCAGCCTATCTTTCTTTAATTACTAACAGAGCTTCAGCAACCTTAGCAACTATTTACATTCAACAAGTATTCAACCAAAAACAACAATGAACTCATCATATGATATATATAGGTAAATTAAGGAGGTGGAGTGAAAATAAGGTCTAACTACTCAATTAATACAGAGTAAATGCTTCTAGACCTTTGGGAGGCCAAACGGAGAAGATATCTAATGTCTTAACTCTGTTAATTGATTTTTTTCATTAAGTTTCATCCACTTCAGTCACTTTTTTTGACTTTTGAGGCTTCTGGTAGGCCGACAATTACTTTCTAAGCTGTCTTTGGAAATATCTCTGATTGTGCATTAACTTTGTATTCTTTTGAGGAAAATAAACTTGTAGGTGGCATTTCTGAGGATTAATTGCCTAACTGATGTGGCATTTGGAGGCTTTCCTTACTGATTTGTCTACTTTGTGGCTTTAAACACTGATTAGGCCTTTGATATGTGTTAGGCCTCCTTTAATCATCTTTCAAGATTTTTGTCCTTTACTGACTGTTTTAAATTTTGTTCACATTCTTTGTCTTTATCCTTAATCACCGTTTTCACCTGTATCCTTTGATTTAGCTTTTAATCCTTTGTCTCTAGTCTTCCTTTGATTGTCTATATGAAGGGTTCCTTTATGTGCTAGAGGGTTTACTGTGTAACCGATGTCCATGAAACACTGATCAAACCTTGAAATTCAACCCCTTTTGTCCCTTTTCTTCGCTTTTGGCCCTTTTTGGATCATCATCCAAGGCCATATCACTTTAAGTTGACTGTGGGACAGCTTTTATAGCTTATCCGCCATTAAACCTGCAACAAACCATCAAAATATTATAAAAACCTACAAATGGGGCTATAACTGCTTCAGAGAGCTCAACGAAGGGTGAAAGGGAAGTGCAGAGGAAAGGGAGCATGCAGAAGGGGATTCCATGGTCGAAAAAATAATAAATAGGGTTTAAATATGCTTATGGCTTGAAAATATGGATAGGAAGTTTTGCAGAAAACCAGAGGTGATTTTCGCGCAGAGATTAGGTGGTAAGTGATAATGAGTGGGGGGGGACACGGTACATGTTAATGGCCAACACGTATGCTCCTGAAAAATCATTGTTTTTGAGTTGAAAACGCACGATCAATTCTTTTGGAGAAACAAGCGCAAAATTGAATGTTAACCATCCGATCTGGGGGAGGCCAGATCCACGACTGCAAGTGAGTGCAACAAATGGAAAGATGTACGATGATGGGGTGGTGGGACCTGATGATTGCATCAAATATTTTGTCATGAAGCGGGCTTATTTGTTTGGCGGGGTGGAGTGATGGGAAATAACGGTGGCCATTGGATCAGAGGCGATCAACGGCAGAGATCGCTCTAAGGAAAAAAAGGTGAGGGAATGGTCAAGAGGAAAGATAAGGGGTGGGAGCATTATAGCCTTTATATCTATATGATCCATGGTCGGGATTAGAAGAAACACAATGAAAAAGCCCCAGCGCGGTTGGGTGGGACAGGCAAGATTATAAAGGAAATTGAGCGATGGCCGTTGGATCTGGATTAGATCGACGGTGGAGATCAAGTGCGGGGGGACGGAGGGTACAGCAAGATCTCATCAACAGGGTGCCTCCACAGTGAATGCGGAAATACTTGCCGATAGATAGGGGAAAAAATCAACGGTGGAGATGGACTGCGGGGGGACTAGGGAGTACGGGCCACCTTGGTCGGGTGCCCCCACAGTGAAATTGTGTCTTTGATCTGGGAGGAATGGATAGTGAGGTTTAACTTGACGGATCAATAATCGATGGAGAAGAGGGTCTGGGAAGGAGGACTTTGGAATTGCGATGTGCCGATGGCCGATGGGAGAAACAGGTGCGATGGATGGAGGACCGTTCGATCGAGATGAAGATCAATGGTGGAGATTTACTCGGGGGATCGCATCGGCGGGGGGAAAAGGGTCAGGGGACAAGGGAACTGGGAATTTTTGATGTGCCGATGCGATGAAGTGTCGATGGTGAAATGCAATGGTGATGTGTGATGGTCGTCAGATCCTGGGGATGGACGGTCCAGATCACATTGGAGGATCTGCACATTGGTGAAGTAGGGGTCTGGGAACAAAGTAACTGAGATTGTCGAAATGCGATGGCCGATGGACTTAGCGCTCAGTCACGGAGCGCGGTCTTATGGTGGAAAAAGTTTCTCGTGCTTAAGCGAAAGGGGCTTAAGGCCTTAGATTTTAAAATGAAGGATTTGGACAGAAAATGAAGGTTTTTGAGGATTTTAGGAGTTTTCAATAGGGGGAAAAAGGGTTTTAAACCAGAATAAATGGATTTTATCAGGTTCAAAGGGGATTTTGAAGGAAAATAGAGGGTAAAAATGGGAAAAATGGGTGAAATGAAGGGTTTTTTAAAGGGGTTTTCCAAAGGAAAAAATGATGGAAAATGGGTCTGAAAACACTCTTTTTTATAACATCAGGGCTCTTCTTTGAAGGTTTTGAAGTGAAGATATCAGTGGAATGGATCTTTTGGATAAGGAACACAACAAGGCTTCAAAAAATCACAATTTTTCTTCAAAACTTGTTTCTTGAAGACTAAAGACCTGTTTTAGCCATCATCAGTTATGACAAAATTTTATTGATGGCTAACAAGAGGAATACTTATGCATTTAATCATGATTTACAATTCATTCAAAAAAAATTCAAATTCTACTTTTCATGATATTGGTGAAGCTATTTTATGCAATATTTTTACTCTTAGATTCTTGGCAAAAGGAAGAAGATGGTATCAATCACTTCCAGTTGCATCAATTCCTTGTTTGGATCAGTTTATTACAATGTTCCTTTGTAAATTTGACGTCTGTGACTACAAACAAATATGTGATGAAATTCTATGGAGGTTTCAAAATGATTCTTTAATTGATTTTACCATTAGATTTCATTTAAATTGTTTGAAATTTAAAATTGAAGACAAACCTTGAAAATAGGAATCATTAGATTGGTTTGAACATATTTTCTCTCCTCCTCCCATTCATAATCCATGTGAAATTCCTTCAAGATTTTCTCAATCTCCTTCCAATTTCATTGACATAATTGAGAATTCCAATATGGAGGCACAAACAAATGATGATGAAGTGACCTTTATTATGTATGATCAATTCCTTCGTTTAGTGCAAACTTCCTACAATATTGATAATGATCAGTGTGCACTTTCACATGTCAATGAATCTCAATTACAAAGCTTGGAAAATTTTGCTAATCAACTATAAGAAGATACTAGAAACAATATTGAAGAATATACCACTTTGAAATATGAAAATCAATGTGTGTTAGAATTAGAAAATCAGAGCGTAAGTTGGAAAGTACAAGCAACGATTAATTTTTTTAATAATACACAATCCATTGTACAAATTTCTGAATTCTTTTACAATGAGAAAATGACAAATTTAGGAATGCAAAACAACATTCTTCAAGAAAGCAAAATTAGCCAAGTAAATGATCTTAAATCTTAAATTTGAAATGAAGAAAAAGCACAAGAGTTCTCAAATAGAGAATTTTCAAATGCATTATTTCTTAGTCATATTTTTCCCTGTCTCCTCATATTTTTTCTAATAGAAATTTATCCTCTCTTCACGTTAAACATATTTAAGAAAACAGAGAAGCTAATCTAAATAATTTGTCGATTATTTTTTATGAAGATTGTTATAGGCCAATTTGGGCATGATCCCCCAAGACCTGGTCAAATTGGGCATCATTCCCCAGGACCAATGAATAGGGTCTATCATCCCCTTAATTCAGTTGATATATGCCCTAAGTGAAGAAATTCCTTTTATGGCTTAAATTATGAGATTTCCAAGGTTTGAAGTATATATTATATGAACCATTGACTCAACAACGATCCTTTACAAGGGATTAGCTACGTTGCAGTGCAACTACCTCCATGGAAAGGTGCACTACAATGCAGTTCTTGACACTCAAGGGTGCGTTCGTCTCCTGGGAGCCAAATAATCATTGCTCTAGGAATCTCCACATGGCTAGTTCCTTCTAGAAGAGTCCATAGGTGTCATGCTTCAAATACAAGTGTCCATCCACCACCTCTGAACTTGGAAGAATTACTTACCTATTATTAGAAAGCCACTCAATGAGAAGCTACCTTCAGTTTCCCTACAAATTGAGCACTCATCTAAGTGCCAAGGAGGAAGAATTTTTTGCAAAGTTATGTTGTTGGATTCTCAATTGATAAGAGTAGGAAGTAATGATATGTTGCTGAGATGATGCTTGATGTGATGAGGTTGGAATGAAGTTGGAGCAGGTTGACAAAAAATCAATATATAGGTTGTAATCTTATCTTCCTACTTTATTAATAAAGATATCTGTTCATTTTCTCACACATATGTTTATATATTGTGAAATGAATTCTTAATTATGTATGTATTCTCAGATCTAATCAGTTTGATTTATTCAAGATAAGTAGATACTTGTATACTTGTATTTTGTTTGGTGTTCTTTGTCTTTAATTACAGGAATCAATCTAGTGGCTTTAGTTGGATTAAGAGCAACAACAACAATGACAAAGGGAGAAGAAGTGAGAAAATGATCACAAGTAGGCTTATTTCCCTTTCTGTATATTTATTTGTCTTAGAGAAAATAATAGTTTTATTTCTTCTGTTGTTCTGAGTGAAGGAACACCACACTCAGAGAATCTAGTTTATATGTAGATTAGAATTCCATATCACAAATTGGCGATTCCACTGGGGAAAATCCCATCATTCTTTGTATTTATGCCTCTGTTTACCATAATCAATAGCATCTAATTCATTTTATCAGTCATTTGAATGAAAATACTGCATTAGAAGTGTGTTTAGATGCTTGTTTCCCAAACTTAGCTGCGCCCAATGCACTGTTGGTCAGGGTACAATGCATTGTAGTGCACTGTGTTCCATTCAGGGGTGCACTACAACACACTGTCTCCCCTTACAGGATATGTTTCCCCCTTATCCAACAAAATTCCATCAAAATTTGTCTTTGCTTTTAGTTTCAACCAATTTTCTGATGTATTCTCATATGTCTGATTTCTCTTAGAGACCAGTAAAATTTCTTGTTCTTCCTCCTTTGAAAAGTAGTTTGCTCAATGTTTCATTATATTTTTTCTTTATCACTCGAAAATCAGATTCAAAGTAGTCAATTTTTGCATTATATCAATTTAGTTTTCGAAAAGGAAATTGTTGTTTCATTCCTCGCTTCCTATAGGAAAATTGTAGTTTCATTCTTCATTTTCATAAGATAAATTGTTGTTTCATTCCTTATTTCTCAAAAGAAAACATTTGTTTGATTGATTTCTGCATTTAGTTTCCTTTCTCTCATTTACATTAAAGGAAGTTGAAAAGAAAAACATGCATGTGCATTTAGCGAATTGTATGTGTTGCAAGTTAGGGAAATCTGCATTTAGTTTGTGCTCCTTTTTGTATGCTCAAAATATTATTGCTCTTTCCTCTTAGTAGCAAGGATTTTCATTGAAAAAGAGAAATTGAAAAGTTTTCTTATCATTTAGTTTGCATTTTAGGAATTTCACATTACACCACGTGGTGAACCTCAAAGATAAACTTTTAAACAAGATAAACATACAATTTACAACAGTCAACCTAAGAAAGCATTGTAACATTAATGATAACGCTTAGAAGGTCTAGGCTAGAGACGTGTTATGGCATCGTTAAAAATAATAGCTATCGCTAACTTTTCTACGATACTTTCTGAGTGCTAAATCCCACTCTACGTACATAAGTATATGAGAGTTCTTCCACGTACCTTCGGGTATATAGGGCGGTGTTCTAGTACCAAAAGTATAAGGGGGTGCCCTCACTACGTGGTTTCACATTAGATAATGTTAATATGGACTTGGGCCTCCACTTACCTTTGGGTATATTTGGGAGGAAAAATTTAGGTTGCTTACCATCCATAGGTAACCGAATCGGCTGCCTTGTAACTTGTGATACACCGAACACAACATTCGGGGAGATTGCCTGCCTGTACTTCATGGTTCGCCAGGAGGTATTCTACAGTTCACAATTACTTGGTAAACCTTTTGCCTAGTATCACCCTTTTATTTTTTTATTTGTTTTTGTAATGAATTCAACCAGTCATCGTGGAATAAGAACATCCCTTTCCCCATCGTTCACATAGAATAGCACTTAAACCACCTTTATCACTGAAAGAAATTTCTGGTCGATGAAGGTGACCTCATTCTATCGAAACCAATACCATCAGTACCTCTGGTGTGTCGTCTTCATCACATATACCAGAGTCGTCTCTAGTCATTTCGACACATCCTCGTTTATCCACTGTCGTCGAAACAAATTCCTCACAGCTACCTGTGGACACAATCCATCCAATCGGTGAGACCATACCTCCCAAACCCAACGTTATTCAACTGGAAGTTGATCTGGATCCCATCGTTCTCTTAACAAAAAATCTATATCCCGAAATCGAACAAATGGAAGTTGATCTTGTATCGGTCGCTCCTCAGTCGATTGTAGCCATTAAGTCTCCCCTTTCGCACAGCCAACCACCTGAAATATATCTCAAACCTGATAGTGAAAATTCTTCCACCTGGTTTGATTTTGATTGAGGAAGAACCTCAAAAAGAAACATGCCCCTCAACTACAACTCAATTTGGGTTGAGGTTTTATCTTTAAGAGATTATTCCTCGGTTGAATTACACTGCTTCTCTTGATCTTGTTTCAATTCGAGTTCCCATAAATCCTATAGGGTATACATTGGGTCATATGACCATGGCTGAGTCAACATCTCTAGTTGTACCATCTATTACTATTGTGACAACATCTACTGTTGCTACACTATCGATGTTTACCACATCACCAGAGTCACATCTTTATGGTGGTCCTTTCATCCCATTGGGTTACAAATCATTATCTAGAACCTACTATGGTGCATCCTCAAATCCATGGACTTCACCCATGTCATATTTTTTTATTATATCTGTTACATCTCTAATGATTACTAAATGGCTTTATCCTTTACATATATCTTCAGTGCAACATCAAGCTGTCCCATCTAGGTATATTCCATCCAGTACAATCTCAATTAGACTCCCACCATTTGGAAAAAAATATATTCCATATTATTATACTCCTCATGCTGGGGGGAAACATATGGTCAACCATTTTGACATTAATCCGATGTTTTATGGTCACCCTAATGTTGGAATGATTTTGTTTGAGTGGAAGCTTATCTTGCCCCTTCAACCACAAACGGTTGTGCATTCATATGAACTGGTTCAACCTGTTGAACCCACATCTACTCCACTTGTTAATACTTCTTTTCCCTTGTTATAGGCTCATATTTTTGTACCTCAACCTTCTCATGTGGGTCCTTCAACCCATTACCCTCAAGTTTTGGGCCCTTAGACTCCAACTCCTTCGGCTGGTTTACAACAACCACCTATATCCAAAAATTTTCATTCACAAGCTAGATTACCCTTTTATGGGATGTCACACACACAACCGAGTCTTAACTATTCACAACTAGGTCCAAGCTATTCTATTTTGGACTTTAATCTTGGTAGGCAGTCACCTGGGCAGCCACAACCGCAAATTCAAAAACGACAATTCTAGCAAGAAATAGCTTACCCAGGTCTTGGCCAATAGATTCCTAAAGCGTTTGGTCATGAAAACAACACCTATCTAGGTTACCAGCAAAATATGCTTTATGCTGGTGCTCAAAGGCCTGTTACACAATCAATTCCATCATATCTTGGTTATGGTGGACATGACTTAAATCGATAGTTTCCCTTTGTTGCAACTTTAGAATTACCTGATCTAAATTTCGGCTTACCAATGATCCCATCAAATATTCTCCTTGGTGGCTGGTGATGCCACATAAATTACCCTCTGACATTCGTAAATGCAATTGAAACCCTGGAGAAGACCCGCCAATGCATGTTATGACTTATCATTTATAGCGCTCATCAAAATTCTTAAATGATGACTCCGTTCGACTATGTCTTTTCCAACGTACACTCACTGGTCAGGCCGCGAAGTGGTACATTGAACTACCAAGAGCTTCATTTGATAATTTCACTTCCTTAGCCACTGCCTTTTGAAACTACTTCCAGTTACCCATATGATATGAAACTGTAACAGAATTTCTGACCAATTTTAAACAGACCACTACTACTCACATTTCTAATCATATTCATGAGTGGCATCGTCATCGTAGAATGGTCAAAATATTTGTTCCTGATAAGCTCCTCGCTGAGTGGTTTATTAAGTCCTTTTTTCCATCTATCACTTAGGATGTAGCTAAAGGTGGCGTTGTCACTAAAGAGTAGGTCATTGCTTGTGCCTAGTACTTAGATTTGATTTATACTCAGTTTGGAATGCTCTATGATAAAATTCCAAATGTGCCGCAATCAAATTTTATTGTTCCTCCTCCATCTAAGGACTCTCATGCCGATGAAAGTATGATAGGTTTTGCAAATACTCACAACTCTACTGCATCTGATGCTGCACCTTCTTCCGAAATTCATGCCATGTCATTTGACAAAGGCAAAAGTGACAAGAAACTTGGAAGCAAGAAAAAGGGGAAAGCGAAGAAAAAGAAAAATTCAACCCTGCAGAAAAAATTATTTGATCAACCAACTGGAAATAATCATAAACCTCATTACCCTTGCTTGATATGTAATGAGGATCACTTTGTTCAAGATTTTTCTCACCACGCGGAAGTTTCAAAATTTCTTAATACCTCGACTGCATCCACTGTGTTGACAAATCCTTTTTCGAATCCAGACACAAACATGGTTGCTACTGATCAACCCACTACCTCGACCATGAATCCATCTATTGAATCAATTCTGCCAATTTGTTATTCCAGAGTTAACAATAAAGCCTCCAAGGGTAGTCGTCCACAAATTGACATTTGATCCTTGAGCCCGAACAGCTCAAAATTATAATATAGTTGAAGATTTGGCTCAGTCACCTTAAGCTATGTCAATGCTTGAGGTATTTCAAAATTTTCCCTCCCATAAACAGGATTTTTTGTTGGCAATTGGTGGAATCGACTCGATAAATTCCAATATTGTAGTCTTTAATCATACGTGCTATGTGCCACAATTACTAGTAGAATTAGCATTCTCCATCCAATTAAATTTTCTCAATCACCTTGTTCATCACACTATTATTAATGAGGGATCATCTACATGCATTATGTCTCTATATTGGTGGAAGTCACCTAGCTCACCACGCCTATCTCAATCTCCTATGACGTTGAAAGCTTTTGACGGTCATACATATAAGTCTTGTGGTATCGTCAATAACCTGCATGTCAAACTAGGGGGAAAAACTATAGCTGTTGAAGTTGAGGTCATTGACGAACCACTTCACTACAAAATTTGACACCAAAGGCCATGGGTTTACGCTATGAATTTGATTGTCTCTACCGATTTTAGAATGATCACCTTCCCTCATAAAGGCATTATCACAATCATCTATCAACTCTCCTTCTTTGCCTCTAGTTCCCAGGTATCTAGAAGAGCTATGTTAGTTCACACACCCCAGCTACAACTTCAAAACACTTGTGTATGACTCTTAAATGATTCTTCCCTAATGGACACCTTTTCATTACCGCCACCTGCAACGTCGGCAGAAATTGCGAGAATAGAGACCTATTGCATGATATCTTCCACTTCATCTGACTTAAGGAAGATTAACAATGTTTTTAAAATTGTCACGCCAGATGAATTCTTGTTGCCAAGCCCAATTGAGCTGGCATAGAAATCAATATACATGGCTTAGGCAGCACATCATGATTCATCATCGTTGATTTCTTTGGTTGATCGTTAATTATATTTTTGTACTCCATATGATCCTATTTCATCCACTTTCTTAACTGATGAGAGCATTGTGGAATGCATGATTCCAGAACGAGAATGGGAAGATCATCATCATCATTTCCATCTTCGGGATTACAAAGAAGATAATATTATTGAACTATATCACCCTTCAATCAAAATTTATTTTCGAATTCTATTCCAGTTAATACTATTGAATCCGAGCGAAACTTATCAAATATTGAAGAGACCATTTCTATCTATATTTTGACTAAACCCGATGTTGTAGAAAATATCCATGTCGGTGTGTCTTTTTCTCCATCCAAAATCGAAACTTATCGCTCTCTTTTTTGTGAATTCTCAGATATATTTGCTTGGGCTTGCGAGGAAATGCGAGGCATAGATACTAGTATCATTGAACACACAATTAAAATGTACCCTAATGTCAGACTAGTACGTCAATGCCTTCATCCTGTTCATGCGAAGAAGGCTGCTACCATTAAAGAAGAAGTTGAAAAAATTTTGCGTGCTAGTTTCATTTACCCTGTTCCACTTACTGATTGGGTTTCCAATATTGTTCATGTAATGAAGAAACAAGGGACAATCATAGCATGTGTCAATTATCAGGATGTCAATCTTGCTTGTCCAAAAGACAACTATCCTACTCCCTTTATTGACTAGATTATTGACGAATGTGTCGGGTGTGAAATATTTTCATTCATGGATGCATTCTACGGTAACAATCAAATCAATATCTGCCCAGAGGACCCATATAAGACAACATTAATTTTTCCCTGGGGTACATTTTCTTATTGTAAACTCCCTTTTCGTTTAAAGAATGTTGGGGAAACATTTCAAAGAGCATTGGATTCTTCTTTCAATGACATCAAACACATTGTTCAACCTCATCTAGATTATTTCACCACGCATTCATGTAAACAAACTAATCACCTGACTCATTTGAGAGTTATCTTTTTATGTTTCTGACACTACAAAATATGCCTCAATCCACAAAAATGTGTGTTTTGTGTTGGTTTTGGTTGTTTTCTTGGATTCATCATCTCAAAAGATGGAATTAGAATTGACCCTTTGAAGGTCCAAGCCATTCTTGATTTTCCCGCGCCATCAAATTTACTTGAGTTATAGAAACTTTAAGGAAAGCCTAACATCCTAAGGATGATCATACCCAACTATGCTGAAATGTCTAAAGGATTTACTCGTCTCTTGAAAAGGGCAATTCCCTTCCATTGGGATAATGTTGTGCGAGCCTCCTTTTATGTTTTCAAGGATACACTGATTCGAGCATCATTAATGTATCCCCCAAATTATGAGAGTGATTACTTTCTATATATCGCCATGGCAGATACTACCATTGCTATGGTATTGGTCCAAGAAGAATATGGGATAGAAAATCTGATATATTATTTGATTCATAATCACAATGATATGGAAGTTATGTATTCATACGTCGCAAAGATAGCCTTGGTAGCCATCCAAGCTGTACAAAGATTTCACCGTTATATCCTGCTTCGAAAGACCATTTTCATTTCGGATTGCAACCCCATAACATACATTCTGTCACGTCAATTTATGGGGGGAGTAATATTCAAAATGGATTGTCATTTTGCAGGAATTTGATTTGGAATTCATCAAATCCAAGTCAAAGAAGTCTTTAGTTTTGGCTGAGCTTCTCTATGGCCTTCCCTCTAATAGTACTGATACTACATCAGAACCATCAATTCCAAATCGATCTCTATTTCTGATTGGGTCATCTGACCCTTGGTATGGTGATTTTATCATTTATCTCCAAACCCAAGCTTTCCAGTCCAATACCTCTCGCTCACAACAATGACGTATTTGATACCAAGCCAAATATTATCTGATCGTCGGTGATACACTTTATCATCGTGGTGTCGATACGATTTTAAGGAGTTCCCTCACTCATGAGGAGGTGGAGAAAGTTATAAATGATTTTCATGTTGGGGCTTGTGGTGGAAACTTGTCTGGATATGCTACCACGCAGAAGATTCTCCACGTCGGTTACTTTTGGCCTACCATATTTCGCGACTGCATCCTCATGGTTATAATTTTTCATGTGTGACAAATATTTGATCATAAAATATGCATGTCGCAAGCACCAATGCATCTTGTCATCGTTGTGGGACCATTTTCAAAATGGGGCATTGAATTCATGACTTGCAACCCTTGTTTTTTCGGGGAGCATGGTCATATTATTGTCACAGTCAGCTACTTTGCCAAGTGGGCCAAAGCGATGGCTACATTCAATAACACTGGTGAAACAACTGGATGGTTCTTTTTCAATCATGTCATCTCACAATTTGGTGTACCACAAGCTATAGTTACAGATCATGGTAAGAATTTTTGGAATCACATGATGAATGAGTTGACTATCAAATTAGGACTATCACATGATAGTTCTACTCCTTATTATCTACAATCCAATGGACAAGTTGAATCCATTAATAAGATGCTTAAGCGAATGCTTTAATGAATTATAGGAGTTCATAAATGAAATTGGCATTTAATCTTGTACTCGGCTTTGTGGGCACATCGAACCTCGATGAGAAATGAAACCAGATTAACCCCCTTTCAATTAGTGTATGGTCTGAAGGCTATCTTGCCTATCCAATGTGAAATTCCATCATTAAAACTTGCTATTGACCTGCTACTTGAGGCCTCTAATGAAGAAGGGCATCTTTTTAACCTCATCCATCTAGATGAAACGCGTCGTGAAGCCGCATTGGCCAACGAACCACATAAGAGATGAATCAAGGCACAATACAACCAACATGTCAAGCCTCACATCTTCTCAAAGGGAAACCTGGTCTTACTTTATGATCAGGAAGCTGATTTGATAAGAATAGGAAAATTTGAGCCACTATGGCATGGCCCCTACATTGTCAAAAGAGTTATGGGTAAGGGCACCTACGATTTATTTGATTATGATGGAATTCCATTAGCGCAACCTCAAAATGTGTTGTACCTTAAACATTACTATGCTTAATTGAGCATAGTAAAATTTTGTATTATATTGTATATATGCTTTTGATTTGCATTTACTATCTTATTTTGTTTTTCTAGAGTTTTATTGAAGTTAGTAATCCACTTTACATTTCATCGTAAACCATTCGTTGGATATCTTGATGGTGCTAGCTGCAGTATGCAGAACCTATCCTCTGCAGTGTGGGCAATTTTCGCTCCAGGTGGCGAGTTAGTGAGTTTTAAAGGGATTTTTATTGTTCGATATACAAATAATATCACTGATTATATCACGTTGATCAAAATTCTCTATGGTGCCATTTCATTTGGTATTAACCACATCATCATTAGGTTAGACTCACAACTTGTTGTACTGCAACTTACTAGCGTTTATACAATCTGAAATCCAACACTACATCGTATATTCCTAAGAGTTCGAATTTTGGAAAGACATTTTGATTACATTCAATATCAACACATTTCCATAAACTTGAACACATTAACTAATTCCTTAGATAATTATGTTTTAAACAGACATTTGCAACACATGTAAAGACATATTTTTAATTCACATCACATAATTGAATAGGATTGCACAATAAACATAGGAAAACACTAAAGCCAAATAGATAGATAGTTATAGGTTTTTACAAAAATTTGTGCCCAAGACACATTGGTCATCTGACCTCAAAATATATGCAAAAAATGTCAAAGTAAACTAGTGATGCTCGTGATAACAAGCAATTGATCTAGCTATCCTACGCAATAATCACATCCAAAGGTTAGGAATGCCAATAGTATGGCGCTTCAGTCTCATAGGTAGCTCTTCGATCCGGAAATCCTCAATCCCAAGAGTTAATCCCTCTACATGTTATTGTAGCTTAGCAAGAGTCTTGGTCATATCTAAATCCCAAAGGAATCTTCTCACGACAACCCTCTCTGCTAGCTCATCTTCTCCCTGCTCTGGCTGACCCACTGGTCGAACACGACCCACATCTGTGTAAATAAAAAATTTAGTTTAGTATTGGGAAACATCAAAATACAAAAACATGTAGAAACCTTAGAAAAAAATAAAAAAAACATGGTTAAAAAATTCTTACCTATTGCACCCCATTGAGTTCTATCTAGTAGAATCATGTCTCGATCTCTACATAAATCTACACCTACATATGTATACTGATCTATGGTGACCATATGTCATCTGAACCCAACGAAGAATGCAATATAGAATATGATGGTCGATTGACCAGCATACATATACATAAATTCAACCCATCTCTGCATCCGTGGATTTCTATGGCTAGATATGCCCAGTGTAACATGTTGTGGCTGCATCAATGGAACTCACTCTAGAATAAAGGAAATCAGGATGAAGCCATAGTTGAAATTACTCTTCTTGCCACACTTTTCTTTATTCAGTTGTTCTTTCATCTTAAAGAGTACTTCTTTAACCTATTTGAATATTGCTGGTTCTAAACACTCAAGTGCATACTGCATGTATGATCTATTTGAAACATGTAGTGTCGCAAAACCAACAAGCTTTGTGATAGTAAAAAGGATGGTTCTCAAAGGTAAATCACGTACATCACAGATATTTATTTTCCCATCTTTGCTCGATTTAGTACCTTGATGAAAATTTTGGCGTATGTAATCCCTCGCTGACTCTCCTCCAAGAGAGGATCCTGCAAGGGAAATAGGGGAACTTGGCCTTGATAATCTAGTGGGAAAGTAAATATCCTCAACCAATATTGTGAGCACTTTGTCCCCAATATGAAAATCCTAGAATACCGGATCCCATGAATGAACTTGGAACTCGAATA
This sequence comes from Pinus albicaulis, assembly GCA_034641835.2. NCBI lineage: Eukaryota > Viridiplantae > Streptophyta > Pinopsida > Pinales > Pinaceae > Pinus > Pinus albicaulis. The sequence goes on from CM076576.1 coordinate 422,402,485, forward strand.
GTTCTATATGCTTCCTCATCCTTGACAATATGAAGTATTTAAGCAACCTGCAATGTCTAAGGGCTCTTACTATACGCCGATCGTTTAGGGAAATCATATCTTGTTCTTCATGTTCTATTTCTCACCACATAATCATCATTTTTATTTGATGAATACCTAAAATATAATCATAAGCTTCATTAGGATCCATTTCATGCAAAACAATTGGGAAATTTTGGGCACACAACAAGAAAAAAAAATGAGAAATGAGCCCAATGCACCCCAGGTCTAGGGACATAGCATTGTAGTGCATTTGACCTTCAATTTAAGTGCATTCCAATGCACCTTTTGACATTCAAGGGTGTGTTTCCCTCATAACGTAATATATTTACCCTAAGGGGATCAAAACTCTAAAAATTGACCATGAAATGAAACAAAAATGATACTAAAAGAAAGAGAAGGTTCATAGCTCCAACTTGGATCAAACAACAAGAGAAATCGTCCACTGAAACTGTCACAATAAACTGCTGAAGTTTGAGGGACAAACTCGTTCAGAGCTCCTAATTTTCGAATGGTAAATATGGAATGGTACAAACTCTTTTATTAGTCATTTTGATTATTTTAAATCATATTAAATGTTTTGACTATGGTTTTTATTCATTTTTACTATGAAATAGGTATTTTTAATCACTTTGATGGTTCTCTGAATAGGTTTTATAGCTGATATAGTGATTTTAGCGGGCACAATTATTCAAGAATTATTTTACCACAAAGCATACTTTTATCCTCTTTTTTCAAGATTTGATAAAAATGAAAAAGGAATTAAAGTGCACTTTTATCTCCTTTTCGAGCTTTGATAAATGTGAAAAAGGAACCTCCCTGGAGTCCTCCTTTAGCTCTTTTCAAAATCTGATAATGTGAAAATATTGTTGAGCACTTGTATTTTCGATCTCATAAAAGTAAATGAAACGACATCTACTCAATATAAGTTTAACCCTTTTCCAGAATGAGATAGATTATTTATGAAAAAAGAAAACCTTAGTCGAATATGGCTAAGACGTTTTCTCAGGTATTATTTTACACTTTTCGGACCTAAATAACAAATTTAAGAAAAAGGACTAATGGAGTTTTCTTTTTGTCCTATTTTTCAAACCCTCTAAACATGAAAAAGGCCTAGGTTTTCATTGTCATCAGACTTGTTAAAACATAAAATAGAGACGAAGTTGTCGAACATGGAAAGATCGAGTTTCATTATCACTAGACTCATTAAATAATTAAATATCAATGGAATTAGGGGAATTTTGAGGTCTAAAATGGGCCTCCTAAGGAAATTATAAAATAATAGTGGAAATAATAAAATAAGATTTGATGAGATCATCAAATTTTAAAGGGGAAAAAGAAAAAACTATTTTTTCAACTCGTATTTTCAACTTATCTCAGAAATTTTTTACTCAAATTTCAAGTGGAAGTGCTTGTTGGATGCAAAATTTAATTAATCATTAAGGGATTATCCATGTTGCATAATTTTGATGGACCCTGCTACATGAAAATTTTAAAATACATGAAAAACATGATTGCAATCACATTTTTTCATGTATTTCTCATTTTTCACATAGTAGGGTCCATCGAAAGTATGCAACATGGGTACTCCTTGTATGAGGAATTAAATGTTTCATCCAACAAGTAATCTTGCTCGAAAGTTGAGTAAAACCTTTGGGAGATAAGTTGAAAATACGAGTTGAAAGAGTAGTTTTATTATTTTATTATTTTTTAATATTTTTACCCATTTACTTAAAAAATGGTGAATCATCCCCCATGGTTGACATCATAATCTTGGATCCTATTTGTTCTTATAAAGTTTATTTTGGTTGTACATTTTTCTTAGGAGGCCCATTTTAGAACTCAAAATTCCCCTAACGGATTCACCCAAAGGGTCGAATTATAGATCAAGCATATGTTATGTCCTCAATATTGTTAAAAAATAAAGAGGTACTGGTCAGCAATGAGTAGGAAAAATTTGGGAAAAAGAACAGAACACTTAATGGTAGCAGCTCTCTCTTGAACATGACACTTTCACTCCATCGTCATAACTTTTGGGTTGGGTAATCTTATTGACAGTTCATCATACCTATGGTTCATCATATCATCACTTTGGCTTTGGGTCAATGCTTCCAACTCATTCCAATGTCACTGATATGCTCAAGAGAATTCATCTAGTAATTCCTCATCTTCTGCAATACTCATAAAACTTCATTTTCGTTACACTCATCCCTAAAATTTTCTATATTAAGTAACATTTTGTCTCCAAAATAATTACTCTCATTTCACAATAAATTTTCTTCCTGTTGACATCATCTCATCATCAAGGAACTTAACTTAGAAACATATTTCTAGTACCTTAGGGCTTGCTACATCATCATCAGGTTTCTCGCTTCCAGACCTTCAACTGAAAGATTTTTTTTGGTGTTCGACATCAAATCATCTATTCACACCTCAAAAATTTTACTGTAGTACCTTGATAACCATTAAGATCAATGGTGGTTTTCTCGCGTCTGTTAACAATGCACATCATTGGATGGTAATCGGAAGATGTCTTCCCATGTTCTACTTTATATCATATATTCGCATGGTTAGACGTGTATTTTAACGATCGAGTGAACGAGATAAGAAGACCCTAGATCTAGTTTCATTCATCTGGGCCATGATTTTAGGAAAATTGTACACATCATCTATACGATGGCTTTACATACAAAACGTCATCCGAACATGGGACTATATCTGTAGGCATGTATACATCGGGCAAGATTACGATGTAGACAACTTTGTGAATTATGTACATGTTATGATAGTTTATGTGTTGAGCATGGGAATGCATCCCTCATAAATTCATGTCCAAGATGTAAGATATCATGATGTAATGTATTGCAAATTGATGCAAGTCACTGTCTGCTTCAGATCCTACTCATCACATCATAAAGCATCTCATCCAAATACTATTATTATTTTGACTTCATGATTTAGGGGGTAGCTATTTTAAGTCAATTTTGGCATCATACCCCAAGACGTGGTCAAATTGGGGGCATCATCTCCCAGGACCAATGAATAGGGCTATCATCCCCTTAATTCAGTTGCTATATGGCCTAAGTGGAGATATTCCTTTTATGGCTTCAATTGTGAGATTTCCAAGGTTTTAAGTATATATTATATGTCCCATTAACTCATCAACGCTCCTCTACAAGGGACTAATTGTGTTGTAGTGAAACTACCTCCATGAAAGGGTGCACTGCAGTGCACTTCCTGACACTCAAGGGTGCGTTGGTCTCCTGGGAGTGAAATCATCGTTGTTCTAGGAATCTCCATATGGCCAGTGCCTTCTAGAAGATTCCATAGGTGTCATACTTTGAATACAAGTGCCCATACACCACCTTTGAACTTGGAAACATGTCTTACCTATAATTAGAAATCCTTTCAATGAGAAACTACCTTCAATTTCCCAATAAATTGAGCACTCATCTAAGTGTTAGGGAGGAAGAATTTTGTGCAAAGTTATGTTGTTGGATTCTCAATTGATAAGAGATGGAAGTAATGATATGAAACTGAGATGATTCTTGATGTGATGAGGCTGGAATGATGTTAGACCAGGTTGATGACGAATCGATCTATTGGTTGTAATCTTCTCCTTGTACTTTCTTAATAAAGATATATGTTCATTTTCTCATACATAATTTTATATCTTGTGAAATGTATTCTTGATTATGTATGTATTCTTAGATCTAATTGGTTTGATTTGTTTAAGATAAGTAGATACATGTATATTTGTATGATGTTTTTTCTTCTTTGTCTTTGATTGCAAGAATCGATCTAGCGGCTTTTGTTGGATTGAGAGCGATGAAAACATCAACAGAAGGAGAAGAAGAGTGAAAAGGATCGAAAGTAGGATTATTTCCCTTTATGTATATCTATTTGTCTTAGAGAAAATAATAGTTGTCTTTCTTCTGTTTTTCTGAGTGAAGGAAAACCACACTCGGAGAATCTTTTTTATCCGTAGATTAGAATTCCATATAAAAAAGATAGATAATTAATTATTGATCATTATTTTGGCATTAATGAACATGAGATTAATATTCCTCCTTGTTTTGATACATTGGATGAGATCAAAGGGAATTTTAATGAATGTCTTGAGGTCATTTATGATAGTTACTTTGACGTTGAGGATATTGAATAATTTTCTTCACAATTGAATCCTCATGATCAAAGTCGAATCACATGTGAAAATGAAGAACACTCTAATTCATAAATTGTTTCAAATAGTTTTCATTTTCAAATAATTAATCATACTCATGATTTCATCATTCAAGAAACCATTCCAATTCATGATTTATATGATAATCTAGCTCCAATTCCTATTCGTAGTCATAACCATGTCTCTAATTCACAAGTTGGTATCAAGAATCATTATAATTGCATTACTATACCCAATTATTTTGAAGAGGAAATTGCTTTAAGTCAGTCTGAATTGTGTTGTAACAATAATTGTAACACTAGTGTAAACTACGATTTGATTTTGTTATTATTCCTTCATTTATTTTGTTTAACTTCATATTTATTTATGTTTTCATTTTTCAAATTTTAGATACTTTGTGTTGGAATATTAATGAGATCAGTATTGAACATTCTCTTAATGCATTTCCTGAATCGAAAAATGAAGTTTCAAACTATAATCATGAATATGAAGAGCTAGTTTTCTTCCAATTCCAATAGATGTTCATTTTTTAAATTATTTCTTCCTTCTAAAAAGCAATGCCGGCAAGAGAGTGTATTTTTACAATATGGCCAACAGTATAATTTAATTAATAATATTCCATTGAGTCTATAAGATCTCCATCCATATTTTGTAGACCCATTCGAAAGACATTTGGAAAGTATCTCTACATGGAAGGTCATTAATAAATTAACATATGTATATAAGAATGGCATATTCATGCAGGCCATTGTATCTGAAAGATCATTTCCACAATCTGGCCTAATATATTCTCTTTTGAATTCCTTCCAATCATTAATAGAAATTCATCCATATTTCTATGATCCAATTGAAATGCAATTGGAACAGAAATTTCAAGAGAAGGTGGTTGTAAATAACATGCTAACAATAAATGTACATTTTTCTTTCAGACTTAGTTTTCTTAGTTTAATTCTATTTTTATTTTTGTTACTAATGATTGATTTGTACATACATGCAGGAATTAAAATTTTTACGTTGTTACATTGGAAGTATGACTATACCTATTCATGTTTCCTTCATTAATTTAGAAATAGAAATATATTAATTTAGGTTAGATTTCTTTTTTGTTTTCACTTATTTTATTATTTTAGATTTTCAATAAAGAAAGTAATGAATCTGATTTCTTCGGGGCATCCCCTTTCAATTTCAGAAAGCAACTTAAAACATTTTAGAAGCTCTTAGATAATACATAACTCTAAAGCCTTGAATTGTCGTTTTTCACAAAAAAATCATCATATTGATGATACATGAAGAAATTCCAATAATTTGCTACAACTTTACAATTTTTTGATTCACAAGTAATTCTGAAGAGCTCATTTTTATCACTCTTGTCTTCTGATGTAAATTTGAGGTGGGTGCAATATGAAAACTCATTACTTAGAATTTTTATATCAAATAAGTAGATGATACTGAACATGGGAGAAATTGAAGATTCATGAAGTAAAATTTACAGTAATTTTTTTTCCAGGTATGTGTTTACATGTTCATCGTCATCTATTTGTTAGTTTTACTCTTTCAAAGCTTATTTCTAATTTCAGTTTCGTTTCTTTTATAGGTCTTAATCGACTTGATAATGAAGACAAAATATAAGAAAGCAGCTAGTTATTTTCAAATCCGAAACATGTTCAGGGAAGTATTATTGGTTGTTCATCAGAATTTGAGCATTTTTAATTTTGCTTTCATTCATTAAAAACCCCAATAGGCCATTAAAACAATATTAGAACATTTCAAGTTGAACTTCATATTGTCGATATTGTGATGTCTATATATCGACGATATTCCCATCCGCTCATTCTTCGATAAACCTTCCACTCAATATCGCATCATCCATATCAAAAAACCTTTGTATCACAAACATTTCATCAAAAGAAACTCTTAATTTCGACCCATTAAGAAACTGTAGATGCAAGACATTTGATATTTCTTTTCACTCATTCTCCAAAATTTGACTTCACCAATATTACGATGTCCAGACAACCCCAGACCCGATACGAAATTTAAATCCACTTTTGAAAGATATTGCATCTGTTCATAAATCAAAATTTTGGTAGGAGCTTACATTTAAAAGTTCCAATGTATTGGACCTGATATGAAATTTAAATACAATTTTAAAAGATATCGCGTCTGCTCATAAATCGCAATTTAGGTTACGAGACATATTTAAAATTTTTGATTTCCTAGATCTGATATGAAATTAAATCCATATAATAAAAATATCAGGTCCTTTCTTTATCACATAGCAACATACCAACGATGTTACATCCCGTACTGAAATATTTTGATCATTAATCACTTATAAAGTCCAAAGTCGGTCCCACTAATGGGGCACATCATCTATCGCATTCCCGCTATCACAAGAATAGTATCGACATTTCCTTCTCCTAACAACTTTGATTTTCGATATGATTATTCTTCGATATCGCAATTGCTCCTCCGCAATTTCCCATTTCATATGCTCATAGCACAATCCTGCTATCACAATGCTTGTTTCTCATCGCTATACTCAAATGACGCCTCATCTTGACATCCTCAGATGTGATACACGTCGATATATGCCTCTCCACCATTGTCATTTAACTGTTATATAACACTCAATTTCATATCGACAAGGGTGAAAGTCATATCTTTTAAGTTATGCATGACAAAGAAACTTGCGATGCAAAATATTCGATAATGCATTGACCTATTTGAAAGACCATGTGAACACACATTTTCATATTATTGCTCTCATTGGTCTAGCTAGAATGAAATGCTTATATTTTCTTTAAATTGCTACAAACCAAGGAAATTTTGCATGAAAACGCTTGCAATGGATGATCTTATCCATGATTTTATCTATGTCCGTTCCAAATCTGAAAATTTTCTAAGATGATTTGAACCATTGCATCACACTCTTCAAATTATTTTCCCTTTAATTATATTCATTTATTATGAATAAAAATCTGTTGATAATAATCACATACGAGACAATTTCGTCGACGCGTTTCGAACCAACTATTGTGGTTCTTTCAAAGAGACTCATAGCCTCTAATTGATGAAATTTGAAATCCCTATCCCCTATATTTTCATTTTTTGATATTTTCCTCAAAATTTCAAAGTTTTTGGCTTATTAGACTCTTAGGTTTGTATTCCATTGGAAGCATTCAAAATGAATTCTAAGATTTACTTCTTTAGGCTTCAGATTTCCTTTTCTTTCCACTATCTTGTCCATCACATTTAGCAAAGGAAATGACCCTTATTTTAATATCTTCATTGGAATTTTATCATCTCATAATTTTTAAAATTGATTTTCACTTCAGAGAATGTTTTTGAGATATTTAACACTTGATTAATTCTCATATTTATTAAATCTCAAATTCCTCTCCTAGAAGCTTATTTTACGGGTAAATGTAAATTCTCTTGCAATAATTTTTACAAAACTTCAAATTATCAGAATGAAAGTCATCACAACTAATTTATAAACTCTTACAAATATTTTACCTCTAATACATGAATGTTTGATACATTAGGAAGGTAATATTTCTACATTATACATTTATCAAGCATTTGTTATGAGGAATGATCAATATCGTAAGTTTTGTTTGTTAAAGTTACACAAAATATTTTGTTCCAAGATCTTGCTACCATTAAGATTCTAAATACCAAGAATTCTTGTATCGAAGGTGAAATTTCATTAAATTTATATTAAAAATGGTCGTCGGAAACATTATGAAGCAAGAATTTTTATTTTTTTTCTTTTATCGAAGTTTTCTCCATTGAGACTTTTGGAAAACTTGATTTCTTACCTTTGCTTTGATTCTCTTAGAAACTTATAACTTCAAAATATCGAGTTAATAATCTTCATAAGTCTCTGATCATTACATTTTGATATTTCACTATGTATACATGAAGTATTTTTTTATTATCTTTTGAATATATATGCTTTCATGTTATCATGGTGGTCCAAAACTTGGATGTGTTTCAATCACAATTTTTCCAAATCCAAGTATTCATTCTTAGAGATGACTTTCTGACTAAAGGGATAAACATTCTTCATGGTCTATGTACATGAACTTATTTTACTCTTCTCATTAATCTGCTTCACTAATAAGGAATTTGGAACATGTAAAGGTAATGGGCCAATGGTCAATTCATATTTTAATTCTATTTTATTCTAAATTTTGCTCCATATTTATCATATAAATATTCAGGTCCTCTTTATATACATAATTGCTACAATATTTGGGATTTTGAATCACCTTCAATACAATTGGGCTGATATAAATTCAGAATGGAAGAAGCAAAGAGAACATTCATCTCTGCAATTCATAAAGAAGCATACCTTCATTCTCATTTCTAGTGGATTTGATTTATTTTCGATTCCTTGAATTTGAAACATTAGTTTGCTTCTTGTTTTAATTTACATTTAATAAATACTAATTTTGGGTCAACAATATTTCAGTCAAATCAACTTCTTCATACTTCTAATTCTAATTAAAGGAAAATATTATCTTTTGTTGGAGAAAATGGTACATCTCAGGTAACATTAAATACAATTCTCCAATGATAAGTTTCATGTGCCCACTTTCATTTATTTTCGTTATTTCACTTTTGGTTTCAATTCTATTTTTTAGCTTTTGCTAATTCTGAAATATGTTTTTACAAGTCTTCATGAACCTTTCACACCTCTACCAGAGCGGTTTTAAATTTCATTGTCTTTTTCTCAATTTGTTCTGATATTATAAATAGAAGCAGTAATCATCCTCATAGAATCAGCTAAATTGGGAAGTTTCTAGACCTCTAGTCTATTTCATTAAACATTACTTTTATTAGAAAATGATCAAGATTCTTTCCGTAGGGTTTTTCTTCAAAACAAGAAAGTTTGCAGCACACAAGGACTTCTCATTCATCAAATTATCTATCATAAATGTTATTCGCCCTCTACATTTTGAGAGCCTCATTTCTTATAAGTGTGCAATATAAATATTTTATATCTCAACATAGGAATGGAGGTGCATATGCTTATTTTTATCTCTTTTGTTGCGACATTTGTATCAGTTTTCTTGTTGGAGTTTATCTTTTAAAATTGGATATTTCTTTTACCTCCACCTTCTTCATTTTATTTTTGTTTGTTGATTTATTTTCTTACTTTAGTTTAGGAATATGTTTTCTTTTGATTTTGGTGACTCTACCATGATTGATGAGAAATGATGTTTCTCATTCAACAATGGTTGGCATACATGGGAAATATTTTACTCTATATATTTTAGTGAATTTCATTTATCATTAAAGGCATATCTTTATGGAACGATAAAAATATCTTTCTTTAAATATTTTTCATGGAGGACCAGACATCCTTTCTAAGTGATTGAGTTTACATTTTCAAGGAAAGAAATTATTTGAGTTTAACATAATGAATCCTTCCCAGCCCTCCCCTTAAAAGCCTCTGGCTAATAGTTGTAGGGAAATAATTTAGAGTCAACGCTATGAAAGTATTATGTCCATTAAACATAAATATATATTTCCATACCACCTCTTTCACTCAAATACATCATAAACTAAAATCTTGCAAATGCGATTATAAAAAAAGGGTGATTAAAAGAGGAAGCATGGGAAATACAAGTAAACTCGTTGGGGCTATGAACGCTCGCTAATAGTGGGACTAGGCTTGTATGACATAAAATACAAATTCATCATGGTAATATTTAGGCTTGGTGGCAGCGAAGTGATGTCAGAGACCAATCATAAAATGGATATATTATTTATCAAAAACTCTTATCTCTACCTTCTTCTATTTTTTATATGAGGAAGTTTTAAAACAATTTTTTCTCAAATTTGGATTCATCACTTTTACTTGAGTTTGTTTTAAGTACTTATCTTTACAAAATCATATTTCTTAATCTATTTATGTGAGACCTATGGAAATGTTTTACTATTAGACCATTTCAAGAACTCTATTATTTTTAACCTTACATAAATTATAGTTCATTATTTTCAATTAGATATAACTGGTCCTTCTCCCGTGTGTCGTCATTGTTGTAGGGAAAAACTAACACCCCCCCCCTATTTTTGAATTATTTACTTCAAATAATGGGGACTCTTTCTATTAATTTTTGGCTAAACACCACTTATGATTTTAATTAAGTTATTTTTCCTACAATTTTGTGATTTTTTCATTTTAATCAGATTTTCGTTTTGATCATTTCATTGAATTTGATTTTTAGCAAGCTTTTCATCGATTCTTGTTTCATCTCATTTGGTCAACCAGTGTGTAAATGGAACTCTTTTGAAGTTTGAACATTTTTGGTGTCAGGGTTAAAAAATGTATAAAGTGTATAGTATTTTAACTTTCACAATTAAAATAGTCATTCGTTGTAAAGATTAAATCTTAGTTTTTTAAACTATTTTTTTAATATTTCACTAATGGTCCTACAAAACGACCCAACTAAATTGTATGAAAATTGAAAAATGTCTTTTGGATCTCGGTAATTTATGCCAATTTATTATTTTAAAACAAATTTCCAAGACCAGAATCTCAAAATTGCAAAGTAGATGTAGTTGAATTTGTATAATTTTTAATTTCACGTGGGACCCACTCCACATCACCTCCTTCCTTACAAAAGCTTGATCTAAAAATGTGATCCAAAAAATTGTGATTTCAAAATCTTGTGATAAAAACTTACAATACGATATCGCATATTGCAAATTGCAAAAAAAACTTAAGCACTTCCCTTTAAAATTTGCGATGTGCGATTTTGAAAAAAATGTGATGGGTTATTTAAGTTTTAACATAATGTCTGGTTTTTGAACTCCTTATGCCGCCCGTCACTGTGACCTCACTCCACCCTCCACCTCACTCTCACCTTATCCTTCCATCTCATCAACTTATCCCTCCATACTCTTCCCTCCATGCTCACTCAACTCTCCCTCACCTCACCCTCCATACTCTTCCCTCCTCCATGCTCACTCCACTCTCCCTCATGTCACGAACATGGTTTTTTTTTTAAATTTAATTTTTTAAAATATATAGTAAATATTATATTTTTATTATAATATTTATATTATAATTTTAATATAATTAAATTATAATATTAATATAATATATTTAAATTTTAAATAACTTTAAAATCTATTATTTTTAATTAATTAATTTATGTTTGTAATAAATTCAGATTGATAACATAATAATAATTAATTTGTATTAATTAAATAATAATTACAATCTAATTTAGGATTTAATTAAATTAAAAATTTCAGATTTTTAGCCTAAGCAACAGAAATTCGAGAATTCTAGTACTTTTGACTCATTAACTTTGGAGGCTCATAGATTGAGTTTCACTTGGCCAGATGAGGCCTAGGATGGCTCGTTGGATAGATGAAATTGTGGAGAATATTTCTAAGGTAGTTTAATTTCCATATTTGATCATTTATTGGGTCTAAAATCCAACAGAATACCGAGCTAATATTTTTTAACAAAACTAATTTATGAGTTTGATTTTCTGCATTTTCATTTACCCGCAACTTCTTCTAAGTGCATATCCATTCACCTGTTTTCTCCTTGACCAATTAGATAATCACATACATTAATAAAAACTCATATTTCTTCTATTTTAATCATGTAATTAAATTTGGATTAATTTTTTACCTGCATTTAGCACTTGATTTACTTTGAATCTTCTATTGTAATCACTGACTTGAATACTTAAATAAAGATGACATAAATATTTGACTCTGCTGAACCACTCTTCAAACAACTTTCTATTAAGGAATTCTTCTGTAAATATTATAAATATCAGATTGCAGAATGTATTAGGGGCTTATCTTCTCTGCAATTTTGGAATTATTGAAAGCACTATTGTAATGAGGATTTTAGATTATATCTGAGAGGAGAGAAAGTCTCAAATTTTAGGGATTATTGAGTATTTTTTTCTTTTCATTCAAAATTATGTATGATGGGCATGGCATGCACTATTGCAACTCTTATTTTAAAAGAAGAAGTTCAAAGCAATGTAACAGACTGTTGGATACCAGAGCGAGAGAAACAAGTTCAACAAATTGGTATTTATTATAATATTGTTTCAAATATTGGTTTCATTTTATGATAGAAATAATGTGTCATTTTATTCATATTTGTGCACTATTGTCAGTATGAGTAATTTGCCTCAATTATATGTTATTATTTATCTCTGCTCTTGTGGGTTGAATTCTGATTTCTGAGTAATTATTTAATCAAAAAAATGTATTTTAGTATTGATTTAAAAAATAGTAATATTCTGTGAACTATTTCTTTATATTATTGTTTAACTATTCAAATTACTTATTTAACAATCTACATTTTGTGAAATACTTCCTAAATGTTCTTGGTTGATTATCTCAATCAAGAGGTCCCTGAACAAAATGTGTTTGACATTGATATTTTTGGTTAATTTAACTACTTCGTTAGCTTGATATTCATTATAAGCTACACATATTAAAATCCAAATCCTTTAAATATCTTGCTCTCGGTTGGGTTAGATATATATCTACCTAATTGAGATAGGATTATGATGATTTTCCTTTTTTCTTGCATTTTAGAATAATTTTGCATTTAGATTTAATTCTACATTCCTATAAGTCCTCTTCCCAAACATGCAACCTTTAGTTGCGTCTTTTTTGAGCCCCATATCATCTTACGTATCACGTTCTTTCATGATTAGTAAGAGTGATGATCTGATGTCTATTCTCGATTAGTAGATGAAAGTAATATTTTAATCCATTGGAGGTGGAGAGAAGGTAATGTAACCTATTTAAACTAGACAGAACCATCATTTCAATGGAAAATAATTTGTTTTAAGGTCTGGACAGAGTGGTCTCCCTTATTTTAATATCCCCAAATGGGAATACTCAGCAATGCCTGCTAGAATAATGCACTCTTCAGAAATCTATGCACTGAAATGAGTTTGAAACTCCTGGATCCCTTAGATCAGTGGATGTAGTTTCTAGATCCAAAAGGAGATTAAAAACAAATCAAACTAGGTGAGGTAAACAGACCTCTCACCACTTAGCATGGCTGAAAAACACCCAAAGAATGGGGTTGCAGCTATGTGCAACAAACTGCTTCAGAAATAATGCAGTTTAAATAATTGAGAGTAGGAGAACAATATGGAGGGTCATATTTCAACTATACATCAGAAAAATAGATTTACAAAGTAGCTTATACATTGTATAACAGGAAGGAGAAGGATATACAAGAAGAAACCCTCATAAATGAGGTGCTACAACCACAAGAAATTTATGAATAATCTTGACAGCGTTATTTTCATTGGTTGAAACAACAATAGATTAAAACTAAAATCTAGAGCATCTCTTTATATAAAAAGATAGATCTAATTCATATCTTTATACAGGAAAGGTTCCTTAATACAATCCCCTTGGGTTTTTGGGCAAAACATGAATAACAATGAGTAGATTTGAGATCTAAGCTGGAGATCTGTAGTAATATTCAGAAAAATATGAAGCATATGAAGTACAATAGATCATATCTAAAATCAAACATGGATTAGTTAACTAATCCATGGATCACCATAGTGAAAGGAAGAATCCAATCACCAGAGATCTCTCCTTCAAGATGATTCCAAAACTCCCTGCAACTATGCTCTTGAAAATAAAGCAACAATGGAAGAGGGACTGTGCTGTACACTCTGAGAATGCTTTGGCCTAATGCCAAGATGTGGATATGAAGCTCCAAGGGTCTAGAACACTCTTTTCAAAGGGATAGAATACTTTCCCATTGAAAAGGGGTGCTAGAGATGCATAGATCTGGAAAGATCTATCCTCCACTTGCTGCAACTCACGAGAAAAACCTAATCCTTAACAATATCAGTGTTGTAGGTGCAAGATGAAGCTTGGAAAAATTCCAGATAGTGGACAAGAAAAACAAGGCTCCTCCAAGAGCTTCTCTAGGTAGGATGTGGGATTCCCGCTCAGGAACACCCAATGCTAAGCATCATTATTCTCAGCTAAACAACAGAGAATGATATATGTCTAAACAGACAATATATTTAGAAATATACATAATAAAAAACCCTCTCATGCTACTCTCATTTTCCTTTTATAAGATAAAAGCCTTGTCAAACCCTAAACCACTTCAATGAGCTAGCTCCTTTCACATGTGGAGCCTCCATCTAAAAATGCACTGTGCATCCATGAGGTACATTGCATCTAGATTGCACTGTAGATTTGGTCATGTTTGACCCAGTCTCGTAGCTCAAACACATTCACACATGCAAGTGTTTTTTTTACATGGCACCGATTTATCTTTGTTCACATGGGCATTGATTTATTCATTATTTTCAGGAGCTTTACATGTCCTCCTTTACATACTTATTCATGCAACAGAAAATGAAACAAAATTTCATATTCCCATTATCTTGGCTAGTTGGGAATATTATAGTGTTGTAGGTAGACATTTTTGGCCCTCAACAGAATCATAAGAGTCAACACCAGCAATGAATCCAATTTTTTTAGAGTAGCATGGATCTTCAAGAATATCAACAGACCTATTAGGTCCCTATAATACTAGTGTATCCCATTATTGGTACTGTAAGTGTAGCCCCGTTGTTGTTATTTTTTTTCCCGTGTAGTCCCCATATTGTTATTATTATGTCCCATAAAAGCCCACTATTGTTATTGTTGTGCCCTTACATTGTTTTTGTTATGTCGTCTAGGATTATATTATGACCCCTTGGACCCCTATATATAGAAAGGAGGTTTTTTCATTTGTATCATCCAAGAATTGTTCATTTATGTAATGTAAAGGAGGCTCCCCCCTTAAAGAGGCTGATTTATAATTCATTGATCTATCTTTTCTTCTATTTCATGAGATGGTTTCATAACATTTGGTATTAGAGCATTGGATTCTAAGGTTTCGCTACTACAAACATACCATCTTGGAATTTCATCATAACAATTTTTCTATGAGGCTTTAATAGCTAAAAATTTTACCACGTGGAGCCGAAATATTTATGAACTTATTGTAAAAATTTCAGACCATTTTTCACAATATTTCAGAGATATGATCTATGGAATTTAGGGTTTTTGCAGGCTCCATAATTTCATCTGAAATAGTTGACTGATGGAAAATCATCATTACTTTCGTTTTAGGCATCGAATTAGAATGTTGTCAAAAGTGGTTGAAATTGAACAATTTGTAGTTTATTTTGTATCGAATTCAAAGTCGAAGGTTGAAATACTGGCATGTGGCATTTCGTACATGTTCGATCTACTGAATCATCCCATAATTAGGTCATTATGGGAGATCAAGCATAAATTTTTCTTGAAGAATCCAAATTAGTACTGATCTGTGGCATTGGAAAGAAGAATTAGAGGGATACTAAAAGACAAAAGTTTAGATATTGAAGATCTGAAATCAGGAGATCAATTAGGTTCAACATTTACCTCATAAAAATTAAGATAAATATGTGTATTTGTTTCTCAAAATTGCATAACTTTTGTTTGAAAAAATAATTTGAAGTGATTCCAAGGGTATGTTGAAGCATAGATATAAGTATTGTATTCTAAAATGACTCCCAAAAATAATTCCATACCCATTAAGTCCTCATAAAACTCTACTATGACACATGGAGAGGAATAATTGCAGCATGATATATCAAAATTACGGGACAAAGTGCAACAAATTTCCCTCTCACAAAG
The DNA here is from genome assembly GCA_034641835.2 of Pinus albicaulis. Lineage (NCBI taxonomy): Eukaryota > Viridiplantae > Streptophyta > Pinopsida > Pinales > Pinaceae > Pinus > Pinus albicaulis. The sequence continues at coordinate 422,418,416 of CM076576.1, forward strand.
ATAAACCAAAGAAGAACTAAAAAGGGACATGGATGGATTAAAGAATGGGATGAAAGGTATAGAACAAGAACTGAAAGGAAACATGGAATATTTGAAGAAAGACATGGAAGGTGTTGTTACTCCTAGAGATAACTGTGAGTTGCAAAAGACCAGTGCTAAGGACATCTTGAAATCAGAGGTTAGATGTAGAAAATTTTAAGGGTGACTATGACAGAATATGGGTTAAGAGGATAATTATTGTGGTGGTTTAGGAATGATGAATATATTAGAGTTTTATTCATGTGAATTACCCTATACTTTGTGAGGGCTTAGGACGTTGTTTACCTCGGTGGCTTTTCAAATGGGCCAAGTATGAAACAATGAGCAGATACTTTCATAATATGAAGAGGTGTTCAGAAGGACCAAAAGAGGAACCTGCGAGAGACCAGATTAAAAGTCTTAAGAATCTATCTCTTGTGAACTCAAAGGAAGAGGATGTAAGTGGAACTTGACCAACAAGAGAGATTCGTGGAGCGTAAATTAAGGGGGCACAACAATTTTAGCACATGAGCATTATTCATACATGAATTCATGAATAAAAATGGATACCATTGATAGCTACATTACACGAATCATCAAAGCCATGGAACATTGAAAGATGATTATACATAAATAGGGGATTATTTATAAACATGAGAACACAGATACATACTACTCATTTCTCCATCTGGAATCCAAATAAACAACATTGTATATCATGTTATGTTCAAAATAGCTCTCCCAAATATGTTTCTTAGAGCACAAAGAGCATAGTCATACCGAACTATAGTAAAAATTTTCCAAAATTCAGAACCCTTCTTTCATCTCTAAAATCTCTACATATAGAGTTCTCCTTGAGGGTTTATGATCGAATAAAATTTTGTGTTCGACGCACACATGTCAAAATAAAAAATATCATAACCAAATCATAGAGTTTGCATCGATAAATCACTCCCATAATCAGAAAATTAAAAAATAATTAGGTGAAGTCGATATTTCAACAGCAAAACATCATAATCAAACAGTAAAATAGACAACATAGTTGGCCATGGTGGCCAAATCCTGGAATCTTCAAAAAGGGGTGGTGAGGAGTAACTGAGAAAAAATGGGTAATATGGCTTCCATCGCATGAGTCCACCTACTATCGAAAGCCTCCACTCGCTTATCCTCATGATTTCCACTAACCGTTACGAAATGGCGAGTCATGTTGCACGTGCCTAGATATTTAGTGGGGAGTTCTTGGAAAAACTGAATATAACATAGCTGCATTTGTCCCGCCAAAAACCCATGTTGTTTTTGACTTTGCAAAACCAGAGACCAGGTTAAGGAGGAGGGGCTGAACTAGATCATGAGCCATCAGATGTGTGATAGGGAGCGAAGATGAGGGGAAGATGGCGAAGCTGAATGTGAGGCCTGCAACATTAACACACAATGGGATGGTTAACATTGAAAAGAGTGGGAAAAAGGCCATGGAAGGACTATGATGATGTGGCAAGGAGGTGGGGCCCAAAATTATATCGATCAGAACCGGGAGTGTTTTTTTATGAGAAACGAAGGTAAAAGCTGTGACTTACGAAGTGCAATGCACGGTGAGCGGAGGGTGACGTGGCATGACGGAAGTGGGGCCCAAACTTATATCACAAATTGCAACCGAGAGTGTTTTGGTATGAGAAACAGAGGTAAAAACTATGACTTGTGAAGTGTGGTGTGTGATGAGCGGAGGGTGACTTGGCATGATGGAGGTGGGGCCCAAACTTATATCGCAAATCACAATTGGGAAATTGGGAGTTTGTTATTATGAGGAATGGAGGGTAAAGGATAAGAGTTGCAATGTGTGATTTGCAATAAGCAGAGAGGAGAAACGAAGGTAAAACTTGCGACTTGGGAAGTGCGGTGCGCGGTGAGCAAAGGGTGATGTGGCATGATGGAGGTGGGGCCCAAACGTATATTGCTAATCACAACCAGGAGTGTTTTTTTATGAGAAACAGAGGTAAAATTTGTGACTTGCGAAGTCCAGTATGCGGAATGGTGACGTGGCATGACGGAGGTAAGGGCTGCCTGCAAATCGCAATCAAGAGTGTTTTGTTATGAGAAACGGGGGTTAAAGGTTACGAATTGTGAAGTGCGATGTGCAATGAGCGGGAGGTGACGTGGAAAAAGGGTGGGTCCCATCTACATCGCGATTGGGGAAATGGTGCAGGCGGAGTTAAAAAGTGTAAGTACAATGAAGTTGGCGATGTGAAAAGGTAAGTGGGTACAGGTTTTATTGCACCATGGGTTTTGCGAAGGAGTGCAATGGTAACATGTATGGAGTTTTGTGATATGCGATTTGTGATTGAAGAAGGGGCCCACACCAACGTTAAAATCGGATGATGCCTCATCCTTGTGATTTGCTTATAAGAGCCACTTCTCCACCTTGTGTGCGGTCATAGGCCAACATTAGCTCCATCTGGGGACAACGTTTTGTTCTAAGTGCATCGAGAACCTACAGACCTAAATTCTTGTGCCTTATTGGGCACATGGAGTCACAAATGCATACTGTAAGTCTGAACTAAAACTACAACTGAGTTGTGAACTGCAAACTATCAAAATGGAAATCACTGTCGTACCCTGAAAATATTGAATGCTGAAATCTGACCCATGCTGAAACTAAAATATGAAACACACTTGAACTGAAAACTGCAAAGCAATATGAAACTAAAACTGGAAATATGCTCAAAGCACTGAGCTTATTTTCACACCTATCTACCCTAGTCTACTGGAATTAATGCTATTCTACCTGATACAATAATGCCAGTGTAACTAGGCAAGAAACTGCTCTAATAACTCTGTTCTTTCACTGTTTTTCACAAAACTCAGCAACAAGCCTGTTAATGGTATTTGATAGAAATTCCCAGCCTGATCTTCATTGCAAGGAGCTTGGTAAACCTGAACAACAACAGAAATGCTGAAAAGGTATGGTGGCTTTGTGATGAATAATTTCTCAATATAGATAGCCACTAGATGAAGATACACTTGAACTATTTCTGAATATGTTGACCCAATCGATCCAACCTCATAAATTGGTACTGCACATGTGTGCTCCATGTATCCAAACAAATGGGAACATATTTTCATTTTATCTGATGAATTTTGTGTTGATACTTATACTAAACCAGACAATAGGACAGGTTGTCCAATCCTATCCATATCATAGTAGCTTTTGAAATTATTACTAGTACATGAAAACATACTTTGAAAACTCCAACCATCCAACGTATCAACTATTGGGTCATGAAATGCTTTAAATGACTATAGCATTGGTTCCACTGACATCTCATGATTTCTCCTGTGATTATCAACCAAAATGTGACCAATATTACCTTTCAAAATCTGAGATGAGTTAAAGCATAAAGGTAGAGAATCAAACTGGATCAATTCTTCCTCTTCTTTAAACTTTGCCTCTCTATTCAACAGGTTCGCTTCCACATCACCTGCAATATTTTCATTTCTTCAAGTGTTGCAATGTCCCTTTCTCTTACTTGGAATTCCATCTCTAGATTAAAGGCATCTGGGTAGTGAAAGAGAGCTACTCCTGGGGGTGGCCTTATATCATCCGACATTGAATGATACACCTTATTGAACTTGGCTGAAAAATAATGTACTATCTCCCCTGGATATCTTTTTAAATTTTCATACTCTTCTATGATAAGAAATACATTTCCCATGATTACCCATTGACCTAGGAAAACTTGCATGAATTGATGAAAATCGCTCATGCTAGCAGTTGGAAGATTCTCAAACCAATTTTTAAATTTGCCTTGCCATGGTAGGACAAACATCTTGATACATACATCATATTATTTCTTCGCTATTGACTGTAATACACTGACTAAAGGATCATAGTAAACATGCAACATAAGATCTTCTAGAATTTTTGTAACAGGAAAATAAAACTCATTCCAAACTGCTGCTTTGCTTGTGTGTTGAAACTGATTATCTTCAAACAGCAAGGGAACCAATTGTTTTTCCTCATTATCCATGATAGTCAAGTGATCTGAGTGTTCTTTATCATTCTCTTTGTCACACAGAATCTTGCAAGGGAGCTGCAAAATCTCATTAATTTTGGGTGAAGGAACATGATTTGTAAAAATATGTTGTACTACTTCATTAACATCCAAGAAAGAAATTAATGATTGAGAATTCTTATGATTTTATTTAAGGGATGTAAATTTAGATAAGGTGCAACATGAAAGAGAATTATAGGGATGGTACTCATCATGCAACTCTCATTGGTGTTTAATCTTTGAATAAAACACTGCTTGTTGAAGATGTTCTTGTGGATCTAGAAAATTAAGCTATGCTGCCTTTGTTTCTGGATCACCAGACTGTTGTTTATTTTTAGTGTTTTCCTCTAGGAAACACTCCAGATCTTCCCCTTGTTCGTGGAGGGTAAGATCACCTCCCTCTTCTTCATAATAGGCTAGGAACTGGTTTTCTACATGCGGTCCAAGGATCACCATGGGTGGTTCTTCTTGGAGATTAAGGTTGTCAGGAAGAGAGCTTACCCCATGGGGCTGCATAAATCGGGACACCTGAGATTTGTATGAAGGTTGCTTCAGGAGATCAATCAAGGGAGCCGAGATCTTGAATTTCTCTCATTATTTCTGGAGGTTAAGGGTTGTGGTTTTTTTTCTGTAATAGCTTCTTTGGACTATTCTTTAGGATGGTCGGGCAAGTTCAAAGTTATAGATGGGGACTTCTCATTTTTGGGAGGATCAACTTCTTGCTTTGTGGAAGTGAATGCAGTGGCCTTATGAGGGGCTGACTCTTCTAATGGCTTCTTCCCTTTACAATCAAGACTAGGATGGGTTTGTTCTCTTAGTATTGACTCTTCATTTTGTTCTTGCACTCGAGTTCTCTTCCTAGAGGACCTGAGGCAATACTTCTTATGGAGTTAAGATTGCATGAAATTAATGAATTGTCTGCAGTAGTTGTCAATATCTTGATCCTCTGAAGGGACTTCCTTCTCATCTTTCTCCCTTTTCAGGAAGAGTCCACCCTCCTCATCATCAGAGTAAGCAAGGAATTGACTTTCCTGGTTGTCTGTGACTTCCTCGGTCTGTCCATCCACTTCTCCGTCCAAGTATAGAGGAAGTTGAATTTGGTCTTTCTGTTCCTTCCTCTCTCGCAGCAACAGCTGCAGAGGGGGCTTCCTATATTTAGGATTAAACCCCTAGTTTGGAATCATTTGGTTGGGATGAGGAGGGGAATTTTTGACCGCCAATCCAAGCTTAATAAACTTATTTGAAAGGTTCTTTATTAGCTTATTCATTTCTTCAATTCTATAATCTTGTTATTCCTTTTCCTGATTTGAAGTAGAAGCCTCCTCCCTATTCCTTCTTCTGGCTTCATGTTCCGTCTTCCCCTTGAATTTACTAGTATAAGAAAATTTTGCTTCTACCTCCAATGCATTAATCTGGATCTGATCCAGAGATGTGGATTTTCTTTATCTTAGGGTGAACCTGAACTTTGGTTCGAAAACTCCTACAAAGACCACCTTAGTGGCTGCTTGGGGAGGCTTTATTTTAGCAAGAAGATTAATATAGAGCTTATTGAACCTCTTTATGAACTATGTTACATAATCATTATGTCTCTTCTTTAGAGCATTGAACTTGGTGAGAACGTATCCATGGTCTCTCTTTTCTCCCCATTTCAATGTGAAGAAATTCTCCATTTATTCCCAAGTGTGGACTGTGTTATCGACTAGGGACTTGAACCACTTCTGAGCTTCTCCATCCAAGGATTGGATGAAAAGCCTTAACACCACATCTAAGTATTATACATTCATATTATCAACAAAAGCACAGAATTTTTTAATATGTCTCTGCGCTAGAGTATTATATTCTCCTGTAAACCACAACAACAGATATATATAGTCTTGTGACATATCATTTAGAGGCTGAGGGAGGGCCAAGGGGGCATACTTGTTCAAAATGAAACTTGGCACAACCATCTAATTTAGAGGTGTGGGTAGATGGTGGATTTGAATCTGGTATGAAGCCTGGTGAAAGCCAATACTACTTTTGATTAGGACTATTTTATAGCGGACTCACCAAGGTGAGGAATACGCAACTCCCAACCCTTCCTGCTTACCTGTGTGAAGGGTAGAATTTATGTCGTCTCCAGGGGAAAATATTTCTTCATTCGTATCCCCGACAATGACACCAAAAAGATTTTGTTGCTCCTAGAGAGAGCCTTGAGTTGCAAAATACCAGTGCCTAGGATATCTTGAAATCAGAGGTTAGAGGTAGGCAATTTTAAGGGTGCCTTTGACAGAATATGGATTAAGAGGATAATGATTGTGGTGGTTCAGGAATGATGAATATATTGGAGTTTGATTCATGTGAATTACCATACACTACGAGAGGGCTCGGGAGGTTGTTTGGCTCAGTGGCTTTTCAAATGGGCCAAGTATGAAACAATGAGCAGAGGCTTTCATAATATGTAGAGGTGTTGAGAAGGAATGGAAGACGAACCCACGAGAGACAGGCTTAAAATTCTTAAGAATATGTCTCCCATGAACTCAAAGGAAGCAAATGTAAGTGGAATGTGACCAACAAGAGAGATTTGTGGAGTGAGAATTAAGGGGGAACAACAAGTTTAACACATGAGAATTATTCATACACAAATTCATGAATAAAAATGCATACCACTGGTATCTACATTATAGGAATCATCTAAGCAACAAAACATTGAAAGATGATTATACATAAATAGGATATTACTGATAAACAAGAGAAAACAGATACATACTACTCATTGGTCCTTCTGGATTCCAAATAAACAATGTTTTATATCATATTATGTTTAAAAAATCTCTCCCAAATATGTGTCTCTGAGAAGAAATAGCACATTCATACAAAACTATAGTAAAAATTCTGCAAAATTCAGAACCCTTCTTTCATCTCTAAACTCTTTACATATAGAGTTCTCCTTGAGGGTTTACGATCAAATAAAATTTCATGATCGACCCATACGTGTGAAAATTAAAAATATCATAACCAAATCGTAGATTTTGCACTGAGAAATCACTCCCATAATCAAAAAATCAAAACAAAATCAGGTGAAATTGATATTTCAACAGTAAAACATCATAATCAAACAGTAAAAGGGACAACAGAGTTGACCACGAAGGCCAAATCCTGGAATCGTTAAAATGGGGCAGTGAGGAGTAACTGTGAATAGGTGGGTAGTTTGGCTTCCATCACATCAGTCCACCTGCTGTTGAAAGCCTCCACTCCCTTATCCTCATGATTTCCACTAACCCTTACGAAACGAACAGTCATGTTGCACCTCACTATCTCTTTAGCGGGGAGTTCTTGGACAAAATGAATATACCATAGCTGCATTTGCCCCGCCAAAAACCCATATTGTGTTTGTCTTTCCAAAGCCAGAGACCATGTTCCAGAGGAGGGGCTGAAATAGATCATGAGCCATCGGATGTGTGATAGGAGGGGATATGAGGGGAAGATGGCAGAGCTGAAAGTGAGGCCTGCGACATTAACACACAGTGAGATGTTTAACACTAAAAAGAGTGTGACAAAGGCCATGGAAGGGCTATGATGACGTGGCAAGGAGGTGGGTCCCAAAATTATATCTCAAATCACAACCAGGAGTGTTTTGTAATGAGAAACAGAGATAAAAGCCATGACCTGTTGTAATGATCCCAATTTTAGCCTTAAGCTAAAATGGAACATTATAATGGCATATTTTTATTTTGTTTCATAAAATGGGTAAGGAGACCCCTTAACCCCTTGGTGATAGAGAAATAACACTCCTTATGAGGAAGGAGGATAAATAAGCAGCTGAAATAAACACCTAATGGTGTGAACATGATGAGGATCACCTTGATTTGGCCAACTTTGACCAATTCAACAGCGCTGCCTGGGGTGGCTTGCCTTAGAAGACAACACATTTTTTGGAGGGAAAGCATTCAAAAGTGAATGGAAACCATAATTGTGGGACCTATGGTGAAAGATATTTCATTTGCTTTATAAGAGAGAAGATAGCAGCTCATTTGTTCATGTTTTTGATTCAGAAACTTCGCGGTGAAGCCAAGGACTTGCACATTTGGGCTGTTTAGCAGGATTGCAGTGCTCTTGAGTAGTGGGGGTGTTCCTGGGCAGGGATCCCCCACCTCTTTCTCATGGGAGGAGAGGATTTGAGCTGCATTTCCTCATTTTGGCATTTTTCCAAGCTCACTCCTTCAGTTGCGGCGTTAGTTCTGTAGCAGAATGATGCTGTGTTGTAGGGGCAGTAGTAGAGGAACTCTTAGAGCCTTTCTTGGCTTGCTTTTTCAGTGGAGGCTTGATATTTCCTTTCGAGGAGTAGCAGAGAAGACTCTTGTGCCATATTTCAGATCTGTAGCATCAGGCCACTCATTCACCAACTCCCACTGCACAGTCACTTGGAGAAACTACGTTATTCCATGAGGGCAGTGTTGTGAGGGGTTCTTGGAGCTCATCAGGAGGATGTTTCTGAGACAAAGGGATCAGTCCTTTGTATTATAGGCATGATAAGAGGATGGCATCATCATTCAATATCAGCCATAGCCTCATATTCATTTTTTTCCAGCTGCAGTGACAACTTGTTTGTCACTATTGTATTTTATCCAGCATTTCTAGCAATCTCCCTGAGATTGGCTAGAAATCCCATATTGAGCCCATTTTCCACTCTTCGGCTATTTTATTTTATCCTTCAGCTACATTATAATTTTTTATGTATTTAGCAACTACATATCTCATAGATATTACGCATTCATTGCTCTCCGACAATTTGTGTAGCAGCAACATCTCATGTATTACATTGCTTATTCATTGGAAATTAGTTCTAAAAGCTTGAGGGTTTGGTTCCTCATGATATTTTTGTATAATATTTCTGATATACTAAGATAATGATGGTTGTATTATTTACCCTCTCATGATACATTCATATTTGCAGAGTTTCAGATTGATGTTTTGCATATTGCTATAGCTATCTCATTGAGCATTATTTTAGAGACCTAGATTGGGGAGATCTGAATAACCCATATAGTGTTATTTCTTTGAGCTCATTTTCTGCAAGGGAGTTATATTTTATATATACTAGGGCATTCCAGCAGTGGATTGTCTTATTTTTGCAGAGGATTCCTTATACAACATCCTCAAGGGCCCTGTGGCAGAAATTCCCGAAGTGGAAATATTGCATGTCCATAGACAGAGTTTGTGAAGGGCCAGCTAGCTTTTGGATCTCACACTTCCTTGTGAAGGTGACATATCCGGTAAATTCCCCAAAATTCAATCTATGAAATGGACTTTTGGTCTTTCTATAGAATGAATTCCGGAATATCTTAAGATATTCCCGATGGAGCAGAAAATTCCAGATTTGGAATATTATAGTGGTATCAGAGCATGATCTTGGCTCAGCCTGTGCCCAAGATCCAATGCTATTAGAAAGAGGAGTTTCTCTCCAAGGAGAGGAGATTTACAAGGAGACAAGGAAAGAGGAATGATGGAAGAGAAGGTTTCCCTTCTTCTTTTCCAGACCAATGAGGACATCATTGAAAATCTTGATGAAAGGGAACAGTGGGAAGATTTTTTGAAAAGGGTTTTGGATGGAGCAAACCCTAGTTTTGTCATGATGGGTGTGATCATTCAGCCACACATGCAGATCCACAGTGCAGTCCTTTTTCCATTTGCAAGGATAGAGGAAGGAGGTGAGGCCATTGGAGGAGCAGTGCTGCAACTCAAAGGTATGGCTCATGTTTGTTGGTTTGAAAGTCCCATTTTACATTGCCATGCAAATGAAAAAACACATCAAGCTTTCACTAAGGGTTTCATGGAAGAACTTGGTGAAATTCACTGTGACATAAACACAAAAACTTGGCATGCACTAGAAGGAACCAACAGCGCTATCACATTGGGAGGACATCCATCACCACATGGAGATGAGAAGGGAGCTATTGCTTCCACTAGAGGGGCCCTTGTATATTTGCAGGGAGTTCCAAATATTTTTACATGTGGGAGCCAAGGCACAATTCCGAAGCCCTATGTAGCATTTGCTAGGGATTGTGAGATGGAAGGGGAAGAGAAGGAGAAGCATGGAGGGATGATGGGAATTCACCCATATCCATTTTAGAAAATTTCTACACAAGGAAAGATATTGCACTGCGCAGAGGAGAGAGGGACAAATCAGTCCACTCATACATGCAATCTATTTCAGAGCATGGTGTCTCACTTTATAGGGGCATTCCATCTAGGAGGCCACTTGATTTATAGTTGATGAGTGGCATCAATCCATTTGGTTCACCACTCATGGATTCTAAAGGGGTGGAGACACTAGAGGGATCCAACACAGTATAGAGGGTTTGGGGTAAACTCAAGGAGGAGAGATATACTCTCCCATTTTTAGTATCACCCATCTTCATCAACTTTGCTGCACTGATAGAGTTTGCTGCATGGTTGGAGGATAGCATCTTCATGATGGAGGATGGCTGCTCTAAGGATTTGGTTGAACAGAGGATTATTCCTTTGAGGAAGGACCCTTTCATGCATTGGAGTAGATGGAGGCCACTCATGCTTACATTGCCCAGGATCGGGAGATTCTTTGGAGGTGATAGTTTCTCATGGGAGGCTCATTTTCAGAGGCCCTTATTTCTATTTGAGCATGAGCAACTCCATGATGGGCATCGCAGCAACTTGGAGGATGAATTTGGCATGAGGGGATGTCAAGGTAGTAGGCATTAGCGTGATGGAGCACCATATTGCAGAATACCAGCATTGTCTATATGGAGGACTGATCCAGGATGGAGGGCTCAGCTTGGGTTGAGTATTCCCTAGGATCCTAATGCATGTATGATTCTTGATGACTAGGAGGGAGATGACTGATACAGATTTTATGATATAGTCATCTAACACTATGGAAAATTCTTCTTGGCTAGAGCTTCTAGTCTCAAGAAGAAATTATTGCATGCAGCATATGAGGACTTCCTAGCTATGCACTTGGATGAATACTTTGATTGGCTAGAGGAGTTCACTTGGAGGGCATTCATCATGGCACTTATCAGCATAGGGAGAGATGCATAGCCCGCTTGATTATGGTGGAAAGAAACTCACATCCACTTCCCTACACATTGGAGGTGGAGGGTAATTCTCAGTTGGGCCATTTTAGCTCAAGAGCTCAAGTACAAATTGGAGAAGGTATAATCTCACATTTTGTATTGTACTTTCCTTCCTTGTTTGAGCAGCATGATGACTCAAGAAGATTTTTTCCTTCTTGCATAATGTTCAAGCATGTATTTTTAGACTTTGGTAGCAGAGAATGGACCATTCTTATGGTGGTTTGTGGAGGGAGCCACATGCTCCTTGGTGTGCACCATTGGCACCAATTTATATTTTCATGTTCCTATCTTTTGAGATGTGTGTGGTAGCAAACAAGTGGCTAGGAAAGCACTTGTTGTGTATATTTTTTATGAAGGCAATGTTATAGGGTAAACTACTTGGGTGGTTGGTTTTCGAATATCCCTCTCAGGGCTTTCCGGTGCCCGAGGCAGACAGTAAGATTAGCTATGCTATTCACAACGATGGCATGAGCATGTTCATATTAACTTGAAATAACTTGATAGAATACGATATAGAATTACCTCTTTGACAATCTTGGAGTCCCTTGGAGAGCACTAGGCAGCGAAGCAAGAGTCCTTCTTCACCAGCTCCAAATCTTAGTCCTGCAATCGGTCAAAGCACCCGTGTAACTCCTAACATAACATATATTCTATCAATCAAGCCAATATATAATGAACTTCTAAATTATACACATCTGAGCCATTCATATCATACTATGTAAATGTTCAAACAATAATGAAAACATTAAGCATTGAATGGACAAAACGAACACAGTTCTATTAATTTGAAAGAAGGAGGATTACAACCATCGGTTTTACCAAGCCCTCCTCAGTCTCCCAATCTCTCTTATCTCTCAAGTGAAGAAGTCTAAGTCAACAAGCTCTCTAGGAACCTCTTTGACTCTTGGCCTTCACACTATTCTCTATTCCACAAGTATGCAAAACCTTTAGCAATCCTTCGACCTTCAATTAAGAGCCTTCAGCTCCTTCTTATAGGAGAGGGAGAAGGCCATTGTTGCCTTTCTATTTCCACTAGTTTGGAATGGAAAAAACTTAGATGTTTCCTTCATCTCTATGCTTTTGCCTCCTTTGGAGTTTAGTCTTCTTATGGCAATGACCAATAATGAACTGGTGTGTTGCAGTTTCTTTTATGAACTGATCCTCTTGTGAGGGAAAGTCGGAGATTCAAATCATTCTCCGCGGGATTTTCCCAATTCAAACTTAAAACATGGGTAACGCTGCCCTTTAGTGTAAGCAGAGCGTTGCCCTAGCCACTAATGTGGCTCATTCACTGATTAACTGCGTTATAACGCTCTTGTACTGTTCTAGATAGGCGTTACCCTGGAAGAAATAGGTTTAATTTAGGTCTTTGTATTCCTTCCATATTTGTCTTCTCCTCTGAGCTGATGAGGAGGTATTTTGACCTGTAACAGATGCCCCCTAAAGTGTGAGGTCTGAGACGAAGACGATGGCCGAAATACTTTAAAATTTGTGTAGAGATAGAGAGATTGAAAGACTGAGGAAAACCTGAAACAACAACATACGTCAGAAAATATAGTATTTGCCTAGAGTCGGGCATGTCCCATGCTCAGTAGCTTAAACAACATGATTTTTCTAGAATAGAGATATGAAGAATCTGTCCACCGATAAGCACAATGTGAAAGTGTCTATCATAACAGGATCAGGCTAAAGAAGCTGTTCTCCATAAAAAATATCGCAGCTTGGGGAAGCAAACACAACTTTAATGATGTAGCCTTTTCCCCAAGGTCTTGACCGCCGATTCACTTAAACTGCATATTTCTCAACATGTGAATGAAGGAGTTGTTGTCGAACATGTGAGAAATCATCTGATTACTAGTCAATAATGAAAACTGTTAACAGACGCGAAGGTGGCCATCGATAATGATGATGGTCCCTAAGATTCCCAGTACAATCTAGCGAGTGTGAATAAAAGGAGTTCAAGTCGAACACTCATAGAATCATTCGACCAGGAGCCAATGATGATGACCCCTGATCAAACACAAGACTACCTGCCACTGATGTCTGCAAGTATCTGGGTACTGATGGGTTTCTGGATCAACTTCCTAGATAATATGCTGAAGTCGATAGGAAGAGATCTGTTGAAAGTTAGGCACTGAGGCATCCTACATCAGTCAACACGAAACGGAAACCAACTGATTTTGTTTATGATTGAGATAATGTAGAGTAAATGGGGACGTTGGACGACAAATAATTTCTGGCATAATGAGCGGTTTGGTTGATAACAGGAGCAGTAGATAATGAGATCTGCTTAAACAATAGAAGGCACTCTAGCAGGGTACTAGGCAGCTGAAGCTTGAATGAACACCAAAGAGTGTGTTAGGATTTTATCGGTGTAGGGACACTGGGAAATGAAGGCTAATACTCATAGATGGTAGGGTTCGGCTAACTGCGAAAGAGTTTTCTGGGAACTGCCATGTTCAAGAATTTTGCTGCCAAATTGACCTTTTTTGAAAATATGATAGAGGTAGTATCCATTTTGTCCAAATTTTTTCCCGTCTGATTAAGTTTAACGAGTCCATACGAGTAAACTCGGTGAATTTTTCATGTTTAGAGAGTCTGAAAAATGTCAGGAAAGACAACTCTGTGCCCCATCTGATTAGGTTTAACGAGTCTAGATGAGCAAACTCGGTGAATTTTTCATGTTTAGAGAGTCTGAAAAATGTCAGGAAAGACAACTCTGTGCCCCATCTGATTAGGTTTAACGAGTCCAGATGAGCAAACTCAGTGAATTTTTCATGTTTAAAGAGTCTGAAAAATGTCGTAAAAGACCACTCCATTGGGGTACCTTTGTCATGTCTTGATAACCGGGCACGGAAAAGGGGTAATAGTAAGCCCGAAATAGTTCATTTTCCGTAAGTTAGTCCATCGAATCCGAAAAAGTGAGAAATTTATGTTCGATGGACGTCTACCTCATTTTGTTATGAGTACGAGGAGACGAAGTAAACTCAATACTCTTTGTGAAATTTTAACGAGTCCAACAAAGAAAAACTCGATACCCTCCGTGAAATTTTAACGAGTCATGCGGAGAAAACTCGGTTACTTTTTCTGTTTAAAGAGCTTTGAAAAAGAGGAAAAGAATGGTTCCTTGTTCTCTGTCGAAGTAGTTTTAACGAGTCTAACAAAGGTGACTCGGGATTTTTTCAGTTTTATGAGCGAGAAAAAGATTCCTTAAAAGAAATCTTAGTGCTTCTCCATAGCTTTAACGAGTCTGGAGAAGAGAACTCTAGGGTTTTTGGTTTAACGAGCAAGAAAAGACCATACAAAAAGAATGCTCGATATCAACTTCGTGTAAGTTTAACGAGTCCGAAGGAGGAAACTCGAGGTTTTTCGGATTAACGAGCAAGAAAAATACCGTAAAAAGAATGCTCGATAAAACATGAGTATGTCTGCTCATAAATCTTGATCCCTAATTAAAACATCAGTACCAAATCTCGAAAGTTGTGACATGTGTACAGCGAGAAATCACGACTTTGCCAACTGACTTAAGAGAGTCATGCCCCAGAATTTGCTATAAGAAGGTCAGAAGACTTTCATTTTCACTGTTTTGAGTGCTGTGAAGAAGCTCTGGAGTGGAAAAGGGGTGAAAATTTCAGCTGACGATTACGGTCAATCCGGGCAACAGTTTTCTATTCCGCGAGATCCAGGTAAGAGCTAGAACCTCCTGATATCATTTAATTGTTGTTTTGTTAGTTTTTGCTGGTTCGAAATTAGGAAATTTTGAGGCCCTAGAGAAATATTTTCTCCTAAAGCGGGTCAAGAGTACAATAGCCGCGTTAAACGCACAACCCGTGAAGGGGTTCCGCGTTAAAACACTTTGTTTTGTACTAGAGCCAGCGTTAGGCGCACCGTGTTTTCTAACAATTCAATTTTTCCCTTTTGAAGTGGTCCATGCAAGTTTTAATCGGTTGAAAATGTTGCATTTGCAGGTGTTCAGCTGTTAATCATGAGTATCTGGCGAGAGAGAGAACATGAGCGGGAAGAACGAGAGATGGTGACGGATGCGAAAAGCTTAATGGCTCTCCGGAGGTGCGGATTGCTCAAGTATGCCCGTTTAGAACTGATGAGGGGTCAAGAGGACCTCCTGAGGTGGCTGATCCAGCAGTGGGACGAACGACATCATGTCTTTCGGATTGGGGGCAATGAGCTCGCAATCGAAAAGGATGATGTGTACTTTTTGACCGATTTATCATGTCGTGGGGCGAGGCCCAATTTGATGGGGTCCAGAGCTGACCCTCGTTCCACTACCGATTTGATCCATGCACACTGCATACGTGGCACCCAGGCTGTGAGTAACCGGATACCTATTGCACATGTGACTTTGAGACCACTGCGGTATATACTATGGATGATTGTTCACTTGGCAGGTGCCAAGAGTCAGCATGTGGCCACCAAGGCTCAGATGCTCCTAGCCTTGGATTGCATGCAACCTCAGGTTTTCAACTAGTGTGACAGAGTTGTCCGTCGGGTCCGAGCGGAACTTACTGCATATAAGACCCGTACCCAGAGAGAGTTTGGATACGGCACACTGATTGTTTCATTCATACTGGAGTGGATACCACTGATGAGGCCCAGGATCGCTACAGCGCCATTAGGTCCATGCAAGCCGAGGCAGGCTCGGTGGGCCACTTTGCTTCCGCGGACTGGAGAGGGTCTCGTCCGCTATTGCTTTGATGATAGGTTTTTTGATTGGTTAGACGCCCAGATAGTCATGATCGAAGATTATCCCTATGCAGGGATGAACTTCACAGGCGATCCGGAGTTGGTCCTGCCCCCTGGCACCTAGTGGGGGCTCGATGGTAAGAAGGAAATGACCAGTGTTTTTCAAAGAAGTATTTTGTTTTTTATCTTTTGAATGTTTATGTAAAAATTTTTTTTTTGTTAAAATAGGGTGAAAATTATGTTTTAACATGAAGCTTTTGTTTGCTTGACACAGATGTGGCACCTGTCCGTCCAGTTGGGGCCCCTCGCTATGCGTGGCAAGGACTGCAGCTACCCGGGGCTGGCACACCAGTAAAGGATGCAGAAGCCAGCGACGATGATGATACCCAAGTTTTACATGAACTCTCCAGGAACCTGGAGGGTCTGAGTATGGGTATACCACCGCTTCCTATGCGGGAGGTTCCAGTTTGTCTGCAGCGGCATACTGTAGGTGTGCCGGAGAGATACCTAGTTCCTCTGAGGAGGATAGCTAGAGCAGTTGTATGCTATCATGAGCATCAGGCTTAGTTGGTGGAGTAGATGTATTAGTATCAGAGCGTGGCTTAGTGTAGCCAAATTTTTGTAAAACACCCCAAGTTTTGGAAGATTTTTCTTTTTGATGTGTACTATGTACTGGACATGACATATGTATATGTATATATATTTTTGGTGATTTTGTGTTTTTAAATTTTTATGTATTTTTTGATGTGATAAAAATATATGTACTCATGAGTAAATATTTTACAATAAATGTGACAAATGCCAATCTAACACATAATTTGCCAAAGAATCGGCTAATGCATTAAATTCTCTAGGAACGTGTTCAAATGTGATTGTTTGAAATTGGTGCTCTAAAAGTCGTACTCGTAAAAAATAACGTAACAACACAGCATGATGGACACGGTAATGATTGTTTAACTGCATAATGATGAGTTGGGAATCTAACCTGACCACTAAATCAGAGATGTCACGAGATGTTGATTTCGTGAGGAGTTGGATCACTGACATGTATTCAGCAACATTATTGGTGGCGTTACCCAGGAAGATTCCCCCAGAACCAAGAAGGTCTGACTCAGGAGTGTAGAGAACCCAAGCAGCTGAAGCAATGCGTCTAGTGTGACGACTAGCACCGTCTGCATATCCGACGTATGATAACGAGTGTGATGACATCTGTGTGAAAGAAAAAGATTACATGAGAAAAAAACCTTAAACCAAAAATAATCCAGAAGCATCAAAACAAATAGGCAAAACTTATATACATAAAATTACAAAGCATATGCCTAGTGCGAAACTAGGAAAAATACTTCTTTAGATAGAGCCCATTGCGGGGCTCCTCGAGCGGAATTCCATTACAGTCCTGGAGTTTGTAAGCTCCTTTTGAGAGGACATTAGTGACGATGTAAGGACCGAGCCATAATGGTTGGAGTGTTCCTGCCCCCAAGAGGTCATGTTTTTGATCATAGAGTAGAACCAAATCGTCCTCTTGGAAAGAACGAGGCTTGACAGATTTGTCGTATTGAGTTTTAACTCGGCGCTTGTGAGCTTCGAGTGCTAGTGTAGCATCTCGATGAGTTTCGTCCAATTGATCGAGTGAGAGAAAGCACTCTTCAGTGGCCGTGGTGCCAGGCAGGAGTTCAACGGAAAGTTTGAGTGATGGAATTGCACACTCGATTGGAAGCACTGCCTCCAGGCCGAAAGCAAGTTGGAATGGTGTGAAGCCTGTGGCAGTTTTGACTGACGTTCGGTATGCCCATAACGCAGAATACAACTTATGATGCCAAGTGGTTTTATGGTTTCTGACCAATCGATGAATCATGGTTTTGAGGACGCCATTTACGGCTTCCACTTGACCATTAGCTTGAGGATAATAATACGAAGATTGATCTTGATGGAAACCTAACATGGATGTTAATTTGGTCATCATATGATTTTGAAACTGGGATCCGTGATCTATGACAATTGATAGGGGTACGCTGAACTGACAGATTACCTGATTAAACAAGAAGAGAGTGGCAGTTTCGCCATCGGCCTTAAAAGTGGGAAGGGCTTCCGCCCATTTCGTCAAATAATCGACTGCAACCACGATGTAGTTGTGTCCATTTTTCGAAGCGGGATTGCAGGTGACAAAGTCAATTCCTGTTTTAGCGAAAGGGCCAATGGAGATAACCAGATGAAGGGGGGCAGGATGTGAACGCATTTTATTTGTGAAAATTTGACATGGATGGCACTTCTGGACTGCTGCAATGCAGTCTTTAAACAAAGTGGGCCACCAGTAATCGGCGCGCAAGATTTTTTGGGCAGTAGCTATGCCCGAAAGATGACCACCACATGCCCCTACATGGCAGTCATTCAAAATGCATTCTGCCTCATCGATAGTGAGACAACGTCGGAGAATAGTATCAACACCACGACGATATAGTGTATCGTTTAGCACGAGGTAGTGCTTTGCTTGGTGGCGGATACGACGACAGTCGTCGGACGTGAGAGTTGGGCGGAAGCGTTGGGTTTGTAGGTAGACTAAGATGTCTCCATACCATGGGTCCGAAGAATCGACCAAGTAGACAGATTCATCAGGAAATGGATCATGAGCTACTTCTACTAGGTCGATTCTAGGAAGGTCCGATAATAATTTGACGAAGATGAGGGATTTATTTGCTTTGGCAGCCGTGAAAACCAAATCAAACTGTTGGATGATGACGATCCATTTGGAATATTTCCCTCCAATAATTTTTCTAGACAAGATATGTCGCATGGGATTCTCCAAAGCAATCACCGTAGTCTGTCGCAGCAATATATAATGTCAGAGTTGGGTGACAGCGAAAACTACCGCCAGAGAGAGTTTCTCCACATGTGAATAACGTAATTCAGGTCCAATTAGACCTTTGGACAAATATTATATCACATGTTCACTGCTGTCACTATGAACTTGAATCAAAACCATTCCAAGTGAGGATGGTGAGGCTGCTAGGTAGAGGAGAAAGTCGCGTGAGTAGTCGGGGGCACTAAGGAGTGGGGCTGAAACAAGTGCATGTTTTAAAGCATCAAATGACCATTGAGCTTGGTCATCCCACAAGTATAGTGTTCCTTTCTTCAATAATCGCATAAATCCTTTCGTCATCTCGGCATAGTTGACAATGAATTGACATAAAAAGTTTGCCTTCCCCTGCAAATGTTGGAGTCAAAGGGTGGATTGTGGTGCCGACAATTCAAAAATTTCCTTAACCTTATCGGGATCAACCCTAATCCCATGCTTGGAAACAATGAAACCTAACAGATGTCCGGACTCGACCATAAATATGCATTTATGCGGATTCAAACGTATATTGTAGAATCTGCACCTAGCAAAAATTTCTCTTAAATGAGCAAGGTGATCAGAGCGTTTCTTGGAATGGGCCGGAAGGTCATCCAAGTAAGCCTGTACAATATGTCGAATGTCATGAAAATCATAGTCCATAGCCCACTGAAAAGTTGCTCCAGCATTCTTCAAGCCGAATGGGAGTTTTTTATACACAAAAGTGCCCCAAGGACAGATGAAGGCAGTTTTATGTTGGTCTTCATTTTTTATGGCAATTTGGTTATATCCCCGAAATCCATCCATGAAGGAAAAAGATTCGCATCCAGCACAATCATCGAGAATTTGGTCAATGAACGGCGTAGGATAATTGTCTTTGGGACAAGCAGCATTCAGATCGCGATAATCAACGCAAACACGAATAGTGCCTTGTTTTTTATCAACGGGAACCGGATTGGAAACCCATTCCGTTAAGGGAATAGGGTAGATGAAGCCAGCATTTAAAATTTTTTCTACCTCAATCTTAATGGCAGCTGCTTTGCGCGGGTGGACCAGTCTGAGTCGTTGCCGGACTGGTTTAGCATTGTCATAAGTCTTGATTCCGTGCTTGACAATAGAAGGATCTATGCCGGGAATTTCGTCATAAGACCAAGCAAAGACATCGTGGAATTCTTTAAAAAGAGATGTGAAGGACGCAATTTCCTCAGGATTGCAGTCGGCTCCAATCTGAATATTTTCCACGATACCCGTTTTGATCGAGATATCAATGAGCAGTGTCTTGGAAAGATTAGCCATGTTCCCCTCTGAATCGATAGTGTGAACAGTCATATAAGAGGAGGGAACTATCTCAGGTTGGTCGAAAGATGGGATTTCAGTTTTCATCGCGTCCGAGTCAATCATCGAAGCGCGATGGTGAAAATCTCCCCAAGGTCGTTCTTCTAATGACATGATCTCTCGAATAGCTTCGTCTGTAGGCCAGACTTCATTGAGGAGATCCTTAGAGAGAACTGTGATGGGAGGGAGGTTTGTACCTGTGGTCGAAACCATATCAGTGGAGGGTTCAGATGTGGTTTGGATGGCTTGATAAGCCAACTTGGTCGGCGAAAGCGGCATCTGATCTCCATAGGAATCAATATCTAAAGGTGTTGGGATTATCCATGGGTCGATAGAGCCATCCGAAAAGGTGGATATCATTGCAACCGTGTTTGGGATCTACGGCGATGGTAGAGGAAAACAACCCAGTAGGGAAGATGCCTTTAGAAGACCGGTACCGATACTGACGTAAGAGTCAGTGACACCTCCTATTAGGGGTACAATGCTACCTGGTAAAGTGGCATAATCAGGGGTGCAGAAGGATAGCTGATCGACCGTGACTATTTTCCCATCCAATGGAAATAGGATGAGTCGAAAGACCGAAGACACGATGGCAGTCATAGCATAAGACCAATTTCGACCGAGCAATAGATTATCGTCAAGATGGCGCTCGATGACTTCAATGTCCACGTTTACCGTTTTCCCACCCAGAGTGATGGGAAAGCTAGAAAGGTATCCTTTTGGGAGGAAGGTATGGCCATCGAAAGCTTTGAGAGAATTCGATGGTGGGGTTAGAGTTGGAGAACCTAAATTGAGCCAGCAAGCTTGTGACATAACGCAGGTCGAAGCACCTTCATCTATGACAGTACGATGGATTGGTCTCCCTTTCGACACTACTTGCACCTGGAATGCAATTTGGTGTGAGAGGCGAGGTTTAGCATTTTCCATATCAAAGATAGCTAGCATGGAGTCCTGGGGGTATATTCCACCAATTGTCGAAAGCAAGGCTTTCCTTTGTGCTGGGCAGGTTTGAAAAACTTCAAGAGTAGACATGGCTGATGGTGCCTGTGCCAAATCTTCTACAATATTATAGTTTTGGGTTGCACGTGCAGAGGTGTTATGAGTTGTGCATCGAAGTGTCCCTTTGGGGTGACGAATTACAGGTTCAGCAGTAGGTCGTTCGATATGTAAATCGTTGGGCGGTGGTGGATTCGAACTAGTTCCAGGTTCTTGAGCATCTATGGTAGGATTTCCATAAAGCTTGGCTCGAGTTTGAAGGTCAACACTCTCAATGCCATAAATGGCAGATGGTCCTTCGCCAGAAGGATGCGAACCACCATTGCCTCGTTGATGGGGTTGTGGCGGGTTGTCAACCATGTGTTGATGTTGCTGCTGTTGATTAAGGAAAGGATTCTGAAGAATGACAGGTGTTCGTCCAGAATCCTTGTTGGCAATAAAATCGGTGCATTCCTGCAGCCGAGGACATTTATATGTCAAGTGGTCCTCCACACAGATCTTGCAAAGAAATTTCATGGGTTTATCCTTTCCTTTGTCATTTCTGGTAGCATTTTTCTGATTAGGGTTATTCTGATTATCCAACTGCTCTTCCAAAGAAGACGTCTTCTTCTTGTTCTTCTTATTTTTCTCGCTAGGTTGTTGTGAGGTTTGCACCGAGTTTACCTCAGCAGGAGGAAGAGGAGTCGTTTGGTGGGGGGCGGTGGCAGCCAAAGATGGCTAGGAGGTTTTCCCCTGAGATTTCTTTGTGGCCACACCGGAGATTGTGCCAACGAGACCATTGACATGTGCTCTGGTTTTCTGAGTGGCCGGAGGATTTGGGTTACCAGGGGCATGGGGAAGCAGATCGTAAAGCATGCCAGATTTTGAATAGATTAAATCTAGGTGTTGGGCACGACGAATACATTGATCTTCTATCACCGCACCAGAAAGGCCAATGTCCTTAGAGATATGGGGTAAAAGAGACTTGCAAAACCAATTGGCCAAGAGATGGTCCAGTATTGGCATTTTGATGAGCCTCCTCCTACGTCTCCATTCATGAATATGATCAGAGATGTGGGTGGCGGTGTCTTGGCGCAACGATGTTAACAATTCAGTTCCGGTTTCCACTCTAATTGGTAATTGGAAGTTCTTTAAGAACTCCATCGCTAAAGCGCCAAAAGTATTGATGGCGGCGCATGGCAATTCAATGTACCACTTGGCGGCATTTCCTGTAAGGGTGCGAGGAAACAGATGAAGCCGGACACTATCATCTACCATGGAATTGGATATGGACCATAAATGAAAGGTAGTGATGTGTGCGGCTAGGTCGTCCCCATGTTTCCCATCGAACTTCGGGATGTCAGAAGGAATCTTATGCGGTACTGGAGGCCAAAGCGGGTTGTGGTTGATGGGGTCGTTCGTCAGTTTATGGATATCGGGTATGTCCAAAGCTGCCAAGAATGGCAATTGTGGATTTTCCCCCGAATCTAACCAAGGCAGTATGGGCTAACTACTTAGACCATAGGGTCCCCCCATCAACGTGTTACCAGGAGGGTAAGTGGGACTTTGATAAAAACCTCCCATAGGTGGAGGAGTAGGAACATATGGTTGTTGTCCATAGGGCATAGTGTATTATGGGGAAAACTGTTGGTTGCCCCCAATATAAAAGTGCCCTCCGATTCCAGATGGAGGTTGTGGTTGGTTAGTCCAACTGGATGCAATAGAGTTTCTCGGAGGCATGCTACTACTTGCATAGTTTGGCAACAGTATAGATCCTACACCTATGTTTGAACCACTTAAGGGGGTAGTATTTACAATGGGTTGTCCCATTTTTCCTAAGGAATGCAAGGGAAGGGAAATGTTCCCTGCTACCTGTGTGCTGGTGACACTGCCCCCTGGTATAGTAACCAAGGGGTTTGAACTCAATAGAGGGTTCCAGCTGAAAGGGTTGCTGAAAGGTACCGAAGTAGTCGTACTCATGGGAGGAGCTACCGTGGTTCCCAACGTGGTCACGGTAGGATTAGATGCCAAAGGGTTCGGTAAGCTACTGGCAGTTGTGATGACCGTAGGGTTGGGGTTAGGTGTATGTTGACTACTAGGATTACCCAGTGATGGCATAGAACTGACCACTGGCGGGGAGGATGGTGGCGAACTTGGGATGGTCACCATTGGCATCAACCTTGTGGATGCCAGTGGTGAAATGGATGTTTGTGCTGCCGAAGACATATCTTGGTGTGGTGGAATCTAAATTATCACAGGCCCCAACGGATCAGTGAGCGGAGGGTTGTAATGAGGTACTACCCCTTCAGTGAAAGGATCCTCCGGAAATTCTGGATGATAAGGGTCTATGTGATAATCAAGATTATTCAAAGGAGACTGCTCTTCCGTAGAAGGCTCGGATTCACCAAGGTTCAGTTCTTCCTCAATAGTGAGAGGAGGTAGACCTTGCTGTCATCGAGACAGACGGCGTGGGTCAGGGGACGCCACGGTGACCGGTTTAATTTTAAAAAATTTTATTAAGTTGTGATGTATTATAAAGTCTCAATGACAGTAACCACACACCTAAAAAATAAAAAAAAGGACTCTCTAAAATCAATCAGCAAGCAGCCAGAATAGGGTGCCCTGTCTAAGTACTACCGTTCGCTGGTGATGAAATCCAGTATCACAATAGTATACAGAGAGGGTTGGTTGAAAGTACAGTTACGGTCACTCTAGAGCTTCGCCCGAACCTCAAACGATAGGTGTAAGCACTCTCATTAAGACGAGTACCCTCCTAAAGACCGAATACAGAGTGGGTCCGTCTGTTTCAGGTACCAGGACAGCCCGTCCCAGTCATCTTGTGTAAGTCCCTAAAAAGTATGGCCATTAAGGATACCTCAAATCACAGACATCATCAGGGGGGTCCACAGTCAAAGACAGTGTGTTATATGGGCAGAATACCTAGATCCCCGATCTAGTTTCGACATCCCTGAAGGGAACCCCAATATATAACACACCCACGGGATGTAGTCGAAGGTGGGCTACCTTCTTGTGCACCCAAGTGTTGTCTCGCGCTGAGTTCCGGTAAAGGAACGGTCCCAATAATATGAGTGCAGCAGGATTTCACTTGTTAATGACTCTAGTTTCAAGTTTTGAGATCTTGGGTAATTTTCTCACTGTTCCTACCCCAAGATCCTAGCCTGAACTACTGTTTGTGTGAGCTCAAAAAAGAGTTGATTTATTTTATTATCGCTTTATTCTTAGTGTACTTGATTATTAGTCTTGCGGAGGGGGAGTGGACGTATGAAATGTGATGAGACTCTGACTCAAGAAACCATGCAAAAAATGCTCTAGATATTCAATTCGATGAAGAGTATTTCTACAAGGAGAGGTTTCTTTTCAACATCCATGCACTAACATTCAAATAACGCAGTTCATCTTTCAAGATTCAGACTTATGTCTACCTTTTCTTAACAGTCTATGAACTGAAACTTTTAGAATAAACTCAACTGAATGCAGAAAAATAAAAAGAATTTCTTCTTTAAAAAGTAAATACTTTTAATAACTAACTTTTCAAACAAGAACAAACAAAAATGCCAGCTCCGTAGACAAGCACAGGGATTCAGTCGAGGAAAGATACTGATGACCAGAAACTCTGTAGCTAAAACACAGTCACAGTAGTGAACAACAAGGTTTTGTCTGAGTAACGCTCTGTCTGTGAGTAAATACAGCGTTATAACGCACTGTATTTAAGCAGAGACTGCGTTATAATGTGCTGGAGAACCTACAAAGGTAGCGTTAGCTAGGGTAAAGTACTTCAGATGGTCAACAGAAATAGGATTGAACTCTGCGAGCGTTTGGTATGTCTACTAGGCATAAAAATGGTCGGAAGGATCAGTGAAGAGAGGAGAGAAGAAAGAATGGAAGAAATAGTCCGGAAACTATGGGGAAACTCCCTAGCAGAGTCGCCAATTCTGATATAGGGTAAACTGCTTGGGTGGTTGGTTTTCGAATATCCCTCTCAGGGCTTTCCGGTCCCTGAGGCAGACAGTAAGATTAGCTATGATGCTCACAAAGATGGCATGAGCATGTTCATATTAACTTGAAATAACTTGATAGAATACGATATAGAATTACCTCTTTGACAATCTTGGAGTCCCTTGGAGAGCACTAGGCAGCGAAGCAAGATTCCTTCTTCACCATCTCCAAATCTTAGTCCTGCAATCAGTCAAAGCACCCGTGTAACTCCTAACATAACATATATTCTATCAATCAAGCCAATATATAATGAACTTCTAAATTATACACATCTGAGCCATTCATATCATACTATGTAAATGTTCAAACAATAATGAAAACATTAAGCATTGAATGGACAAAACGAACACAGTTCTATTAATTTGAAAGAAGGAGGATTACAACCATCGGTTTTACCAAGCCCTCCTCAGTCTCCCAATCTCTCTTATCTCTCAAGTGAAGAAGTCTAAGTCAACAAGCTCTCTAGGAACCTCTTTGACTCTTGGCCTTCACACTATTCTCTATTCCACAAGTATGCAAAACCTTTAGCAATCCTTCGACCTTCAATTAAGAGCTTTCAACTCCTTCTTATAGGAGAGGGAGAAAGCCATTGTTTCCTTTCTCTTTCCACTAGTTTGGAATGGAAAAAACTTAGATGTTTTCTTGATCTCTATGCTTTTGCCTCCTTTGGAGTTCAGTCTTCTTATGGCAATGACCAATAATGAACTGGTGTGTTGCAGTTTCTTTTATGAACCGATCCTCTTGTGAGGGAAAGTCGGAGATTCAAATCATTCTCCGCGGGCTTTTCCCGATTCAAACTTAAAACATGGGTAACGCTTCCCTTTAGTGTAAGCAGAGCATTTCCCTAGCCACTAACATGGCTCATTCACTGATTGACTGCGTTATAACGCTCTTGTACTGTTCTAGATAGGCGTTACCCTGGAAGAAATAGGTTTAATTTAGGTCTTTGTATTCCTTCCATATTTATCTTCTCCTCTAAGCTGATGAGGAGGTATTTTGACCTGTAACAGGCAAGAGGCTCACTGCATTGGTCGCATGAGAGGAGCAGTGACCCACTCTCTAGTTGTCTTGTGATAGCTTGTTTTCATTGTATTATGCTACCTTGTATTGCTGATGCTTATTTATTCATAGGGAGCACTATTTGAAGAGTGACTTATATGTTGGGATAGCCCATTGGGAGCACTATTCTCCCCATTACACATGTTATATATTGCAGGAGATGCCATGGGCAAACCATGATTGCCATACTATTACTTTCCTCTTCTTGTGGGGCAAACCACTTGGAGAATTTGAAGGGGCATTTCATGGCTAAATATTTTGATGGGGAAGCTTGGGCCACTCTTGTAGGCCATACCATTTCAGCCTAAGGACAGAGGCAGCCCCATATGTACTACAGAGGGAGAGAAGAGCTTATTATGATGAAGCAGAAAAACTCTCCGTTCAGCCCCATTACATTGCACACAACTAGGGGAAAGATTTCCATTTGGCTGATAGCATGGGTGAAGGGATCGTCAGTGGGAATATATTTTCCCATGCATGTCATCACTCCTATCTTGAGGAGGCCATAGCCAGCAAGGAGATTTCCACCTACACCTTCTATCTTTCCATAATGTGCACCATTCCAGTTTGCATACTTGGGAGGAGGCATTGGAGGACAGTTTTACTGCAGCATATCTTGAGCAGCAGTGGAGATTGTTGATGAGGAGGCCACAAGAGAAGAAGGGGGAGAAATTTTTTTTCTCCCTATGCATTTGCTTGAGGACAAGAAACATGTGGGAGGGGAGGACTGTAATGTTCCCAATTTTAGCCTCAAGCTAAAATGGAACATTATAGTGGCATATTTTTATTTTGTTTAATAAAATGGGTAAGGAGACCCCTTAACCCCTTGGTGATAGAGAAATAACACTCCTTGTGAGGAAGGAGGATAAATAATCAGTTGAAATAAACACCTAATGGTGTGAACATGATGAGGATCACCTTGAGTTGGCCATCTTTGACCAAGTCAACAGCGTTGCCTTAGAGGGGTGGCTTGCCTTAGAAGACAACACAGTTTTTGGAGGGAAATCATTCAAAAGTGAATGGAAACCCTAATTGTGGGACCTATGGTGAGAGAGAGTTCATTTTCTTTATAAGAGAGAAGATATCAGCTCATTTGGTTCATGTTCTTGATTCAAAAATTTCATGGTGAAGCCAAGGACTTGCACATCGTTTTGTTTAGCAAGATTGCGGTTGCAGGGGGGTGTTCTGGAGGTAGGGGATCCCCACCTTCCTCATTGGAGGAAGGTTGAGCACATTCCTCATTCCGGAATTTGGCCAAGCTCACTCCTTCGATTTGCGGCGCTATTTCTGTAACAGAATGATGTGTGTTGTAGGTGATAGTAGAGAACTCTTAAGAGCCTTTATTAAACACTTTCCCGATGGAAACACTGTTACTTTGGAGGAGTAGAGCAGAGAAGACTCTTGTGCCATATTTTAGATCTATCAGCATCCAGGCCTCGTCCACCGACTCCCCCTTTCTTGCAGTCTTGGAGAAAGCCCACGTTATTCCATGAGCGTGTTTGTGAGGGGTTCTTGGAGCTCATCGGGAGGTGTTTTACGAGACAAAGGGATCGGTCCTTTGAGGTTGAGGCATGATCGAGAGGAGAGGGAATCGTATTCCAGATCAGCTTGTGCTCTGTTCATTTTGTTCATTTTGCGGTGACAAACATTTTGTACTAATACATCGTCCCCAATAAAGCATTTCTAGCAATCTCACGATATTGGCTGAAATCCATATTAAACCATTTTCAAACTCTTGGGATATTTTGCCACTATCTTTCAATACATTATATTTTTTATGTATTCAACAATTGCATCTCATAGAGGCCCACCACAGTCACTGCTCTCCGGCATTTTGTGGAGTTGCAGCAACTCATGTACTTTGTTGCTTAATCATTGGAGGTTGGTTCCTAAAGCTTAAGTGGATTGCCCCCCATGATATTTATTGTATTTTATTGCTGATATATTAATATAATTATGGCTGCAGTATTTTCCCTCTTATGATGTATTTCAGATTTGCAGAGTTAATGAAATGTTCATGTATTGTTGTAGCTCTCTCATTGAGCACTGTTTTAGACATCTAGTTTGGGGAGATCTGTATAACCCATATAGAATCATTTCTTTGAGCTCATTTTCTACAAGGGAGTTATATTAGATGTGTTCTAGGGCATCCCAGTGTTGTTTTTCCTTATTTATGTAGTGACTTCCTTATACAGCGTCCTCAAGGACCCTGTAGCACAAATTCCCGAAGTGGAAATATTGCATATCCATAGACAGAGTCTATGAAGGGCCAGCTAGCTTTTGGATCTCACACTTCCTTATGAAGGTGAAATATCTGGTAAATTCCCCAACATTCAATCTCTGGAATGGACTTGTGGTCTTTCTATAGAAGGAATTCCGGAATATCTTAAGATATTCCCGATGGAGCAGAAAATTCTAGATTTGGAATATTACACCTGTGAAGTGTGATGCATAGTGAGCAGAGGATGATGTGACATGATGGATGTGGGGCCCAAAATTATATCACAAATCACAATCGGGAGTGTTTTTTTACGAGAAAATGAGATAAAAGTTGCGACTTACGAAGTGCAGTGCGCAATGAGCGGAGGGTGACATGGCATGACAAAGGTGGGGCCCAAAATTATGTCACAAATCGCAATCAGGGAATCAGGAGTTTTTTATTATGAGGAATGGGGGGTAAATGTTAAGATTTGTGATGTGAGATTTTCGATGAGCGGAGAGGATATGTGGCATGATGGAGGTGGGGCCCTAACTTATATCACAAATCACAACTGTGAGTGTTTTTTTATGAGAAACGGGGGTAAAAGTTGCGACTTGTGAAGTGCTATGTGTGATGAATGGAGGGTGACTTGGCATGATGGAGGTGGGGCCCAAACTTATATTGCAAATCACAACTAGGAGTGTTTTTTTATGAGAAACGAAGGCAAAATCTGCGACTTGTGAAGTGCGGTGCATGGAAAGGTGACGTGGCATGACCGAGGTGGGGGCCACCCACAAATCACAATCGAGAGTGTTTGTTTATGAGAAATAGGGGTTAAAGGTTACGACTCGCAAAGTGTGATGTGCGATGAGCGGGAGGTGACGTGGTGGAAGGGTGGGTCCCATCTACATCACAATCGGGGAAATGGTGCAAGTAGAGTTAAAAAGTGTAAGTACAATGCAGTTGGCGATGCAAAAAGGTAAGTGGGTATAGGTTTTATCACATCGGATTTTTTGCGAAGAAGTACAATGGTAACATGTATGGAGTTTTGTGATATGCAACCGGTGATTGAAGAAGGGGCCCACACCAACGTTAAAAGTGTATCACACCTCATCTCTATGATTTGCTTATAAGAGCCACTTCTCCACCTTGTGTGTGGTCATAGGCCAACAGAAGGTTTGAAGGAAGGTTTGACAAAGTTTCTACTAGAAAATATTCCTAATGGAGAAAAGGTAGTAAAGGAAACTCATGATGATAAAAAACTAAACATTAATCATGATTTCATAAAATCTAATGTTGGATTGCAAAAAACAAAAAAGGTATGTATTGCAACTTTATATTTAGAACCCAATACATTTGCATGGTATCGATGGCTTTGCTCTCGTAAACAAATTTTCACTTATTCAATTTTTACGGAGGAAATGATAGCATATTATGAATATACAAAGAGAAACACCTTCGTTAGCCAATTGATAAATCTCAAATAAAAGGGTTCGATGGTGGAGCATATTGAGGACTTCCAAAAATTGAATATAAGGGTACATGATATTCTAGAGGATCACAGGATTGATGTCTTCATAGCAACTTTAAAGGATAACATCCAACATGAGGTTCACCTTTGGGAACCTGACTGATTGGAGAAGGCATTCAAGTTGGTAAGAAAAATTGAAAGAAAAAGTATGGTGACAAGGAAGCCTACGAATCACAACTATAAATATGGAAGTGTTGCTACTCCTAAACTTCCACAACCTACAAGGTTGACACCACAACAATTGAAAGAAAAAAGAGAGAAAGGGATTTTCTATAGTTATGATCGAAAATACACTAATGGTCATAAGTGTGTTGAGAAGAAATTATTTTACATAGATTGTGAACATGAGGAAGAAAATGAACAAGAAACTTCAAAAGAAGAGGATATACACAAAGAACCAACCCTAGAGAAAGAAGAAATGAATCTGACCATATATTGTAATGCATTGGGAGTAATTAACACTCCTCAAAATCTCAAGATAGAAGAAAATATCAAGAAGAAAAATGTAATAGTGTTGATTGATTCGGGTAGTACCCATAATTTTATTCATTATAAGGTAACCAAGGATTTGAATTGCTTCCTATACCCAACAACAGAGTGTGATGGTAGTTACAAATGGAAAGGCATAGTACTTACAGGAAAGTACCTAATATAAAAATAGCCATGGAGATATGTATTAAATGAATTTGAATGCTTTCCATTCCTATGGGAGGTGTTGATGTTGTACTGGGAGTACAATGGTTACAATCTTTGGGGACGGTAGCTTTTAATTTTCAAGAACTTTTCTTGAAATTTTTTTCAGAAGGAAAGGAAGTCGAATTACGGGGCATTGAAGGGAAGCCGGGAAGGATAATAAGCTCTAATGTCATGACAAAGCTTCTAAAGAAATAACAATGAGGTGTAATTGCACAATTATGCTCACTAGAAGTTCCAACATCAAAATCATCTATTTCTGCAGATCTCCAACAAGTCTTGGACAATCATTCCAAGGTGTTTGAAACTCCCAAAGGACTCCCACCTATTCGTGATCATGATCATGCTATTCAATTGATTCCAGGAAGTGTTCCTCCAAACATCAGGCCTTATAGATATCCTTACTTCCAAAAGAGCGAAATTGAACGTATGATTGCAGAAATGTTAGAGGCGGGTATAATTCAACCTAGTCAAAGTTCTTTCTCTGCTCCTGTAGTATTGGTACACAAGAAGGATGGATCTGGTGAATGTGTCCGGATTATAGGGAGCTCAATAAGCTCACCATTAAAGACAAATTTCCCATTCCTGTGATTGATGAATTATTGGATGAATTACATGGAGCAATTTATTTTACCAAGTTGGATCTTCGTTCAGGATATCATCAAATTAGAATGAAGACTGAAGATATTCCAAAAACAACATTTGAAACTCATGAGGGTCATTATGAATTTTTGGTCATGCCTTTTGGCCTTACCAATGCACCTTCTACATTTCAAGGGTTGATGAATTCCATTTTCAAACCCTTCCTTAGAAAATTTGTGCTCGTATTTTTTGATGATATACTAATCTACAACAGGTCTTGGAAAGATCATGTTCAACATGTTGACACAGTGCTCAAACTATTGGAGGAGAAACAATTATATGCAAAAACCTCCAAATTTTTATTTGGAGTATAGGAGGTGAAATATTTGGGTCATATTGTGTCTCATGAGGGTGTTAAGGTAGACCCTAAAAAAATTATATCCATTAAGGAATGGAAAATCCTTACAACCATAAAGCATCTTTGATGATTTCTAGGGTTAACAAGGTATTATCGCAAGTTTGTTAAGAATTATGGGAGAATATTGGCACCTCTAACATCATTACTGAAGAAAGACACATTTTCTTGGACTCCAGAAGAAACTAAGGCCTTTTAACATCTTAAAGAGGAAATGTGCCAAGAAACGGTCTTAGCTACGCCAAACTTCACAAAAATATTTATTTTGGAATGTGATGCCCAAGGAAATGGAATTTTTGTAGTTTTAATGCAAGAAGGAAGACCCATTGAATTTAAAGGTCATCCAATCAAAGGAAATTAATTATTGAAACCTATTTATGAGAAGGAAATGTTGGAAATACTACATTCACTACAGCAAGGGTAACCTTACCTAATGGGAAGACACTTCAAGGTAAAAATACAACATGATAGTCTTAAATATAGTTTGGAACAAATATTATCTTCAGAAAAGAAACAAAAATGGGTCACAAAGATGTTGGGTTATGAATTTGAAATCATCTACAAAAAAGTGAAGAAAAATGTTGTTGCAGATGCACTCTTAAGAAAGGACAAGGATGTGGAAGGATTGCTTTCTGCCATTTCTATTATCCTACTTGAGTGGATAACCAAAGCAAGGGATGAATGGAGGAATGATGAAGATGTGTAGACACTCATTCAAAGTTGCAGAAATATCCCAATACATATTAAACATTTAGCTCGAAAAATGATTCATTTTGCTACAAAGATCACTTATATCTTTGTCAGAATTTCTAGCTCAAACAAAATATTCTTTTGGAATTGCACACATCTCCCTTAGGAGGGAACTCAGGATTTTTAAAAACTTACCACAGGGTCATGAAGGAATTTTGTTGGGATGGCCTTAAATCTAATATTCAAAATTTTGTGGCAGAATGTTTGGATTTCCAACAAAATAAAATTGAGACAATTAAGACCCCATGTTTATTAAAACCTTTATCCATTCCAAGCCAACGTTGGGAGAAGGTTTCAATGGATTTTATCACAAGTTTACCCAAGTCTGAAGGAAATAATTTCATCATGGTGGTAGTTCATAGAGTTACCAAGTATGCTCCCTTTTGTGCATTATCTCTTCCATTTGAATCCAGTACAATTGCTACTGCATTTATGGAAACAATTGAAAAGCTATATGAAAACCCAAAGATTATTGTAAGTGAGAGAGATCCCATTTTTGCAGGAAACTTTTCAATGGAATTATTTTCTTGTTTGGGTAATCAATTAGCTCATAGCTCATCATATCATCTTCAATATCATGGGGAAACTGAGATACTGAAAAAATATTTGGAAGGATATCTTCGTTGATTTGTATTTGATAAACAAATACAATGGAGCAAGTGTTTACCTCTGGCTGAATGGTGGTATAAAATTTTCTTCCATACTGCAGTAAAAATGACCCCATTTATGGCACTTTATGGATATCATACACCCTCCATCACATCATATTTAAGAGAAAATTCTAAGGTTCAAGCATTGGAATATCACATCGAGCATAAACAACAAGTTCTCCATCTCTTAAAGGATAACCTAACCTTGGAAAAAAATAAAATGAAACAACATGCAGATCAACATTGTCGTGAAAGAAGTTTTTATGTAGGTGACTGGGTATTTTTACGGCTACAACCATACAAACAAATTTCCCTCAAGCAAGATAAGAAGGATAAAAAAATATCACCAAAGTATTATGTTCCTTACAAGGTGTTGCAAAATGTTGGTACTATGGCATACAAATTGGAGCTTCCTACATCTTCCTCAGTGCACCAAATTTCCCATGTTTCATGCTTAAATAAGTTTATAGGTGACAAGATCCTAGTTCAAACAATATTCATAGAACTTGGTGAGGAAGGAAAAGTCATATTCGAACCTGAAGTAGTCACGGAAACAAGAAATCGACAGCTATAGAATCGATCAATTTCAGAGTATCTCATCAATGGACAAACTTGCCCGCTAAAGATTCAACATGGGGGGATGAGAATTTTATAAAGAAGCATCTAGAACTACTCAAGCATTGAGGAAAAAACATTTTTGAAGTAGAGGGGCATGTTAGGGCCCTATAATACTATTGTATCCCCTTATTTTTATTGTTAGTGTATCCCCCTTATTGTTATTGATGTGCCCATGCAGTCCCCATATTGTAATTATTGTGAAACATAGAAGCCCACTATTGTTATTGGTGTGCCCTTACATTGTTATTTCTATGTTGGCTAGGATTATATTGTGACAACTTGGACTCATATATATAGAAAGGAGGTTTTTTCAATTGTATCATCCAAGAACTATTCATTTATGTAATGTAAAGGAGTTTTCACCCTCGAGGAGGCTGATTTCTAAATCGTTGATCTATCTTTTCTTCTATTTTGTAAGAAGGTTTCATAACATGACCAAAATTCTCACAACAACTAATCAGGTAATGAATCAAGAAATTATAAGAGAAATATGAGAAGTATGAAAGATATTTATGATTATTTGGTTGTGATTTCCAATTTTGTGTTTTTTTCATTCCAACCTTCTTTGTTTGAAGAAGCCAAAGATGAAAATTGGGTGACAACCATGGATGAAGAAATTAAAGGTATTGAAAAGAATGATACATAGGATTTTTTTAATTTGTCAAGGGATAAAAATATCATTGGTGTAAAATGGCTATGAAGAAAAATATGAATGAGAAGGGTGAAATTGACAGATTTAAAGCAAGACTCATAGCAGAATTATTCTCACAACAACCAGGCATAGATTTTGGAGAAACGTTTGCTCCGATAGCGAAATTTGATACTGTAAGAGAAGTTCTAGCCACAATAACTCAAAACAAGTGGAAATTATATCACATGGATGTGAAATCAACCTTCTTGAATGGAATTCTAGAAGAAGAAATTTATGTGGAGCAACCACCAAGTTATGAAGTTGAAGTTAAAGAAGAAAAGGTTTACAGGTTGAAGAAAGTGTTGTATGGACTTAAGAAATCACATAGAGTTTGGTATAGCAGAATCAATAGATACATGATCAAGAATGGATTTTGCAGAAGAAACATTAAGCCTACCTTGCACACAAAGTTAAATGAGAATGGGTAGATTTTGATTGTTTTCTTATATGTTGATGACATGATTTTTACAGGAAATCTTGAGTAAGATGAATTTAAATAATCAATGATGAAATAATTTGAGATGACATATCTTGGTCTCATGAAATATTTCCTTGGCATAGAATTTGAGCTATCTGAAAAAGGAATTTTTATTTTTCAAAATAAATATAATAGAGATTTGGTAAAAATATTCAGGATGGAGAATTGCAAACCTGTTCGTACACCATTTGCAACACATACAAAGTGAAGTGATGATAATGAAGGATTAGATGTGAATCCAAATCTGTTCAAAATATTGGTTGGGAGTCTCATGTATATCACAACTACAAGACCAGATATTATGCAAGGGGTGACTTTGATTTCAAGATTTTTGGAGACTCCAAAAGACAGACATTAAAGTGCAGGAAAAATAATTTTGAGATACATAGCAGGACTTAGATATTGTGGTATAATGTATGCAATTAAAGAAAATAAGGAATTCATTGGGTACACAAATACTGATTTTGTAGACAGTTTGGATGATAGGAAGAGCACTTCTGGTTATGTGTTACATCTTGGTTCAAGTGTGATTTCATGGGCATCTAAGAAGAAATCTATTGTGACACTTTCATCAACATAAGAAGAATATTTAGAAGAAAAATCAACAACATGTCAGGTATTATGGTTAAGAAGAGTATTGAATGGACTCTGTTATCACTCCACCGGATCTCCGAGGCTAAGAAGAGACCATCAAAGGTAACCACATACCAATATTTTTCCAAGTAGCTAGCCCTACTAGGCAGGAGAGGGCTCTCTGCAATGGATCGTAGCCAATATTACTGGATCAAAGAGATATTAGGCTAGGTATAGTAGCACAGGGGTATGATTGATTGAATTTTGAGGTGCTGGATGGTGAACAGGTTAGGGAAGAAATCAGGTCAGGGAAAACAATGATTAAAATTATAGGGATATGATGGAGTGAGGTAGGTAAAATGTTCAACACAAAAGGATATCTTGATGGAGTGGTCTAGACTACTAGGGTTTGAGAAAAGAGCATAAGAGATATTAATTCTTTTCTACTAAGAAGAAGATGAAACAAACTGTAACTATTCCTCCAAAACAGAGCATAAGCTTAATGAATTCTGTCTTTCTGACTTAGAAAAGAATTAAATTTCAGAAATGGAATGAATATGAATCACAATACATTCATACATTTTCATAACATAATAATAAAAAATTTCAAATCACTTTATGACACTAATTCCATCAAAATAGTTGCAACTCGGTCTGTTATTACTTGCCAAAAATCTGATTACAATAGTGTTTAGTGATCAATCCAACAAAATCAAATGATTTCAATGTCAAAAGGAATGAAAGATATATAATGAAAACTTCTTCTACCACTCTCAGGGGTCGAATACCTGACTTGTGGAACTAATCCCCAAAGTGCTCAACTTGAAACCCAGAGACTAGGAAGGTCAACGAACTCATCCCTAATTTTGGTGAAACTAATTCATTTATCCAAAAATACACTTTTACCCAATGTGTCTACCTATAGTAACCTTTAGGAAAATAATTAAATTTACATTCATCAATTACATCAGTAAAAATGTATTCAATCCATTCACCAACTGAGAAGAAGTCAAAATCTGAAAATGTCAGTGAACTGGAAAAAACATAGCGCCCTTGGCAAAAGCGCAGCGCCATCTTCTATCTCCCTTTTGGATGACTTCCAGAACTCCCAATTGAGCTCATTATATCTCATTTAAATTATATTTATTTATAATACAAAATGGACCTATCAAGCACTGAAAATGATCAAGTATAGGCCCTCAAAAGTCAATTCTCCCAAGACTGGTGAAAACGTGCAGAATGGGGGTGCAAAAAGTTCAGCGGGATCTTGCAGGTCATTTTTGGAGGCCTTCATGAACTCCCAATTGACCGCATGACATATCATGGGAAATATATTTATGTGGCATTATCATTTGACTCATGAAGAAAGTAATTTGGACACTCCATTAGGGAGAAAAGTGTATTTTCCCAAGACTACTCTAGAAGTGCAGCAACTCTCCTATAGCAACTACATTTTTGGAATTCCTCCAAAACCATAACAACTGTGTAAAAAATGAAGGATGAATTTATTTATTGATTTATTATTAAAAAAAACCTCTTTCAATGTTGTGAAATGCATCTCCATTCGATCAGAAACATACTTTGAAGAAAAACTGGCCGTATGTGTAGCAAACGATTTGTCCCTTGGGATGAATTCTTGAAAATTAATGGAGACATGATTTTTATGAGATGGAATGGCCTCATACTTGCTGATATGACCTCCCTTATTCCTCCTCTTCTCATATGTATTTATTTCCATAGAAAACCCTAGCTCAATGGGAGAGGAAATTAGGGTTTAGTGTAGGAAAAACGGGGGATTAGGGAAATTTATAAGAATGAAGGGAAATAAAGGGGATAGGGGGATTATAAATTATTAGGAAACATTTTGGAGGTAGGGAGGGATGTTATGAATTAGGGAAAGTGGAATTTCAAGGATTGAGTGAGGGGAAGGGATCCAAAAGGGAAAAACACATGTCTAGTCTAGAAAAGGTCAAATTGTAACGATAGGCTAGGGTTTGTGGAAAAATGTTAATTTTGAGGGATAGGAGTGATGGGAAGTTTTTATGAAGGTATATTAAGGATATGGTAAGGTGTAATAGAATCAAGATACAATTTTTGTTGTTGATTTAACCATGGAGGTCATGAAACCAAGAAAAATGCCCTTAAAACCCTAGGAGAGGGAAATGAGCTTTCCAAGCATAACTGAGAGACAAATATGGATAAAACAAAGCAAAATAATTGGAAATGATAGTTTTTAACCTGAAATTGTTGAAGAAACCTTCTGCAATTATGATTTGGGCACCCGTGGGAAAACACAACTCCCTTTGGCAAACATGCAACATAAGAGGGAAACTTGTGTTTTGATGGCATGAAATGGCCTTTGTGAGAGTGGGAGCGAGTTTAATTGGTAGAGAGATGTCTCTTGAATGTGGAATGAGAAAATGAACTTTGAGTTTTATTTTATTTGTAGCTTTGAAAATCAATTTTTTTCCCTTGGTGGTGTAGTGGACCCACCATGTACTTTCACATTTTGATTTGAATTGGAGCCTTAGAACTTAGTTGCATATAATCCATCACAATTAAGATAAAAAAATGATTTTTAAGACCTTTGTTAAAAACCTTTTACTATTAATACTCCTTCAAAAGATGAATTTGATGTTGGAATGACCAATTTTCATTATTTTGACCATATGACCTAATGATGACACAACATTGATGAATGAGATGAATAATGACCATGATGATAATGGGACTCTTTCAATAATGAATGACCTGACCATGATGATCTCCATTGACCATGGAGGTGAAAGGAGTAGTAATGATCTAAATACCCTAATCCACGATCAAATTTTTGCATGATGACCTAAGGGAATGACAAAAATTCGAGAATGGAACCCTAATATGATATGAAAAGATATTTTTGGATCACTGGTGGTAGGATGAAAATACTGACACTAAAAATGGCTCCAGCTGGGGGTTTACATCTCCTTGGATGTGTCAATAACACCGTATACTAGGTAGCCTATCCATTGGGCATAGAGTCAAACACTACAAGAAAAAAGGACATTGGTGAGGGTCGAAAAATGTCACCATAAGCTCATTTGTGATGATCAAAAGAGTCTATGTCACCAAAAACTGAACGTCAGCAAAGATGGCGTCGCCAAAAGTATAGGTGTTGTGGTGACATTCAAATTCTATCACTAATAATGATTTATAATGACCGATAGTGACCGTCATCATTTCATGTGATCAATGGCAACAGACATTAGCCTCCATCACCAAAAATTTGAACGTCACCAAAGGTGGCGTTGCCAAAATATAAGTATTGTAGTGACAGTCAAGGTTCATCACGAATAATGAGTATAATGACGGATAGTGACCGCCACCATTACATATGAATAACAATGATTTATTGTGATGGACCTTTTATTACCATCACTATTGATGAATATATATATGGTGACGTTCATTGACTGTCACCATTTCATATGACCAACAATAATTTGTGGTGATGGACCTTTCATGACTGTCACTATTGATGCATATATATATATATGGTGGCAATCGTTGACTGTCACCATTTCATATTTTGGTGAGGGTCGAAAAATTTCACTATAAGCTCATTAGTGATGGTCAAAAGAACCTCTGTCACGAAAAATTGATTGTCACCATTCTATATGAATATTAGAGCATGATGGAATCGAACCACCAACCTCTTGCTTGTAAAGCAAGTGCTCTTCCATTGAGCTAGCGCCCTTTAAAAGATTAATATTTAAAATATTATACCTTGGAACTCTATAAATTTTAAATTCTATAACTTTCAATCAATTATAAAAATTTGTAAAGTCTTGGAAAATCTTTTACTAAAGAAGAAAAATAACATCGAAACTGCAAGTCCCTACCTAATGGTTATGGAAGTTATGAAAAGTAGGTGGAGGGAAAATTAGTTAAGTATAAGATACTCTATGTTGAGTTGAACACTCAATTAGAAGTGAAACTTTGAAGACATTTATAACCTATAAATGACCTATAATTATCAAACCTAAAATCTACAATTATACCAAAGTTTGATTTCTCACCTTGTGAATCATGTAAATATGTTGTAACAACATAAAAATATTCCTCTAAAACACTGATTTGCATGCCAAAAAGTAAAAATAAATGAGTACATATGATACAATTATGAATAATGAACTACATGCTTGAGTTCAACTAGTTATGGAGTGTATAAAACTAATTGGGAGTGTTTCTCATTATTAATTTAATTCAAGATGTCATAATACAACGATCAATAACAATGATTTTGAAATGTAACAACTAACAGATGTTAAAATTGTAAGCACAAAGTTTGGATAATATTTGTTACAACAAAAAAAATATCCAAGGGACTTTCAGATACTTCCAAATCCACACCAAGCATGAATATCAAAAGATGCAATTGCATTGATACGAGGAAAGCACTCTTTACGTCTCAATGATAACTATGTCCTCCCACAAGTACTTCAACTAGCAAAAGGGTGTGAAGAC
The DNA here is from genome assembly GCA_034641835.2 of Pinus albicaulis. Taxonomy (NCBI): domain Eukaryota; kingdom Viridiplantae; phylum Streptophyta; class Pinopsida; order Pinales; family Pinaceae; genus Pinus; species Pinus albicaulis. The sequence goes on from CM076576.1 coordinate 422,458,178, forward strand.
AAGAACCTCAAAACAAAAAGAACTACATAATACAAAAATACACTTCGACAATTTTGAACCTAGGTATCCATGTAAATACAAAGCCCAATCACCTCACTTCTTGCCTTTAGACCATACTCTGATGGGCTCAAAGCTTTTAGTTTTAAATGGAATCATCTTAAATTTCATTTGATTCTCTACCTTAATATTGGTGGATATTACCAATAAACAATTAAGTTTAAATAAGAAAAATATTATATGTTAAAACAACCAATGACATACAAAATGGCACTAAGCTTATGACTCACTCTCTGACCAAACATAATTGTGCATAATGTCTCTCCTTGATGTCCCGGTTTAGTTCAACCATTATAACTAAGTCCTTGCAAAACCTATTCATCATGGGGAAATATTTAGCACCAATAAATAGGCTTATTATTGTGTTGACCTCAAAGTCTAAAAGGATATGGAACTCCATATCCAGAGTATTCAATTGGTGATTCCTACACTTAAATTTGAAGAATTGTTTATTCTTTTGTTTAATTTATACATTACATAATTGTACTCTGAAAATACACATTAACAAGTTTTCTCATATATGACCATCACCATAATCTCATTGGTGATGGAGGAGTCACCAATGAGCTTATGGTGACTCCTACCATAAGAGTTATCAAATTTGTTTATAAATGTATTATTTTTTTGAGTTTGGGCCAAACATAGTCAAATCTTGCTAAGTTCGACCAAGATGCAATGAGCTTAATCATGTTTGCCCAAGCTAGTCAACAAGCTTGACCTAGGATTTTGAAAATGAATTTTGATAGAGATGACGGCTATGACATATTTTGACAAATTTTCCCTTTTTTTATGTCTCGAAGAGATAATTTTAACTAGCCTCCTCTTCAGATAGTTGCGAGTGAGGGGCATTCATTCTACCAAAAGATGCTCAAAACTTGCATCTGACTTCAGCATTTTTTTTTGTGTTGTTGCATCCATAAGCACAAACACAATTTTGTCATGAAAGAGGCTTGAACGCTAACATGGGAGATTTTAGCACCTCACTTTTACCAACTAGGCAAGCCACTATTTCGGAATTTATTTTAATTTTTTAGTTTTATCCCAATTTTCTATTGGGTAAATCAAAATCAATCCTTTTTTAGACTTTTCCCAATGTTTCCTAGGTCCATGTCTTGTGAATGTGCTCTCCACTAGGATATAAAATTTTTAAAACTATTATCTTTGAATCGAAAACTTGTACCATGATATAAATAGGCAACTCATGTCTTCCAATTTAGAGGTTACCCTAATAGAAGATCCCTCTCCACATTTTGGCCCATATATGAAGTTGTACATGTTAACTAGGATTAGTCGTAGAGTTCACAATAGTTGAGCAGCCTTTTAAAGGGTGGTCCCAATTTGAATTCATAGGGAAAATATTATGTTCATTCAACACTAAAAGCTAACAATTTTGGCATGTCAATCAAGCAATGCTAAAACAACTTTCAAAATTTGGCATATGTTCGAGAAAGTAGCAGATTTTGTAAATACTAAATATCAAGTATTGTGGCTTAATGACCAAAACAAAGATACAGGAAATAAATAAAATGAAATAAGAACAATGATGATCCTGTTTGACAAATTTGGCATTGTTACACAACATTTTGTCATGATCCCAGCAATCCCCATCCCACACATTGGAGGGTCATTTCTGTCACTTATGAAAAGTGTCATGCCTTGCAAAGACCTTAATTTCATCCCTATACATGAATGTAACATTCCTCTTGGTGACAATTTCCTAAACAGAGCATCAAAAACCCCTGTTTTTTCCTTGGCGCGAGTAGCCAGTTCTACCCTCGCACCGAAGTGGAAGATTAACACTAGGTCCCGCGCCACCTGGCACTTTGTCCCAGTGTAATATCCACGCCAAGCTGTTTTGGGAATGTTTTTTAAAAATAAAGGCAAAGGTTCCATTCCAACCACCATGGGGATGAGTCATTGGGAGTGGTTGAACTGAAACAACCATGGACTCCTTCCTTTAGTTAGTAGTTTCCACCTCCCTTGGAACTCTCCTAAAGGATAGGCCTCCCTTCCACCTTTGTAGGGATACCATCCTCTTCCTTCTCCTCTATATAAACAAGCCTTATCCCTTTATAAAAGCTAGCTGAACAAAGAGAATTATACAGCCGAAGTGCTGAACTTGGAGAACTAAAGTATAGCTGAATAACTGAGTTATTGAGAAGGTAGATCAAGAAGGAACTCCATCGAGAGGGCCCTCATCCCGTCTGAATTCCCTGACGAGCTTTAAGACGTGCTTCGCCCGAACCCTGCTAGAGGAGACCGCAATGTCAGAGCATGTTTTTATCTCTTCTTTCTACCTAATAATATAAGTGACTATTGTCTAGTTCCCATATTGTATTTTGTCTTTATCGAATGCAATATGCTTAGTCTTCTCTGACTGACTAGTAGTTTTTGGATAAAATTAGTATGTGGTATGTGGTTATCATTTTCTGATCTCTATGCAGGTGTCCAAATGCGATAAGCGAAGGGGTTGTGAATTGCCAAATTAGGAGTGAGAGGGTCTCATCACAACTATGATTGTCGACGATAGCTTGGACCACAGGTAGGCCATCTTATTGCGTCCTCTTTCATTCAAATATCTAGGAACCTACACTCTAGCATGATTCCTTGTTACTGGACCCACTCTAGGGCTAGAGGGATCATCTCTATCCGCAAATAGGATTTACCTACATAACAAGTTGGCGACTCCGCTAGGGAACAGTGCGAGTTTGTCTTTGATCTTGTTGGGTTGTTTTCTGGGTTTTTTGTCTTGTTGTTTACCTTTCTGGTTGTTTAACTATGTTTCAAACCCCTGTTTAGCCCAGAGTGTCAAGATTGACCTTTGCTCTATAGATTTTTTTCCTTTTCCTTGGTTAACTGACTTGGTGCGGTTTTTCTCTGAACAATTGTGCCAATTGGTGCAGGTTGCCTTTGTAGCACTCGCGCCATCCCCTGTTTGGCACTGAATACCGCCTCACAGTCGCACTGACCACTGTAGGTTTTTGGGTGTAATATTTTCAATGAGTTTTTGGTCAGTTGCACTTGTTTCTAGGTTAATTTTAATTGTAATTGAAGTTTTTTGGACCGTCTTCGATTTCTAGAGGCTTGTTTCCTCAGTTGTTTGTCCATTTCTTATCAGTGTAGCTTGACGTCTTAGGGTTTCTGAGTGCCTTGGTGCACTGAGCCTTCTGTTTGGAGATCGAGTTTCTTGATAGCTATCAATTTAATTCCCTTTTTAATTGCTCTTGGTATCTTTGATCCTGTTGAGTACGTTCATTGGTTGAATGATCATTTCCTTTCTCATTTGATTCTTCTTCCTCTTACTCCAAGCACTGATTCCATTGCTTGTATGGGTCATTTTGGAGATTTTTCTTTGATTTAAATAGTTTGTAGCATTAGTTTGGGTATTTTTGTGTTTGTTTCATGTTTTTGGAGTCATTCTACTTCGATTTTTACATTTTCTCTCTCAAGCTAGTGTTTAGTTTTATTTTCCATGTTATTTAGTGCATTGTTTGCTCTATTGCATTGAAAAAAACAAAATATTGCATTCTTTTTGCTTTGAAAATGAAATGTTCTCTCACATAACTAGCATTGTATAGGCTAGGAAAGAGTTTAATTTTCTGTAGATTGCATTAGATGAATTAGTGGATGTTTTCGCATGATTTCATTATTCGCTATCCCTTGAAATTTTTCTTTCCTTCTCATATATAGCTTTCATTGAAGGGAAATGGTATCCTTTTGCATATAGTTTACATCTAGGAATTTGAACTATACTTTCGGTAGGGCCTGGAAATTGAAACATAATTCATGAATAACTTTAAAATTTACTCTATGAACCTAAGGCAACATTGGAACCTAACAAAACATTTCTAGTGGTCTAGGCTAGAGACGTGTTCCAGCGTCTTAAAACCTAGCAGCTGTCGCTCGCCATCTGGCATTAGACAGTGCTAGTATGGACTTGTGCTCCCGGTACCATCGAGTATATAAAGGGAGACCCATATAGGTTCCAATCATTTTATCCATAGGAAGCCAAGTCTGTCGCCTTGTAACCATGATACACCGAACACGACATTCGGGGAGACTACCTGCATGTACGTTAAGTCCTTGGTCATTTCTCTTTCATTTGATCACCAAGGTGTATATGGCAGTTCACGGGAACTTGGTATAGCCTCTTGCTTAGAGTACCTGAGTAGTCATTTTGATCTTTTTATGACTCTCTAAAAAGTGAAAATATCATCAAGCTCTTGTCCTTTCATGCTCGTTTCAACCTGAAAGTGATAGTCACCTTTTTCCTATTTCTCGACTCTTAAAATATTACTTGCCCATGAAATATTCCTGGTTAAAGTCATATTCCTTAGCATTTTGTTTTAAGGTTGTTTCTAATGGCAACTTTTCAGGAGTTTACCAACCAAGGAATCCCCTTTGAAGGGAATCCTGGTCCTTTTCCTTCTTTTGGGAATGTTGGTGCTCCTTATATGGCAACGTTATCCCTGCTTGTGTTAACTGTTGGGTTTCCCATTTGTTTATTCTCGACCTCTGTGGTCTCGAGTATTCCGCCCTATGTACATGCATTCCCTCCACCTGAACAACATCATGTTGATTCTATGGCGGACCTCTCCGCTTCTTCACATGTTTCTTCATCCTCCTCGTCTACTTTGCCTGGTGAAAGTCTGGATTCTAGTAACCAGGTGGCTAAGAAGAAGAAGAAGAAGATGAAGAAGAAGAATTCAACTAAGCGAGAGGCTAATGCTGCAACTATTGTGCCTAAGAAACCTTCCCTTGAGAAACCATCCACCCTTCCACAGAAAGTCAAATTCCCTTGTAAGTTGTGCAAAGGAGACCATCTTCTTCGAGACTGCCCTGGCATTCCCAAGGTATTTGAAGCATGGTCCAATGGTCGTCCGTCGTTGCCTTTGGCTTCTAGAAGTCATATTGGTGACACATCTTCGACTAGTATTGATAAGACTTATAAGAAACAGGGTATGATTACCAATCCCTGTAATTTGTGTGAAGGGCATCATCTCATTCACCTTTGTCTATACACGGATGAAGCCAAGTGAGTGTTGGACAACCCTAATATTTCTGCACCCTATCTCCTGGTTGGTTACCAGAAGCTTTCTTCGAGTCCTCCACTAATTGATTCAACGATTGATCAAGATTCATCTTTGGTCGATCCTGCTCCCCTGGAAATTCAAATTGACGAATCCATTCCCCACAAGCCATTAGTCATGGAATCAGTTGATCTGACCCCATCTGTGGTTCATCAAGTCTTTTCCATTGAGAGTGGATCTCATCCCCCTCATGTTCTTCTTGTTTCTTCATATTCCTCGGACTTGGAGAAATATTCTTCCATCCCTATACTTCAAGAAGCTACTCCTCCTACTCCCGTGATGGAAGTCTCGGAGGATGCTCTTCTTGCTTCGATAACACCAGGGGAAGACCATCTCAGTTCAATGGTACCTCCTCCTGGTAATTTGGTCACTTCCTTCTATTGGAATCGATTTTCAGGATACCGCCTTCCTTCTTATGTGCCTTTTGCGATCACGGTATAGACCTTTGCTGTGGTCGTACCTAACACCATTATAGATGAAGGCATGTATATTAGTATTCTGTCTTCCACTAATTGGCAAGATTTTGGTTCTCCATCGCTTATGCCTGTTACGCAGAATCTATTGGCTTTTAACAAAGGAACCAGTCAACCGTTAGGGATCCTTCCAAATTTTCCTATTACTTTGGGAGGGAAAACCGTCTATATCGACGTGATGGTTGTTCCAAGGCCCTTGGATTTTAATTTAATCCTGGGGCACGACTATACTTATGTCATGGGAGAGCATGTATCTTCCCTCTTTCATGTGATTTGTTTTCCACATAAAGGTTGGATTGTGACCATTGATCAGCTTTCATTCTTTGGTCTTAACGTGAAATCTGGTCCACCATCGTCCCTTCCGAGTCTTTATCTGCCGGTTTTATCTTCCCCACTGCAGGTTAATTATGTGGCTACATGTCCCATGCCTGAATTCAGTGATAGTGCCATTGTGCATCGTGTGATGGGGGCATTGGGTGCTGATTTCCGAGATGTTGTTCTCTCATCCGGTGTGGAACTCTTGGAAGCCATGAATTCTTATTCATGATGATGAAAGGTCGTCGCAGCATAGTTTTTTTTCTTGTGTCAAGCTCCTTAAAAAATGAAACAAGCTCGTCGGAGCAGAATTCGTTTTCCTTGTGTAAAGCTCCTTAAAAAATGAAATAAGACGTCATGAGGACATTTCTTTAAATGTCTCAACCTCATTAAAACAATGAAACATGTTCCCGTTCAATTCGAGTCCTTGATAAAATCTCGTAAACTCCCAGTCAAGTCTTTCTCTTGATCTCGTAATTTGAACCTTCACTCCATCTGCCTTTCATATGGACTGAAGCTTGGGGGGCATGTACCTCAAATTGAGTCACCATGCTGGGGGCATGCTTGCTTTTTCAAGCATAGTTTGTTTCTGTTTCAAGCTTGTGTAAAAATGAAACTGGTTTCAAGCATAGTTTATCTTTGTTTCAAGCTTGAGTAAAAATGAAACCAACTTCAAGCAGAGTTCAAGCATAGTTTATCTTTGTTTAAAGCTTGTGCAAAAATGAAACCATTCCCATTTTACCTCTCGTGATTACCATTTTATCAGACTATTTTGCTAGATGAGCCTTGGTTTTCTCATTCCTTCATCACCATCTGCTCAGCCGATCATATGCCTTCACTTGGTTATTTTACCCATTCCTGAGGAACCCCTACAATGAGTGGTCTTGTTAGCTAGCCTCTTGACCTTTACTTGTTATGAGTAGTTCTGCCATCACCGGAACCAGTTGCTACCCTTAAAGCCACTCATTCCTTTAGGAGGAGTCATCTTTAAGCTCTTTTCTGACTCTGTAAAATTGAAAAGATTGTCGAGACTCTTGTCGTTTCAAACTCGTTAAATGGCTGTGAAGCAATATCTACCCAGTATATGTTTACACCTTTTTCAGGCTGGGATAGATTTTTTACGAAAAAGGAATATCTTAGCCTATCGCAACTAAGAGGTTCTTTCAAATATTTTTTCCTACCTTTTCAGATCTAAGGGACTATTTACGAAAAGGGACCTGCTGGAGTTTTCTTTTCTACCTCTTTTCAAACTCTCTAAACATGAAAAGACGTCGAGTTCTCCCTTTGTCAGACTCATTAAACCTTGATAACATTGAAAATTGTCACCATGACGTTACTCAAGTTCCTCCTTCCTAAGGCTCATAAAATGTACTAGGTTGGTTTTGTCCAAAGGAAAAACTTATATGACAAGCATATGGTATCCCCTTCAAGATTTTTTTCAAAAATAATTGGGGTACTCACCAAAAATGGTGGGGGAAAATGAAACCAAATTTTAGTTCTGTTGGCAGTTTGTCACTCTTGAACATGGAACTTGTCTACATTCGTGTCAGGTTGGGGACATCTCATTTCGTCATTTTTTCCTCCATGGGTTTGGGTAATTTATTTTGACCTCTCATTTGATCTTTTCCATGTCGTCATGACCTTAGATCCTTTGATGTCAAATACTGCCAAATCCAGTGTCGTGCTGTTGATATGTTCAAAAGAATTTTGCCTCTACAGTTTTCAACCTCCCTCTGATTCTTTGTTGGTCCTGATTCACAAACATCATATTTCTCTGTCTCGTGTCGATGATGCGGGAAACATTATGGCCCTCCTTTGACCAGGTCACTTCCTGTCGACTTCAACTCATTCTCCAGGAATTTGATCTAGAGACTCCCTTCTGGTACCTTGGAGCCTACATGCCTCAATGGCAGGTTTTTTGCATTTAACGCAAGGTTCACATCATTGGCCTTCGATCAAATGATTCTGCGGATGTTCAATGTCAGATCATTGTTCACATTCTGTGGATTGCACCTTTTGTACTTTGAGAGCCATTTTCATTATTGGTGGTTCCTCTCACATCTATTAATAGCTTTCATCATTTGCTGGTAATCAGACGATTTTCTTGCATGTTCGACTTCAGCTCATATATTCGCATGCTTGAATTTGTACTTGTTCGGGTCGAGATGGAGGGTAAGACCCTGGGTTTTTGTCTGTTAAAATCCAAGCTGTGGGTTCTTTATGGATTATCATGACTTATTGCATGACTCTTTGATTGGATGGTTGCGACCATACCTGAGTCTATTTGTTGATATTTACTGATGGATGGCTACGTCCATACTTTGATCTCAGTTTTTGTGTACTCTATTATGGATGGCTGCACCCATACCACATGTTCATGTATCAGAGATATCAGTTGTTTTTGTAATTGCAGGTTTTCCGATAGTAGTGTTTAGTTCGAATGAGTTCTCATAAATCATTGCACCCCTCCCTCTCCCTTGGACCTCATGCTTTAGGGGGCATCTATTACACAGCATTTTGTCATTGTCCCTGCAATCCCCATCCCACACATTGGAGGGTCATTTCTGTGACTTATGAAAAGTGTCATGCCTTATAAAGACCTTCATTGCATCCCTCTACATGAAGGTAACATTCCTCTTGGTGACAATTTCCTAAACAGAGCATCAAAAACCCCTGTTTTTGCCTCGGCGTGAGTAGCCAGTTCTACCCTCACGCCGATGTGGAAGATTAATGCTAGGGCCCCTGCTAGTTGGTGCTCTGTCCTAGTGTAATACCCATGCTGAGCTATTTTGGGAATGTTTTTTAAAAATAGAGGCGGATGTTCCATTCCAACCACCTCGGGGACGAGTCATTGGGAGTGGTTGAACTGAAACAACCACAGAATCCTTCCTTTAGTTAGTAGTTTCCACCTCCCTTGGAGCACTCCTAAAGGATAGGCCTCCCTTCCACCTTTGTAGGGATCCCAACCTCCTCTTTTTCCTCTATATAAACGAGCCTTCTCCCTTTATGAAATATAGCTGAACAAAGAGAATTATACAACTGAAGTGTTGAACTTGGAGAACTAAATTATAGCTGAATAACTGGATTATTGAGAAGGTAGATCAAGGATGAACTCCATTGAGAGGGCCCTCATCCCTTCTAAATTCCCCGATGAGCTTTGAGATGTTCTTCACCCGAACCCCGCTGGAGGAGACCGCAACGTTAGAGCATGGTTGTATCTCTTCTTTCTACTTAATAATATAAGTGACTATTGTCTGGTTCCCATCTGTATTTTGTCTTTATCGAATGCAATATGCTTAGTCTTCTCTGACTGACTAGTAGTTTTTGGATGAAATTAGTATGTGGTATGTGGTTATTGTTTTATGATATCTGTGCAGGTGTCCAATCATGATAAGCGAGGGGGTTGTGACTTGCCAAATCAAGAGCGAGAGGGTCTCATCACCACTATGATTATTTTTGACAACTTTGGACCATAGGTAGGCCATCTTATTGCATCCTCTTTCATTCAAATATCTAGGAACCTACACTCTAGCATGATTCCTTGTTACGAGACCCACTATAGGGCTAGAGGGATCGTCTCTATTTGAAAAGAGGATTTACCTACATAGTAGGCATTCACATGGGGTAAGTGCTAAATTGGAATAAACAGGAAGCAAGAAAGCGACATGGCATTGGAAATATGGTAGAAGAATATATGGCCTATTTCAAACCCCCTGCATATCCTCAAAACGTATATTTCCCTTGCATTCTCATAAGCTTCAAAGGTTTATTCTAGCGTAAGGAGCCACATGGCACCGAGGGTATTGACTACTCGTTGGTTGACGACTTGATTCCAAAATGAAATACACATGCCTTGCCACAAGATTTTGGAGATTTCATTGAAAATTTATCATGTAGGTTCCCTATAAAAGGCTACAAGTCTAATCACTACTCCTATAGGTGATATCATTTTCTTCCATCCCAATATTAGGATGGACCAAAAGTTGTCTCATACCAATGGCTGCCATCTGACTAAAAATAATTGTTCATATTAAGAGCTCTTTAACCTAGATTCTAATGGAATTATCAAGTACCACAAGATGATGATGATGATACACATAACTACACTAGAAATAGTCAAGTTGACATTAATGGAATTAAATTTTGTGACACAGTGCTTGCATAAATGAATGGTGGTTGGGCTAGGAGGCCATCAAATTTACCATCAGAGATAGCTTTAAAAATAAAATTGTACCATGTTGAACTAGAGGCTAGTTATAACTCATCTTCACAGAAATATGCAGATAGAAATGATGAAGATGATGATGACTTTCAAAAGCACATATCAAAGGAATATTATCGAAACATGCTTGGGGAACATGCACTAAACTTCAAGAAATCCAATAAGTTGAAAGCAGCAACAACTACTGTTGCCTGCAAAGGTTCCTCCACAGCAAAGCATACTTTAAATGGGAAGAGTTGGAAACTAATTCATGGTTCTCAAATGGTTCTAAAAGATGAGAGGAATCCACATGGATTAGACATCCGTACTTTGTCAGGTCCTCACATAGATGATGCAGTCCAAAATCTGGGAATTACAACCATATTGGCATTGCTCCTGAACATGGTCCTCATGCATCAACATATGGTTTATTAGAGATAGAAGGGGGAGTTTTTTTTAAAATTACACCAATTTATGAAAAATTAGCACCATCTCTTAACTTGCCAAAATTTATAGATGTTCAAATAGAGGATAGTTTTTCGAAGGGTAGGCTAGATTTGAGATCTTTATCTTCCATGATGGCTGCTAATGAAAGGATAAGACATCAAAACTGTGCTGGAATGGGAGATCCTTCCATAAAGTATGAGACTTTTTAGGGTGGGTTGAAATTTTTATCATCGTCATGTGACTCAAGCCAAAATTTCTTTCTGCAAGTATTTGATTCTGATTTGGAAGCATTTCCTGCATAGCAAGAATCATTAGACATTCAAAGGATGATTATGTATGAAACAGGAAAATTACAAGTTTTTTATGTGAAGGTCTTGGAGAAAGGGGGTAGTTATGAGATTATTAAATGCAAGCTACCCAAGAAGCATCCCATACAAAAAAATATATTTATGTTTGAAAGGGAGGATGCTAGGAAAATTGCAAAGAAGTAGGCCAACATTGTCAGAAGAAAATTGCCAAAACTCCATAAAATTTCTCATTATATCACATAAAACAATCAAATGATGCTAAAAAAATTCAGAATATTTCCAAAAGGAGGTTTAGGCTAGATTTGCATGGCCCTTGAATTTGATGAAGGTCGCATCAATCCACACCAGAAAATTAGCTCGAGATACACTGCTATTCTGAAAAAAGAAGACAAAGAACAAGCTGAAATCTAGAAAAAGGAAGGGAGGGATGCAATGAAAGCTTTGAAGTGTGAGGGAGATCTTAGAGAATTTAATAGGTAACAGCAAAGGCTAAAATTTTTACTTTCACAGACAAAGCTTTATAGCCATTTCATGTAGAATAAAAAAACTTCTCAACCTACTGAACCTTCAATGCTAGTTGTTGGAGCCTCTACTGCCGAAGCATATGTGGGTAAAAACATAAATGATGTGAAACCAATGGAGGAAGAAGATCCAAAAGAAAATACATTTAAAGAAGAATCCATTAGAGTTGCAAAGAATGCAGTCTCTGAATAGAGAAAGTGCATTTGATGACGAGTGTTTAAAATTTCGTGGATCTAATATCCTAAAATTGGAAGGTGTGGCTAAAGGTTCTAGCAACATGGATTTTCTCAACCCTTCCTCAATGCCTCTTACCTCATCAGTGCAAAAACCAAAACTGTTCATTGGTATTTTGAAACAGTACCAACTCATGGGTCTTCAATGGTCTATAAATTGTTATGAACATCGACTGAATGGCATCCTAGCTGATGAAATGGGTTTAGGCAAGACCATTCAATAAATGGCATTCTTAACTCATTTAGTTGAGGAAAAGAACATATGGGGACCATTTCTTGTGGTTGCACCTGACTGATGAAATTGGAAGGTTCTGTCCTATTTTGATATCTCTCCCTTACTGATCAAGATTTCATAAATTTTGCTGAAAATTCAAATTTATAGGATTGGGTTGACACCATGATGGTTGTGTAGATATCTTCTTCTTGATTCATGTGCCATGAATGGTTCAAAAAACAAATTTCATATGAGGAAGGTATCGCGTTCTGATCGAAATGCCAAACACGTGAATTTTCGACAGTTTGACCAGGTTTGACTGGGACGCACAGTCAGAAAGTGGGTGGATGTACAGTCAGCAAAAAGGAATATTCCTCAAAATATTCCTTTCCACCAAACTAATAACCATTTGACAAGTATGACAATGCTATTGGTTGAATGGGTTTGGAGGAACCAATCATAGGGTGCCACGTGGCCATCCCTAAGTCCGCCATGTGCCCCTGAAACTACATTTTAAAATTTTGTTGGGTCCGCAAGAATCGACCCCGATACCCCCCGTAGAGCACGTGCATGGTTTACCAGTCGAGCTACACGTTTTTTCTTAAATTTATATGGTTACGAGTTTATGTTATGGTTTAATGGAATCTCATTCAGGGGTTGGGAACCGTGGGCGATCCCAACCTGCCAGTGGTCCCCACGTTATATTATTACATGGCATAAGATAAACCATCAACCAATCCTTTGGTCTATTCAAACCCGACGATGGCCCAACCGGAGTTCAACCCATTAACCATTTGTTGTGGCTTGAGTTTCGCTGATAGTTTCGTAACCGCGGGTTTGAGGGGTGCACATGTGGCCACCCCCAATCACAAAAAATTAATGCTGCAGTCAGATTCAACAGAATATTTGGAGGGCACACCATTTTGGGTGGAAATGCATTTTTTAACTGCAGTTAAGTGGAGTTCTCCACTTTTAGTGGAGCTTTCCTAGGTGAAACTGGGCAAAAGTGTAGGAGGCCCAATTTTTTACCATTCTGAGTGAATGAAGAGTATTTTTTGACTAATTGGAGCATTCTGAAGCCATTAGTGTAGATAAAATAGCCATTAGAGCATTGTAACTACATGCAATAGCAAAATTTTGATCATATTGAAAGATGGGCATGCCATTGGGAGATGTACCAGCAGATGTAGCCCAAGAGGGGTGAACTGCTTCATCATGCCTATTGTGTAAATTTAATGTGGTGACTTATCTATGTATTTTACACTACTGTTAAATGTTATTTAAGCTTATTTTATGCTTCTAATTCACTAAATATCAATTACAATTTGTTAGCACCCGAATTGGACCCCAGGCTGAAAAGGGAAAAACAGGGTAACAACTAAACCACGCTCAGCCTTGTAGCTAGCCCTACAAGGACAGGAGAGGGCTCTCTCCATAAAGATAGATATTAGATAAAACACAATAGTGGACTGATATTAGGCTAAGTAAAATGATGGAAAAAAAGGTTTTAATAAATGAATGAATTTCAGGGATGTGTGGGATATAAAAGGGACAGTTGAAATAGGGAAATAAATCAGGACACAGGGTATTTCATGGGGCAAGGTAGGCAGGAAATTCAGAAATTAAAGTTTAATAAGGATGGGATGGAAAGATTGGTGAGGAGCTGAAAAGGGCACAATAAATGGATCCTTTTCAAACAGAAGAGAAAAACACAGAGTATGAATGTTTTCCCAAGGCAAGGCATAAAAGATGGATCCTACCTTTCTATCTTGAAAGCATTCAAAAAGAAATTTTTATGGATGAGAGGTGAAACATAACAATTTACATATGAAACAAAGGAGAGAAACAAATGCTAATTTTCATACCACATGGATCCCACAAATCAGAGCTGCATCTCTTATTAATTTCTGTCAAACTGTACAATGGAGCGCAAAAATGTTTCTTCCACACTTTTCCCCTACTACTGAATTAAAAAAAACTCTCCCACCAATGATTTACAATTACAATAAATAAGCTGAAATGTGGGAGCATAGATCCACAGAAAAAGGGAGCTGTTCTGACAGCTCAAAAACTGAAGTACAATCATAGAAAAGAAATACAACAATCTGCCCTTGAAAATGAGGGACAGCATTACATTTGACCACTTGGAGATTTCGGTGTTCTGCTGTATGAAGGAAAAATAGGCAATCCAAAGGAAAATTTCCTACTTTTCTGCTGTTGTAACAATATTTTTTTTTAAATAAGCTTCTCGGCCTTTGACTGTCGCTTTGCTTTCCTTTATTTTTCTAGAGAAAACTGACTTTTTTAATAAAATGATGTTCAAAATAAAACTGAAATGAAATTATGCCTTTTGTGAAGGGAAACCGATTTTGGAATGAGAGAAGGCAAGGGAAAGGAGGAGCGACCTGCATTATAATTGCAATTAGGATGGACGGGGTAGAGGGATACAATATAATAAAACATTTATATAACGACGCCATCACAATCGGAATCGGAATCAGGAGTTTTGGGAGTGGAGTATAACATCATACATGTTTCGGACGCGATAGGATAATGGCCTTTGTAAATAAAAATTTAAACAAAATTTAAACTTAACAAAGGCCAAAAGCCAATGTATTATGAATGCACAGAGGATTTAGAATGGTGGGACCGGGATATATGAATCGAAATCGGAATCGGCAGTCAGGGTGGGTGTATTACATAATCAAATACCTCCGATGCGATGGGAGATAAGTGGAGGGGAAAGCCTTTGGGAAATAAGTTTAAAACAAAATTTAGAACTAGCAAAGGAAAATACCCTTTGTATATATAATTTGGCAGAATAATTATGTGGTGGGCCCAAGACCAATCGGGATCGGAGATCGGAGGAGGGCGGAGAGAAATGTTATATATGGGATTGCCGATTGCGATGGCTCGATTAGCTGTGAGCCGTCATATCGGCAGGGGAAGATCGATGGTTGTATAGTTATTAGAGGTTTTGCCATCGAAGGTTGGGACTTTATGAAATCGCCGATTGCAATGGCTTGATTGGCTCTGAACCGTCGGATCGGTGAGGGCAATCAACGGTTATGATGTATATCAGAGGGAGTAAATGCAATCGCATCAAAGACTTTACAAAGGAGAAATCAGGGCACTCAATTAAATGATGCGATGCGATTTAAGGATGGGGAAGACAATGTATCAGCGGGGGGTTTATAATAAAGCCTTTAGACTTTATAATAAGGTTTTAAAGGGTCATGCGAGGGAAGTTGTAACGTATTGCGATGCGACAGGACTTTATAATAACATCTTTCAAATTTTTATTATAAAGTTTCAAATGAGTATGGAGGGGAAGTGGTTGTGACATAAATCACATATGATTTATAATGCGATTTTATAATCAGAAGAGGGAAAAAGGGATTTATAAAGGAAAATTTAAACTTTAATAAAATAAAATTTAGGAAAAGGGTGGAAAAAGGGGAAGGTTAGGAAATAGGGGACTTTTACTTCACTTAGGTATAAAATTCAATCCAGAAGTCAGTTTTAAGAGTTCAGTATACCATCAGAAAGCTCTTTTTGGGATCTTTCTGACAAATCTACTTGGAAGATGATCTGGTGCTGAAAAAGCTGTGGAAAAATTCTCTGAAGGCAGGATGATGACTTTGCCAAGATGGCAGCTTCTGGATTGTGACTTATTACATAAAATGACATAAAATTACATAATCAATGATAATAAAGGAAAAACATCATATTATCATCTCAAAACATGGTTTTGAGGTGAAAATAACATCAAACTAAATAAAATGTATCTTTGATCTTCTAGGTTCTGTGACTTTGAGTTTATTAACTTCCTCATGACTTTGCTGATATTTATTGACATTTGACTCATTAATTTGACCATGGTGAGACCCTAGAAACTAATGAGACCCATCCTATGACCCACTGACATGATTTTGAGAATGAAAGTGACTAATGACTAAAGACCATAGAGAGGAGAATCAGAAAGTACCTCATGAGGGAAAACTGATGAAAAATTACTACCATCAATGAATCCATGACCTAGCGGAATGGTGAAATTTATTCGGTATGAGACACCTAATATGCAAATGCAAAAGAGAAGTTTTGATCACTGATGGTAATATGACTAGACTGACACTAACATTAGCTCCAATGGGGATGGTTTCTCCTTGGAGGTGCCAAGAACACCGTAGACCAAGTAGCCTTATTCATTGGGCATGGAGTCAAAACACTTAAAAAATGACACAATGCAAACTGACTCTGACTCAAGACTAAGATTGAAACTGAAATAAAACCAAACCATACACATATCACCCAAGTTTTATAGCCTTCACCTCAGGCCCCAAACTTGAATGACTATGCATTTGAACTCATCAAAAGTAACATGGTATATACAATGATGATGATATAGATTTCTGATCCATTGTCTTCAACAATGGTAGTGCTTCAATAGCCTACCATTTACTGCTCCTCCAGGGCAATTTTTACCATCCATTTCTGAAAGTAAGAAAGCATTCTATCCCCTGTATGCTAAAATTCTGTATGGCCCTTTCCAAAGGTTTTCAAACGTACCGTGCTTCCCTTTATCTTCATTCCTTGCATCCCACTTCAACACTACATCATCCAGCTGAAACTTTTCTGCTTTAGTCTTCCTGTCATAGATCTTTTTAATCTTCTCCTGCAATTGTATCACATTCTGTGACACTTTTTCTCTTGTTTGTTGAAGGTGGATCATCTGATTGATCCTTCGCTGACTGTCATTATCTTCGCTGCCAGCTTCTTGCAACAATCTCATAACTGAAACTGTAAGAGAAGTAGGAAAGACACCATCAGTACCATAAAACAGCTCAAAGGGTGACATACCTATTGATTTTTTACTGCTAACTCTGTCTACCCACAGTGTGTTGATGAGCTTTCAGTGCCAATTTCTTTTGTTTGCCTCCAACATTTTCTTAATTATATTTATCGGCGATTTTTTTGATCACTCTGCCAGGTCGTTGCCTTGTGGATAATACGCTATTGAACGGCCCAGCACGATGTTGTATTTGTTACAGAAATTGACCATTTTCTTTGATTTGAATGCTACTACATTATCTATCACAATTTTGTATGGGCAGCCAAAACGAGATAAAATATTCGATTCAAGGAATTGAATAATTACTGTGTCAGTTTCTTGCCTCAGTGGGATGGCCTCGATCCATTTCATGAAGTAATCAGTCCCTGTCAATATCCATCGGTGCTGTGTTGAGGACGCGGGATGTATTTCCCCTTTGAAATCGAGCCCCCACTGCTGAAAGGGAGCGTTCACTGAAACTGGTTTTAAAGGAAGAGGAAGCAATTTCTTCATCCCTTGGAAAATTTGGCATTCATGAAAATTTATCACTATTTTATATAAATCAAAAAATAATGTGGGCCAGTAATACCCTACTCCTAATACCTTGTTGGTTGTAGTCTTCCAAAACAAGTGACCGCCACAGTCACCTTTATGGAAATTGTGCATTACCTTCTGAGCTTATTCTTCAACCAAATAGTTGAGAAGAACACCTCTTGGATCTTTCCAATACAGAGCATTGTTTAAAATACAATATTTTGCAGATTTAAGTTTCAAATATCTACCTCTACTCTTAGGCATGCCTGGAGGAGGTGACAGATGCTGAAGAACATACACAATATCTGAATACCAAGGGGGCTGCAGAAAAATATCTGAAATAGGAACTAGCAAACCTTCATCTTCCTCCTCTAACATTGTTGTAATGAGGTTTATATCCAAAGCACGCAGATTTTATTGGGCCATCAATTTCGCCAAGCCTTGGCCTTTGATCAACTTCGTGGACTTGATCTCCAAGTTGTACTCCAACATAGCTGCTATCCATTTACCTCTTCGACCTTCTGGATCGGTTTGCATCAACACATCCTTCACTGCTGCGTTAGGGACATATGCTAAAGTATGTGAATGTAGAATATAAACCCTAAAATATTCCAATGCCTTGATAAGATCCAATGCCTATTTTTCAATAATATTATACCTTAAAGCGACATGTCTAATAGTCCTACTGAAAAAGGAAATTGGCTTTTCTACTTCATCTCTCTTTTACATTAAAACATTAGCCATAGTATGCTCAGATGAAAACGAAAATATGATAAAATCTTGAGTATTTTCGGGACTGATCAAAACTGAGGCATTAGACAAAGAAAACTTTACCAAATTGAATGAATTGATAGCTTCTTTGCTCCATTTAACAGTGCTGTCCTTCTTCAACATATTGGTCATTTCTCTTAGATGTTCAGCCAGATTAGGTATAAATCTGCATAAAAAATTCATCTTGCCATTAAAGGCCTGAATCTCCTTTTTCTTTCATGGAAGATCTAGGAGCTGAATTACTTCCACTCTAACTAGATGGATGTAGATACCATCCTTAGAGATGATATGCCCGAACAGCTTGCCTTCATCCATGCCAAAGAGACTCTTTTTGGGATTGAGAGAAATCAGAAATTTTCTACAACGCTGAAAGACCACTCTCAAATGGTGCAAATGCTCCTCATCTGAACCTGAAAATACTGTCAAATCATCCAAATAAACAACAAGAAAAACATCTTTTTCATTTGCAAAAGCAGTGTCCATTTCACGTTGGAAAGTAGCTCCAGCATTCTTCAGTCCGAATGGCATCTTAGCATACTGAAAGGTTTCCCAAGGTGTTGTGAAGGCAGTTTTATCTTGGTCCTTCTCATGCACCAAGATTTGGTTGTACCCCAAGTAGCCATCAAGTAGTGACATCCTAGATGCTCCAACTACTCTCTGCAGACTATGGTCCATTTTCAGAAGTGGGTAATTATCCTTTAAGGAAGCCTTATTCAAGTTCCGAAAATCTATACACAATCTTATCTCACATGTTTTCTTACGCAGTGGGACCAAATTTGAAATCCAGTTAGAAAATCTAATGGGAACTATGATGCCTGCTTTGTACAACCTATTTACCTCTTTTTCAATTGATGGCAGCAGCTTCGGATTGATTCTTCTCAACTTTTGTCTGAATGGATTTTGATCCTGCTTGATAGGAATAGTATGTTGGATTATGTTCTTATCATACACTTTCAAATCTGAATAATCCCATGCAAACACATCAAAAAAATCAGAAAGCAACTTAACATACTTCTCCTTTACCTAAGGAGACAATTCCTTTGACAGCTTCACAAACTTGGGCTGGTCAGGTGTTCCAAGATTCACATCTTCAACTCCTTTCTCCGTGGGAACCAAGCTTGGTTTCTTTGCAACATCGTCCTGATCAAATAGCTCTTCTAGAGGTATGAGACCTCTAGGAATTCCATTATCCTTTAGCTGCAATATGTCCATCTGATTTTCTTCCAATTCTTGATCATCAACCTCATACTCACCTTCTATTGGAGTGTCTTTGAATTTTCCATCACCCTGCAAAAATACATTAATCTCATTATCATCCCAAAATACTTGCCAATACCTTAGATTTTCTGGAACGGCAGGCCTATGTTTGACATAGATCTCAAACTTATTGCTAGAGCTCATCGGAATCTTCAAGTTGCTAGCAGTAGTGGCAAGAGAATCAGCAATAATGTTCTGCATCCTGGGTACTTCTGTCAAAGTATATTATGGGAATGTCTTCAAAATTTCCAAGACTGCATTTCGTTATGCCCTCAATCTCGGATGTTTAGCTTGGTATTCTCCTTTCACCTGTTTGATTATTAACTTGGAGTCACCATACACAGAAATCCTCTTTCCATTCAACTTCTTCAAAATTTTGAGACCTACAATCAAAGCCTCATATTCTGCTTCATTGTTAGAGTAGTCAAAAGCTAACTTATAAGCACAAACTCTAACATTGTTGGGGACCTTCTCAGGCTGGAAAACAGGGCTTCTAATCCATATTCCAATGCCAGCTCCATCCTTACCAATAGCTCCATCAAAATCCATACTCCATAGACCTTCTTCTTCTTCTTGAAGATGCTGGAATTTTGTTTCTTTCTCTGCTTTACCTTGGTTGATTTCTGGCTTTTCACTATCTTTTTGCTACTGGCAGGAAAGAGGCTCATAATTGTTTGCTGATTTCTCTTTTTCCTATTTGAGGAATTCTCTAAAATTGTCTGAAATCTCAGGTATTTCATCCACTTGTACCAACTAAACATTCACATCATTTAAACCACCATCTGAATACAAAACAAAGGACTCTAGATCTGTGTGGACAACATTAATGGGATGATTTACAGGCTTCTCTTTGCTGGTAATCATATATTTCTTCTTCTTTTCCCTATATAATTTTCTCAACTAGCCAAATACAAGGATAGTGGCATAAGTGAATTCAAGCTGCATTGTTCCCTTCAGTTTTGCACCCCAAGACCTAGATAGAGCATTCCAAACCTTGGTGGGACATCAACAACAACTACATCCATCAAGACATTTTTGGCTGGGATCTGATCTAGAGACACTACCAAGTCTTTTATTAGACAAATACAATGAACCCTACTTGAGTCAAAGGAATACAAATCATGGTACTTTCGAGTAATATCAAGGCCTAGCTTCTCCATGATAGCTTTGGGCATCAAATTATGTGAGGCCCCAGAGTCTAAAATAGCATTATGAAGGATAAGCTCATGTACTCTAAGAGTGAGGTAAAAAGGGGGGACTTCATTTTCTTCAAATTATTCTATGGCTGGACAAAAAATAAGTTCAGGGTAGTCATCTTCTACATTAACCATATCAAAAACATAGTCTATTTGCAAGAATTTTGACACCTGAGTTTTATATGCATTATTCTTCACCAACTCAATCAGGGGCTTAGACACTTTCAGTTTAGAAATTTCATTTTCTAAATTAAAGAAGGGAGCTTTTTCTACCTCTTTAACTGGAGGATCTTTCATGTTTGTTTGATCCTTTACTATGCTCTACTGGTTCTTTTCATTTGCTATATTAGTCACTACAAGTGCTTTGTTGGAGGAAGGATCAACCGTTTCTTTTCCTTTCTTCTATGCATCGTTCTTCAGTTGGAGTTATTTTCTCTTTTGAATGGGACTGATTTTAACGTCTCTGTTTCTTAGAGAATATTTCCTTTGCTGAGCTGTCAGAGCATTCATATACCCTCTCTGGTAGTCATCGGACTCTTCTTCCAATGTTGTGCCATTGGCCAAAATGAAATTTTGGTCTTTTTGAATGTCTGGAGTTGCCACTGTGTATTCTTCATCTTCTGTGAGGAAAATTAGCACACCATCAGATGTGAAAAAGTGATTGGCCTCAATCACAGGATCATCATCATATGAATCAGTCCCTTGCACGTAGTTCTGCTGCAATGGAGTTTTGATCTACTGCTGTGGTGGCGCTGCTTGGTCTTGCATTCTCTGCTCTCTCTATTTGATCCTGAACTGTGGCTGCTTCCCTTTGAAATTTGGATTTCTTATTTGAGGCTCAGGTCTATCTGAAATGGTCAATCTATCAACCACCTTCTCCACTGTTTTGATCAGAGTGTCCATTTTTCTATCTGAGGGAGAGGCCTCCTCTTTCACTGTGACTCTTTTCTCAGCTCTGGCTCATGCTCTTTTAGCCAGCAGATTAGCTTCGACGCTCACTCCTATCTTCTGCATGTCTTTGAGTGAAGACGGGTCTCTTTCACGCAGCTGATATGCCATATCGTCATCAAAACCATCTAGAAATTTTAGAAATGCTAATCCTACAGGAGGTTTAAGGTTAGCTGGAATAGCATTATATACAACATTAAATCTTAAACAATAGTCTTGCACAGTTTCACCCACATTTCTTTTAATGTTCTCATACTTAGACAGAATTTGTAGTGGGTTATTTTTTGCCTCCCACCGATCTAGAAACTGAGTGTGCAACTCTTGTAAAGTGCGAATTGAGCCCGCTGGTAAGGCTCTAAACCACTTTCTAACTTCACCTCCGAAGCTTTGAACAAACAGCCTAGTTGTTACATTCTCTGCTTCTACCTCATGTAAATCAAAAAAGTCATTCATTTGATCAACATGTTGCTGGGCTGTAATGCTTTGAGTAAAATATTTAGCAGGCATATCATTGAGGACTTGGGGTAAAACTAGGGGTGCATACCGAGCAACCATGGCTATGGGTGACAAGATTTGTAGGATTTAAGGGAGGTGTTAATGAAGGAGATGGTGACTGGGAATTGACTGATGGGAATGTTGATGAATTGGGAGGGGGAAATGATGCTCTTGAGGATTATGAAGGCTCAAGAATATTAGTTACAGTGATTGACTGAGGAGAATTCAAAATGTAATCGTCAATGGAAGAATTTTCTCTTTGGACTTCAATATCAACAAGGAACTCAGGATCTAGAACTGTATCATCAATGTCAGTTTCAGACTTATTCCTAAATAAAGAAAGCTCAAAATTCTCGTCAAAGGAAAGATCTTCTACAAAAAACCAATCACTGGGCAAAGTGTAGGATCTGAAGACAGGTCTGGGACTTAATGATCCTTCTTGTCTTCTGACAATTCTTGGGATAAGATTCGGATTTTCAAACACAGGGGGAGGATTTGAATCTAGATTAGCCTGGTGTATCTTCTTGAAGCCAGTGTGTGTAAGTATTCTACTGTACAAAAATTATATTCATCCTAACAGACTCTGAAAATCATTTACAAGAAAACATTTTACTAGGGTGATCTGACCTTTATGCTCTTTTATTAGAAATATGTGACTGGAATAAGTGGCTGTAATGCTCTTTTCCAACAACACTCTTAATAATTTTTCACTGTGAAATAATATCTCGACCTTTGAACAAATATTTTTAATTTAATGTGATATTAGGGAACACATCAAAAATAATGAACAAACCTTATTACTCCAGTCAAAGTATTAAAACTTTATAACAATGACGCGAACCTTTTAAATCTTTTAGAACTTATGTGCTCTTAATTAGCGCGACATGTATTTTATTCAGCAGGGGCTCACGTGTCCACTTTTCACCTTTTATGAATAAAATAGACATATAATAACACTAAAGTGCTGCATATTACCTTGATTTATCACCCATGCTTCTAGGCGCGCGATTGCCGTTGGATCAAAGGTGCTTCAGATCGAACGGTTCTCATCGATTTCACGTTTTTTTAGAGGTCGAAGCTTAATAGCTCAGAGCCGCGCGAAATGGGCAGTTTTGGAGTGATGAAATGCCCAAATATAACTGGATCACATTTTTCTGAAGTAGTTTTTATCTTGGGCAAAAGCGGCGCGATATGGGTGGTTTCAGTTTCCAAAACCCGTCGATGGTAATTAAATCGAGCTTTGACTAAGGCTGCTGACTCACTGCTGGGTCCCACTGATATTAATCCACCGGTCAATAAATAAAACTCTTCACTTTAATAAGAAATAACTATCGCGTATAATATAACAAAGGTTTTTAGCCTCAGATAGGGTTCTCGATACTCTTTATAACACACGACCTGAAAATGACAGAGCCTCTTTTCTATTTTTCTTTGAAAACAAAAATAACAAAGTCAATTTAAAGCGCTGAGAACATAAGCTTGAAGATAGTCAGATCGGCGTCCCCAGTGTAGTCGCCAGAGATGTTAGCACCTGAATTGGACCCCAAGCTGAAAAGGGAAAAACAAGGTAACAACTAAATCACGCTCATCCTTGTAGCTAGCACTACAAGGACAGGAGAGGGTTCTCTCCGTAAAGATAGATATTTGATAAAACACAATAGTGGACTGATATTAGGCTAGGTAAAATGATGGGAAAAATATTTTAATAAATGAATGAATTTCAGGGATGTGTGGGATATAAAAGGGATAGTTGAAATAGGGAAATAAATCAGGACACAGGGTATTTCATGGGGCAAGGTAGGCAGCAAATTCAGAAATTAAAGTTTAATAAGGATGGGATGAAAATACTAGTGAGGAGATGAAAAGGGCACAATAAATGGATCCTTTTCAAACAGAAGCAAAAAACACAGAGTATGAATGTTTTCCCAAGGCAGGGCATAAAAGATGGATCCTACCTTTCTGTCTTGAAAGCATTCAAAAAGAAATGTTTATGGATGAGAGGTGAAACATAACAATTTACATATGAAACAAAGGAGAAAAACAAATGCTAATTTTCATACCACATGGATCCCACAAATTAGAGTTGCATCTCTTACTAATCCCTGTCAAACTATACAATGGAGCGCAAGAATGTTTCTTCCACACTTTTCCCCTACTACTGAATTACAAAAAACTCTCCCACCAATTATTTACAATTACAATAAATAAGTTGAAATGTGGGAACACAGATCCACAGAAAAAGGGAGCTATTCTGATAGCTCAAAAACTGAAGTACAATCATAGAAAAGAAATACAACAATCTGCCCCTGAAAATGAGGGACATCATTACATTTGACCACTTGGAGATTTCGCTGTTATGCTGTATGAAGGAAAAATAGGCAATCTGAAGGCAAATTTCCTACTTTGTTATTGTTGTAACAATATTTGTTTTTAAATAAGCTTCTCGGCCTTTGACTATCGCTTTGATTTCCTTTATTTGTTTGGAGAAAATTGACTTTTTAAATAAAATGTTGTTCAAAATAAAACTGAAATGAAATTATGCCTTTTGTGAAGGGAAATCTATTTTGGAATGAGAGAAGGGAAGAGAAAGGAGGAGGGACCCACATTATAATTGCAATCAGGATGGATAGGGTAGAGGGATACAATATAATAAAACATTTATATAATGGCCCCGTCGCAATCAGAATCGAAATTAGGAGTTTTGGGAGCGGAGTATAACATCATACATGTTTTAGACGCGATAGGGTAATGGCCTTTGTAAATAATAATTTAAAAAAAAATTAAACTTAACAAATGCCAAAATCCAATGTATTATGAATGGGCGGAGGGTTTAGAATGGTGGGACTGGAATATATGAATCGCAATCGGAATCGGCAGTCGAGGTGGGCGTATTACATAATAAAATACCTCTGATGCGATGGAAGTTAAGTGGAGAGGAAAGCCTTTGTGAAATAATTTTAAAACAAAATTCAAAACTGACAAAGGAAAAGAACCTTTGTATATATAATTTGGCGGAAGAATTATGTGGTGGGCCCAAGACCAATCCGGATCAAAGATCGAAGGAGGGCAGAGAGAAATGTTATATATTGGATCACCAATTGCGATGGCCCAATTATCTGTGAGCCATCGGATCGGCGGGGGCAGATCAACGGTTGCGGAGTGATCGGAGGGTTTGCCATCGGAGGTTGGGACTTTATGAAATCACTAATTGTGATGGCCCGATTGGCTCTGAATCGTCGGATCAGCGGGGGCAATCAATGGTTATGATGTATATCGGAGGGAGTAAATACAATCACATCAGAGACTTTACAAAGGGGTGATCGGGGCACTCAATTAAATGATGCGATGCGATTTGAGGATGGGGAAGAGAATGTATCGGTGGGGGGTTTATAATAAAAACTTTAGACTTTATAATAAGGTTTTAAAGGGTCATGTGAGGGATGTGGTAACGTATTGTGATGCGACGAGACTTTATAATAACATCTTTAAAATGTTTATTATAAGTTTCAAATGAGTATGGAGGGGAAGTGGTTGTGACATAAATCACATATGATTTATAATGTGATTTTATAATTGGAAGAGGGGAAAAAGGGATTTATAAAGGAAAATTTATACTTTAATAAAATAAAATTTGGGAAAAGGGTGGAAAAAGGGGAAGGTTAGGAAATGGGGGACTTTTAATTCACTTAGGCATAAATTCAATCCAGAAGTCAGTTTTAAGAGTGCAGTATACCATTGGAAAGCTCTTTTTGGGCTCTTTCTGACGAATCTACTTGGAATATGATTTGGTGCTAAACAAGCTATGGAAAACTTCTCTAAAGGTAGGATGATGACTTTGCGGAGATGGAAGCTTCTGAATTGTGACTTATTACATAAAATGACATAAAATTACATAATAAATGATAATAAAGGTAAAACATTATGTTATCATCTCAAAACATGGTTTTGAGGTGAAAATCACATCAAACTAAATAAAATGTATCTTTGATCTTCCAGGTGCTGTGACTTTGAGTTTATTAACTTCCTCATGACTTTGCTGATATTTATTGACATTTGACTCATTAATTTGACCATGGTGAGACCATAGAAACTAATGAGACCCATCCTATGACCCACTGACATGATTTTGAGAATGAAAGTGACTAATGACTGAAGACCATAGAGAGGAGAATTAGCAAGTACCTCATGAGGGAAAACTGATGAAAAATTACTACCATCAATGAATCCATGACCTAGCGGAATGTTAAAATTTATTCGGTATGAGACAACTAATATGCAAATGAAAAAGAGAAGTTTTGATCACTGATGGCAGTATAACTAGACTGGGACTAACAAAATTCATGTACAAACTCCTCAATACTTATGCAAAATAATGAGACAAGTATGCACATGTTTTTAAATTGAAAACACACTTAGCACAACAAAACTAATACAGTCATTTCAGATCAGGTCAGTATCGAAGCTAGAGATTATTCTCTAGTGTTGTTTAGTGCAAAGAATTGTTTAACTCTTTGCAAGTTTTAGATGCTTACAAGGTTCAAGATCAAAAGAGGAGAAGGAAAATTGGTGGAAGCAGAAGGGTCACAAAAAGATCCAAAGCAAAGGAGAGCAATATTACCACAATCTCCACCACCTAGTTCACCTCCTAAAGAAGCAGAAGCTCCCTTAAGAATTCCTCGCGAGGAAGGAGAAATCCATGAATAATTTGACCTTAAGGAGAAATAAAGGTTCCTCAGGAAAGCATTTCTTGATATGATTGAGATGGTTAGAATCCTTTATCAAGAAAGGAATGAGAGAGTAGAAGGATAAGGATCTAAACTTCAAAAGGAAGGACAAGGATCTTCAAGAGGTCAACATGATGAAGATAAGTCAAAGAAGGGAAATGAAGGAAATAGAGGCAATGGAGTGCCACCATCTTCACCCTCATCTTCATCATCATCATCATCCTCTAATTCTTCTTCAGTACATCAGCCACAGAAGTCCAAGAGAACTGGTAAAAATCCTTTTTTAAAACTTGATGTTAAGTTCGAATTTCCAATGTTTAACGGTGAAGTAAATGAAAAAAATCTTGATAATTGGATTAGGAAATTGGAGGTCTATTTGAAAATATAGAACCTTGAAGATGATGATACCAAAATTTAATTAGCTTCTTTGAGAATGGAAGGTGCAACACTTGTTTGATGGGAAGCCAAGACAAAGGAGGAAATCAAGAAACATGATAAGATTATTCTATCATGGTTAGATTTAATTAATACTATTAAATAATAGTTTTATCCATTAGCTCATATGCAGAAAGCCATCATGAACTAGCATAATATTAGGTAATTAAAGGGACAAAATGTGCAAGAACACACCTAAGAATTTAGGAGAAGAGCTCTTTTATTAGGGATGGATTTGCAGAGCCAAGGTACTTTCCTAAAGTACATATGAGGCTTCCATAGCTACCTAAAACATATTATTATCATGTTTAACCCCACCATTCTAGATGAAGTTTGTTTTCAGGCCACACATCTAGAAGCTAGAGGGAAGAACGTTTCTGTAGAGGGTAGAAAGAAACCTTTTAAGGGTAAAGACAAGGAAAATACCTCAAAAGGTAAAAACAAAAAGAATCCATATGTTAAGAAAGAGGGAGAAAAATTGGTTTGTAAACATCGTTCATAAGAAGGCCATGATGAAACTCATTGTTGGAAATTACATCTTGAAATGAGGCCAAAGAAACCCAATAACAAAGGAAAACAAAAAACTGCTACTACAGCTCAACATGATTTAGGATCTGATTCAGGTGATGGATCTAAAATTATAGCCATGGGATTGAAGAACATGAAGGGAAAATAAATTGAAACTAAACCCAGTACCAGTACATCAAATTTTCACAACACTCCAAATGAAGAAGAAAGAATAGAACTGTTTCATGTGAGGGTCATATCCAAGCATACCAAGATTGACACAGTGTTTGACAATGGATCACAAGCAAACTTAATCTCTGAATATTTGGTCAAGAAAATTAACGTTGAGACCATACCACATCCAAAACCATATCTGTTGGGTTGGATTTGTAAGGATGCAAATCTACAGGTTTCAAATAAATGTATATTGAGGTTTGCAGTCACTCCAAGCTTTGTTGACACAGTTGAATTAGATGTGATTCTACTTGACATAACTAGTATTGTATTGGGGATTCCTTACTTGTATGAGAGGAAAACGATCTTCTATCGCCATGAGAACAAGTATCATTTATTCAAATATGGCAAGGAGTTCATTGCTAGAGCGCATCGCAAGAAGACAAACATTGCTTTGGTAAATGCTGGACAGGTAAAGAGGCTGGTAAATTCAAGTAAGAATTTTCTTCTTCTTATGATTAAGCCTAAAGCCAATGTTAATCATGAATATTTTGAGGGATGTGATTCTAAGTTTAAATCATATTTATATGATGTGGTTAATGGACATCATGAGATATTTCAAGAACCAATAGGATTTCCTCCAAGAAGAGGAGCTTTGAACAAGATTACAGTAAAAAATCGTTACCCACTCCCAAGAATAGATGATCTGCTTGATCATTTGAAAGAAGAATTTTTTTTCACAAAGTTAGATTTATGAAGTCGATATCATCAAGTAATAATTGCAAAAAGTTATACATGGAAAACTGCATTCAAAACCAAACAAGGACTCTTTCAGTGGCTAGTTATGCCTTTTGGTTTATGTAATGCACCGACAACTTTCATGCGAGTAATGGATAATGTTTTGAGGCCATTCCTTGATGAATTTGTTATTGCTACTTAGATGAAACTTTTATTTTCAAAAAAACAAGAGAAGATCATGTCTTGCATGTAAATAGAGTGCTTTATATTTTGAAGAAAGAGAAATTGTTTCTTAAGTTGTCAAAGTGTGAGTTTGGAAAAAAAAATTGGTCTATTTGGGACATATTGTAGGAGGAGGAGAATTGAGGATTGATCCTTCTAAAGTGGAAGCCATTGTGAATTGGCCCACACCCAAAACAGTTACCTAGGTAAGAATTTTCTTAGGTGCAACTCAATATTGGAGAAATTTTGTTGCTAACTTTTCTTCCATCGCATCTCCTATGCATGCAATGACAAGTGTGAAGAAATGCTTCCAATGGGGGTGTAAACAAAATCAAGCTTTCAAAGCTTTAAAAGACAAGATAAACTCAGCTCCAGTCCTTGCATTACCAAATTTGAGACAACCATTCGAGATTCAAACCGATTCTAGTGATTATGCCATGGGCATGGTACTTTTGTAGCACGATAATCCTATCACTTTTCATTCTGAAACTTTTAGTGGTGCTGTGACTAATTATCCTACATATGAAAAAGAACTATATGCATTGGTAAAAAGTTTCAAGAAGTGGAAACACTACTTGATTGGTAAAGAGACTATTGTACACACCGATCACCAACCATTACAGTATTTTCAGTCACAAACAAAATTGCAGCAATCAAGATATTTCAGTTGGACGGTAATTCTTCAACAATATCATTGGCTATAAGGTACAAGAAAGGCATATTCAATAAAGTTGCAGATATGCTTTCAAGACCAATCATTAGTGCTTATAATTTACTCAAAAACGATTATGTTGAACATGAGATTTACATATAACAATATGCACATGACATTAATTTCCAAGATGTGTATGCTAGTTTGAGTGAAGGGAATCAAGTTGAAGAAAAATATTATCACACGCATAAAAATTTGTTTCTTCATTTGGGCAAGCTATGTGTTCCACAAGGAGAGAGGCTAAGTGTCATGAGTGAATCCCATTCTTCTCTTATTTTTGGACACTTTGGGATAAGCAAAACAATGGCACATCTACAGAGGTATTTTTATTGGCCTCGCATGATAGATAGTGTGTCACTTTTTATAAGAGGTTGTTCTATGTGTGTGACAAGTAAGCCTAGTAATAGGAATCTTGGATTGTACATGCCAATAGTGGTACCATCAAGGCCATGGGAGAGTGTCTCAATGGACTTTGTTGTAGGTCTACCTATATGAAGAAATCAACATGATTATCTTTATGTAGTTGTGGATAGATTCAGTAAAATGTGTATACTTATGCCATGTAAGAAAACCATTACTACTGAACAAACTGCTAAACTTTATTTTCAAAATGTTTGGGTTCATTATGGATTGCCAACTTCTATTGTTAGTGACATGGATTCCAGGTTCATTGGGAATTTTTGGTCAAATATATGGAGAATGATGGAAACAAAGTTGGAAAAGAGTACTACTTTTCATCCACAAACAGATGGAAAAACCGAGGTGGTGAATAGAACAATTGTGTATCTATTGAGAGGATATTGCAAAAAACATCCTAAGTTGTGGGATGAACAACTGCATTACATTTAACATGCTTACAACTAGGAAAAGCACTCTTCAAGACAAACCTCAACTTTTGAATTATGCTTTGGGTATTTTCCCAAATCGCCATTAGACTTCATCTTTGGGAAGGATGTTACAATTGATAGCCATAGTGACATTGATAAGGCTTGAAAGTTCATTGAGAAAATTCAGATTATACATCAACAAGTTCAAGAACAACTTAAGAATATTCAAAGAAAATACAAAGAGAGGCATGAAAAACACCGTGTTGATCGCAGGTTTCAAGAGGGAGATGAGGTATGGTTTCACATTAGCAAAGAAAGGATGCAAGGGGAAGGTAAAAAGCTCAAACCCATTTGATATGGTCCTTTCAAGATCATAAAGAAAGTTGGTAATAATGCATTCCAACTTGAGTTTCCTTCTTATATGAAAATGTATTCAGTTGTTAATGTTGAAAAATTATGCTTGTATGAGCCACCTTTGATCGATGATCAAGGAAGTGATGTTCATCTACCTTCTATTGAAGATTTCTCGCCAGAATTTCTGGATGAGCTCAAAGAAGATACAATTCTTGACAGGAGGACAAGAGCATCAAAGAGGGGAAGTGTTGACTACCTTCGAGTTGGGCTCAAAGGCACTAAACCAAGCAAGGAAAAATGAATGCAGGTTGGAAAGGTGAGGGAGTTTTACCCTCATCTACTGAACAGTTAATCAAGTCTTTTGGGGTCCAAAAGCTTCCCAATGGGGAGGAATGATTAGGAGTTCATAAATTTTGCTCAAAATTCAAATTTATAGGATTGGTTTGAAACCAAGATAGTTGCATAGATCTCATCTTCCTGATTTCAGCACCGTGAATGGTTCGAAAAACCGATGTCATAAGAGGAAAATATCATGTTCTGGTAGAAATGCCAAACATGTAAATTTTCGAAAGTTTGACCAGGTTTGACTGGGATGCACAATCAGCAAGTGGGTGGATGTATAGTCAGAAAAAAGGAATATTCCTTAGATTATCCATTTTCACCAGACTAATCAGTTTTTGACAAGTGTCATAATGCTATTGGTTGAATGGGTTTGGAGCAATTAACGATAGGGTGCCACGTGGCCAGGCTTGAGGGCACCATGTGTCCCTGAAACTGCATTTTAATTTTTTTTTGGGTTCCCAGGAATCGACCCCAAGACCTCCTGCAGGGCACGCACGTGGTTTACCACCTGAGCTACACATTGTTTCTTAACTGTATATGGTTGCAGGTTTATGTTATGGTTTAACAGAAGCCCATTCGAGGGCTGGGAATCGCTGGCGGTCCCAACCTGCCAGCGGTCCCCATGTTATATTATCACATGGCATACGATAAACCATCAACTGACCCCGTGGTCTATTGAAACCTAATGACAGCCCAACTGAATTTCAACCCATTAACCACATGTTGTAGCTTGAGTTCCGCTGATAGTTCTGTAACCACGAGTTTGAGGGTTTCGCATGTGGCCACCCCCAACCGTAAAAAATTAATGTTGCAGTCATATTTGGTGGAATATTTTGAGCGCATGCTATTTAGGGATAAAAATGACTTTTTTAACTCCAGTTAAGTGGATTTCTCCACTTTTAGTGGAGCTTTCCTAGGTTAAACTGGGAAAAAGTGTAGGAGGCCCAATTTTCAACTATTCTAAGTGAATGAAGAGTCATTTTTGACTAATTGGAGCATTCTAAATCCATCAATGCAGAGAAAAAAACCATTAGAGCACTGTAACTACATGTAATAGAAAATTTTTTAGCATAACGAAAGATGGACATGCCATTGGGAACTGGACCAACAGATGTAGCCCAGGAGGGGTGAACTGCTTCATCATGCCTGCTATGTAAATTTCATTTGGTGACTTATTTCTCTATTTTACACTATTTTTCATTGTTACTTAAGCTTATTTTATGATTCTAATTCACCAAAAATCAACTGTAATTCATGGAAAAACTCTTTAATCCTTATACAAACTAATGAGACAAGTATGCACATGTTTTTAAAATGAAAATACACTTAGCACTGTAAAACTAATATAGTCATTTCATATCACTTACTGGGGTAATGAATGGATTTTGCTTCAAAAAAATATAAATCCTAAATGACTTTATTGAAGGGAAGCAAGTTTTTGTATACTTGTCACAAATTACCAGCTCCTTGTAAGTTGTAACTAATGAGAAGTACTTAAGGTGAGTTAAATGGAAATATATTGTTTTAGATGAACCTGAAGTGATTAAGAGTTCAAATAGTAAACGATGGAAAATTATCTTGGGTTTCAACTATCGAAATCGCCTTTTTCTTACTAAAATTATCATTCAAAATAACATGGCAGAACTTTGGGAACTGCTTCATTTTATCATGCCAACATTGTTAGATAGACATGATCAATTCAATGAATGGTACTCCAGAAGCATAGAAAACCATGCAAATCATGGAGGCATTTTGAATTAATGCCAACATAATCAACTATATGTTGTCCTAAAGCCTTTTATGTCGCGTCGAGTAAAGAAAGATGTGACCACCGAAATGACCAATAAAAAGGAAGTAACTATGAACTGTACATTGAGCTCTTGCCAAGAATCCTTTTATCAGGCTGTCAAGAACAAGATTTTTCTAGCCGAATTAATCGATAGTGCCTCAGGTCATATAAATGAAAAAAAGGTTAAAAACCTCATGAACATTTTTATCCACTTGTGGAAGGTATGCTATCATCCAGGGTTATTTGAAAGGAATCAAGGGCACATGTTTACGAACTTTAGGGAAATTGAGAATTATCTTTTACCACCACCTTTTGGTGATCTGGAAGATATAAAATATGCTGGAAATCAAAAT
This sequence comes from Pinus albicaulis, assembly GCA_034641835.2. Lineage (NCBI taxonomy): Eukaryota > Viridiplantae > Streptophyta > Pinopsida > Pinales > Pinaceae > Pinus > Pinus albicaulis. The sequence continues at coordinate 422,491,247 of CM076576.1, forward strand.
CTCATCTCATACAGGATCAGTTCAAGGTTTTTGGCAGAGATGTTTGAACAACTTGTTTAATGTCTATTCGCCTAAAAATATCCAGTCATCAATTTTTCCATGGAAAGCAGAAGGGGAATTTTCTTTTCATGCTAAAAGTGGGAGATTAGGCTTCCCTCATATCATTGACCTATTTCCATCTGAGGTTGCTTTTCTTGCTACAGGTTCAGTTGTGGAGCAGTTTCTTTCTTCTTTTACGAAATGGGATCGCCAATTTTTAGATCAAATTATTGAAGGCTTCCTGGAAAGTGAGAAGGATATCTTGTAGTATGATCAAATTGAAGAAGACAAAGTGAGAGCTGTCAATAGATCTCTAATGCTGCCAACACATGGAGAGTCAATCTTTTGGAGAAGAAAGTGTGTTATTGGTCCTATAAATTTACAATATGAAGGATTAGTCGTCTCCCATCAAGACGGTTTTCTTAATAATATTGGACTATTAAAATATGTTTATTCATTCATTATTCCAATTCAAGCTCCTATGATTGATGTCCACTGCTCAGATAAGGGTTTTGCATATTAGAATTCAGACCTTCATCATCCATTGATGAAAAAAATTCTTGGTGGTTTTGCTAGTACATCCAAGTTCAATGGTCCTACAAAACCTCGTGATCCTCATTATTTGATTAAATAAATAGACTCATATTTACTCTCTGAACAACCATTTCTTCAGCCTACAAATAGAATATTTGGCTCTTCACCTCGATTGCAAATATTTGATCTTGCAAAAATGATTATGGATTCTGGGAAGCTACAGACATTAGATGTTTTGCTAAAACAACTCCGTGCTAAAAACCATTGAATTCTTTGTTTTCTCAAATGACTAAAATTCTCAATATTCTTGCGGACTACATGAATTATAGGAAGTAGAAATATCTTCATTTGGATGGATCTTCAAACATAATGGATCGCCATGAAATGGTCAGGAACTTCCAAAATAGGAAAGATATATTTTTCTATTTATCGAGCACAAGATATCAGCGCCTACGAATCAATCTCACAGCTGTTGATGCTATTATATTTTATGAAACTGATCAAAATCCAAATTTGGACTTACAGGCCATGGACAGGGCACATCAGGTTGGACAAACGAAGGAGGTCATAGTGTACAAACTGATTTGCAAGGAGACTATCAAGGAGAAAATTTTGCATAGAGCTAGTAAAAAGAATACTATTCAGCAACTTGTTGTGCCAAGGGGTCATGCACAAGATGATTTACTACATACTGAAGACGTTGTTTATTTTTTACTGGATGATTCTCAACTAGAGTAGAAGATAAAGGAGCAAGGACCTATGCAGGGTAAGGATAGGTAGAGAAAGATAAAGGGAATGTCCAGTACAACAAAATCTATTCAGATCAATGCTAAAAGTGATGCTTATTTAAAGCTATCTATAGTAGCATAAGAGAATGTTGTTGAAATACATACTGGAAAGGCAGGAACTAGAAAGATAAAATTTAATTTGGAGAGGAAGCCATCTTCAAAACCTAAAAATGAAAATAAAACTATGAAATATTCAGAGGTCCCTCTAGAACAAATTGATCCTAAAAATTTGAGAACAAATGGTGATTATGAATAGAAAGTTTTACCTGAGAAGAGAATGAAGAAGAGTGAAAATGACGTATCACAACCAGGCAGACCTGTTGAGAAAGTTAGAGATGCTGCAGAATCCCCTTCTTTTGTTAATACAGGTAATATTGATGTGAATGCAGACATTGAAGAAGAATATTCTTCTCGCAGCTTGTCTTCTCCAAGATAGAAGCCCATTTGCTGGGTTTATCTTCAACCAACATTGCAATGTTATTAGTACTAGATGATCACATTGGCCTTAGTATTATCCAATAAGAAGCATCTAATGGAAATAATTTGTACAGGTATGATCAGCCGTAGAAAGTGGTGGACTTCTATGATTCATATTCATTCTACCTTTTAGTCCTTTGAAAATACTATTTAGTGATACACATATGCCCTATTATCAAGGTGCTTAAGCTAACATAACTCCCATGCTCTCAGACTCAAAGTATGCAGAGAAAACTTCAAGCAAGATTATTTTTTCCATATGAGATATTTGAGAGCTATCTAAGGCCCCGGTTCAATATATTTTATGTTCTAAGATGAATTAAATCTTACTACCATGCATCAAATATCAAGTACTGCATTCTATCAAGTATCATGCCTCTTACATCAGGCAATCTAAATTAGAGGAACTACACTCAAGAAATCTAATTTAGCATAAGAGTGATGAGATAGGTACCATGGAAAGTTATGTGGCTACTTCACAAATTCAAATGGGATTTTTTAAGACTAGATAATTAATCGAATATGATGCTCTTCTCTGCCATGCATTTTAATATAAATTTACCAAATCCCCTTCATAGACAACACTATACGGTTGGAAATGGAGTTTGTAAGGAAGGGGGCTGAATTACAAGGGGTGTCAGGGTGCATTCTCAACTCTAATGGATTTTTGAAAAGGTTGAGAATCAAATTCCAAATTCTACTTTGACTACTTGAAAATAAAAGTGGAAGTTACAAGATTCTTGGTTTTCATCAAGGCGATGGACCCCTTACATAGAATCAAACAAAGATCAAAGGTATGTTCTGCCTGCATCTTCAAAATATTTTCTATTTATTCTTTGACATATCATGTGGTGGATATCAAGAATTCTCATTGTAGAGTCATTCCATGCAAGGTTTCTATCTATTGGTGTAGTGATTGAGTCAAATTGTGTAATATTCCAAAATGGAAATAGCAGCAATACAAGACATAATAATGTAAAACACAAAAAATCTGATCATGACATAAGAGGGATCAATATGCAGCCATCATTTTATTAATATATCAGCAACAATATACAAAAATATCTTGAGGGTCAAGCCACTCAGGCAATAGGAACAATCCTCCAATGATCAGAACAATAAGCACATGAGTTGCTGCAACTGTATAGAATGTCGGAGAGCAGTGATAGTGTTGTCTATATTAGTGTAGTTGTTGATATAATTGTACATGAATGATATATGGCTGATAGAAACAAAACAAAGGCCCAGAAATGAAGATGTTGGCTCTAATACATGATTTCTAGCTAACCCGGAAAATATTTCTAGAAATACCAAGAAATATACAATGTGACAAATAAACCTAGGGTTAATATGCCACTATAAACTGGATCTAATATGGAATGAGGCTATGAAATATCTGAAATGGTGATGTCCTCCTCCAATGGTGTTTCTAAATAGAAGGAAAATCCCTCTACTTAGAAATAGACCCTCCTGGTCAGCTCAATGAACCCTCCCAGCAACTGCTTCCAAAAATAACGCAGTTCAAAATTATGACTGCACTATGAGGGATGGTAGATGGTTGGCCTAATGCCAGAGATGTGAAAATATGCCCAAGATCCCTCCTTCCTAATCCTCCAATGGATAGACCACCTCTCCACTGAAAAACAAACCCATAAATAGCTCTATGTGATCCTCCTTTGCTGCACCTTGCAACACAACCCAGCTCTAAACAGAAACTACATTGTAGCTGAAGGAGGTAGCTTGGCCAGAATGCTAGAATGAGAAAATTTAGCTCAAAGAACCTCTCCTTCCCTAAGGATGAGGTAGGTATTCTTGATCATAAACACTCGTGTGCTAAACGACACATCAACCCTTCTAAACAGCAAAAGGAAGCAAAGTCTAAACAGACCAATATCAATAATAATATAAAACATGAATAACAAGGTTGTCATCCTATCCATATATAACAAGTGAACCTCCTCACATTGGGTCCCATCCATACTTTCTACCAAGCTCATGCAAGTTGTCCTCCACTAAAACTGTGTTGTCTTATCATAAAGGCCACTCCTCCATGACAGTGCTATTGATTTGGTCAAAGTTGACTGAATCAACATGATCCAATCCCTGTTCACAACCAAAGGTCCTTAATATAGTTTTTATTCTTCCTCATTTCACATTAGGAGGGTCATTATTCCTTCTAAAGGGGTTTATGGGCCTCCCTACACACTTTTCATCTACCTAGTGATAAAACAAACTATAATATTCCATTTAGATGTAGACTAAATTTTTGGAATATTATAGTCCTCCCCTCCAAAATGCTGCTTGCTCTAAATAAATTGTAAAGGTGGATAAAAATTCATCCCTTCCTCTTCTTGTGGCCTCCTCATCAATGGTCTCCTCCACTACTCAAAATAATCTGCAATAAATCTACCCTCCAATGGTTCCTTCCAAGTATGCAAACCCAAATGGCTCACATCATGAAAAAGTGGAAGGTGTAAGTGGAAACCTTCTTGTTGTCCAATGGCCCTCTCAAGGTAGGAGTGATGATAAACATAGGGAGTCTCTTCCCAAATGAGAGTCTCCCCTACCCATGCTATCATCCAAACGAAATGAGCCATTCTAGGTAGGTCATCAAAGAAATCATCAACCCTAGGTTTATGCAATGTATCAGGCCTGCATGGAGAGATTAGATTTTTCCACCCAAGTTTTTTGTCTCTCCATTTATGGTAAGTATGGGCTATTACTGATCTTGGGCTGAAATTTCATGGCCTCCAAGAATGGCCCATGTTTCCCCACCAAACAAATGAGCCATGAAGTGCCTTCTCCAAGAACTCAAGTTCTCCAAATGGTTCCTCCCACATGAAGAAAATAGATGTAGTGTGGAAATCATGGTTTTCCCATTATTTCTCCTAAAATATGCAATATTTATAGTAGGGAGAATCATACTGCCAATGGGCACCCTCAACTCATGTGCCACTCTCCCAACAAAGCTTCCCACGAACATAAGAACATCTCCAACATATGGAAGAAAAAACCAATGAAAACAAGTCTCCATATGACAACTAGGAGGTGGATCATAGTTCCACATATGGAACCAGCGCAGTGCATCCCTTGCCTACCTCAAAAAAATGAATAACAAGTGTCTTTTCAGCCACCTGTTTGCTGCAATAGTCATCCTACAAGATAGTATCATAAAATTAAAATGTGGTGCCAATGGTGCATACCAACAATCATGTGGCCTCCCCCACAAACCACCAATAGCATGGCCAACATAAATGCTGCAAATGGCCTCAAGTACATCAGAATATAGGATACAAGAAGGCATAATCCCCCTTGGTACAACATGCTGCTCATATAAAGTAAAGAAGTACAAATCATAATGCAAAAATGTACCTTCTCTACTATGTACTTTGGTCATTGAGCTGGAATGGCTCAATTGAAAAATCTCCCTCACACTCAATGAGTAGGAAAGTGGTTGTGACAACCTCTCCATCATGATCCAAGCTATGCATCTCTCCATATGCTGATATATATCTTTCTGGAAGCCCTCCCAAGTGAACTCCTCCATCAAAGAACGAAATGCATCAAAATGCATGGAAAGAAAGTCCACATGTGCTGCATGTAGTAGCTCTTCTTGAGCTTAGAAAATCTAGTCAAGAAGACTCTACCATAAGAATATTTGACCTCATCAACCACCATGTATCTATCATCTCCCTCTGGGTCATCAAGAATTGTGCAAGAATCAATATCCTTGGAGTACTCTACCAAGAGTTGAGACCACCAATATGGATCAATCCTCTTAAGAGACAGTGCCGAAGATCTGAAATGTGAGGCTCCCCATATGTTGGTGTCTTCTCCTTTGACATCCCCCATGTCAAATTCATCCTCCAAAGTGCTGCCATGCTCATCATGCAGCTGCTCATGCTCAAGTAGAAGTGGTGTCCTTTGGAAGTTGGCCTCCCATGAGAAGCTACTATCCAAAAATAACCTCCTGACCTTGGCCAATGTAAGCATGAGTGGCCTCCATCTACTCCAATGTATGGAGGATTTATTCCTCAAGGGAAGTACCCTTTGTTTCTCCAAATCCATGGAGCAGCTCCCTTGCACCATGGTGATGCCATCCTCCAACATTGCAGCAACTTCTGTTAGTGTAGAATATGTTGTGAGAGTGGGTAATGCTGAAAATGGGAGAGTGTCTCCCTCCTCCTTGAGTCTGTCCAAAACTCTTTGTGTTGTACTAGACCCCTCCAAAGTATTCACCCCTCTGAGATCTAAGAGTGGTGAACCAAATGGCAAGATGTCCCTCACCAACTCTAGATCTGGTGGCCTCCTAGGTGGAATGCCCCCATGTAGTGAGACATCAAAATCTAAAGTGGACAGTATATATGAGTGGACTGATTTGTCCCTCTCTTCACTATGCAATACAGTCTCCTTATTTTGTGCAGAAACCTCCTGAAATAGATAAGGGTGAATTCTCATCATCCCTTGATGCTGATTCTTCCTTTCTTCTCCTTCCATCTCACAAGATTCACAATCCAAAATAACTAATACATGCTGCTCCAGAATTGTGCTTTGGTTCCCACATGTTGGATCATTTAGAACTCCTTGCAAAGATACAAGGGCTCCTCTAATGGAATCAATGGCTCCCTTGTCATCTCTATGTGGTGATGGATCACCTTCTGATGGTACAGCCATCTTAGATCTTCTCTTCTCATCCTCTTTATCAATACTTGAGAATGATTCATCATCAATGACAGACCCTTAATCTTGGTCTTCTCTTGAAGGAGGAACCTCCATGTCTTCATCTATAGAAGAGGATTCTTCAAGAAGTGGGGATCTTGCCCTTGGCAAGGCATCATGCATTTTTTTATCCCCTTCAACATAAATTTGGAGTGGAGTTGGCAAAATATATATCTCTAGCTCATGCAAAGGTTTTATGTTTTTGGGTTCAACAAAAAATGTTTCACAATGTTTAATGTCAAATCTTCTCACTAATTTCTTAGTGAACCCTACATAAGTGTTTATATTTGCATGATAAAATGAAGTATAACTAAAAAACCATCAATCATGGGCCATACCTTTGAGGTGTAGCGCTGCTACTCTAATGGCCTCCTTTTCTGAAACTTGGTGTAGCTGAAAATAAGAATCTAGCTCCTCCACCCAAGCTTTGGATGTGCACTTTGTTGATCCATTAAAGTTATATATAAAGATTCTACCTCTCTTGCTTATATTATGGTGGCTTGATCTTCTATCTTCCTTGAGTTGGAAAAACCCTTGGAAGTCCAAGTGCTTCTTGAATCTCCATGAGTGAGACTCATACTCCTGAAGATAGTCACTCAAGGTCTCCTCCCTTGGTGCATCTTTTTCCTCCATCCTTCTTGCAGTTAATGTGGGTAATAAACTGCACTGTGGATCTACATGTGTGGCTGAATTCTCACACCCATCATGTGAATATCTAGGGATTTCTTCACCTTTAAACCCTCTTGGAATTTTTCTATACCTCTCCCCTTTTATCTCCTTGAGATCTTCTTTGATATTTTTCACACTTTGGAAAAGAAGCTGGGAGATCCTCTCTTCCTTCATTTCTCCAAATAATGGAGTCATTCCATTTTTTCTTCTGTATAACTCCTCATTTCCATGAGAAGCTTCTCCTTCTAATGGCATAATGTCTTGAATGCATAGGCTCAGCCAATATTATGCTTCGATCCCACTATAATATTAAAAAATGGAAATAGTAGCAATACAAGACATAATAATGTAAAACACAGAAAATCTAATCATGACATAAGAGGGATAAATATGCAACCATAATTTTATTAATATATCAAGAACAATATACAAAATGATCTTAAGGGTCAAGCCACTCAAGGAATAGGAAAAATCCTCCAATGATCAGAACAATAAGCACATGATTTGCTGCAACTGTATAGAATTTCGGAGAGTAGTGACAACGTTTTCCATATCAGTGTAGTTTCTAATATAATAATACATGAATGATATATGGCTGATAGAAACAAAGAAAGGCCCAGGAATGAATATGTGGGATCTAATACATGATTTATAGCCAACCCAGAAAAGATTGCTAGAAATACCAAGATATATAAAATGTGACAAATAACCCTGGGGTTAATATGCCACTGCAAACTAGATCTGATATGGAATGAGGCTATGAAAGATCTGAAATGGTGATTTCCTCCTCCAATGGTGTTTCTAAATAGAATGATGATCCCTCTACTTAGAAATAGACCCTCCTGATGAGCTCAATGAACCCTCCCAGTAACTACCTCCAAAAATAACGCAGTTCAAAATTATGATTGTGCTGTGAGGGATGATAGATGGTTGGCCTGATGCCAAATATGTATAAATATGCCAAGGAACCCTCCTTGCTGATCCTCCAATGGATAGGCTACCTCTCCACTAAAAACAATGCCCATAAATAGCTCTATGTGATCCTCCTTTGCTGCACCCTGCAACACAACCCAACTCTAAACAGAAACTGCATTGTAGCTGAAGGAGGTAGCTTGGACAGAATGCTAGAATGAGGAAATGTAGCTCAAAGAACCTCTCATTCCCTAAGGATGAGGTAGGGATTCCCGATCAGGAACACCCGTGTGCCAAACAGCACAACAACCCTGCTAAACAGCAAAAGGAAGAAAAGTCTAAACAAACCAATATCAATAATAATCTAAAACATGAATAATAAAGGCTGCCATCCTCTCCATATATAGCAAGTGAACCTCCTAACATTGGATGCCATCCATACTTGCTACCAAGCTCATGCAAGTTTTCCTCCACTAAAACTTTGTTGTCTTATCATAAAGGCCACTCCTCCATGACAGCGTTGTTGCTTTGGTCAAAGTTGACTGAATCAACATGATCCAATCCCTGTTCACACCAAAAGGTGCTTAATCTAGCTACTTATTCTTCCTCCTTTCACATTACGAGTTTTATTATTTCTTCTAAAAGGGTTTATGGGCCTCCCTACCCACTTATTCATCTACCTAGTGATAAAAAAAACTATAATATTCCATTTATATGTAGGCTAAACTTTTGGAATATTACAAATTGGATAGTGAATTCTCACAAGAGAGGGGGTTTTTATCTCTCAGTTCTATGAAGAATATTAAGTCATCAAGAATGGATGTTGTGATTTTTTCATCAGAAATGGAGGGCCTTTGTTGTGATTTTTTCATCAGGAATGGATGGCCTTTGTTGTGATTTATACAAGGCCATGTTGGACATAATACAAGATGATTTTTATTTTTTGACAGCTGAAGAATTCTCTTCTAAAGGCTATCTAAATCTCTCAGTCAAGGCCTTAATAAACTCATTACCAATAATGTAGCTAGGTGCAACATTTGACAATGGAGGTTGGAGGCTCATTACATTCCCCGGTGTTTCATACAATATCATTACTAAATAAATGGCTCTGCAAATACACTCAATTGCATGGAAGGTAATTCAGCAAGAGCATACTGTAATGTTCCAAATTAGGAACAACTACACAAATGGGAATATCTCGAGATATTACCAATGTGGAGATCAACAATACATAAACATGAGCTGGAAAATAGCAGTGAATGCATTAAAACCAAAATTCTAGAAGATCCATATAACCATTACATTAGATTATAGCAGCAACAAATGTATACAATATCTTGAGGAAATGATCTCTCAAGCTAGGAAATACAACCTCAATGAAACATATACATGGAAAATGGAGAAATACTGCCATACAAGAGAAGCCCTAGCTATGACTACGCAATCCTTGAAGGAGAACTGCTGCAAAATGTCAATAACATGTAGATATGACAATAGATAGCTCAAATAAGAAGGGGAGTAAGATCTCATTCTAGGTAAACATACAATACACAATCCTTGAAAGCATTGGCTGAAACAAGTACAAAATGGCAAATATGCAGAAATTCCGGAGTTACTGGGTAGCTTCAGCAACTCAAAACTAGAAATGGATGTAGATAGCTGATGATGCTACAATATATGGCTGAATATCATCCAAATGATCTATAGAGTGAAAGGCTGATCCTCTCACCTAGGATCTTACCCTCCAAACATGTGGAGCAAGTCCCCACTGCAAATACACTCAGGAATAATGCAGTCTAGAGAAGGGACTATGCTGTTGATGAAGAGAAATGCTTGGCCTGATGCCAATGATCTGAAATATGCTCCTGGATCTCCTCACTAACCTTCTAGAGGAATAGAAGCTCCCTCCTCTGACAGATGAGCCAAGGAAATGGTGTATGGTGTCCTCCACTGCAACACCCCAGCAACACTGTGTTATACTTGAGTAGAAATAACGTAGTATCTGAAAGGAGAAGATTTTCCCTTGAGCCAAGAGATAAGGAGAATGAAGAACAATCCTTCAAGAGGCATCTCAAGAAGGAGAAGGAATCCTAAATAGGAATTCCCTGGCAATTCTTTCTAAACAATAAAATAATGCACAATGTCTGAATAGACATGAAATGAATAATCCAAAGCATGAGAAAAAATGGTTGCCTTGCCCTCCTTTTAAACAAGTGAAATCTCTCTCTCAATGGGCCCCATCCATTAGGGTTTCATCCACCAAATATCCTTTTCCTCATTCAAATTGTGCTATCTCATAAAGTGATCCACTCCTCCTATGGCAGCCTTGTTGACTTGGTCAAACATGACCTTGTCTTCATGCATTTACCTCTTTTCACACTTGAGGGTGAAAAATGAAGCAACTCTGATGATCTCTTCCACATTATGAGGGATTTTATTCATTTTTTCCATAAGCATGGGCCTTCTTACCCATTTATTTAGCTTCTAGGTGATAAAAGAAAAATTTTAATGTTCCATTTACGTATGAGCTAAAATGGGAACATTACAGTCCTCCCCTCGCAAATGTTGCTTGTCCTCAAGCAACTGCAAGGATAGAACTGAAGAATATCCACCCAAGGCATGGAGTTTGAAATATGTTGAATAACATCATCCTTATGTAGATCCTCCATCCCCCAAGCAATAATCCATATAAAGTGAGTTACCTTCCAACATGGCAACTCCGAACAATCATCTTCCACCTTTGGCTCCTGCAATGTAGGTGGGCTGAAAATCTGATCTTGGCAGATAAAATAGCCTACCCCACATTTTCCTCCTCTCCACTCAAGATAAGTGTAGATTATATGTTGATATTGGGCTGCAACAGTGTTTCCCTCAAGTGGAAAAATGAGAACTAGACCTCCAGGGATCTCTTCTCCAGCGTTATGAAACATGTTGTCCCAAATCATCTAATATGTGATGAGTTGGTAGTCACCACCATATGGTATTCAATAAATCATATGGCTCACCTCAAATGGAAAAAAATATTTTGCTGTAGTGGCCACATGTCCTCTCATGCTCCCATTAGAACATGCAATGCAAATAATGTGGGAGATCTCTCCCCCAAGGGACATATCCAACCAATGTGCCATTCCCCCCATCATGTTCTCAACAAATACAAATACAACAGCAACATAATGAAACATAATGAGAACCATGCTTGCTGTCATGTGTGGCAAGGGAGAAGGACAATGGTCCCTTAATTGTAACCAACGCAGTTTGACCCTCAACTGCAAAAGAGTATGACAAAAAGTGTGATGTCTCAACCACTTTCTTGTTGTCCTACTATCCTCAAATGTATGGAGAAAGTAAATGATGCATGGTGCAAGGTGAGTGTGTTCTCCAAAATACATTTCTTTTCCAAGTCCTCCTAGGGAGTGATCACCAATAGTGCTCATGGCCTCAAGTAGACCATGGGGTCTAGAAAGAAGAATTCTCCTCCTTGGAGCAACATCCTATACATATATGGTTAAGGGGTGAATGTACAAATAATCATGCAAATAGACAATACCCTTACCATAAGCTTTTTGTATGCAAATGGAGTGGCTCAAAAATGAGTCTCCTCTCATCCTCAAAGAGAAAGAGGTGGTTGTGCTAACTCCTCCAAAGAGTTATGTATCTCCTCCATCTGCACATGATCTATGCATCTCCTCATATGCCGATTTGTCAATATCATGCAAGAAAAATGATCCTGGGAGCACTCCACTCCTCTGAAATCAATGAATGGTGCCTCAACATGTGAAGCATCCCTTCTCCTTTACTGGCCCAGTGGTATCCCCGGCAAAATGTCTCCATGCAATGAGACATCCTCAACAAGAGATGACTGAATGTATGAATGAACAAGTATGCCCATGCTCCCACTGTGTAATCCAATCACCTTCTTAGGTGCATCAACCTCATAAAATAGATAGGGATGTGTGCTCCTCATCACATAATGATGGTTATCCTCTCTATCCCCTCCTCATGTCTCCATGGTTCAATACCTCCTCAACAATAGCACATGTAGAACATGGGTTGTGCCTTGATCTCCACACATGAGATCCTGGGGACTTCGTTGCAAAGATGAAAGAATCCCTCTACCTAGAGAAAGATTTCCTCCTTCCTCTACATGAGGCACTAGATAGTCTCTAGATGGCATAGCGTTGTTGCTCTCAGCTCCCTCAACACAGATGGGCAACCCTCCAACAATGTTGATGCAAATATGGAATCCCTTCTAAGGTGGGAGTAATTCCTGATCATCAAAGGTCAAGGAGTGTCTCCTTTGCACCATGATAGTGCCATATCCTACTCCTGCAACATCATACAATAAATGAGAGAAAATTTTCCCTTTCTCTCCAAGGAATGACCCGAGCAACAAATGCTTTTGTTGCTCCCTCATGCTCTCATCATGTAAGATATGTGATGAAGACATAGTGAATGACATGAATGTTGCATCATCACTATGCACCCATACTCTTTGCTACTCAATGATGCCAGCATCCTACCACATATTCCCCATCTTCCTACCCTTGGAAGGAGTCTATGCCAAGTGATGGCCAAACTCCTTCAAAAGTAACTAGTGAAGCTAAGCCTCCTGTTGCCCAGTATCATAAATCTGTAAGTAGCTTACCAGCTTCTTGCTCACCATCCACATCCACTCAACCAATTGTGGATGTCTTCTTCCACCCTTCCTCTTGGTACTCCTCCCATGAGGGCTGCCATCATCCCAAATCAGATTGTTGCATTTCATGGGATCTTGAAATGCAATCTTCTTGAGGATCAATTTGACCCTATGAGGATCCAAATAGGTGGTAGGAAAAAACCTCCCATCATGATGTGCATGGATCAAGGAATGTCCAACAAAGCAATGAGAGATTTTATCCATCTGAAGATGTGCTTCATCTACTATCTGCTCCTGTGAGAAGGGAAGTACCTCCTCAATCTGATGAAGAATCTTGCACTACATGATGTGTGGGAGTGCACCTCTACTGAAATCTCTCTGGGAGATCTCCTCCTCATGCATGTCCTTCCAAAACCAAAGAGGCCTTGGATCTGCTGCAAGTATAAGTCTCTCTTTCAGTTGTGGCATGCTCATTGAGAGAGTGTCATCTATATAGGAGAAAGTGTTTCTTATATCCAGATGTCTACTCCTTCTCACTGCTTCCTTTATGGATTCCTGAATGAAGCTACTCTCTGAATGCTCACATGAGGAATGATTCCTCCTTTCTCCATCATTGTTCAGCATAGTGCTATTCTGCTTCTCTGGATCAACTGCATGCAATGATATAGACACTAGTAGAAAATGATGAAATTACTGACTAGGTGACTAAAAACGTTAGTCACCACAATTATTTCAAGTGAATTACTACTAAATTTGAGCAATTTTAAGTGATCAAACTAAAAATGACTAACTTAAACTACTAATTTAGTCTAGGAATAAAATATACGACTAGATAATAAGTGACTAAAGGAATAAAATATATGACTAGCTAATAAGTGACTACACTAAAAACGACTAACTTAAATGACTAATCTAGTCTAGGATTAAAATATATGACTAGATAATAAGTGAAAAAATTAATAATGATTAACGTAAATGACTATTATAGTCCAAGAATAAAAATATGACCAAATAACAAGTACAACAAGAATATGAAATAGTCATTTATGTTAGTAATTTTTAATTGTGGACACACTATTTGTTATGGGTTTTTTATGGAATTGTTACGTACCATGGTTGATTATTGCACTAGATTCCTAGAGAATGATTTCATTCATTTGAATTCAAAGTATGTTTATTTATACATGGCCAATTGATATAAATCTATAAGTTTACTCTAAACCCATATTATTCTATAGATACATGCATTACAAAAATTTTCACGAATTCTAATAATGCATTCACATTCTTAGAATGTGTACACACTGTTATTAGAAAACCATACATACTAACAATTCTTGTGGCTCTTTAATTATGTAGAAAAACATGCCATGGCTCCCATATACAAGCTGAAATCCAAATATCCCTTAGAGAGTATCTATGTGGTTGTTTGGGGGTTAATTCGTGTTCCTTGAACTCAAGAAGCTTTATATAGGGCCTAAGGCCCTCTTTTCTCCTACCGTCAATAGATAGTACATTCCCCAAGACCCATTCTTACCATGTAAACCATACCCATGGTGACAAATATCCCCCATATAGGCCAAATATTCCCTATGGATGTTCCATGTAGTAATTAGAATACTTGTTCAAGAAGATTAATCGTGGGAAGATTCAAATATGACCCAAGCACCTTATGATCCTTCCTTGACCACGGTTAAGGCCCCAAGTGCCATACATGGTGAAAAAAGACTCCTAATGATATTAAGGCCAAACTTAAAGGCCCTAAGACCTAAATATGTCACAAAAAACCTTCAAATAACACCAATATCACACCTAAAGGCTAGATATTATATCTTATATATGATATGTGTGGTCATTTTAGGCCTTATTCACATCCCTTGAACTAAAGAAGTTTTATTTAGGGAATAAAGATATTTTTTTCCTTCCATATCCATCACAGAGACCATAAAACCCATCCTTATTATGTAAAACATACTAGTTCTTCCCATATTTCCATTCTAATATTATGTTCATGGATGTTAAATATGAGAAAGACTTGTTTTAGGCATAAGGCCCTTTTTCATTCCTTGTCTAAGATATAAGACCTAATTCCCATATATGATGTGGAAAACCTCATAATGGAACCCTTATCCTAGATGGAGGCTTAAAATCCCTCAAATATGATTTATATTATTCTTTATGGTTTTTTCATGCAATGTGAGCCAAAGAAGTTTCATTTTGGGATTGAGGCAATTGTTTTTACCCCTTTGCAATGGTACAAGCCTAATACTCATTCTAACTATGTAAAACATACCAATGACACTAAATATCACCCATAGATTCCTAAGATCCCCTTTAGAGGTTATGTGTTGTTCTTTGATAACTACTTCCCTTATCCCCTAAAATCCTTAACTACTAAATCCCCTAACCCCCTAAACCTCTAAACCCCTAACCCATTTAACCTCGTATACCACTAAACCCCTAACCCATTTAACCCCCTAAACCCTAAACCTCTAAACCCTTAACCCTAATTCCCAACCCGAAACCCATTTAACCGCCTAAAACCCTAACCCATTTAACCCCCTAAACCCTAAACCTCTAAACCCTTAACCCCTAACCCCTTAAACCCTAATTCCGAACCCGCAACCCATTTAACCCCCTAAACCCCTAAATCCCTAACCCATTTAACCCCCTGTTGACGGGAAAAATTGTACTGCCGACAACAAGGGGGTCTCCCCAGTAAAAGGTCCCAATTAGTCCTCACATTGTTTGGGATAGGAGACCTATCCAGTATGTGGGCCTGACTGCCGCCATAAGTGTTTCCACTCTTGGTTGCGGATGAGAAGATTATGAAGTGGAGGCAAAGGTGAAATGACCAATCAGTGAAGAAAAATCAGCCCAAGATTGACAAACCACAAACAAAAATACAAGCAAGTATAAGAAGCAAAATACAAGGGGGTACGCCGTGAGTGGGATCGGTGAGCCAAAAACCCAGTTAGACATACATGATTAAAGAAAACATGCTAGATGTTAATTGAAAAGTTGTTCACAATAGGTCACTAACATGGCAAGGAACAAATAAACACTGATTTGAAAGAAAACGTACATGCAACTACTGTGAATTAGTTCATAACCAATTGTATGCATGAAAGAAAACGTACAAACATAGTGAAATATTAGACAACTAGTACTATCACCATAAGCAAGCATGTGAATCAGTGCCGAAAAAGAGAATATATATATATATATTATTAATGTTGGTTCAACTTCAAATACATATTTAAAACTCGTTAAAACCCAATAGTGGAACATGGGCTGTTCATCTCAATGCATGCTACCAAAACCATAGCCTCGCTACCTCTCTCTCTACTTGAACCCAAGAGCTGAGTGCCTTTAGTGCTCAAGCACCAATTCACTCCTGCGTCTTGGCTTTCAATTGCAGAGCTAAAAATCCTTCACTTCATTTCCCGAAGTTGTACATATAACCTGAGATGACTCTTGAGTTCCCTTGACTCTTGGTCTTCCCGACTATTGGGTTGGCTTGCGACTTGGGCCATTCACGACCTGCGACCCAGGGTCATATGCGAGCTACAAACTGGGGTCATCTACGAGCTGCGACCTGAGGTCATCTGTGACCTGTGACCTGAGGTCATTTGTGACCTGCAACCTACGACCTGAGGTCATCTGTGACCTGCGACCTGAGGTCATCTGTGACCTGTGATCTAGGGTCATCTGCGACCTGATGTTAGTTGCAACCTGGGACATTCCTTTTATTCTTCTCCTTTTGGGGAGCTCAACCCTTGTAGAACATGATGCCTTTCCCTAGTACTAGTCTTGTGTGAATGGATCAGTGATAGATGTGCCATTGAGCCTATAGTGAGGTTCTTTCGAGCTTTGAAAGGACCCCCTTTTATTGCTGGGAAAACCCTAGCTCTTCATGAAAACCAATAGCTTCTACCTACAATAAAATAGTATAAGTCACATGTCTTTATGATCGAATAATAATGCTAGAGGTGTATTCAATTATTTTCAAGATTGATTCAAACAAATGATGTTAGTTTATACCCCTGTGTAGTCTTTTGTCACGTTGCAGCATTATCGGTGTATGTGGTTTGCATATGATGACCCTAGGCCCTTTTACCCAAGACTTATTTATTCTCTATGGCGTAACGGTAAGGAGGATAAAATAAAGCTTATTTGCACCGAGTGCACTTCTATTTATGTGGTTCTTCCTTTGTCACTGCCTTGTATATCTTTTGCATGGCTAAAAAGCGGTGTGCCATTACATCCTTGACAAAGACACTATGTGTACATGCGCACATCTCCTTGGTGCTGGTGTTTTCTCAACTGTGCGCAAAGGTGAGTCATCTTCTTATTCTTATGGCACCTCGAATGTATGTGGTCAAGCAAGCACAACGACCAATGACCTTTATCCTCATACAACTTTGCCTCTGATGATAATGCCCCTCAAGGCGCCTACCACCTACCTAACTTGAGTGCATGCCCTCCCTATGTGGTTTGAATGCCTAAGAGTGCAACTACCCATTTGATGGGCATGGGTGCTCTATTTGCGTGAGGTCGCAATCCTGGGTGGAGGTCGCACAGTTGGGTAGTCGCATGAGTCCTAGGCTCTCTTGGGCACAACATTTTTTGACCTTGCGACTTAGGAGAGGTCGCGTAGTCGGGCTGAGGTTGGGTCGCATACCCTGACAATGGCACAGATTGCGACTAGGCGAAATGAAAGTGCTTCTTTGCAACCATGCATGCCTCTTTTAGGAACCATACTCGTGGCAACACCGGTGATTGTGCAACCTCGACAGAGACTATGTGGGAGAAGTACGACTGCTCAAAGTGACCTTGGACTATCAATGCTAAATCTAACAGCCATCAACGTTGTTGTTTTTCTATTGTTTTCTTTCTATTTTTCAGCACAAACAAAGAAAACGACAACAAAGAATGCATTCGAAGAGCCTTGAGACATGAGCTGGCACTAGAAAAATATTCAGTATTTCTTCCTTAGCATTGTGATTTGAAGGATGCCTGCCGTGAGTTCATGTCCGAGGCTAATGTGAAATTTTCCCCTTAGGTTCTCTGGAACACAAGGGCTTCTACTAATTCGCCCACATCAAATGTGGCTCTTGCATGCATGCCTATGCCACACGCGATTGTAGGTATGGTTCCTGTTGGGAAAAATACTGAGAGGGGGGGTGAATCAATATTTAAGGCTTGAACAATTTTTCTTTTCTTTCTCTTAAAACCATATGTTACAGCACTGCATCCAACATGTATGTCCAGATATCTTATTATGTCTTTACTTAGAGCATTGCATCAGATAATCATTAAGCATGAACAAAAATAATAGAACAAACCATCAAACACATATGAACACCAAGATTTAAGGTGGAAACCCAATTCGGGAGAAAACCACCGCTGCTGTAATCTCAGTCTTCAATATTTATTATAGAGAAAACTTCTTGCAATATATGCTGGTGCAGACTTATACCAGCACGCAGGCACCCACCTGCAGAAGGCTACAACCTTCT
Organism: Pinus albicaulis; assembly: GCA_034641835.2. Taxonomy (NCBI): domain Eukaryota; kingdom Viridiplantae; phylum Streptophyta; class Pinopsida; order Pinales; family Pinaceae; genus Pinus; species Pinus albicaulis. The sequence continues at coordinate 422,509,543 of CM076576.1, forward strand.
CTCGTTTACCAGCCTCTCCTGGAAGGGAGCTAGTACCCCCTACTCTCATTTACCAACTATCACAGGAAGGGAGCTACAACCCCCTTTCTGAAGGCTTCGACCCTCAGCACCACTACAGACCATGTTTCATTCAATTTCATACTGGATCCACCGGTTTCCACTTCATCCCTTGCTGGCCTCCAGATTTATTCATTCAGTACACTCACGCCAGTTATTCATGACTTCGTCCATCATTTAAGACTAGAGATTCATTATCATTATATCCATGGGTGCATCGTAGTTTCAGATTTTTCAGTTAAGAACAGAGTTCGTCCATACAGATATTCCTTCGAGAACTTTATTCATTCACCACCCTTAAGTATGCACATGTTCTTCATGATTTCTTTAGTCGATTAAACCAAGAATTAACCATCATCTGATCATCATATTCACAGGTGCGCCATCAATTCAGATATATTAGGTTTTATTCATACAGATATCTCCAAAGGAGATTCGTTTTTTATCAACCCTTTTTCACCCGCACATCGTACTATAATTCTCATCACCTTATGTAGTTTTCACCTTTATTAAAACCTTGGGTCAAAACCATTTAATTGCTAATGGTATTCGTGGATGGTATTCTTTTTATTCTATCCCAAGGGGCTCTTTGATTTCTTTTTAATTTATTTATCAATTTGAAGAAATTGATAAATAAATATATTTACAATTTTGAACAGAACTTTAGGATTAAAGTTATCCCTTCGCATTTTTAACCCTTCCAAATAATATGGCAAACCTTTGACCCTAGGCCCACAAATATAGTCAATAGCCAATCAAATATGTGCATGGTACCATAGGTAAACTTCGCGCAAGTACAGCGTCCGATCATCGTCAGATTAGCAAGCTTCCATATCAACGACATATATGTTAATGTGCGATGACCCGCCATACCTATGTTAATATTCGCACAACTTTATCAAATAACCACCGTCTGATGGCTTCCCTTGAAATCAACGGCACATAGCAACATCGCTGGACATCCTGGGTCAAACTATAATGCGCGATGGCACATAGTGAAAAGTGGTTTTGTGAAGACGTACAGGGACGCGTGTCGACCACACTATGGCATCGCTCCTCAACTAGTAAATACCGCTTGTCCCGCAAAAGCGGTGTGATATGGGCAATCTTCTTCCGAAAATCCACTCGTGGTTTTTAAAGAGTGATTAATCGTCCAATAAAATTCCTGCTCCGTACTCCAGGTTCCGTCTGCAGATATTTATGAACTCTACCCCTTATGTGCAATAAATTAACAAATATTTCTTGGTTCCATAATTACCAACGACTCATTTTGTTCATAGTGTATCAGACATAATTAATTTAATTCGACATAGGTGCATATAACAATCCTTCCCTATAATACAACTATAAATTGACCTTCCTCAGATTCTCATTCAGAATAAACACCTTCAAATTATACATAAAGAGCATAGGTTCACACTCAGTCATCTATCAAGTCCTTAACATGGATTTAACCATATAGGTTCTTCATGTGCTTACTTCAAACACTGACTTCTCTTTTCTTGCCTCTGCTACCTCTTTGCTTCCTTCAAGGATCCGCTCATTTATTCCATTAATTCCTTCAATTTATATACTAAACCTTTAATATCGAATCCTTGCCACAGGGTTTATGATGTTTACAGATAATGATTCATAGTTTTCCTCAGGGACTCAACTATCCTTCCTTTTGAATTCTATCATTTTCTGTTTGATGGCCTGTTTCTTCCTATACTGTCTCTGGACAACTTTCAATTCAGTGCTTGTCCCTGCTCCTCGACTGATACTGCTCTCTGTAGCTCAAACTGTAGATGCATTCTTTCTCTGTTCTTCTCTGCTACATTTAGATGCCAATTCATTTGCCACATCTTTGCCATCAATGACAATATTTCCAACAATCTCCCCCTTTGGCATTGATGGAAATACTCTTCCTTTGATTGTCTTATAGAAGCCCTTTGTTGCTCCCCCCCCCCCCCTTTGACATCAATGGAAAATATTTGACAATACCACGCTCCCCCTAAGATCATGTTGCATCTTCATAATATAACAAGATGAATTATAAATGCCAACAATGCATCCTTTTTATATGACCAATGCTCCCCCTTAGCCTGTGCATTTAGTGATGCCTAACCGCACCTTACAACTAGTTTAATCTTCTGAATTTAAGTAGACCTGATCCTCTGCATGGAAAAGACTACTCCCAGTTTCTGTCTGAGATATTCGAACACTTCCCTGGGTAGAGTTTTGGTAAATATATCAGCAACTTGTTCTTTGGAGGAAACATACTCCAATTTCACCTTTTGTTCAAGCACTTGTTCACGTAAGAAGTGATATTTGATGGGAATGTGCTTGGTCTTGGAATTCATAACAGGATTCTTTGAGATACTGATAGCACTTGTATTATCACATATAATGGAGATAGGAGGTGAGCATTTGATTTGAAAGTCTTGTAGGGTTTGCATCATCCAGAGAAGTTGAGTGCAACATGATGCAGCAGCCACATATTCTGCTTCTGTTATAGATAAGGCAATGGAGCTTTGCTTCTTACTGAACCAAGATACTAACCGGGGCCCCATATAGAATGCACCACCACTAGTGCTTTTCTGATCATCAAAACATCCAGCCCAATCTGCATCAGTGTATGTATGAAGAGTAAGATCAACATTTTTTGGATACCATAGTCCAAAGTCTTGAGTTCCTTGTAGATATTTGAATATTATTTTCACAGCCTAAAGATGAGACTCTTTTGGATTAGCTTGGAATCGTCCAAGAATCCCAACTGCATGCATGATGTTTGGTCTTGTCCCAGTGAGATAAAGTAGACTTCCTATCATAGATCTGTATTCAGGTTGATTCACCCTGGGGGAATCATCATTAGAACTGAGATTACATCCGGTTATCATTGGTGTACTTACAGGTTTGCACTCTTCCATGCCATACTTCTTTAGGATTTTCTTGAGGTATTTTGCTTGTGATAAGAATATGCCATCTGTTACTTGTTGCACTTGCAAGCCAAGAAATAATGTTAGTTCCCCAAGCAAAAACATTTCAAATTCTTGCTGCATATCAGAAGCAAATTTCTGACTCATAGACTCTTTATTACTTCCAAAAATGATATCATCAACATATACAACCACAATAAATAGTTTGTCATTTTCAGTTTTTGTGTATAAGTTGCTATCAGCAGACCCCTTTGAAAATCCTTGTTGATGAAGATATTTGTCAAGACGATAGTACCATGCCCTTGGAGCTTGTTTGAGACCATATAGAGCCTTTTTAAGTCTACAAACAAGTTTTTCACCATTTCCCAAAATGAATCCTTCTGGTTGTTCTATATAAACTTCTTCTTCTAGGTCACCATTGAGAAAAGCAGATTTAACATCCATTTGATAAACTTTGATTTGTTGGAAGCTTGAAAAAGAAAGAAACATTCTTATGGCTTCAAGTCTGGCTACAGGAGCAAAGGTTTCTTCAAAGTCTATACCTTCTTGTTGAGCATACCCTTTGCACACAAGTCTAGCTTTATTTCTTATAACATCCCCATTCTCATTTAACTTGTTTTTGAATATCCATTTAGTTCCATTGAAATTTTTGTCATGAGGCCTTGGTACTAATTCCCAAGTGTGATTCTTTTCAATTTTATCAAGCTCTTCATTCATGGCTTCAATCCAACATTCATCTTTGCTAGCTTGACTGACACTGTGAGGTTCAATATTGGACAAAAATGCCAGATTGCTAGAAGATCCCACAAGAGTCCTTCTCGTTTGTACACCTGATCCCTTTTCTCCCAAAATTTGAGATTCTGGATGATTCTTTTGAACATATCTAGATGGAGCTTTTTCAGATAGATCATCTTCAGGTTCTTTATTGGGTTCACCTATCATTATTATTTGATGTAGAAGGATATGTGTTATCATCATCTTCATCTGTTGTTTGCTTTTCTTCTTTTGGAACTGTAGGAGACTCATAAACTATAACATCAATACATTCAACAATCTTCCGAAGTTTTTTATTGTAACATTTATGTGACCTACTCCTAAAGGAGTAACCAAGAAATATTCCTTCATCTGCTCTGGGTTCAAACTTGCCAAGTTTTTCATCATTATTCTTGATAAAGCATTTTCTTCCAAAAATTTTAAAATGCTTTACAGTGGGAGGTTTACCATACCAGATTTCATATGGAGTTTTATCACTATTTATACGAACATGTGCCTTGTTGAGAATTTTTACTGCTGTATGTGCTGCTTCTCCCCAAAATGTGTCAGATGTTCCAGAATCATCGAGCATAGCTCTAGCCATTTGTTGAACAATTCTATTCATTCTTTCTGCAACACCATTTTTTTGTGGAGTGCCAGCTACAGAAAACTGTCTTTTTATGCCATGTTGTTCACAAAATTCCAAGAATTCATCTGATGTATATTCTCCTCCTCGATCAAATCTGATACACTTGATTTTTAGATCTAATTCATTCTCAACTAGTGCTTTGAAGATCTAAAATTTCTCAAATGCTTCATCTTTGTGTTTAAGCAGCCCAATCCAACACATTCTAGAGAAATCATCAATGAATAAGATATAATATTCTTCACCATGTGGTGACTTTTTCCTCATAGGTCCACATATGTCAGTATGAATGAGTTAAAGAGGCTTACTTGATGATCCTTCCTTGGCATTAAATTGTACTCTGGTTTGCTTACCGAATTGGCAAGATTTTCATATGCTATTTTCAGGTAGAGTGATATTGGGAAGATCACAAACAGCTTTAAGTCTGCTTGATTTGAGAAAAGCTCAGATGCCCCAACCTTCTATGCCATAGCCAATTTTCTGGAGATTTACTCAGATAACATTGTTCTTTGCAGTTTTTCAATATATACAGGTTGTTTGGAGTCCTTTTTCCTCTTATAATTGCTTTACCTGTATCAAGATCACGTACAACACATTCTTTTGAACTAAAGACAACTTCAGTTCCTTGATCACACATTTGACTTACACTTAACAAGTTATGCCTTAATCCATCCACATACATGAATTCATTAGCTTTCACCTTTTCTTTTAGAAAAATAGACCCTTTTCCCTTAATGATCGCAGGAGTATCATTTCCAAATGTAACATTCTTTTCCTCTTCTAGAGCACTATATGCAAGAATTTTGTCTTTATCAGCTGTCATGTGTCTTGAGCATCCACTATCAATGTACCATTGGTTTTCTTCATCTTCTGCAAATAATGCTATGCCACAATTTTCAACTTGTAATTCTTTCTTTTTCCATACTTTGGAGCTTGAAGGAACATGTTCTTTTGGTTGAACTTTGCTTCTGCATTCATATTCTTCATGACCAAAGTTATTGCAATAAGCACATTCAACTTCATTTTTAAGAGGAGAAAAGTTGTTATAGGTATTATTCTTTTTTTCAATATCAATCCTTTTCTTTCTTGCTTCTCTTGTCATGATAGTTTTATATGCTACACATTGAACAACTTTATGACCAAAATTGTGACATGAGAAACATTTTCCATTGAAGAAGAAATTTATGCGATCAGAAGATCTTTTATATGAATTTACCTGTTGATTGGTGTTTCTTTGAAAGACATTCCTGTTAGTGTTCCTTGAATTGAGATGATCATGCTTTACCTGTAAAGATTCTTTATTCCCTTGCTGAGTGGGAGCATGTTGTAAACCAACTGTAACTGCCTTTAGATAATTTGGTGCTGAAGCCTGAGAAGATTCTCCAATATATCTAAGACCTGTCTTTATAAGAGGAGAACATTGTACCTTGATAATCTCATCTAAGGTTTTAGACCCTTTAGCAAATCTAAGATTCAGAGTCTTTACTTTCTCAAGTTCTTTTCTTAGATCTACTACTTCACACTCCAATTTCTCATTGTGTCTCTCTTTTTCTTCAAGATGATTTTTCAGAGTTTCTATGGCTATTTTACTCTCTTCTAAGAAAATTTTGAGTTTATTGTTTTTGACAAGAAAATATCTGTCTTCTAGAGCATCCTCAAAATTATCCTTTTCTTCTCTAGATTCGTTTTCAAATGCCATGAGAAGTCTAAGATCTTGTTCACATTCTTCCTCACTATCAGATAACCCATCACTGTCTTCATGAGTATAGTAACTCTTTCTGGTGCTAATACAATTATTATTCCTTCTTTCTACTTCCTTCCCCTTTTTATGTGTTTCTTTATAAGGACATTTAGCAGCATAATGACCAACTCTTCCATAATCAAAACATTTGAAAGGAAACTTACCTCTGAACCGTCCTGTGCCAAGTTGAATTTTCTTTACAAAGTTTATCTCATCTTCTTCTGAGATATATCCTGATCCTTCTATTTTTTGTACTTCCTTCTCTTTTGTAGAAGTTCTAAAGACTGCTTCTTTGACTTTATATGGTCCTCCTCTCCTCATTTCATATGCAGTTAGTATGCCATGAAGTTGCACCACAGTAGGGTTTTGAAGATCCTGCTTTTCTTCAAGAGCAGAAACTTTTGACTCAAATTTTGTTGTTAGTGACCTTAAGACTTTCTCAACCAATGTAGATTCAATTATTGTTTCTCCCATATTTCTCATATGATTTACAATATCATCAAGACGTAAAAATAAATTGGAAATGCTCTCCTCATTATCCATTTTTAGATTCTCATTTTGAATTCTGAGAGTTTGGAGTTTAGCACTTTTTACCTTTGCATCACCTTCATAACTTAGAATGATTTTGTCCCATATTGCCTTTGCTGTATTCAGCTGCATGACTTTGAAAAATTCTAATTCAGTTAGACTTCCCAATAGAGAATTGACCGCCTTTGCATTTGTTTCATAATTATTTCTTTCCGTCGGATCTGTTGGTACTACAACTGGATATTGATAACCTTGTTCAAAAATTGCCCATACTTTTGCTCCTAGAGACTGAAGATAGGATCTCACCCTTGTTTTCCAGAAGATTAAATTGTTTCCGTTGAAGAGTAGAGGCCTGATAGATGCTGTTCCATCTTGATTGCTCATCCTGATTGCTCATCCTGCTTGATCTTCCTTCTAGCGGCTAAGCTTTTTCAGAAGGACCGGCTCTGATTCCAATTGTTGGGAAAAATACTAAGAGGGGGGGTGAATCAACATTTAGGGCTTGAACAAATTTTCTTTTCTTTCTCTTAAAACCATATGTTACAGTACTGCATCCAACATGTATGTCCAGATATCTTATTATGTCTTTACTTAGAGCATTACATCAGATAAGCATTAAGCATGAATAGAAATAATAGAACAAACCATCAAACACATATGAACACTAGGATTTAAGGTGGAAACCCAATTTGGGAGAAAACCACCACTGCTGTAATCTCAGTCTTCAATATTTATTATAGAGAAAACTTCTTAAAATATATGCTGGTGCAGAATTATACCAGCACGCAGGCACCCACCTGCAGAAGGCTACAACCTTCTCTCGTTTACCAGCCTCTCTTGGAAGGGAGCTACTACCCCCTGCTCTCATTTACCAGCTATCACAGGAAGGGAGCTACAACCCCCTTTCTAAAGGCTTCGAACCTCAACACCACTATAGACCACGTTTCATTCAATTTCATACGAGATCCACTAGTTTCCACTTGACATCCTTTGCTAGCCTCCAGATTTATTCATTCAGTACACTCACGCCAGTTCTTCATGACTTCGTCCATCGTTTAAGACCAAAGATTCATTATCATTATATCCATGGGTGCATCGTAGTTTCAGATTTTTCAGTTATGAACAAAGTTCGCCCATACAGATATTCCTTCGAGAACTTTATTCATTCACCACCCTTACGCATGCACATGTTCTTCATGATTTCGTTAGTCGATTAAACCAGGAATTAACCATCATCTAATCATCATATTCACAGGTGCACCATTGATTCAGATATATCAGGATTTATTCATACAGATATCTCCAAAGGAGATTCGTTTTTTATCAACCCTTTTTCACCCACACATCGTACTATAATTCTCATCACCTTATGTAGTTTTCACCTTTATTAAAACCTTGGGTCAAAACCATTTAATTGCTAATGGTATTTATCGACAGTATTCCTTTTAGTCTATCCCAAGGGGCTCTTTGATTTCTTTTTAATTTATTTATCAATTTGAAGAAATTGATAAATAAATATATTTACAATTTTGAACAGAACTTTAGGATTAAAGTTAACCCTTCGCATTTTTAACCCTTCCAAATAATATGGTAAACCTTTGACCCCGGGCCCACAAATATAGTCAATAGCCAATCAAATATGCACATGGTACCATAGGTAAAATTCGCACAAGGCCAGTGTCCGATCACCGTTAGATTAGCAAGCTTCCAGATCAACGGCATATATGTTAATGTGCGATGACACGCCATACCTGTGTTAATCTTCACACAACTTTATCAAATAACCACCGTCCGATGGCTTCCCTTGAGATCAACGGCACATAGCAATTTCACTAGACACCCTGGGTCGAACTATAACGCGTGATGGCGCATAGTGAAAAGTGGTTTTGTGAAGACGTACAGGGACGCGTGTCGAGCACTCTATGGCATCGCTCCTCAACTAGTAAATACCGCTTGTCCCGCAAAAGCGGTGCGATATGGGCAATCCGCTTCTGCAAATCCACTCGCATTTTTTAAATAGTGATTAGCCATCCAATAAAATTCCTGCTCCGTACTCTAGGTTCCGTCTGCGTATATTTATGAACTCTACCCTTTATGTGCAATAAATTAACAAATATTGCTTGGTTCCATAATTACCAACGACTCATTTTGTTCATAGTGTATCAGACGTAATTAATTTAATTCGACACAGGTGCATATTACAATCCTTCCCCGTAATACAACTATAAATTGACCTTCCTCAGATTCTCATTCAGACTAAACACCTTCAAATTATACATAAAGAGCATAGGTTCACACTCATTCATCTATCAAGTCCTTAACACGGATTTAACCATACAGGTTCTTCATGCGCTTACTTCAAACACTGAATTCTCTTTTCTTGCCTCTGCTACCTCTTTGCTGCCTTCAAGGATCTGCTCATTTATTCCATTAATTCCTTCAATTTATATACCAAACCTTTAATATCGAATCCTTGCCACAGGGTTTATGATGTTTACAGATAATGATTCATAGTTGTCCTCAGGGACTCAACTATCCTTCCTTCTGAATTCTATCACTTTCTGTTTGATGGCTTGTTTCTTCCTATACTGTCTTTGGACAACTTTCAATTCACTGCTTGTCCCTGCTCCTCGACTGATACTACTCTCTATAGATCAAACTGTAGATGCATTATTTCTCTGTTCTTCTCTGCTACATTTAGATGCCAATTATTTTGCCACATCTTTGCCATCAATGCAAATATTTCCAACAGTTCCCACAAGCAGTCTCTGTTTCATTCGGCAGTTGAACCTTATGGTATTTCCAAACAACAATGATAGCCTATAGGTTGCATGTATCTCCGCTCCGGTCTCGTGACTTGGCTGGATGTTTAAACACATTGCATGGATGTAGTCACACGGATGCAATCCCAACAATGTGACTCAACGAGGTCACCGAGTCACAACCTCCACAAGTCGTATTCCACGTCACTCCTTCAACACATGCAACTTGGCGACTAGAAGACTGAATCACCTTCCTCCTCTTGGGCTAGCTGCAAAAGGTCCTCACCGGGAATTGTGTTTTTTCTTTACGTGGCCTGGGGTCACAATATTCTAAGATGTCACAGACATGCCATACGAATACCTTTGGCCAACTTTCCTCCTTATTAACAATACTCCACGACGCATATGTGCCGATGTCGTGCGGAAGTTTTCAGGACTCCACGCCATATGGGTCTTCGGGTAGCCAATAAGGCATGCATTTTATGGAGCTGGACTTATGCCCGTGTTGGCTCATGACCTTTTCTCAAAATATTTCCTAATTCGTGGCCTTTAAAATCCCTTAGGCGGCTGGCACTACCCTTTTTCTGCGTGTAGCAACAAAACTTATCGCTAGTGCAAGAGGAACTGCCTCAATGGTATGCTTGGGAAAAATGTGCTTCATGTGATGCGACATAAGAGACAAGCTTGCGCAATATAATCCCCATTTCACCCTTACTGGAATCTCTATTTACGTGGGTCATGGCTTGATGTCTATATCACCATCCTAATTTCACGATAAATGACAATGACTTTACCCTGCTGCATGCTCCTTCATATGTTGTCGAGGAAAATATATTAAAAGACCTTTGAATCGACGAAGGGACTTTTGATGATATTTGAAGTGCGTTCGTCTTTTATGGTGGCTACCCATACGAATTCCAAAGGTCTGTGGTAATGCTCATTTCAAAAAGCATTAACCCTTAGCTTATCTCAAACTCCCACCATACCATATGTCAAATACTTACCACATGTTGAAGAGCAGATATTCTTGTGTACCCAAAACTCCTTCGAGGTTTCAGAAATTTCAAATGAACAATTAAAACCTTCATGAAATTGCTACATAAGTCAGTGCGCAATAGTTATGACATATTTGAATGATTACTTGGAAGGAATAGTATGAGAATAAGTCAGCTCTCGGTAATAATGAGAAAAAACAAATGACTAAAAAATAGCTCATTTGAGGAGCAACAATATTGAAATATACAAACTAATATATTGCAACTTAATTCAATTGTTTGAGCATCCCTAAGTCTGAAAACCAGCTTAAAACTTATATTTTCATACAACCATCAACCGTCGTAGACCTTGACACTTCATGATTCCACAAGGTAACGATTCATTCACATAGGAGGCCTTCTTTAAATAACCGAGACCATGCTCTTGGAGGGTGGGGATTAAATGCAAAGCAAGGCTGGCTTACATGCATCTAGAGCTGTGAGGGCACAAAGGGGCATGTAGTTCACGCAAACCCTAATGCCCACGTTGAAGGATAGAACGTAACAAGCACTTAGGGGAATAGGCTATGCATTGACTTTCACTATGATGTCATGAAAAGCCAATGAGAGTGCAACCACAGGAAAGAAGATCGTCCTTTTGAAAAAATAGGGTTTCTCCCAAACCCTACCATGATTAGGGTTTCATAATAAGAGCCAGACTTGAGAACTCACCTACCCGATCCCAGCACCCCATTGATTGGTGATGACTACTAGGGGAACATATCTTTGAATATGCGGAGGGACTCTCAATTCTCTTTGAAGCAGTAAACCCCAAACCCTAGCATAGTCAAGAGACACCAATACAAGTGGGTGTGGTGACAGGGCTAGGTAGAAATAGGTCATGGGGATATTACCGACTGAAGGCTGAGTCGAAAAATTAATGGGTTGAGCCCGCAGAGGGGGACCCGTAATTTTGAATATACCCAAAATTTTGGGTGGTTTTGTAGCGCCTACAAAACCCCCTAAAACCTAAACCCTTAACCCGCTAAACCATTAACATCTAAAACCCTAACCCCTTAACCCCTAAACCATTAACGCTTAACCCATAACCCATTAACCCCTCACCCTTAACCCTTAAAATCCTTAAATACTAAATCCTCTAACCCCTAAGCCCATAATCCCTAATCCCTTAACCACTAACTCATTATTCACCTAACCCCTAACTACGCCTAAATCCCCTACCCCCTAAGCCCCAAATTCCTAATCCCTTAAACACTAACTCATTATTCCCCTAACCCCTAAATGTGCCTAAATCCCCTAACCCCTAAGCCCCCAATACCTAACCCCTTAACCACTAACTCATTATTCCCCTAACCCCTAAATGCGCCTAAATCCCCTAACCCCTAACCCCCCAATCCCTGAACCCTTAACCACTAACTCATTATTCCCCTAAACCCTAATCCTCTAACCCCTAACCCATAAGCCCCTAATCTCTAATCCCTTAACCACTAACTCATTATTCCCCTAACAGTATAATAGTCCTTAAAACTCGTTGGGATTAACCATTCCAAATGAGAGTAGGTCTAGTTGGGACCTACAATCGGGTTAATTCCTCCTTGTTGGCAAGGTGGAATACCATGAGAAAAACCATGGGTTGCAAAAACCTAGAACCCAAAAACCTCTCCTCGGAGGTGTAAAGTATACATCCCTTTGGTTACCCTTTAGATGAGATGGTATAGACCTTTTTGCAAAACATCCTGGACAAAAAACATTCCTAGACTAGAAATTTATGTGGATTGAACAAAAACAACCTTTTATTTGGATTGAACCAAGCCTAGGACTGTCAAATCCTTTGGATGTTGGCTTCAAGCATCTCATGCTGCCTTACAATGGGTGTAAACCCTGCTCCCCCAATGGGCAGAGGAAACCGTAGTTAAACCATTGTGGAGGAGGTTCCAGCTAATGGTTCATAATCTACATGAGATAGCCTCTGGCCAATTTTATACCCCTAATGAGGGTCACCTTGACTGATGGAATCCTGACTTGAATTCATCTAAAGGCTAACCACAAAGTATGTATACTTTTTTCGAAAGAATGCATAAGTGAAGTTAGTTCTAGACGTTGGACGAATTGATGCCACTATACTACATTCATTGGAAATATACAATAATTTCTTCCATACTATTTTATCTCAATTTTATTTTAATAATTAATTATTTAATTTCTTTAAAGACTCTTCTAAATAAATCACATAAATTTTTTAAGGTAAATGATTTTTGAACCACTCATTGTGTGGTCCATCATGAATATTTTTAAAATAAATTTAATAGAATGAAATTGAATTGATTTTTGAAACTTCCTTTTAAATCAATTGTTGAACTTACCTCGAATCACGAGTGTGCTCAACATCCATCAAAACAACAATGGGTATTATATTAAAAATGATATTTAGAAGGCACATCCATAAAAACAACAATGAGTATGATATTAAAAATGATATTTAAAAGGCATAATATTAAAAATGATGTTTGGAAAAATGAAGAGAGAGAGTATTCATTTTTCGTTTAAATTTTAAACATTTTACTAGTTAAAATAACAGTTCTCCCACCCAAAACACATCATGGTTTTTTACCAGCGATGAAGCAGCTCTCAGCTCTCAGATTGAAATAGAGATAGGGAGTGGCAATCAAAGCCTCTTCCCCACGCGGATCTTTACTTCAACATCTAAGATGTTGCTTCTTTTGGATCTAACTGCTCGTGCCCATTACTTTTGTTTCCACATTGAAGTGAAGCTTTTTATATGTCAATTTATATTATCATTGCTCTGTACCTTTCTTTTGAAAAATGGTGCTGCTTCGAAATCACCCCAAGAAAACTGACCACAGTAACTGTTTGTAATGGAGTCCCTTGTCTTATATTTCAGCTTGGCTCACATGGGCTTGTTTTCTCTTTCCTTCATAGTTTGTTCTGGCCTTGCTATTATGACTTGTTTTCTCATTCCCAGTACTCTTTCATCATCGAATTTCGGGAATCGGACAGAGTTTTTACAAAATTGTTGCGGTTTTAAGGTCAAATCCAACGAAATGAGATTTTTAAAATCTCAATTGTTAGGTAGTAGGAAGTTATTAGCTTCTCTCCTGGCACCTTCTCCAGGGGGTGAAGAGAAAATTTGGCGGTTTAATTCTGAGCTCAACGAGGGCAGTTTCAAATCTGATTTGGTTGTGTGGAATGCAATGATTAAAGGGTATGCGATGCACAGGAAAGGAGATAGTGTTGTTAGCTTGTATCATCAAATGTTATTATCAGGTAAGAAACCTGACCATATTATATTTCTTGTTGTATTGTATGCATGCAATCACGCAGGCTTGGTGAATGAAGGACACAAATACTTTGATTAGCATAGGTTAGCATTATGGCGTTAGGCCAAGGGTAGAGCACTATGCATGTAAATGATGGGGTTTCACTTCCTCAGAGCAGATGTAGGGACTGGAAAAAATAGTGGCCCATGAAAACATTGAAAATAACTAACTACAACTAATGAAGATATTTTGTAAATTCTATAAACTGCAAAGTTTAAGGGGCAGAAAAATCTAGTATATATTACATCTGGGAATGCCACAATTATAAAATAAGTGTAACTCTTTGGTTGAACTGACGTGAATTATGTGATTTCATGGTCTTCGCATTAGTGATCTTCCCTTTGTGTTTACTAAGCAAAGGAGCTAGATGTGAATTTGGGATTTTTTTCTCAGATTTCTCAGTGGATGTTGAAACATGTGCTTAGTACGAAATACTAAAGACAGTTTAGAAAAAAAAATTTTGAGCATTGTGAACCACCTGGGGAATAAAGTCTACTTGCTTCTCAGCCTGAAGGCAAGAGAGAGTTTACTAGTACTAAGCCAATCCTTGATATATAGACTAACTTAAGAGCATTTTTTTAATTGAAAAAAAAATGATTTACCTACTTGGGCGTGCGTGCATGATTCCTGGATGAGGCGCACAATCTTATAACAATGATGCCAATAAAACCTAATGCTGTTGTGTTTGGGGCTTTGCTCATTGGTTCTAGAGCTCATGGCAATATAAATTTAGTCGAATGTGTTTCAAACAATCTATTTTAATTAGAGGCTAATAATCCTGGAAATTATGTGTTGTTATCAAATATTATGCTGCAACTGGCATGTGGGAGGAAGTGGCAAAAGTGAGAGCAGTAATGAAAGATAAGGGTTTGAAAACACTAGCGGGATGCAACTGGATTGAGGTTAAAAATAAAATGCACACATTCCTTGTGGAAGATAAATTGCACCCATAATCAAAACATATTTATGAGAAGGTAGAGAGCTTGGCTAAGGAGATCAAGGTAGTAGGGTATGTTCCTGATACCAAATTTGTGTTGCGTGATGTTAATGAAGAGGAGAAGGAAGACATCCTTCACAACCATAGTGAAAAGCTGGCTCTTGCATTTTGACTTATCAACACACCCCAGGGACATTAATTCAAATCACAAAAAGCCTCCGTGTGTGTGGCGATTGCCACAATGCAACCAAGCTCATTTCCAATATTGTAGGTGTTGGCGAGAAGTCAGGTCTCGCGGACAAGACCCAGGTTCAGGATTTGTGGCCAACAAAGGAGTTCGATGTAGTCTAGGATTACGCCGGCATTTTCACCCTACTCCGGAGAGTAGAGAGTCTCACCCGAGGCGTGCCGCAACCACATGTAGAAGGGGATTAGATCAATGGCAAGGGACAGAGCCGCAAATCATTATGGACAATGTATCGATTACATAGACAGAGTCATGTACGCAAGAGCACGTAAGAAGCATTCAGGTATTAAGAAAATAAAATTTTAAAACCAGCATAAACACATTACATGCATGTAAACCTCACATTGAGACAACAACCTTTCATTATATTAATCTCTTGGCAAAGCTCCTGATTACATAGCATTCTCAGTGATAGCTTACAACTCTGATACAGATGACTTACGGAACAGAAAGGTAGAATAGAGAAGATTAGGAACCACAAAAATGTCATGCATGAGTTCCCGCAGTCGCTCTGTGCTTCTTCTCCTGTCACGAGCCTCGCAACCTCTGCAGCATTATCTTCTTCTTTCATCCGGGTGACTGTTATTTATTCACCTGCTATCGCGACTATCAGTTCCTCCTTGTGTCTTTCTTCTACTTCTTCCAGCTTCTCTCCTGTTATCTGTGTGGTCCACTTTCTATCTTCTGCTGTATGTTTTCTTCATCTCTACTCGTGTGTGTTCTTTCTTCAGCTATCTCATGCTTCCACGCCACCTTGATAGCTTCGCGACTCCTGGTAGTTGCGATGCGATCGTGATTGCCATGTGTCTTCATGCCGCAACTCCAAAGGTCATCCTTTATTCAAAATTCAAAATGTTCTAACCAAGATTTCAAAAACAAGGGCCCCAACAGGCCCCGACCACAGTTCTTTGACTCATCCCCGAGTCAATCAAAAATGACAGTTTCCACCTTCATTGCCCCGCTGGATCCCATGCCCTGTTCGGCCTGTGTGCCTTCGTCCCGTGCCTGTTCTTGCTGTGTGCCTCCAGGCAGTTGTTCAAACAAGGGCCCCAACTCCGGGACCCTACGGAGCATTATAGCTCTGAGCCCGGTGTAGTCTGACACGGCTTGCTGCCATCCCTGCATGAGCGAGTATGCTTCCTCAGTGATCCTGGTGGCAGCGGCCTCCTCTATGTTCGCCAGGACAGCCTCGAACATCGTGGTAAGCTGGATCTCGGCCTCCGCAGCTAGCTGTTGGATTGATTTGGCACTGGCTTGAATGGGCAGATGGATTTCCCGAATTATCTTCTTGGCCATTGCTGAGTTGGCCTCAGTCTGGTGCAGTTGAACCTCAAGCTCATCCGCCTGGACATATACTTGATCTAACCGCGCGGGATCCGTGGTCTCCTGAATTTCCCTGGAAATCTGTTGTAGCTGGGTGGAGATGGGCTACATTTTGACTGTGAGGGCGAGTGAACACTCCTGCAGACTCCGCAGGAGGTCGTAAGCCTCGCGCGCTGTGGAGTGAAGGGTCGTCTACATGTGAGCTGCCTGGGTCTGCTTGGCGGCCACCTATTCAGAGTATACAATCTGTGGGTCGGGGAGTGCGGGCCGTGCGGCTAACGCCATTTGAAGTTCCTGATTCTCCCTACGTAGACCAGTGAAGGCAGACCGAATGTGGTAAGCCTGGATGGCTACAGTGTCATCCACTATATCGGTAGGGAGTGGGGCATGGTGAGCCCTTACAGCGGGCCATAGGTCTGAGAATGCCCGAGTGACAACGGCAATATGCTCCTACAGGTAGGCCTTCTCCTGGGTCAGCTGGTTGCGCTGTTCAGTAAGCGCCATGATCTATTGGTGCTGCTCATCGCACCGCTGCTGTAGCTCCGAATGAAGTTGTTCAGCTTGCAGGGCCGCCCTTTGAATGAATAGGTAAAACTGGGCTGTACCCCATGTTTCTACATTGGCGATGCCAGAAGCGCCCTGCTCCGGCATGCGCTCGTACAAAGGTTGCCCACTGGCCACTGATCTGTTGGAATTCTTAGGAGGGGACACCGGTGTCTGTTGCTGCATTGAGTGCCCATGTCGGAATCTGGTCATTCTTGCTGAGTGGTCTGGCCTGTGGGGGGAGGGTCAGCATGCTCAGGCGGAGCCTCGACCGAGTCAGCCCCAACGTTGGCCAGTCGGGTAAATATAGTAGAGAAAGAACCCTGGGGTGTGGCCACGGGGTCGACTGGTGGTACTACGGCTGAAGTACTGGAGGTGACTTCTGCCCCGTGGTCTCCTCCAAAGAGTTCCCGGATAAGGGGTCGGATACAGTGGCAGATGAGTTTGACGGAACAGATGAAGTGGCAGGTGGATGGACAGTGGAGGGAGCGGTGGACGGTGTGGTGGAGGTATGGGGGAGGTGAATATTGATGAATTCTGATGGGTCGATAAGGGGTTCCTCCGGAACTAATGCCCCTGTGAATGGAGTGGGTGGCGAATCGTCATCAGTAAGGTCCACCACCGGATCAGTGACGGTGGTGCGGGCCCGCTTGGGTGGAGGGGGATCTAATTGATCAGGTCTTGAGCCCGTTTCGCCCATTGGGGTGATGATGGGGCTGGTAGAAGTGAATAAGTTGGCATGGATGGGAGAAGTGAGAGGGGCAGTATGGGACAGAGAAAGAGAACGACTGAGCTAGAATTCAGAAAATAAAGGAAACAAAATGGCGCCCCTTGAAATAACTTGGGCTGCCACGTTGAAATTTCATACCTGAGAATTGAAGTGTCGGACGACGGGGACCAGTGGTTCGGGAAGCTCCTGAGAGGGCCCGGCTACATGCTGAGAAGGTCCTGCCGCGGCCTGTGAGGACCCGGTCACATCTGGAGAAGGTCCCTCCGTGGCCTGTGATTGCCCTGCCGCACCCGTCCCGGCAGGCCATTGCGCCGGCAGCATCCGCTCAAAGTTGTATCTGGGGATCTCGTTGCGGATGTACTTTATGACCCCTGGCCATGAACAGACCTTGCGGTGGAAGGTAGCGTCATCCAGCTGGAATTTGAGCAGCGTCATGTGGAAGGTGGCTTCCGGCACTCAAGTGGGGCGGAGGTAAGTGTGCCTGTGGCTTACCCCGAACCATACCTGCTCGCTATAATCGTCCAACAGGTTCCTGGGCACCCGTTGCTGGCTAGCCACCACATATATCATTAGCCCGTACCAAGACCGAAACGCTTCCGCATTCACCTGTTTAGTGCTGGGGTCAGAGGACACCTGCCACGGGGTGAATTTCATCGCGAGGGGCTGGCTCGCGGTAATTTCTGCCGGCATCTGGATATGAGGAGCATGCCATTTCCACATGGAAAAAGCTACAATCAGGTAACCATAGATGAAACTAGTGGTGCGCTTATAATTTTCTTTGCATGCTGCAAACAGTTCTTTGAGCATGAAAGAACACCAATTCATCCTAGTGCCTTGGACACAGTGCTCCGCAATGGAGATGGTATCCAAGGTGCATTCGCCTTTGGTATAATTCTGCATCGTCTTGCTAGCAATGAGATAGCAAGTGAACCGAATCTCTGGCTTGTTAATCAGATTAATTTTGGCGCCTTTCCCCCCTCCAGCGAGTGCCATATTTAGCATAGAGGTCCCTGTCACCCATCTTTTGTGTGCGCTTAGAAGATGTCTGACCGGCAGCGGAGACGTCCACGCCATTCAGGGACAGCCCTGTGAGGCGATGAATGTCTTCAGCGTGGATGGGGATCTCCTTGTTTAGCCACAAGGACCCATTCTGAATTCGGTTGAGGAGGAACCAGGTGCATTGCATGGCCGGTCCTGTAGTCCCAAAGACAGGGAGAGTTCTTAAATTCATCAGGGACAATTTTTGGAGGCCCCTGTACTCTGGTCGCATTCGGTTGGATGGGCTACCGCCTGGGATGTATTGATGCTCCATATATGTCTGCCAATGGAGGGAGGGGAATTCGACCGGGTCGGACAGGTTGGCATCTATCAACACTGCACTGTCGTATTTGTCAAGCAGTGACTCTGTTCTGTGGATCCGACTGTCCAGCGCTGGTTCAGCAACGGATAGGAGAGCCTTTGGCATTTTGGCACGGTGATGGTAAACCTGGAGAATTCTCCTGGAGCTTCTGTCTTGGTGCTGTGCGTTTTGAGGCTTCAACCACTCTGGTGTCGCTGCAATTTCCAAGTCAAACTGGTCCGGCATTCTCGTGCTATTGGTCTCCATGCAAGTTATGTCATCACCTGGCACGAGCGGAGTTGATGAGACCCCCATAACGATAATTAATTCATGCTTGCCTTCTTGCCTGCGATAATCGTGCGATCGATCGCATGCCTGTGTGTAATCTGACAGTTGCTGATGGTGGCATGGCGAAATGGGCGGACGCGACAGCTAAGGAGACTGCGGATGATGGAAAATGATTATGGGAAGGTTACTGCCAATTATGGTAATTAATGATGCAAATATAGATGATCCTACGGACTGACACAATTGCGTGGGTGGACTGAGCTGGACTGACACGGAGACTGGTACGGATCCTACAAGGATGACACGTTGCACAGGCGCCGCCCCGACCACAGTCGGTTGCGGTGCGGCCCCCGCAACTGAGCGGTTATTGACATACTACCTATGAATGGAAAAGACTCCCTATGCTCATCCCGGTTGCGAGAGAGTTATTCGACCAAGCTACGCTATGGGTGCTCTCGGGTGCGAGAGTTATTGATGAGAAGTGCAAGGTGCTTACTCCTGGTAGGGTTTCAGGTGTGTGCCATTCACCCACCCAGGGAGGACTGTACCATCCATTTGTGCCAACCGAACGGCTCCTGTGTCACGAATATCGATGACAAAGTATGGTCCCAACCAGTGCATCTGGAGCTTGCCTGGAAACTTCTAGAACCGACTATCATATAAGAGAACTTTGCCGCCAACTTGGAAGGTTTTGTTCTTGATGTGGCGGTCATGCCATGCTTTCTGCCTGGCCTTCTAAACCTTCTGGTGGAATTCCGCCAGAAATCAGGCCTCATCCAGCTCCTGTAGCTCCTGGAGGCATTCCTGAAGTGACTCCTCTTCCGAGAACTGAAGAGACGTGGCGACTAAAAGACTGGGTATGGTGAACTCGGTAGGAATCACAGCTTCCCGGCCATACACCAACTGGAACGGCTTCTGATTGGTCAAGCGTTTCACCGTGGTCCGGTAGGCCCACAATGCCGCTGGTAGACACTCATCCCAATCGTCGCGTTGAGCATTGCAAATCTTAGTCAAGCCTTTTTCAAGAATTTTGTTAAATGCTTCCACGGTACAATTGGCCTACAGGTGGTATGGGCTGCTTTTATGATGTTGAATCATAAATGTGTCCAGTAGTGACTTGACCATGGCATTAATGAAATGTGTACCCTGATCACTGGTTAAGCTTCGTGGGCAGCCAAACCGGCTGATGATGTGTTAAAAAATGAACCGGGTAGCTGTCTCCGCCGAGCAGTCGCGTACCACCGCTACCTCAGCCCACCGGGTGAGGTAATCCTTGGCGGTAATGATGTATCGGACCTTGGAGTGTCTAGTGACCGGGGCGATGGGACCTACGAAATCGACATCCCACTTTCGAACGGCCGCAACACATGCACTGGGTGTAGCGGAAGCTCGTCCCGGTGAGAGGGCCTTCCCGTCTGCTGGCAAACATCGCATCACTTCACATAGGCCTTACAGTTAGCATGGACTGTCGGCCACCACAGGCCAGCTTGGAGCACCTTTCTTGTGGTGGGTTTCGCACCCACATGTCCTCCCGCAACACCGCTGTGACATTCCCACATTACCGCTTCCCATTCGTGGTCAAGGACGCATCTGCGCAACACCTCATCGAGGCCCAGTTTGTAGAGCTGCCCCGCGATCAACTGGTAGTCGGCCGCCCGGACAACCAGGTGGCGTTTTTGGAGTGGGGTGTAATCCCGAGGGCATTGTCCCGTGGTCAGATAAGTGGCAATGTTAGCCAAGTAATCCAGTACTGCTTCAACTCGGAAGAGGTCGGCATCCGGCAGCTGATCGTCTAACAAGCCTTCGTTCTCTCCCATCTCCAACCGAGATAAATGATCGGGACCGACATTCAGCCTGTCGGGCTTGACAATCACCTCAAACGTGAATTCCTGGAAGAGTAGAAGCCAGCGACAGATCCGTCCTTCCAAAACAGGCTTATTCACCAAATACTTCAATGTAGAGTGGTCCATAAAGAATTTGAATTTGCCGCCCAGAAGATAGTGGCGGAACTTCTGGAGGGAGTACACCATCGCCAGCGCCTCCCGCTCAGTCGTGGCGTAATTCTTCTCCGCATTCGATAGCTTGCGGCTGGCGAAATAGACCGGATGGTCGACGGTTGTCTCTCCTGGTTGCGCCAAGACAGCTCCGAGTGCAATACTGAAGCATCAATATGCACGTGGAACTGCTTATCCTAGTCGGGATGAACAAGTATGGGCACCGTCGCCAACTTCTCCTTCAAGGTGTCAAGGGCCTTCCTACACTCTTCCATCCATTGGAATACTTCTGACTTCCACAAAAATTTCTCCAAAGGGGCGGTAATCTTTGCGTAGTTGCGGATAAACCGCCTGTAATATCCTGTGTGCCCGAGCAGTGCCCGCAACTGCTTCACAGTTTCGGGGGCTTCCATGTGAACTATGACCATGACCTTGGCGGGATCGACATAGACCCATTTCTTGCACACCACATGGCCTAAGAGTGTGTCGAATGGAACTGCAAAAATTCATTTCTTCAAGTTCAAGGAGATCTGCAGCTAACGACACCGGTCAAACATAATCCGCAAAAGGGTGGCGTGTTTCTTCAATAGGCTGTAGACGGTCCAGTCGTCCATGTACACCTCTAGGAACTTGTGAATGTACTCCCGAAAAGCAGCAATTACAATCCGGGAAAACACAACCAGTGCATTCTTCAGACCAAACGGCATAACGTAGTATGCGAATGATCCCCACTCAGTGGTGAATGTCGTCTTTGATTTTTCTTCTTCGGCAATGCGCACCTGATGGTAGCCCGAAAACCCATCAGTGAAGGAATATGCTTCGTTTCCCGCCACATGATCTAGAACTTCATCGCTGAAAGGAGTGGGAAACGGATCGTTGATGCAGGCATTGTTCAGACTCCGGTAGTCTACACAGACACGTATCTCCGCTTTGTCCTTCTTGTTCTAAATGACAATGGGACTCACCCACTCTGCTTCTTCTACTGGAAAGATGAGACCTGTAGCTAGCATCTTGTCGATCTCCATCTTGACCTTTTCTTTGACTCGGGGGTTCAACCGATAGGGCCGATGCTTGACCGGCCTGGCGTCCGGTTTCAACACAATGCACATTTCGCCAAGGTCCCCCTTGATCCCCTTCAAGTCTGCAACCGAGGACGGGAACAAGTCTTCGTATTCCCGGAGGAGGCTGAAAATTTCTTTTGTCATTTCCTCGTCCCAGTAATCGCCCACTGTTGCTAGCTTGGGTTTCTTGGCTGTTCCAATGTTCAGCTTCGTCGTCTTCAGTGGCTATAAATGGACTCCTTTGGTCATCGGCTCTTCATCAATGTTCCGCTCGCCTTCCTTTTCATCAAAATAGAGGTGCCTGAGGTCCGGCAGACTACCATCATCCGGATCTCCGTTAATCCGTTGGCAAGCACACTCGCGCTTGGCCTCAGGACCAGGCACAACTGGGCCCCCGTCGGGCTCGGGATGGCGGAAAAACAAGACCTCCTTGACTGCCTGTAGGGCCCGAGACTCCTGCGCCGTCTCCCCTCCGAACGAGAAGCACCAAACGAACTTGTCTGTGACTTCCTGCCAAGAGCGGGTTCCCCGTTTTCGCTCTTCCTCCAGGTACGAGGCCTGGGGGATTGCATCCAGGGAGTGGATAAAATTGTGGACCCACAGCTCCTCAGGGTACCTAGTGCTGCGCCACTGCTCCTCACCAGCCCGCAAATGGTGTCGCGGGTCGAAAGTTCCATGATACTTAAGCATACTGTGAGGTCCTTCATCCTCTTTAAAGCGCGCCCGCAGAGCATCAGCCACACAATCCCTTTGCAACAGAGTGTTGCGGTGATTTTTCCACCACCGAGCCGACGTGGATTGTAAGGCCACATCCAAAAGCGGCACCCAACTTTCATCAAGGACTCTGTCTTCCATTTTGGTAATAAAAGTATTGACAGATTGCATGTTTGATAGGGTGGGATATCCGCGGATCTCAGTCCCCACCCACCAGACTTGGGCAATGGTATCACATCTCCGCGTGGTGGTCTCATACCCCCCTTGCTGCCAGTCTTCCCACCCGAGTTTGGATCCGAGCTCCGAGCTCTGCACACTCCGCCAACTGACAGAACCAGTCGCTGTCGGATTAATATAGTCGTCCCACTTCCCCGCAGTCATATGATAAAGGTGGTCCATCATCTGAGCATCCTCCCGATTGTCCACCGTTTCTGTATATCGCGGGCCCTAATACGAGTCGAGGGGCTACGTGACCCGTACCTCCCCGTCCTCAAAGATCATCAGCTCCTTTTTGAGGTCAATGATGGCGTAATTCTCAAAAGCCCAGTCAATGCCGAGTAAGGCGGGATAAGGATCCTTGTCGCCCATAATATCAATAACCTCAAAATCTGTGTAGGTCTTTACCCCCGCAATGTCGACCTCGACACCTTCGAGTCGGCCGATTGGCAGAATATAGTACTGGTTCGCCATCCCGAGTTGGATTGGTGAGAAGGCCAGCCATGGCCTTCCAAGGGCCTCCCACGTCTTCCGAGGCAGGATGTTGACATCGGACCCCAAATCCAGCATGGTATCGCTGCTTTGGAATCCCGCAACCTGCGTGTTAAGCCAGAATTCTTTGCCTATTCGTTGCTTGTTCCACTTGACGCGTTGCACGTATTGAGGGGCAGCGTTCGCCGGATCGCTAAGTCCTGTGTGCCCCTGCAGTGCTCCTTCCAAAGCATGCTTGAGCTTCTGCCGCAGCGTAGCATTGTTAATAATCTTGAGGAATAGCTGGAGCCAGCCCCCAACCTCAGTGCCTGTGACGCTTTGCGCCCCCGATTCTGGCAGCACGGGCTCCTCCAGACCTCCCGCGTCTCGCAGTTAGGCAAATGCTTCAACTACCTCCTGGAAATACTTCCTTTGGGCCTCGGGCCTGATTAACGGCTTCGGGGATGCCAGCCGAAAAACCCATGCTAGATCCTTCCCTTGGGCATCCTCCCCCGTTTTCTTACCGCCCCTCGTCACGATCGTGACATTTTGCATGTCTGGGACCGCGATCCCTCGCAGCTCCGAATTTATCAGATTCGCTCCCCTATGCCTCGCCCGTTCTTCCCACTTCTTAATGAGCTCTGGAAATTCCTCTGTGGCATGGGCGTTCACCCGGCACTGGGAGCACCAAGGTCGTCGCGGAAGGGGACATTCTTGAGCCACGTGACCTTCCTGGTCATAGTTATAACACTTCATCGGACCGCGTCCTCCTGAGCGGCCTCCTCGCATGCCACCGCCTCTTCCCCTAGGGGCCTCGTTCACCCGGTAGAAGGGACAGTCCAACCGATCCGTGACTGCGTCGAGAGCCCTGCACTGCTCAGTGTTGTGAGTCGTGGAAACACAAAATTTGTAGTACACATTTTTTGGGACAGTGGAGTACTTCTGTAATATCGGGCACATCCGAGGAGGATGCCCCAGCGTTCGGCAAATCTCGCAGTACTCTGTGGTGGAGGAACCCGGTTGAGTTGGGAACCCCACGTAAGGCTGTGGTGACTGGAAGACCCCCTGCGGAGTCATCGCCATGCCACCACCGGGTGGTGGACCCCCATGGACTGCCACGACCGAGGGTCCTACCCCTGCGCCATGCAACCGGGGACACTCAGTTGCGACGTGGCCCTCGACCAGGCAATGAGTGCACCAAACATTCGGCCTCGCTGGTCTCACCAGCTGGAGCTCCTTGAGCTTTTCAGTCAAGCTGGTGATCTGGTGTTGCAACCCTATCAAAGAAGGATCTTGCGGGGCCAGCCCTCCCCGGTATTCCTGGGGGTAGCCTGCCATGGCCTCAATCTTCATGGCCTGCTCCGAAGCGTCCTGCAGATTATCAATCTTCTGCTGAGTGAGAGGGGTTCGTGTCAAGGGAAGCATAGCCTTAATGAACCAGTCCCTCTGGTGGTTTGGATCGATCGGGTAGCTGAGTTTCTCGATCGCGTCCTTGAATCGTCGCATCAAATCCCACGCGGTATCACCTTCCTTCTGCTTTATTTCACACAACTTGGATAGGCCCTGCTGATCTGTCTGGGGAAGCTTGAATTTACAGAAAAAATCCCGCTTTACATCCACAATTAAGGGGTTAGGATGAGCCTCCGACCACTTGATAAACCATCGCAGAGCCCTCTCTCTGAGCGTGGTTTGGAACTCTATTAACTTTCCTGCATCTGGCGTCTGCCGAGCCCTCCAGATGGCTTCGCACAGATACCAGTGTTGCTCTACATCATCATTGCCCCAGCCAGAGAACTCTGGATACCGGGTGAAAGACCCAGCCATGTGTACTTGCGGAGTATTGACCAGGATAAATCCTCCAGATCTTGTTTGCGTAACAGTTCCACTAGGGAATACAACACTACTAGTAATGCTGCTATTGCCCAACGTTACTGATGCTGATGAACTACTGTGCGACTGACTCAATGCTTGTAACTGAATAAAAATATTAATTAAAGGTTGATACAGTACCAGGGGAAGGTAAGGATCCTGGCCATGCAGAATGTGGGAAGTAGGGCTGCCTGGAGAGGTGAGTGCCGTCTTCTCTTGAAACATCCGCTACATCATTCCGTACCATTCGCCATCGGAACTCTCTTCGGGCTGCAACTTTTCATCGTCTTCATTAGTCACCATCTCTCTTCCTCGCGTTGCTGGGCTCCCATGCACCCGCCACACTTCCACCGCTGTCCCGTCTCCTTCCCGGGTATCCAAATCCATAAGTCCTATCCTCTGAGGCGCCTCCTTCTGGTTCTTCCTTGCAACTTCCCGTCATTTTAAATCCCCCATCACCCTTTTTCGCCACCTATCGGCGATCTGCACCCGCCGATGTGCACGTCGCTCCCTCAACTTGCATGCAGCCTCAACATCCATTCCCCAATTCCCATTTCACATTCTCCATAGCATTGGTCCCTTCTCCCTTCCCCCAGCACCGGAGGTTTATGCTTCCATACTTTCTTTGTGGAATTCCATCAACCCTTCATCCACCATCGGGGCTTTAATCCATAGCGGAATCTCCTTAAGCAGCTTCCCTCTTAACCCGGAACGGAAAATAGCTTCAGCTTTCGAAAAGGATTGGTAGCACTCGGCAGCAACCTCCACAATATAGCCATCCAACATGGCTTCAACCCAAAAATCCATGGCACGAGTCAGCTCCGTGCTCAACCGATGCAGAGCTACCAGATCCCTGTGTATCCACCTGCGGTTTATCTTCCACGAGCCATCTCTAAGCACCTTTGTCTGTAACCTTCGCAACCAATTGTAGAGATCGTTGGGGAATTTTTCCCGAAATATTTCGTACGTATCACTGGCTAAATCAGAGAAAAGGACGAGCTCCTTGATCGTCGCCTCTTTTTGCTTGATCAACTTTGCTTGCTGAGCAATGAATTGGTCGAGATGATTATCCCACCATCGCCGTATCTCCCTTTCAAAAATCCTCGATACCATGATCTAGTTCCCCTCAGAACATTCAGGTCCCGGCAACGAAACCATTTGTTGGCGAGAAGTCAGGTCTCGCGGATAAGACCCAGGTTCAGGAGTTGTGGCCAACAAAGGAGTTCGATGTAGTCTAGGATTACGCCAGCATTTTCACCCTACTCCAAAGAGCAGAGAGTCTCACCTGAGGCGTGCCACAACCACATCCAGAAGGGGATTAGATCAATGGCAAGGGACAGAGCCGCAACTCATTATGGACAATGTATCGATTACATAGACAGAGTCATGTATGCAAGAGCACGTAAGAAGCATTCAGGTATTAAGCAAATAAAATTTTAAAACCAGCATAAACACATTACATGCATGTAAACCTCACATTGAGACAGCAACATTTCATTATATTAATCTCTTGGCCAAGCTCCTGATCACATAGCATTCCCATCGATAGCTTACAACTCTGATACAGATGACTTACGGAACAGAAAGGTAGAATAGAGAAGATTAGGAACCACAGAAATGTCATGCATGAGTTCCCGCAGTCGCTCTGTGCTTCTTCTCCTGTCACGAGCCTCGCAACCTCTGCAGCATTCTCTTCTTCTTTCAGCCGGGTGACTGTTATTTATTCACCTGCTATCGTGACTATCAGTTCCTCCTTGTGTCTTTCTTCTACTGCTTCCAGCTTCTCTCCTGTTATCTGTGTGGTCCACTTTCTGTCTTCTGCTGTATATTTTCTTCATCTGTACTCGTGTGTGTTCTTTCTTCAGCTATCTCATGCTTCCGCACCACCTTGATAGCTTCGCAACTCTTGGTAGTTGCGACGCGATTGCGATTGCCATGTGTCTTCATGCCACAACTCCAAAGGTCATCCTTTATTCAAAATTCAAAATGTTCTAACCAAGATTTCAAAAACAAGGGCCCCAACAGTAGGCTAGGAAACAATTATGAGGGATCACAATTGCTTCCATCATCTTAAGAATGGTCTATGTTCATGCAACGATTATTGGTGATCCAATTGATAAAAGCTTTTCGGATTGGCTGGTAGGTAGGTATTCGCATTACTTTTGTTGATTGTGTTTGGTGGGCTTTGTGGGTCTAGGATAACGCAATCAGTCCTATGGAAATTTTGTACAGCTGGTTTAGTTTAGGTCATCAAATATTTTTAACTTTATCACCTTTAACACAACTTTCTTGGTATACAGATAAATGATAAAAAAAATTGGGGTTAGGTGTGTGAAATTGCAGGAATATTGAGGTAGCATCAAAGTCCTTTTTAATGTCTGTATCTTCTGCCTTTTCACTATTACCTGGTAAAAACATCTACACATATCAAACTATTTAGCAAGCCTTTTCTAGCTAGAGCTAAGGAACGAGTGCCTTAGAATAGTATTCCCTCCTTATTGAGCATTTCAACTGTAGCTTATTAATTTGAGTGTGACAGCAAGACTGATAGATGGTTGATTTTCCAAGAGAAACATTCCAGGAGCACAATTATGTTTCCATATGTGAAAATACGACATTTCCATTGAAAATGGAAATGTCAACAGAAAAGTAGCACAACAAAAGTGGATGATAGTGCATGACATATGTTTTCTTTTCCAGCCCATGTTGGAAGACAATGTGAAGCCTTGTATCATAATTCATTTTTTGTAATTCTATAAGATAAGCTAGCTTTTCCACAAGAACGAAAAGGTTCATGATAATGCTTAAAAGTACTTTTATCATGTTTTCTTAAAATGGGTCATCGAGTGAGGGATAGATGAGAGATATATGTCAGATTCCCAACTCCTAGTTGACATTAATGCTAGGAATTTTTAATTATTGCTATTGAAAGGATAGGCATATGATATTGCAAGGTATGTGAAATTTTTCTGAGTCTAGAAAGACTTGTACATAACTATAGCTTTGCTTGCTAATATTTCTCAAAAACCATGGATTTTTGACGCATGTGAGCAGAGAACTGTGGAAAAAGACAGTTAAAATACTTATTATATTTTTCCATAACAAATGGAACATTATAGTAGCATAGCACAAAGAGTAGCAATCCATGGTAGTGTTCTCTAGATTTTTCTTGATGAAAATATATTGTGGCAAGGTGATGTGAAATTCTAGTGCATTTCTCTAGGTCAAAAATTTAGATATTTTCATAGAAATTGAAAACTTATTCCGTCAGGCAGTACTGTAGTTTTGAGACATAAACAGATAAGCCTTAAGGTAATAAAATTGATGGAATTGGTAACCCAAGTCAATATCCTTAATCTCAACTGTTGTATAGATTAATAGAGGACTAACCAAAAGGCATTGTTTTTCCATTTCGTTGAAGCTGTTGTAAAGGGCTTATGTAATGTTTTAAGTGGTTCCTCAGTAGATGTGATATTTACAATGTCCCTAATTATTTTGTATTGAAATGCAATATCTATCTGTTTTCCTTCAAAACATGCATATGATCTAGCTATCATTCTCGTAGTTATGGTTTGCGCTCTCATCTGTTTGCTTGGCCTCCTCTTGTTCATTGGTTGTGCGCGTTACTATTGTAAACGAATGGGGCCCGACCCATCCAATCAAGTTGCAATTCGTCTATCCAAAACTAGAATGAAGAAGGCGGGCATGAAAGCACTTCCGAATGTTGTTTACACATCTGCTTCTAAGCTGTCACTGGGATTGGCCACTAGATGCTCCATCTGCTTGGCTGAATTCGAAGAAGGAGAAAAACTACGAATGAAACCTTGATTTTATTTCAGTCCTTAATACTCATTAAAATTATAATCTTAATTTTTCATTACAATCCTAGAATGCATGCCAAGAGGATTCAAAGTACATTTTTTTCAGTAGGCTCAGAAAATATGGGAGATGGATTTTCAAAAGATTGTTGATGGTTGGAATATTACCACTTCAATCTTGATTTTAAACTCTAAATTTTCATAATCATAACAGTAAAATGATTATAACCATAAGTAATGGAACATTAAATTTATTTATGCTCATCCATTGCCGAAGATTCAGCTTCTGCTTCCATTCTCGCAGCTCCTACGACTACACACCGCACCACCCTCCGTCATTTCTTCTTTGCCTCTCTTCCTCTTATGCACCATGTGACCAATGGCCGATTCATTTTATGAAGTGGAATTGAGAGCGAGGGGAAGTTAACGAGAGCCCTAGCTCCATGCATTCTGAAGGCGGCATGGTCATATGCGAGAGCAACCTCTTTAGCAGTGATGAAGTGGGATTGGCCACTAACTGCTTCATCTGCTTGGCCGAATTCGAAGGAGAAAAGCTGCGAATGCAACCCAACTATAATCATGGATTCCATGTGGAATGCATTGATAAGTGGTTGACCTCGTATTCTTCCTACCCTATGTGTAGGAATTCTCTGAATCTCCTTTAGCAATTGATATGTATCATAATACTCTTAGGTTTCGTTACAAGGTGGACTAGTTGTCATATTCACCAGTTTTGATTTGCTTGTAAGATGTCTCGTTTCTATAGTGGCATTGCTTTTCCTTGATGGTCTATGCATGCTTTCTGGTTTATGTCAATGCAGGAGATCGATTCTTTGGGTTTCTATATTGATGATATAAAAGGTCACGAGGAAAAATTGCCTTTTCTCCAGTACAGAATGACAATGCTATTGCAAGTGCTGTAACTGGCAGCAATGAAGTAAAGGTTGAGGACAAAAGGAGCCCATTTAAGGCAACTCATGGCACGAAATGAAGTGAGGGTGAAACTGTGATGAGTCCAAAGAAAACCCTTAAAAAGGAAACCGTATCTCATCTCAAAAATGACAAAGATCACGGCTTAAGGAAACATACAGCAATAACAGCAAAAATGTCCTCCCCAAGAAGCTCTTCTAAAAAAAAGTTGAAGAGGTTGCAAAATCTGAGGAGTGGAAGTGTCCAATGTGTAGAAGTATCTAAAATTGTAGTATTTTCATGTAAACTTGAATATAGAAATGCACCTAGGAGAAAACATGCTAATTTTTATGTTGCTTTCTTTAACTCAAATTTTCAATCAAGTTTTGATATTGTCTGAGATTTCCAGAAATAAAGTTGTTGAATTCATTATTGCAGGAAAAAGCAATGTTGTGCTCCTACTGGAATTCTTTTCCATGCACTTAAGGCTACAGGCTTTGCTTCTGTTGCTGATTTACTCAAGTGTCAAGGTCTTTCTGAGGTAAATTCCTGCACATGCAAATCCTTGAATTTTCCCTCAAGGGAAGCCAATGCAGTTAATTGCAAGCATAGAATTTTCATCAAATGATGTTGGATCAGCATTGCAGTTTCTGGAATTTTTCTCAGCATTTGAACAAGTATGTACTTTCTTATCCAAAATTTGTTTTAAGTTCATATCTATGGTTCAAACTGAAAATTTTTAACCGTGGAGATTTTCTTTTACATTGCCATAGTTATACCTTCAGCAGTACCAATTTTTTGCTACAAACACACTAGTGTGATGGTATGAAGTGGAAAAATTTTAATACTGGTCAGTTTACACCATGATTTGGGCTAACATCACTTCCTACTTATTCAGTTTTTGATTTCTGCATGTTAGATATAGCCCACAATACCTTTCCATTCTTTCAGAGTTATGCTTTTACACTAGTGAACAATAATTGTTATAGAAGTTCTTTGATTGTTAAAATAAAAGTAATCTTTCCAAGGTAGACTTTTCGAAGTGTCTGTAAGTGAGGTCTTATATATGTACCTTATCGACAGATGATAATACCTGCTATGCTTAGTGCAAGTGAAATACCAAAGCCTCTCTGATCATCAAGAAAATATGGTTTTGTAAGGTCTCTGTATGATAATGAATTTCCATTGTGTTGTTCTCCACATGCTTATATTGCAACTATGAAAGTTTAGTTCCAATTGTCAGGCCTTGGCCTTGATTCTATCTGAAGAAGCTCCTCTTTTTATAGGGCTTCGACACATGCTTACCATTCAACATAACAGTATATGATAAACTTTGTGTTCATAAACAAATGAGCAATGATGACTCAGAAATGCCAATAAATGAATGAAAAAACCATTTTTCTACAAGGATGTGTCCCTTATGGTGGGAGGGGGCACCTCCATGTTTCCCATGTTTTGAAGGTGTCTCTTTCTTGTAAGATTCTCCAAGAAACATTTTTCCACATATCTCTTTTGGGAAATGCGGTGAAACATAGAGGGAAATGCATTTTCCCAAAAGTTTTTTTTTTTTTTTTTTTTGGTACAATTAAAGAAACATTTCTCTACATATCTCTGTGGGAAACATAGATGGAAACTTTTCCCTAATGTGAAGGATGCATTTTCCAAAAGGATGATTTTTAAGCTTTTCCCTATTAAAAAAATGCGCTTTTGGATGTCTCTTAGAAAAAATTAGTTGCCAATTTTTATGGTGTCCTAAATGCTTTTACTTGCATGTTGGACCATCCCTATACGTGCAACCAAGACTACGATTCCTTGTATTCCTTCTCCAAGTGACTCTTTATTCACGTTGTGTTCACTCTTTCAATTCCATTGCAACCCTTTCCTAGTCCAATATACCATCATTTCGACACGAGTTGTTGATCCACATTTTACTTTTGACTAATTAATGCTCATTAAATTGTACTTTGTCAATTTTGGATTTTTGGCCATGTTATTAGAACCCCATTGTCAAGGTTCCTAGTGTAGTCAATGTTCTTTATCCACGTTGTGTTCACACTTTCAAATGCAAGTGCAACCCACACATAATCCAATATACCATCATTTCAACATGATTAGTTGATCCACATGGTAATTTTGACTAATCAATACTCATTAAATTGTGCTTTGTCAATTTGGGATCTTTGGTGATGTTATTAGAACACCATTTTCGAGGTTCTTAGTTTGCTTGATGTTCAAGCTGATCAAAGGTTATAGAGCTTTTGCCACTTTTAGTGGTATGTAGAAGTAATTGATTAATTTATAGTAATAAAAGTTTGTTCCAGTTATATATTGTGCGAGCTTTTAGAAGCCAAAAAAATATCTATCACTTTTTGGATAATATCATTGGATTGTTTACATATATAATCACAAAATATAGCAATAAGTGAGACAAAAAACTATATATTGAAGGCAAAAACCCCCGCAAAATTATTATTCGTATACTC
Organism: Pinus albicaulis; assembly: GCA_034641835.2. NCBI lineage: Eukaryota > Viridiplantae > Streptophyta > Pinopsida > Pinales > Pinaceae > Pinus > Pinus albicaulis. Next base: position 422,542,223 of record CM076576.1, read on the forward strand.
TTGCTATTTTATCACTTGTGGAATAAGTTGGAGAGCCTCCTTGGAGGGCTTGTCTTCTAGGGTATTGATTTCATGGTATATATGGCCACAAGAGAACCAATCCAACTTGTTGTAGACTTGTTTGATACCTTGCAAAATGTGAGCCAAATGAGGGGCCACTATGTTGACTTTGTTGCAGACTCAATCCACAACAAGTTTTGAATCCCCCAAAATATTTAGCTTTTTGACATATTTTTTGTTGACCACATTGACAAAGAGCCTAGAGAGTTGAAAATTCAACTCTAATGTTTGTGCCCATACTTGGAGCATATTTGATATGCAAAAAATTAGCAAGTTTTGCATATTTCTTTCCACAATGATTTTATTTCATTGCTTTGATATTTGTTATTTTTTTAGTTAGTTGTTTGTACAAATAATAGATGTGTAATATAGCCCATTAATATTTGTTTGGATTGTCTCTTTGTTATTGCTTAACATGTTAACGTGGATCACACTTTGTCAAATGAAATTTACATGATACATGTTCATTTTAGCATGCCACTAAAATGTTTTTGAACACTAATCATCTAAGCTCTCTATACTTAAGTATGAATGAAATTTTATATATTTTAGCACATCTTAAGAAGTCTTATCTTTAATAACTTGAGTTATGCTTTGTTTAATTGTTAGTGGGTAATTTGGGTGAATATTAGAGTAGTTTTCCTTAGTTCTATAGAAGGATTCACTTAGGGCCATTTTCAGTCTTCTCGAATGGGTCCTTGTGTGTCTAAATTTATTTGATACAAGTTGATGATCAAAATTTTCTTTGAAAATTTTATTGATACTTGTTTTCTAATTGTCTTTAGTTTTTAATGATGATTGATAGGTTTTCAAAGAAATAATTTGTTGGGTCCTTTCCTTGCACGTCTACTTATGTGTGGAAATTTTACTAATTTATTTCTTGCAAAATGAGTTATGTTTGTTGTGCATGGCTTTGTACTTTGTATGACCGTACACATCCTTTCAAATGTTAGTGTGGGATATTTTATGGTTCATTGCCCATAAACAACCCACCTTAACCTTACACCAAGGTCCTCTTATCTATTTTAGTGATGGATCATGGTGTGTTCAAGTGTCTCCTTTAGATTCTCTTGCCTTAGTATAGATGCAAAAGTGTGGTTTTCCACTTGATGTGTATTGCCTTTGTAGGTACCCTTTTTTGGATTTGTCCTTAATTGCATGTTTGGCTACAATAGATGTTTTGGCCAATTCATTTGGGTCTCTTTGTTAATTTAGATACATTATGGTATATGTGCACTGATTGGGGTCTTTGTTAGTCATGGAGCCTCTCTTGGTTCTTGATTTTGATTTGTTGCTCAATTAGGTGTTTATTTAGTCAAACTTTACCTTAACTTAAGTGGGTTTTCCATGTGTATCAATTTGTTATTTTATTTAATTGTTACTTCAAAATTTAGTGCCCTAGTGCAAAGCCTCTCTGGTATGAACCAAACGTTGCAAGGCGAAGACTAGTGTCTAGCTAGCAACAGATAAGGTGGCACTACCGACGGTTGTTTCCGTCGCTGGCATGGCCCAATCGTCGCAAATTTGAATCATATAAGCCACTATTTCCAAAGATTCACTTCACTTGGGTATAACCAGATTCATTAGCAGTTTGTATGCATAAACCTATAGCAAGATTCATTAACATTTTTTATAGAAAAAAATATAGCCAGATTTATTAGCATTCTGATACGTAAGCATACTTTCCAGGTAACCTAACCAAACTACAGTAAACCAAAATGATAGGCAACAGTTGGGACATAAAAATCCTTCTCTTCAAAAGAAAAAATAAGATAAGATAAGAGATCAATTGTAGATTAATATGTTCACCTGTGTGAAAGGCTTTGGGACATCCATCACAAAGGATATGGTCACCTCCATACAAAAACTCTGAACAAAAATCATCATTATCACTTGGATCAAGTAGCTTTCTCTCACATGACTTTTTTGGCTTGTAAGTGAAAGCACTACCTCATGTAGTTAGTGCCCATCCATAAGATAGATGCATTGATAATTTTTCAACAATGGGAAATGCAACCATAAGCTAAAAACACTGCTGGTCTAGATATAGTCTTGACAAAAATAAAAGGGACAAAAACCAAAACAACATCACAAAGGTACTTACAAAGTTTGACTCTTTCCCCATCCAGCATGTACTTAAGACTCTGAACAACACACCTAATAAATGTAAAACAACATAAATAGTAAAAACAAAAATATTGAGCATGTGACCCTTTGAAATTTAATAAAAATTACCTAAAAATGTAATAATATCTTTCCAAGGTTGTTGTATCTCGTGTCAGATACTCATATTTCCATGTCATCATCATGTTAGGTGACTTAGGATATTGTGCTTCTTCCTGGAAGACTACCTAACATAGGGGCCTGGGTAACCTCATCTGGCTGCTTATGTGGGTTTTGGAACAACAACATTGCCAGGGTATCTTGGACATAGGACTAGCTTCCCGGGGCATCATGGTGGATCTCACTACAAAGGAGGAACTGATTATTTGGGTGGAGACTAGTTCAGGAAGTGGCCAAAGAGAATTTACAACAAAATTCCAAGGGAGAGACATGTTTGACATTCAATATATATTTATAAATTCCAAATTCAATTATAAATCCTTTTGATATTCATAGTTCCATCAAAAGGCCGATTGCTAACATCATCTCTACTTTAATTAGACATTGTTGGATGAAAGAGGAGTTTGCTAGCATTGATTCTAAATTAATAGGGTTGGTTCCTCCACATAGAAGGAATTTTGGCACTGCCAAGTTCGATTACTACTTCAGAGGTTTACAAAGTGTTGTTGCAGGGACATGAAATCCATCATCTCGTTGAGCACTCTTGCACTCTCCTTGGTTCTAAGTTAGACATCCTACAAACCATCTAATCTGGTTAGCCTCCTTTCAGGTAATGATTGGATTCCTTTACCCTCTCTTCTACCATCTTTCATGTATATACATCTTATCTTTGAGCCCTCCTCTCTCTTCTCCCTTTTCCTTGTACTTTCTTCTAGTGCAGACCATCAACTAAATGCACTGGTGACTTTTCTTCAAGAATTTGAGTGATCTTATTAGGAATATTTTACAAGGAACTTGAACCTCTGAGATACTAATGGTTTGGAATTTAATGTGCATGTGGTTAGTAAACTTACAACTTTTCTATTCAACTTTAAAGTGCTTTCAACTCATGGCTTAAATTTGTTTAGCTAAATATTGCAGATTATTATAATAAAAGTATATTATTATAATTTAGTATTATACTTTATTATAATAAAGGTGGTTATTATTTTATTTATTGTGCTTTGAATTAATTTTTTTTGCCTAAGATTGCAGATTGGTTATTATATTATTTATTATACTTTGGTTTCATGTGAAGGAATAATTGATGACTGACAAGCCTTTGAGTGAGTTTCCTTACTACCCTCTTCAACTATATTAATAAACTCGTCATCTTGTTTTAAGTCAATACAGGAAACTATGTGAACCTCTTCTGGAACTGTAACTTAAAATAGGTGTCCTCTCTTTAGGCACACCAACAATTATCTTATCAATATCCCTATGGAACTCCATAGCTAGCAAATGGTTGACTTCATCAAAGTACGATAACTTTCACACCCATTAAACGACTTGAGACAACTCAGGTATTCTCTATATGGTCCCAAAGCCTTCCAGGAGTGGCCACTAATATTTGGCAATTATTTGTTTGTAGCCATTTTTGTTCTCTTGGTAATTTAGTGCCCCCACTAACTACTTGCACACCAATATTTACATGGAATTTAAACAAAACATTGGCCTCAACAACAACTTGACTTGCAAGTTCCCTAGTGGGACAAAAGACAAGAACAAGAATAGGTGGCCTTTTATCATCTTGGAGGAATGGTGACTTCATTATCACCTCAATAGAAGGAAACATAAATGCTACTATCTTGCTGGTGCAAGTTTTAGCCTTGGAAAACACATCCTTGCCTTTGAGAATAGGTGTAAGAGTTTCTTCTTGCACAATGGTCATACACTCATATCCCACTGTGTTGGTTTCCTTGAGTGTCAATGGTGAGATATTGTGCTGGTCAAATCTTGATTGGCTCAAATAATTAGCATCCCCAATAACCTTCACACTACTTTTTTTTGGATATGCTTTTTCAACAGGACTCAACATTGGTTGCTTGTGCCCCATAGGCTTCACTGAATCAAATTAATCATCTTCATCTTCATATTTAGACTCATCTTCATCATCACTGATATTTAATGCTTGGATACCAGAGGATTTAGAGCCTATTTTGTTCAACATGTCACCTTCTCCTTGTTTTCCTCTTGCAGAGACCCCATTACCTCTAGAAGTTCTAGATAATCCATCATTATGATTATTTCTACCATGCTTCATCCAACCAAACATAGATATATCTTTCTTATTAAACTAGTTATCCATATCCAATTCCTCTTCTAACAGACGTTTGAATTGGGCCTACCTTCTATTACTACTTATTTTGTTAAAATCCTTTGTTTTAGGGAAGTTTTGTGGAGAAGAAGAGGTTTCTTTCTCCCAATCATCTTCAATATGCAACCTCCATGACTTCTTTCATGACTCTCACTCTTCCGATATAGCATAATCTCAATTGATATGTACAGACATAATGTTTCTACTATCCTTTGGGGTTGCAGGGTCATGGATTCTGCAATATTTAGCACCACATTCTTGTCATTTGTTGAAAGGATAATTCTGTGGTTTTCAGTCCCTATGTATAACATTGTTTTCACATATAAATTTTAGTCCAACAACAAGTTGGATCATTATTTTTCTCAGAATATATTTTGAAAACTTTCCATAGTGTTGAATATATGCAAGTAAATCACCACTATACATAAAATTTGTTACTATGCACAAATATGGTGGCCTTGTTCAAGCACCAATAAACTGGACTATATTTTTATGCCATATTTTCCTCGAATTGAACACCTCTTGGATTGTTGAAAAATGTGTTGCAGTACACAATGAAGTTTTCATGACTGAATAGGCTATTGTGGTTAACATTGTAGAAGATTCTTTGAACAAGTACTACTCCCTATTTCTTGTAGTGCTGTTGCAACCATTTCCTTGAACATATATGGTTGGATTCCCACCATAGAAGAATAAAATCTATCTAGCATATGCATCCAAGGATCCATGCCTAGCCTTTGAAATTTCAAGCCCTAAAGATGTTTCTATTTAAGAACAACACAAACAATGTCAAAATGCTTCTCACGAGAAGCAATAATTGCTGACTAACCAATCTTTTAGTCAGTTTCCTCAATGCCCTCTTCAACTATACTAATAAACTTATCATCCTATTTTAAAGCAATCCGATAAACTTGTGAACCTCTTTTGAAACTGTAGCTTAAAATAGTTGTCTGCCTCTCTTTAACCACACCAAAAATTATCTGATCAATATCCCTATGGAACCTCATATCTAGAAAATGTTCGACTTCAACAAATTACGAGCACTTTCACACCCGTTAAATGACTTGAGGTAATTGGGGTATTATTTATATGGTCCGAAAGCCTTCCAAGGGTGGCCATTAATATCTGGCAAGGATTTTTTTATAGCCATTTATGTTCTCTTAGTAATTTAGTGCCCCCACTAAGTACTTGTACACCAATATTTGCATGGAATATAAAAAAAACATTGGCCTCCACAACAACTTGACTTGCAAGTTCCCTGGTGGGAAAAATGACAAGAACAAGAATAAGTGACCTTTAATGATCTTGGAGGAATGGTGACTTTACTATCACCTCAATAGCAGGAAACATAAATGCTAATGTCTTGACGGTGCAAGTTTTAGCCTTGGCGAACACATCCTTTCTTTGAGAATAGATGGAAGAGTTGCTTCTTGCACAATGGTAATACATTCATATCCCCACTATGTTGGTTTACTTGAGTGTCAATGGTGAGATATTGTGTCGGTCAAATCTTGATTGGCTCAAATAATTAGCATCCCCACTATCCTTCACACTACTTGTTTTTGGATCTTCTTTTTCAACAAGACTCAACTTTGGCTACATGTGCCCCACAAGCTTCACTGAATCAAATTCACCATCTTCATATTCATATTTAGAATAATATTCATTATCACTGGTCTTCAGTGCTTGAATACCAGAGGATTTAGAGCCTCGTTTGTTCAACAAGTCACCTTCTCCTTGGTTGCCTCTTGTAGAGACCCCATTACCTCTAGATGTTCTAGAGAGTCCATCATTATGATTATTTCTACCATGCTTCATCCAACCAAACATATATATACCCTGCTTATTAAACTCGTTATCCATATCCAGTTCTGATTCAATAAGACATTTGAATTGGGCTTGCCTTTGATTGCTTGAGTTTACTTAATGAAATCCAAGGACAAAGTTTTACGAAATTTTAGGAATTCAAAGTTGAAGTAGAGAACCTCATAGAAAGGAAAATCAAGATATTAAGGTATGATAATGGAGGAGAATATACATCCAAGGAAATGATAGCCTTCTGCAAGGAATCTAGGATTAAGAGGGAGTTGATAATCCCATAAAATATTAAACAAAATGGAGTTGTAGTATGGAAGAATCAGTTCATTGAAGAAAGTGTAAAGCTAAGCTACATGATTAAAATTCTACTATAGAAAGGGAAACTAAGGTGCAGGGCTCTCCCAGCCACTCAACTTGACCTTTTATTCAAATAAATTATCAAAATTCTTTAGTTTTCTTTAGTAGTGGGTGATAGAAATCATTTCAATCAACAAATTTTGAGTTCCAAATTATTGTAGCTTTGGCCTTATAGTAGTGAGACACTCTTAGCCTTGAAAGTTGCTATCATGTATAAGAGTTTTGGTTAATCTGGAATGTTTGGAACTTTAAATTCTCAACATATTCCTTTGGGGAGAAACCTTGAGAATTTGTTCCTTGGCTTAGGATTAGCATCAATAATTACTAGCCACCCTATTCAGTCAGACATTAACTACGTTGAATATGGTGTAACTAGGTGAACTCAAACAACTATGTCATTGCTAATAATGGAGGGGCACATTGCATATCAACACCAATACTATTTATCTAAAGTAAACATTGGAGCTCTAGTTGCAATTATTCCTAGTAAACATAAGAAACAAGTGTCGCAACTCATTCCTTGGCATGTAGATATTACTCAAACTTGAGGGCATCTTCCCACTACAAGGTTTTGAGCTACTACCTAGAAAATACACTTCTTGTTTTGTTGTCAGTATTTTGTGAATTTATATCAATGGTGTCCTTTTTGTTTATTCCTTGTAGTTTGAAATGGTTTATATTTATTTATGAAGAGTAAGTCAATGTTCATGCTATGGGAAACAATTTTAATTATTGTTGACCATTTATTTTCAATGATGTTGTGCTAGCATGGGGATCTACAACAGAATGCTTCACATAAAAAATATGGTTATATTTAAGGTCTTCTTATCACTATTTTACTAGTATTTAAACAATAAAAATGCATACTTTCAAATTTTAAGACATCATCTGAATATCTTTATTCTTCTTGAACCAAAATTATTCCTATGTTGGCTACATGAGAAAGGTGAGATTGATAACCAAGAAGAAGGGGAAGGATCAATACCTCGCGTAAAGAGAAGGTTAATGTTGACAACTCAGCTGATGTAGCAACTAATTTCTCCAATACCTACTGCGATTGTTCATGGAAACGAAAGTGTGGAATATGAGAATGCAACATATACTCTTGCTAAAACAGTGTTGCGAGATGCATGCAAGTTAGCTTCCACTTCTAATAAAGATATGGGAAAGAAAGCTGAGAATGAAAACTTGTATGTATATAGTTGGCTTCACTTAGAATAATCAATCAACTGTATTACAATTAGGATTTTGTTAGTTATACCTGTCATTTTATATTCAGTCTATTGTTTTGTAATATTGATCATCTCTGTTAAGTGTTTTTTTTTTTTAAATCCGAAATATGAAAGTTTTCTTTTCAACATGAAGTCTTCTAAGAAATATTGTACACAATTGTTCGCTTGCTTGAATTGTCTAACACATGGTCAAACTATATTTTTTTTTTTAGTTTCAGAAGAATTTTATGAAAATCACTGCTTCATTTGGCAAGGCCTTTGGGCAGCTTCAGGAAACTAAAAGATTGAATGCGGATTTTGTTTTGAGGATAGAAAAAAGCTTCATGGATAAAGCAAAGAATTTTGAAGATGAGTTCTCCAGGTAGTATTTCTCTTTGAACAACACCACTAGTTGTAGTGGATTGTCAATATTTATAGTTGTTTATCAAACTTCAACAAAAGCTTATCCTTTTTTGATTGATTAATAATTGATGGATTTATTATTTATACTTGTTGCTCTTTCTTGATGTTTTTGTACTAACTATTTTGAAATAATTGAGGATCAAACATTGGTAGTATTGTCGTAATATGCTAAATTCTTGTTTGTATTGAATCAAGTATTTTCTGTAAAAGATCAATCAATGTGTTATTTCTTTGAAATTACAAGTATGATAAATGTGCGAAAACTATTGGCCCTTTGTTGGTAAATTTGAAAAACATATCAAAACTACTCTTATTTTGTCTTTTCATTATAATGAAAGTTACATCCTAAAATAATCCTTTTTGGGGGATTACTAGTGGTGATTGCTACATTTTTTATGTTGGAATTTTTCTCCAAATCACAACTACTATATTGTACAACAAGTGAGGAAAACAATGGGAAGGGAATTGTCTTTGCAATTTATCCACTTATATTTTAGTGATTCATAAATATAAGAAAAACATTAATTATTTGATATAGACTAGTTGGCTTATTCATATGTGATAATGGACCCAAATAGTAGTTTTTATCTGAAGAAATTCTGATTATACTTGGGCATTCTTGACATCATCGACCTCTAGGCTTGGACTTATTCACTAAGCCTTCTACATTATCTGGTCATCTATATGTATACGAGGCTATCCTATTATTGTATCCTTTTTACTTCATTTCAGTTTATTTTATACTTAGCTTTGAAATTTTCTAGGAGTTTTGTTTGCACTCCCACATTGTATAAGTAATCTACAACTTGATATTTTTAGCATGTAACTTAGTTAGCACGATTGTGCATAATATTTCTTTGAAGGTTGAATACTAATTTTACTAAGGTGTTATTTTTTAAGGTGACATTTTATTCGCTTTTTTTTTTACATGTCCTCTCGCCACATAGAAGCCACTATTTCCAAACTGAAGAAAACTTGTTCGAGTTTGTTGCTTTTCTAGGGAAAATTGGCATTGACAATATTGTTGATGTTGAGGTATATATCATATAAATTCTTTATAGTATATTTTAGTTTATATTTCATTGTTCATCATCTTTCATGTCTTATAATCTACATTGTATCTTCTTTCTTTTTCAGAAAAGGAACTCAGTATTGATGGTAAGAAGCAAGAATTGGAGAAAAAGGAGAACAATACAATTGGATTGACAAAATGAAATTAAAGAGAGAGAGAAGAGAATTGGTCTAGTGGTACCTGTAGAGCCAATATCTCGCATAAGACACACACATAGAGATTGATGGTCAAGTCTTCAGAGTTGGTGAATTCACGTGAAATGCCTTGGCAATACGATGATAATGCTTTGAAGTGATGAAACAATATTTCATGTGTAAATTGTACTCCAACAAATATTAAGTTAGAAACTCATTGTAATACTTGATATTTTATATAATATAATTTATGTGGTTGAAATTGTTTGTATTTGCACTTGATATTATTTAGTATTGTAATTAACATATGTAATTTTTTGTTTTCATATTAGATGAACATGTACATTTTATGATGATTATAATATATATATATATATAAATTTAGTTGCAAAATCATATTAATTAATTTATGTTCAATAATAATGAAAACATAAAATACAATCTAAAAATACTAAATTATTAGTTTATGTTTATTAATGATGAACACATATAAAATGAATATATGACAAATGGTTACTGCAAATGATAAATTTGTGATTACATTTGACTGCTGAATTGTGCATATATACAACTATTAGTAGCTAATTTATAGTAGCTTATAACACGACCAAAATTTACTCATATTTCTTTGGTCATTAATTGGTTTCAGACGATGACTAAAATTTACATATATATGACTATTAGTAGCTAATTTATAGTATCTTATAACACGACCAACATTTTGGTCATATTTCTTTGGTCATTAATTAGTTTTATCTGGTGATCATTTAGTAATATATTTTGTTTTATAATTGGTCATTAATTGTGGCGATAAATGGCCAAATCAATGATCAAATCAATGACTAAATCAATAACCAAATCAATGACTAAATCAATGACCAAATATACTACTAGACAATAAAATCAATGACCAAATCAATAATAAAATTAATGACTAAATCGATGACCAAATCAGTGACTAAATCAATGACCAAATCAATGACTACAATGACCTAATAAATGACTAAATTAATGACCAAATATACTACTAGACAACAAAATTGAGACAACCAATTAATGACTAAGCTAAAAACGACTAAAAGTTGGTTGCGTTATAAGATACTGTAAATTAGCTATTATTGGTCACCGGCCGAAAAATAGTCATTTATATGTAAATTTTAGTCATTTTTTTAGTAACTAATTAGCCATTTTTTACTAGTGAGATCCATCCAAAGTGTTTGCTGAAATGACAAGAGATGGATTTTCAATCATACCTTGGTTAAATGTGGAAGCTCCTTGCAGGGCTGCAAGAGTTTCCTCCTCATAAGTGTTGGCCTCCCAAACTGTTGAAGATGAAGGTTGCTCCCCCATGGTCTCAATAGCGCTGGTACATGCCTCATCAACTAGTGGTGAGGGCTCCTCCCTCCTTTTTCCAAACCTCCCCGATCAATATTTGAGAGAACTCAACAAGAGTATAAACCCTTGTATCGCTTAGATGTCTGATCCACCAATTCTTTGCTTCACCTTCAAGGTGAAGCGCTGTAATTTCTACAGCCTCTCTGTCTACTACATGATGTAGCAGGAAGAAAGCCTCTAGTTTCTTCACCCAAACCTCTGCTGCACATGTCAATGATCCATCAAATGTGGACAATAGAAATCTATTGCCTCTCATCATCCCATAGCTGTGGGGTTTTCTTTCTTCTTTCTGCTGAATGAATTGTGGTAAAGCCAGAGTCTCTTGGAAGGCTCTAGGTTTAGCTCTATACTCAGCAAGTTACTCACTTAGAACTTCGAATTCCAAGTGTTCTTCATGCTTCTGGTCTTCTTCTTTGTGAGACTAGGAAGTGCATGGTCCTTCCTCTTCTCCTTCTTCAATCTTCTTGATCTCCTTGGAGAGGTCTCCTCTAGATCCGAAAATAGATGAGAGTAAACTCATCTTCTTCATCATCTTGATATTCTTTGGTTGAGACTCACAGGGTAAGCCAGAGATCATGCTTTGATACCATTGTAATGTTCCAAATTAGGAACAACTACACAAATGGGAATATCTCGAGATATTACCAATGTGGAGATCAACAATACATAAACATGAGCTAGAAAATAGAAGTGAATGCATTAAAACCAAAATGCCAGAAGATCCACATAACCAGTACATTAGATTATAGCAGCAACAAATGTATACAAGATCTTGAGGAAATGATCTCTCAAGCTAGGAAATACAACCTCAATGAAACATATACATGGAAAATGGAGAAATACTGCTATACAAGAGAAGCCTTGGCTATGACTGCGCAATCCTTGAAGGAGAGCTGCTGAAAAATTTCAATAACATGTAGATATGACAATAGATAGCTCAAATAAGAAGGGGGAGTAAGATCGCATCCCCGAGAAACATACAATACACAATCCTTGAAAGGATTGGCTAAAACAAGTACAAAATGGAAAATCTGCAAAAATAACAGAGTTGTTGGGTAGCTTGAGCAAATAAAAACTGGAAATGGATGTAGATAGCTGATGATGCTAAAATATATGGCTGAATCTCATCCAAATGATCTCTAGAGTGAAAGGTTGATCCTCTCACCTAATATCTCACCCTCCAAACATGTGGAGCAAGTCCCCACTACAAATACACTCAGGAATAATGCAGTCTAGAGAAGGAACTGCGCTGTTGGTGAAGAGAAATGCCTTGCTTGATGCCAATGATCTACAATATGCTCCTGGATCTCCCACACTAACCTCCCAGAGGAACAAAAGCTCCCTCCTCTAACATATGAGCCAAGGAAATGGTGTATGGTGTCCTCCACTGCAACACCCCAGCAACACTGCGATATACTTGATTAGAAATAACGTCTGAAAGGAGAAGATTTGGACTTGAGCCAAGAGATATGGAGAATGAAGAAAAATCCTTCAAGAGGCCTCTCAAGAAGGAGAAGGAATCCTAAACAGGAATTCCCTGGAAATTCTTTCTAAACAGCAAAAGAATGCACAATGTCTGAATAGACATGAAATGAATAATCCAAAGCATGAGAAACAATGGTTGCCTTGCCTTCCTTTTAAACAAGTGAAAGCTCTCTCTCAATGGGCCCCATCCATTAGGGTTTCCTCCACCAAATATCATTTTCCTCATTCACACTGCACTTTCTCATAAAGTTATCCACTCCTCCTATGGCAGTGTTGTTGACTTGGTCAAACATGACCTTGTCTTGATGCATTTGCCTCTTTTCACACTTAAGGGTGCAAAATGAAGCTACTCTGAGGATAACTTCCACATTATCAGGGATTTTATTCATGTTTTCCATAAGCATGGGCCTTATTACCCATTTATTTAGCTGCTAGGTGATAAAAGCAAAATTTTAATGTTCCATTTAGCTATGAGCTAAAATGGGAACATTACACATACAAGTTTTTTGATATTCTAGACACGTAATATACATTTGAGAGACTTTGGAATGGGCTCTAGATAGTGGCTAGCAGCCTTGTTTTCTGCAGATTGGAGCTTCATCACAAACATGTTGGTTTTTCTTGGCCTTTGGACCAGGATATGTGGCCATGGTGAGCACATTATTCTCTAATGCTTCAAAATTTCTCCTTGTTAATAACTCATTATCCCCTCAATTTTGTTGAATCAATATATTTTACAAGGGTGTTCCTTTGCCCCTCACATATTTGAATTTGCTGTCATTCAGGGGCAAGTGAAGGACATCCTATGTCCTGGTGGCTCTAGAGATGCTCAAAAATCATTATGCTAATGGATCCTTTATTTCTATGAGTGTCAAGTAGAGCTTGGTTGATGGTGCTCTTACATGTGTGGACATATTTGTCTCTACATTAAATGATGTGATTAGTGACCATGAGACAATTTTTTTATTGTTATAATTATACTCTCATCTTACTAGATTCCCACAACTTGGACTTATGTTAGACCCAAGGTAATTGTGAGGTATCTAGGCATTGCATTTGAAGTGGGGATTTCACCAGTGGCTATCTATAATTTTTGTACAATGTCTTCAACAATTTCAATGTAAGCCTTGATTTTGGCATCATAAGGACCTCTTATTAGATGGGAAGTTGACAAGGGTTGGAAAAATCTTCTATGTCTCGCACATTTATTATGTATCTTGTTGGTTTCCTAGTGAGACTAAATTTCAGCATCTAAAGCAGATCATACAATCATACATTGGTCAAAGTATGTTGGGAAGAACAATCTTCCACAAGGATGGGGGTGCCAATCCCTCGTCCGACATGTTGAAAAATAACATTGTGACATTGAGGCTATTTTTCAGGGATGCGGGGTGGAGCGTTGGTCAATCCTTCCAATAGTATCAACCACAAACGATTTAAGCTTTTTAGCTTTATAAAAATTTAATAGCTCCAAATTTAAATGCAAGATGCGGCATCGGTTGTTCTAGAAGGGAGATGAGCACACAAATTACATAGTTTCTAATCTGTTTGGAAGGATAATCAAAACCAATATTTAGTTCTCCTTCAATGCAGGGCTACTAGTGTGCTGCATTGTTTGGAAATTGTTGCTATCTTGTCCACTCTTCCTTCATTGGATTTGGTAGTGATTAAGTTTATTTTTGAGCAAGAAGTTAATAATTGTCCACTTTTTGTTCCATGTGGTGTGATGAGGTACATCACTAGCTTTTAATTGAGGGTGCATTATTGATAAGAGATACTCAAACTTAAGTTAGTAATTGTCCACTTTTTGTTCCATGTGGTGTTATGAGGTACATCACTAGCTTTTAATTGAGGGTGAATTATTGATAATAGATGCTCGAACATTAGATTCAGTAACCTATATAGGCTTTATTTTTTCATTTCTAGTCTTATGGAAGAGGATACTGATATAAGCTCCATTGTATATATGCTTCCACCTTTTGATTTTTTGTTTGTAAATACTTTTTTGTAAATATAAGACATATTTTGACAAAAACAAAAAAATAATGGGTGACCTACACTAAATTTTTTTGTTTTTCTTGCTTTCTTCAACTGTGTTGGAGCATAAAAAGAATGATAGTCACTAGAAAAATATTCATACCATCAGGAATATAGATTGGTTAAGCTAGTGTAAACAAATTTAGTGCCATGGAGCACATGGTTCTATATTGGGATAATAATTTATATGTATATAATAAGTTGAAAGGAGTACTATGTCTACTTAGATTGCATAACTTCTAATATAGTTTATGTTAGCTTGAAAAAATTGTTAGATTGGACTATGACAAGCAACTATCAACCAACACAAAAAATATTAATGGGATTTTTGCTTTCAGGGGATTTTCTAGAAGTTGGTCCATTCAATCATGATAGCTAAAGGGATTATGTAGTAGTAAATACATAACATGATGCATATCAAAATGTATGATGACAAGAAAGAATCGCTACTGCCTCCTACAAGGGGTTCGATAGGATGTCCAGTGTGGGCTGGAGAAAACTAGCTAATAGACCAGCCAACAGAGTTATAACCTAATCCAACACAGTTATTTCCGGAGACACTAGAATAGAAAACTTTGGATGGTCCAGCTAATGCTCCTTCACTCAACCAGGGGTGCGGGAAACATGCTAACCAATATTGATACGTTACTATCAGGTAGGGGTGAAGCTCTACTCACTCAGTTCTTTCAACTCTTCATTGATTGATTTCCATTCCTAGGGATGGTATAAACCACCTAGACAAACTCTCCATAACAAAGCTAATATATAGGCAAGAAAATTGACTTGCTTACCTGTTAATTGAATGCCTTTCACTAAGGTAACCACATACCTACTTTCAAGCTTTAGGATCTAGCCTTCCTAAGGCTCAGAGACGGCTCTCTCTATAAGATTTAAATTTTTTTTTATGTTTGATTTTAGGCTAGTTATATGGCGAAAAATGGTTTTAATATTTGGTTTGGTTTTTTGGGAAAAATCACTTAATGATATGGACAGTGATAGATCAGTTTTTCCATTGGGAGAAAGGAGTCAATATGTCAAGTAGACAGAACCAAGATCAAGGTCTAAAGTCAAATATTTTCAGGGCAAGATAGTAGAGTCACTCAAGATATTTGAGGCTGATTGGTGAAGTGGTTTAATCGGGATAAATAGAAATCAAGGATTCTTTGATCCAGATAAGGATGAGAAGACAAAGGCCATTCGAAATAGGGAGTAATTAAGGGTTTCCTACTCTAGAAATCAGCAGAAAACATCAAAATGAAAACCAGTAAATAACAGAATGCTTTTAACAAATTCTGATATATCACTTCTTGATTTCACATTTAAATTTAGAACACATTTATGTATGAATGGAAAACATAAGAAGAATTAACAAATAGCAGAAGAAAGTACTTCACTTGAGTAGTGCAACACATGAATCCGGAAACATGATGCTTTATTGATATGATCCAGCCTGCCTACTTGAAACCATGTAAAAATGCCCTTTAGGTACAGAAATATTGACTATACAAATATTTAGCAATTTATTCCACACACAATACTTAAAATGATGAAGTATTTATACAAAGTCTAAACTAGAATATCTTGAAAAAAATATCTAGATTGGTTTACAAATATCTCAAATTGATTTACATAAATAGAACTTAATAAAAGGACACTCAAAATTAATGAATCTATTTGGCGCTATTTTTATGGATTTATGATGACAAAGAATAGAAATTCGAATTTGATATCAACTCTTAGTTGATGATGAGGCATCCAAGTCACTAACTGTCTCCTTCCTTTGTGCATTTTGCTCTAGAAATTTTGCAAAATTAGGGTCCAGTGCTACCTTTTGATATCTCAATCCAAGATAGATATGTAAAAATTGAAAGAGTTTATTGTTGATAAATATGTTCTAGAGATAAACCTCTCTCATTTTCCTAAAATTCCACTCCAATGGTTCACAATAGGCTCTGTAAAACGGTGTAAAACATAATTTTGCACAATATGA
This sequence comes from Pinus albicaulis, assembly GCA_034641835.2. Taxonomy (NCBI): domain Eukaryota; kingdom Viridiplantae; phylum Streptophyta; class Pinopsida; order Pinales; family Pinaceae; genus Pinus; species Pinus albicaulis. The sequence continues at coordinate 422,558,625 of CM076576.1, forward strand.
AAAATATGTTGTGAAGATGTGCATGTATCTCTCATTCTTTCATAACTGTGTAAAACGTGAGATAGTTTTTTGTATATTTTCCTCTTAGGAACATAAAACTCCTCCATTTTTGAAAAATTCATCTTATATTGGCCACAATAGTTTCTGCAAATTTATGACTTCAACATGAAATTTCTGGAAAATGTCCCTTCCTGCTCTGTTTTCATCTTTTAACCTTACTTTTCTTTTAACTGTTTTTACTTTCACTTTGGATAAAATTTATTATTTTTGGTGAAATTGTTTTCATATATTTCTAACCATTACTTCCTTTGTATTTACTTTTACTGTTTTACCTTGACTGCTTTGTATTTTCTGATTTGAGTTTCAATCTGACTTTTATCTGATACGCTTTAACTCTGATGCTCTTTGACTGTTATGTTTTCACTATCACTATGAATTCTTACTTTAATTTTACCATTCACTATGGAATTTCGTCTTTCTAATCTCTATCTGACATTGATTTAATTATTTCTTTGTATACAAACTGTTTGTTGAATGAAGTTTTTTGAATTAAAATCTGAGAATTTGGAGTAAACAAGTTTGTCAACTAGTATTGAAACTGTTGGCCCAATTTTCTGTTCTGAGAATAACCTGCAAAAATAAAACAATTTTTTAATAAAACACAATTTGGAAGGGAAGCTAGTAATGAATTTAGGGAATAGGGAATACAGTGAAAGTAATTCTAGCCATAGCAGGGGTTTCTCACAATTTCACAAAGGTGTGGGAATAAGGGTAGAGATTGGTTCTGAACCTCAAATAGCTTAACACATTGGTGCGGGATTATAATAGTTTACCACAGAGCAGCAGGAGTATGTTTTTCGCAAATGGCAGAGATATCACCACAGTGGTTCATTATTTTCATTGCATTGTTTTTTTGCCTTTAGCACAGAGTGAAACAATTGTTTATCGTAGTAGAGGAATGATTTAACGCATTTGTGTATGGGTGGGAAAGTCATTTTCTCATTGCGGGGTCAACAGGTAAGCGATTTATTGCATTAGCCAATAGTGGTTTTCTTATAGGAGAAAAGTGGTTAACGGTTTTATATGAATGGATGTGATCCAATGATTTTATGCTGTGTGGAGGAGAGATAATGGGGCAATACCACCCATATCGCAAATCAAAAATCGATTAATGATTGTGCTATTGAAATCACGATATGAGTTGTGAGTCATTGGATTGGGCAGAGGGAGTGCAAACGGTTTAGATTAACTCATGGAGTTATGGGTAAATGGGCATGGGGCTCGGGATCTCTTATGCAGCGGGGTTAATGTTTTATATGCTAAACATAGTTTAAACATAAAACTCTAATGTGTAAAAGGATAGGCAGGGTTATGTTTTACATTGAAAATAGTGTATATCCAGGTGTAATGTGACCTTAGGTGGGTTTTAATGTAAAACATATGATTTAAATCTATGGGGGAGCGGGACATATGTCACGTGGATTAAATAAACCATAGGATAAGTTAAAAATGTGGGTTTGTGATATTTAACGTAAGGATTTAATTAATACAGGATGGAAGTGTATATAGTGGAGTTAATCAATAAGGTTAGTGTTAATATGAAAAATGAATATGAGCAGAAAAATACATAAATACACTAAGTAAAGTGTGTTTTAAGTGTTTTTGGCGCAAATTTTATAGTGGTGGCCCCATACTTAAATTTTACACTTAATACTTAGGATCAAGTATATTTGTGGGGTTTTTGAATGTTTTTCTATGAAATGAAATTAGTAAAGTGGATTTTTACTTTCCCTAAGAAGAAAGTTTTCTTAATTCTAGGAAAAGGGATTTTATCTTAGGAGAAGGGGTGATATTGAGGAAATGGTTTTTATGAAGGGAATCCAATACTTAGTACCAATCAGTCATTAAGCCTCAGGTCTAGTCCCAACAAAACTTAGAGAAATGATCTGAGCCTTTATAACTGAAGGTTTTTAATACTAGAATGCTTTGAGGGGAGGGGAGTTAGTAATTTACCAGATAATGTTTTATTACATGCATTGTAAAATTGCTTTCTGCCTACCTGTAATGTTCCCTTTTTAGGAATGTCAGCAATGAGAAATTTATTCCAGAGATTAACTAAAGGGGAATTTACCGGATGTGTCACCTTCTTAAGGAAGTATGAGATCCGGAGGCTATCTGGCCCTTTTCAGACTCTTTCTATAGAGCTTCTTGTAATATTCCTCCAACAAGAATTGCCTAAAGAATGGGGCTACAACAAATGTATGAACATACAATAGATCAACAGCATTATTTTAATAGTTGTGAGACAAGAATATGTAGATAGCCAATGAATAATGTTATAGCAGCAGAAAGAGTACAATATCTTGAGGAAAAAACCTCTCAAGAAAGGCAATGTAAGCCTCAACAATACAAGTATATGGAAATGAAGAAATACAGCTGCAAATATGAAACCCTTGGCTATGAGGATGCATTTTATAAGAATTATTGCTCCATATCACATAATAACTGAAATATATGGCAATATATGGCTCAAATACACTAGGGGAGCAAAGCTCTAACCCTTATAAGAAAAAATACATCAATCCTCTAAGGGATTGGCTGAAATATACAAAAGGGAAAAAATGACGGAGTTGCTCGGTAGCTACTGCAACTCAAATCTGGAACTGAATAGAGAAGGCTGAATATGATGAGAAATCTAAAGTAAAACCTCTCCAATGGATCTCCTAAGTGGATGGTTGATCCTTACACTTGAGATCTCACCCTCCAATCAACTTTGCAAAACCCCGCAACAATTGCACTATGCAAATAACGCAGTTACTGGAGAAAAATGCGCTGTAGGGGCAATATATGAGTTGGCCTGATGCCAAGATCTAAAAATAAGCTCCAAGGCTTCTAAACTGATCCTCCAAAGGAAAGAAAGACTCTCCCTCTGAAAAACAAGCAATGGAAGAGGTGTTGTGGGGTCTCCACTGCAACACCCTACAACCCAGAGTTATGCTGTTGCAGCAATAATGTTGTCCTGAAGGAGGATGCTTTGGCCTTCAGCCAAGAGATGTGGAGAATGAAGAACCAACCTTCAAGAGGCCTCTCAAGAAGGTGAGGATATCCTAAACAGAAATTTCCCGGCAATTCTTGCTTAACAACAGAGGATGCACAATGTCTGAATAGACATGAAATCATAAACATATGCATGAATAACAATGGATCTCCTCCTCTCCATATATATCAAGTGAAGGATCTCTCTCCATGGGCCCATCCATTAGGGTTTCCTCCATAAATGAATATTCCCTCCTCTATCTCTGCACTGTCCCATGTATTTCTTTCCACCTCATACACAACGTTGTTTGACTTGGTCAAACTTAACCAAGCTCCTTTACAAAAGTCTCCTTTCACACATGAGGGTGTGAAATATAGTTCCAAGGCTGATCCCCTTTCATAATAGAGGGATTTTATTCATTTTTTTATTATGAATGGGCCTTCTCACCCAATTATTCATCTTCTAAGTGAAAATACACAAAATTAATGTTCCAATTTATTGAAGCAAAAATTAGGAACATTACAATCCTCCCTTCCCAAATGTTGCTTGTCCTCAAGAAACTGCAAGGATAGAACTAGAAAGCCTATACTCAAGGCATGGAGTTTGAAATGTGATGAGGAACATCTCCCTCATGTGGGTCATCCATCCCCAAGCAATCATCCAAAAAAAATGAGCCACCTCCCGACATGGCAACTCCTAAAAATCTGCTTCCACCTCAAGCTCCTGAAATGAAGGTGGGCTGAAAATCTGAACATGGAAAGCATCATAGCCTACTCCAAGCTGTCCTTCTCTCCAATTATGGTAAGTGTATAGTGTGTGCTGATCTTGGGCTACAAAATTATTGCCCTCAAATGGCAAAGTGAAGAACAATCCTCCAAAGAATGCTCCTCCAACAATGAAGAACAAGCTGGCCCAAAACAATCCTTCCATGATGAATAGGACATGGTCGTCATAGAAAATCCTAATGAGAAGTTTGCTAAAGGTTTTACCTGATGATACATGATGCAAACAATGCCTCACAAGGATAAAATGCAGCTTCATCCACTGCAACTTCAGAAAATTACATGGAAAACAATGTGCAAGATCCATCACACCTACTAATGAATAGTAAATCGCTGAATACAACAATAATACAAGATCAAAAACTTGCCCTTGGTTGTACAATGGATGATTACCAACCTCATGGCCCACCCTAAAAGAGAAAATACATGTGGCTATGGTGGCCATATCTCCTCCCATGCTCCCATTAGAACATGTAGTGCAGAAATTGTGAGAATGTTTCTCACTCAAAGACACATCCAAATCATGTTCCTCCCTTATAATCATGCTTCTCATACAAATATGATCTATATCAGCAAATGAAGTCATGATCAGCAATAAAATGAATAGAATTCTAAAGGTTTCATGTGGTGCAAGCAGGTACCAACAGCTTCTTAAACAAGTACAACACAATTTTACAAGTTGCTGCTTGAGGAAAGTACAAGGCAAAATGTTTCTTTCTACATGGTTAATCATGCGTGTCTTCATATGATACATGTTATAGTGCAGAACTGAACATACATGTGATGATAAAACATTTTCCCAATGCCACAAAAGAGATAGCTGCCTCCATCAAGTAAATTGGCCCAATAAAACTCATGGAGCAATGTGACAAGCTTGCCCTCTTGTGAAGCAATGCACTGTATAAGAAAGGTAAGAGTGTGCAAATCAATGAATTTATATACAAAATTATCACCATATTCTGGAAGCAAGATGGTACATGGATCCATGAATGAGTCCTCCATAGTGTGTTGGCATGCTATGAATAAGAATGAACCATGTGTTGCAAGAAGATAATCCTCCTCATGCTTCGAAACCCAAGTCAAGAAGAATATGCCATAGTGATAGAGGTCTCTATCATCATTACCTCCTCCTTGTTCATCAAGTGCAAAAAATATGAATTGATCCTTGGACATGTGGGTTATGGATCCACCACACTTCTGTTGGGCTCACTTCATCCATAAGTCTTTGCTCCAAGGTGACAACGCTATGAGCTTATGCAAATAAGTCCCTGTCAATACAAAACTCCGTTCTTTGACATGATCCTTGTCAAAGATTCTTATAATAATGCTGCAACAAATATGGAATACTCCCCAAGATGGAATAGCTTTCAAATCATCATCAAAGACCAAGGAGATAATGCCATCTCCTCCTCCTGCAACATCATGCAAAGTATGAGAGCAATTCTGCCCTTGCTCTCCCAAACAAAGCAACAAGGTATTTTGCTACCTCCCCATACTTCCATCATACAACTCATGTGATGAAGACACAATGAATGATATGAGTGTCACACCAAAATCATGCATCCATACTCTATGCTTCTCAATGATGCAAGTATCCTACCATCTCTTCTCCATCCTCCTACTCTTAGGAAGAGTGTTTACCAAGTGATGGCCAAACTCTTTCAAGAGCAACCAATGCAGCCAAGCCTCCTGCTGCCCGGTATCATAGATTTGCAAGTAGCCTCCTAGCTCCGTGCTCATCAACCACATCCACTCAATCAATTTTGGATGCCTTCTCCTCCTTTTCATCTTGGTACTCCTTCCATGAGGGCTACCATCCTCCCAAATCAAATTCCTGTCTTTGCACTTCATGGGATTTTCAAATGCAATCTTCTCTAGGATCAATGAGACCCTATCAAGACCCAAATAGGTTGTAGGCAAAAACCTCCCATCATGATGTGTATGGCTCAAGGGATGTCCAACACAGGCATGAGAGATTTTATCCATCCTAAGATGTCCCCCATCTTCTATCTTCTCTTGCGAGAAAGGAAGAAAATCTTTGCACTCCATGGTGTGTTGAAGTGCACCTCTAATGAGATCTCTCCTTGAGACCTCCCTCTCATCAATAGTCTTCCAAAAACAATGAGGTCTTGGATCTGAAAGTAGAGGTTTCCCTTTGAGCTGAGAGGAGCTCATTGAGAAAGTGTCATCTTGAAGGGAGAAAGAGTTTCTCACTGCAAAATGTCTACTATCATTCTTCAAGTCTTAAAACCCCAACCTCAAGTGTGATGTACAATCCAACAATGGCTCATGAGAGTGATGGTTTGCTTCTCCCTTGAATGTTTCCATGTTTCACAGCACAGTGCAACCAAGTTGATCTATGATAGCAGTGTGATTTGACACTTGTACATGCAAAAGTAAATCTCCACATTGATCAAAAGAATTTGCTGCAATAATAGAATGTGGAAATCTTTTCATACCTTGATGTGCATTTGGAACTTCTTGTAGGGCTGCAAGAGTTTCTTCCTCAAAAGTGTTGGCTTCCCCAACTATTGATGCATGTGGCTGCTCCTCCATGAGTGTGATAGTGTTATCACAAGGCTCCCCAAGAGGTGGTGTGATCTTTTCTTTCTTTGCCCCTTCATCATCAAAGGTTTTGATCAACCCTTGGATGAACTTTGCAAAAGTTATCACCCCTTCATGGCTCAAGTGGCTGCTCCACCAATCATAAGCTTCACCCTCCAAGTGCAGCGCTGAGATTTCAACAGCTTCTTTCTCTGCTACAGGATGTAGAAAGGAAAATGCTACCAACTCTTTCACCCAAGTTTTTGTATTAGATGACCCATCAAAGGTAGACAATAGAAATCTATTGCCTTTGATTTCTTTTCTGCTACATGGTTTCTTCTCTTCCTTCAGCTGGATGAAATGAGAAAAATATAGAGTCTCCTTGAAGGCTCTAGGTTGAGATCTATACTCAACAAGGTAATCACTCAGAATTTGGTGATCCAAGGGTCTTCCATGCTCAATGTCTTCTTCTCTATGAGAATAGGAAGTGCATGGTACTTCTTCTTCTTCTTCTTCAATCTTCTTGACCTCCTTGGAGAGGTCTCCTCTGGATCTGAACATAGATGAGAATAAACTCATCTTCTTCAACATTCTGATCTTCTTGGGCTTAGACTCACAGGCTGAGCCAAGAAAGGTGCTCTGATACCACTGTAATGTTCCCTTTTTAGGAATGTCAGCAATCAGGAATCTATTCCAGAGATTGACTGAAGGGGAATTTAACGAATGTGTCACCTTCTCAAGGAAGTGTGAGATTCAGAGGCTATCTGGCCCTTTTCAGACTTTGTCTATAGAGCTTCTTGTAATATTCCTCCAACAGGAATTGCCCAAAGAATGGGGCTGCAACAAATGTATGAACATAAAATAGATCAACAGCGTTATTTTAATATTGTGAGACAAGAAGATGTAGATATCTAATGAATAATGTTATAGCAGCAGAAAGAGTACAATATCTTGAGGAAACAACCTATCAAGAAAGACAATGTAAGCCTCAACAATACAAGTATATGGAAATGAAGAAATACAGCTACAAATATGAAACCCTTGGCTATGAGGTCGCAGTTTATAAGCATTTCTGCTCCATATCACATCATAACTAAAATATATGGAAATGTATGGCTCAAAAAAGCTAGGGGAGCAAATCTCTAACCCTTAGAATAAAAAATACATCAATCCTCCAAGGGATTGGCTGAAATATACAAAAGGGAAAAAATGTCGGAGTTGTTGGGCAGCTACTGCAACTCAAATCTGGAAATGAATAGAGAAGGCTGAACATGATGAGAAATCTGAAGTAAACCCTCTCCAATGGATCTCCTAAGTGGAAGGTTGATCCTTACACTTGAAATCTCACCCTCCAATCAACTCTGCAAAACCCCGGAGCAATTTCACTATGAAAATAACATAGTTACTAGAGAAAACTGCGTTGTAGGGGAAATTATATGAGTTGGCCTGATGCCAAGATCTAAAAATAAGCTCCAAGGCTTCGAAACTGATCCTCCAAAGGAAAGAAAGACTCTCCCTCTGAAAAACAAGCAATGGAAGAGGTGTTGTGGGGTCTCCACTGCAACACCCTACAACACAGAGTTATGTTGCTGTAGCAATAACGCTGTCCTTGAGGAGGATGCTTTGGCCTTCAACCAAGAGATGTGGAGAATGAAGAACCACCTTCAAGAGGCCTCTCAGGAAGGTGAGGAAATCCTAAACAAGAATTTCCTGGCAATTCTTGCTTAACAGCAGAGAATGCATAATGTCTGAATATACATGAAATCATAAACATATGCATGAATAACAATGGCTCTCCTCCTCTCCATATATACCAAGTGAAGGCTCTCTCTCCATGGGCCCATCCATTAGGGTTTCCTCCATAAAGGAATATTTCCTTCTCTATCTCTGTGCTGTCCCATGTAGTGCTTTCCACCTCATAAACAACGTTGTTTGACTTGGTCAAACTTAACCAAGCTCCTTTGCAAAAGTCTCCTTTCACACATGAGGGTGTGAAATATAGCTCCAAGGCTGATCCCCTTTCATACTAGAGGGATTTTATTCATTTTTTTATTATGAATGGGCCTTCTCACCCAATTATTCATCTCCTAAGTGAAAATAGACAAAATTAATGTTCCAATTTATTGAAGCAAAAATTAGGAACATTACACTACCCATCATTAATTCTATCATTTTTCATTATTTGCATGGGTGCATTTGAGCTTGCAACCCTAAATCCATTTTTCTTTTAAAGCATAAACTATCTAATCTAACCTTATTTCATCCGATGTCTTAGATTAAATTGTTGAGCTCCTCATTTATTCTCTAACTATCTACTGATTTTTCAATTTTAAACTGTTTGACAGATATTTATTTTCTATCTCTAAACATGAAATTCAAAGCATGAAAAAGTTAAGATTAAACTATTCAACACATCATGGATTATGTAATTTTGAACAAGTTGCACATAATCATTATTTTTGTAGTAAAAGTAACTAGTAGTGGCATTTTGACTTGTATCACTTTCATGTTTTATTCTTATCTCTCTTTTTTTTGTTTTTTGGGGTCCATTTTTCTATTCTTTTTTGTTCTTTTTCTTTTCAAGTCCTTTGATTTTTCTTTTAGGGATTTTACCCTCTTTACATTTTTTAAATATGGGAATACATTTGTAGAAAGCAAAGGTATGTACAATATTTCAATATTTTTAACAGAGACAAATCAAAATTATGAATCGTATATTTATACGACCCTAACAGCAGCTTCACATGGGGATGGCATCTCCTTGTGAGATGTCAAGAACACCGTTGACTAGTAGCTTGATCCATTGGGCCAATCCCAAACATGCATATGTTGTGACTGAAAACTCTTGAACTGAATTTACACCATTTTATTCAAACTTAAATCTGAAAACACACTGAACTAAAACTGAAAATATGCTCAGAATTCTGAGCTTATTTGAACTCATCTACCTACTCTAATCTACTGATATTCTTGTTGAATCAAGTAATACAAAAATGCCAATGAAGCCAATCAAGTAGTTGTAGAAATGAATGAATAATTTGATTGCTTGTCATCAAACTTGGAAGCATAACTTGATCATGTGTCTTCATATTCAAAGATATGATGTGTAATGGCAACTCCTGATGTATTTGATCCTCATAGAGAAAACATGTTTGCATACTTGAGCTGAAAATAATCTCCATATAATTTTCTATAGGATCATTAAAAGCATGATGTATGATTTGTGCTTCTAGGCCTTAAATGACTAATTGATTAGTTGTATCCTGAATATTAAACCCTGAAACTATTTCTTCAGTCTTGTACCTGAAAGCACAATCATCCTCAATCTGCAAGTCAAAAGGTAGTACAATTTCCTCTTACTTTGGAGAAGGAAGATTTCCCAAGAATTCTTTAGGATCTCGGAAATTATAAGACTGAATTTGAGAATGCAAAATTTTAATGTCATTTTCATATTTTTTAGAAAATAACTCAAGAACACATATTTTAAGTTCAGGAGAACATTTTCTTGATTTCAAAATAAGAAAGAAAACTCTTAGAAAATCCTCATCAAGCTGAAATTCTAATAACCCATCCCTGAATTCATTGAAAATCTCATGAGATGAAAGGTTTGCCACATACCCTATCATCTTGTATCACCATTAATGATTTGGAATATGGATTATTTGGTTATGGAGTTTCTTCTGAACTTTGAAGCTCTGGATCTTGGACAATGGAGTCGCCAGGTGGATGATTTTAACCTTTGTATGTCTGATCATTGTCCATCATCATAGATCAAATCTAAACCTGTAAAATATTTCTGAAGAAAATGTTAGTCTTCCCTAGTATGGTCGCCATTATGTTATCACTCAGTAATTTCTCAAGGTTAAAGAAAGAACTCACCGAGCTAACCAGAGACCTACTTTCAAGATTTAGGATCTAGCCTTCCTAAGGCTTAGAGAGGGCTCTCTCTATAAGATATAAATTTTTTTTATGTTTGATTTTAGGCTAGAGTTATGGGGCAAATTGGTTTTCATATTTGGTTTGGTTTGGTGAGAAAAATCACTTAATGAGATGGATAGTGATAGATCTGTTTTTCTATTGGGCAAAAGGAGTCAATATGTCAAGCAGACAGAACCAGGATCAAAGTTTAAAGTCAAATATTTTCAGGGAAAGATAGTAGAGTCACTCAAGATCTTTGAGGTTGATTTGTGAAGTGGTTTAATTGGGATAAAGAGTAATCAAAGATTCTTTTATCGGGAAAAGGATGATAAGACAAAGGTCATTTGAAGGATGGAGAAATTAAGGGTTCCCTACTCTGGAAATCATCAGAAAACATCAAAATGAAAACCAGTAAATAACATAGTGCTTTTAAAAAATTTTGATATATCACTTCCTGATTTCACATTTAAATTTAGAACACATTTATGTATGAATGGAAAACATAAGAAGATTTAAAAAATAACAGAAGAAAGTACTTCAGTTGAGTAGGCCAACACATGAATCTTGAAACATGATGCTTTATTGATTTGATCTAGCCTGCTGACTTGAAACTTGGTATAAAAGCCCTTCAGGTACAGAAATATTGACTATATAAATATTTAGCGATTTATTCCACACACTATACTTCAAATGATGAAGTATTTATACAAATTCTAAACTAGAATATCTTGAAAAAATATCAAGATTGGTTTACAAATATCTCGAACTGTTTTACATAAATAGAACATAATAAAAGGACACTCAATACTAATGAATTTATTTGGCACTATTTTTATGGATTGATGATGAAAAAGAATGGAAATTCGAATTTGATATCAACTCTTAGTTGATGATGAGGCATCCAAGTCACTAACTGTCTCCCTCCTTTGTGCATTTTGCTTCGGAAATTATTCAAACTTAGGGTTCAGTGATACCTTTGTATATCTCAATCCGAGATAGATATGTAAAAGTGGAAAGAGGTTATTGTTGATAAATAAGTTTTTGAGACACACCTCTCTCAGTTTCCTAAAATTCCACTCCAATTGTTCACACTAGGCTATGCAAAATGATGTGTAAAACATAATTTTTCACAATCTGAAAAATAGGTTGTGAAGATGTGCCTGTATCTCTCATTAGTTAATACCTTTGTAAAAAGTGAGATAGGTTTTTGTATATTGGCCTCTTAGGAACATAAAAATCCTCCATTTTTTAAAAATTCATGTTGTATTGGCCACAATAGTTTTCGCAAAACTATGACTTAAACAAGAAATTTATGGAAAATGTCCCTTCTTGCTTTGTTTTCATCCTTTAACCTTACTGTTCTTTTAATTGTTTTTACTTTTAATTTGGATAAAATTTATTATTGTTGGTGAAAGTGTTTTCATCTCTTTTTAACCATTACTGCCTTTTTATTTTCTTTTACTATTTTACCTTGACTGTTTTTTTTTTCTTATTTGACTTTCACTCTGACTTTTATTTGATACACTTTAACTGTGATGCTCTTTGACTGTTCTGTTTTCACTGTCACTGTGAATTATTACTTTAATTTTACCATTCACTATGTAATTTCATATTTGTGATCTCTCTCTGACTTTGATTTTATTATTTCTTTGTATACAAATTTTTTGTTAAATGAAATTTTTTGAATTAAAATCTGAGAATTTGGAGAAAACAAGTTTGTTAACTAGTATAGAAACTGTTGGCCCAATTTTCTATTCTGAGAATAACTTACAAAAATAAAATAATTTTTTAATAAAACACAAGTTGGAAGGGAAGCCAGTAATGAATTTAGGTAACAATGAATACAGTGAAAGTTATGCTAGCCATAGCAGGGGTTTCTCGCAATTTCAAAGAGGTGTGGGAATAAGGGTATAGATGGGTTTTGAACCTCAAATAGCTTAACAAGTTGGTGCGGGATTATAATAGCTTACCATAGAGCAGAGTGAGTATGTTTTTCACAAATGGTGGAGATATTACCACAATGGATCATGATTTTCATTGCATTGTTTTATTTCCTTTAGCGCAAAGTGGAACAGTGGTTTATCGTAGTAGAGGAATGATTTAACGCATTTGTGTAGGGGTGGGCAACTCGTTTTCACATCACGGGGTCAACAAGTAAGTAGTTTATCACATGAGCCAATAGTGGTTTTCATATAGGAGAAAATTGGTTAATGGTTTTATGCAAATGGATGCGATCCAATGATTTTATGCCCCATGGAGGAGAGATAATGGGGCAATACCGCCCATATCGCAAATCAAAAATCGATTAACAATCGTGCATTTGGAATTGTGATATGAGTTGTGAGTTGTTGGATTGGCCGGAGGGAGTGCAAACAGTTGAGATTAACTCATGGAGTTATGGGTAAATGGGCGTGGAGCCCAGGATCTCTTATGCAGCGGGGTTAATGTTTTATATGTTAAACATAGTTTAAACATAAAACTCTAATGTGTAAAGGGATAAGCAGGTTTATGTTTTACATTGTAAATAGTGTATATACAGGTGTAATGCAACCTTAGGCAGGTTTTAATGTAAAACATATGATTTAAACCTATGAGGGAGTGGGAAATATGTTACGTGGATTAATTAAACCATAGGATAAAATAAAAATGTCGGTTTGGGATATTTAACATAAGGATTTAATTAATATAGGATGGAAGGGTATATAGTGGAGTTAATCGATAAGGTTAGTGTTAATATGAAAAATGAATATGAGCGGAAAAATACACAAATAAACTAAGTAAAGTATGTTTTAAGTGTTTTGGTGCAATTTTTATAGTGGTGGCCCCATACTTAACTTTTACACTTAACACTTAGGATAAAGTATATTTGTGGGTTTTTTGAATGTTTTTGTATGAAATGAAATTAGTTAAGTGGATTTTTACTTTCCCTAAGCAAAAAGATGTTGTAACTTTAGGAAAAGGGATTTTATCTTAGGAGAAGCGGTGACATTGAGGAAAGGGTTTTTATGAAGGGAATCCAATACTTAGTACCAATCAATCATTAATCCTTGGGTCCGGTCCCAACAAAAGTCAAAGAAATGCTTTGAGCCTTTATAACTGAATTTTTTTAATACTGGAATACTTTGAGGGGAGGGGAGTTAGTAATTTGCTAGATGATGTTTCATTACATGCCTTGTACAACTGCTTTCTACCTACCCATTATTAATTCTATCATTTTTTCATTATTTTCATCGGTGTATTTGAGCTTGCAACCCTAAATCCATTTTTATTTTAAAGCGTAAACTATCTAATCTAACTTTATTTCATCTGAGGGCTCAGATTAAATTGTTGAGCTCCTCATTTATTCTCTAACTATCTACTGATTTGTCAAGTTTAAACAGTTTGGAAGATATTTATTCTCTATCTATAAACATGAAATTCAAAGCATGAAAAAGTTAAGATTAAACTATTCAACTCATCATGGATTATGGAATTTTGAACAAGCTGCACATAATCATTATTTTTGTAGCAAAAGTAACTAGTAGTGGCATTTTGACTTGCATCTTTCATGTTTTATTCTTATCCCTTTTTTTGTTTTTTGGGGTCCATTTTTCTATTATTTTTTGATATTTTTCTTTTCAAGTCCTATGATTTTTCTTTTAGGGATTTTACCCTCTTTACATTTTTTAAATATGGGAATACATTTGCAGAAAGCAAAGGTATGTAAAATATTTCAATATTTTTAGTAGAGTCAAATAAAAATTTTGAATCCTATATTTATAGGACTGTAACACCATGAATAACCTAGCTCAATCATTGGAACCCTAACCCCATCCATGTTCCACTGCCTAGCCACTGTTTGATTGAAATAAAAAAGAATGTGACACAACTAATGAATCGAAATCCACTTTATGCGAAGCATGGATTTTGTGGCATAGTGCCCTCAAGATACATAGTCGTACCCTCTTCCTGTCTAGTCTCAACATCATATGAATTGTACTTCCTTTTCTTTGAATACTTCTTCTTATGAAGATTCATTGTAAATCTTTGCAGATCAATCAAATTTGTCTCTCATTAGGCATTATCCTTAGTCCTTATGCTCCTCATTTTGGGGGTCATAAAGGGGGTGCCTAGCTGTGATACAAAGTTTCTTTGTGCTCACTCTTATGTGGAATTTAGCTTTGTCTTATAGTCCTAAGAATGGGTGGTATTGGCAATATTTACTGTGTTATTGTGTTTGCTGCACGTATGTACGAAATCACACCAACTTAAGGGGTGTGGATTTCCTTCTTAAGTTATTGGTCACAGGCAGAAAATAGATGGAGTCAAGCAAGTTAGTGGAACATGCTCAAACATAAACATACTAGATAGAGAAATACCATACATATTAAAACATAAAAATTAAAAAAAAAACTAAAAAAAAAAACACAAAAGCTCTAAATAGAGTAAAAAAACTTCAATAATCCAAACGGTGGCGCTTATGTCCCCTCTTATTAAGTGTTGGTAGGAAATGAGGATGAAACTTTAACCCACTTGCCAAGGGGCCCTTATAACTAGGGGTTCTAAGTCTCGATGCAAGGATGTATTTACTTTTGAGCTACCTTGGCACAAAGTCTCCCTCTCTCTATTATGGTGGACTGGAGTGGTTGGATGGCCAACAACTGAGTCCCCTTTATCTCTACTACGGATCACACACTACTGGTATTTTTTGGGGAAATTATGACTAGCATAACAATGTGCTCTCAAGTTTTTCATCTCTTGGTGGAATTTTATAGGGTAATTCAAATCCTCCTTCCCTCTCTTGGTACATTGTGGATAGTGACCCAAGAGAGGAGGGTGATTCCATTGTGTGATCCCTTGAAGTCCTAAGGAGGCTTGGGTGGTTGTCCTTAGGTGGCTTCAAGTGTGGAATAAATATCCTAGAGTGTGCCTTGTGGTCTCGGAAAGTGACTTCCACCAGTCCCAGGATTGTGCACTTTTTGGAGCAAAAGGTGCGAAAAGGCATGTTTATCGAAGAATTTTGCACAAAAAGGCACAATTAACTAGTTCTCGTTGTACAAAATTTTATTTTTCATTAGACCTTAGAGATTTTTAAATAATTTCAGATTCTCTAATGTCTTTTATTCCTATAAATCCTTCTCCCCGACATTAAATAATGTCACCTTTTCTTGTACGATTTTCCAGTGATAACAGTTTCCCCCTAATGTGTGAGGTCCAGGAATAACTGTATAGCCGAAATACATTATTGTTCCTTTTTGTATACAGTGTGTAGAGAGAGAGAGAGACCTGCCTGTAGCTCAGAATTAGAGACCCTGCACTGGGTCGAAGAATGACCATGTCCCGCGGGACCCTTGTAAGCAATGGTATAATACAATATATACAATTTTCCTACGAGGCGGTCATGTCCCATGCTCGTAATGATTTGGCTAGTTAAAAAAATCTATTTGATAGAGACATGTTCAATTTGTGTCACGAATATGGTAGTGATTTGTTGGTTGATGACGATGACTGTTGATGCCCGCAGGGGAATTTTTTTCTTTTACAATATGTGGAATTTGGTACCCATATGCGTAAACTTGGTATGGCATGTAAATGTACATTGTATGCATAGGCACTGGCTGGGACCTCCCATGTAAGCATTGCTAATAGAGACGCTATATAAAGGCATGGGTCTTTGACGGATTTGATCAGAGTGCAATGGTTGTAAGGTACAATACCATCTTGACATGAAAGCTTATGTTGTAGTCGAATGTCAGGAGGATCAACAACATTTTTGGGCAATGATGTCTCCCATAGTGCCACTCGAGGATGTCCCTTTAATGGAGAGGGGCGATCCAAGGTACCATTTTATTTTTGGAAAATAGGTGTTGAAGTTGAGAAAAAGGAAGCCTCAACCAAACAAGGCGGTCGTTGATACGGAGGATCAGGATCTTGGATGTGATGGGTTTAACATAGGCATGATGGCGAGGGGTGACTGAAAACTGACGATGGGATTTAGTGGCCCAAGGTCGAAGTATAAAAATCAGCTTAGCGGTAGTCATAACTATTTCTCACGTGGAAATCCCTGGAGTCAGTAAGACTTCTAGGGTGGGTATAAACTAGTTATGAATGTCATAGTGGCTTTTTCATGATGGTGGTATAATCTGACCAAGGTTGGTCAGGGACTTCTGCCATGGGAGAATGTTAGGTCCCTATATTACTAGTATAGTCCCTTATTGTTGTTAGTGTAACCCCCTTATTGTTATTATTGTACCCTTGTAACCCCCATATTTTTATTATTGTGCCCTTAAATTATTATTGTTAGGTCGGCTAGGATTACATTGTGGCCCCACTAGGATTACATTATGGCCCCATGGACTCCTATATATATAAAGGAGGTTCTTTAAATTGTATCATCCAAGAATTGTTCATTTTTGTAATGTATTGGAGGTTGTCCCCTTGAAGTGGCTTATTTCTAAGGTGTTGATATCTCTTTTCTTCTATTTTTGGAGCTAGTTACACAACATTTGGTATTAGAGCTTTGGATTCTAGGGTTTCACTCCTTTAAATAGGTCATCATGGAATTTTCTCTATAAAAAATTTTCTACGAAGGTTCAGAATCTGAAATTCGTATGGTGCGAAGCTGAAATCCGGAGGAAATTTGTCAAAAAATTTCAGAGCTTGGTTCACAATATTTTTGGAGATATGATCTGTGGAAGGTAGTGCTTTTTCAGGCTCCTGAATTTCATCTCAAAGAGGTGATCGTGGGAAAAGTTCAATAACTCTCTCTTTGGGGATCCGATTGGAGTGTCGTAAAAATTTGTCACAAGTACACGGACTGTAGTCTCTTGGCTATCAATTTCAGAGATGAAGGACAAAACAATGACATGTGGCAAATCGTACAAGTTCGCTCTACTGAACCACCCCATAATTAGGTCATTGTGGGAGATTGGACACAACTTTGTATTGGAGAATCCAAATCAGGTCAGACCTATGGCATTCAAAAAAGAATTCAGAGGGCTATGTTAGTACTGAAATTCAAATATTTAAGTGCTACAATCATAGAGATAATGAAATTGTAATATCGAGCTCTCCAAAAGCAAGAAAAATGTGTGTATTTTTTTTCCGAATTGCATAAGTCTTGTTTGAAGAATTAATTGGAATTGATTCCAAGGGCATATTGTAGAATAGATATCAGTATTGGATTCTAAAATGGCCCCTAAAAAGAATTCAACACCCATTAAGCCTTTAGAAGGCTCTAGTATGACTCATGAAGATGAAGAATGGCAACATGACATATCAAAATTACAAGAGCAAATGCAACAAATTTCGCTCTCGCAAAGAACAACAAAAAATGAAATGGAATTTTTGAAGAAAGGCGTGGAAACTAAGATGGATGGTTTGAAGAAAGGCGTGGAAGCTAAGATGAATGACATGAAAGACAACATGGAAAACATGAAGAATGATCTAAAAGCAAACATAGAAGGTTTGACAAAGTTGATACAAGAAATGTTTCATAATGGTGAAAAGATAGTAGAAGGAACTCATGACCAGAACAAAATAAATGTTAATTGTGATTTCATAAACTCTAATGTTGGTAGGAAGAACCACCATATTCCAAAAATGGGGATGAGGAAGTTTGATGGAAAGGATCCTGTAACATGGATACTACAGATGGAGCAATATTTTGATCTCCATAACGTGCAAAACACACAAAAGGTATGCATTGCAACTCTACATTTAGAACAAAATACATTTGTATCGTATCGATGGCTTTGCTCCCGTAAAAAAATTGTCACTTGATCAATTTTTAGGGAGGAAATGATAGCACATTATGAGGATACAAAGAGAAACACCTTCTTTAGCCATTTGATAAATCTCAAACAAAAGGGCTTAGTGGGGGAGCACATTGAGGACTTCCAAAAATTGAATATAAGGGTAACTGATATTCCAGAGGAACACAGGATTGATCTCTTCATAGGCACTTTAAAGGATAACATCCAGCATGAAGTTCGCGTTTTGGAACCTGATTCATTGGAGAAGGCATTCAGGTTGGCAAGAAAAGTTGAATGTAAAATTATGGCGACAAGGAAGCCTACCACTCAATTCTATAAAGAAGGAAGTGTTGCTACGCCTAGATTTCCACAACCTACAAGGTTGACACCACAACAATTGGAAGAAAAAAGAGCAAAAGGGCTTTGCTATAGTTGTGATAGAAAATACACTAAAGGTCATAAGTGTGTTGAGAAGAAATTATTTTACATAGATTGTGAAGAGGAAGAAGAAAATGAACAAGAAGAGGATATACACCAAGAACCAACCATAGAAGGGGAAGAAATGAATCCGACCATATCGTGTAATGCACTGGCAGGAATTACCACTCCTCAAACTCTCAAGATAGAAGGACATATCAAGAAGAAAAGGGTAATAGTGTTGATTGATTCAGGTAGCATCCATAATTTTATTCATTATAAGGTAGCCAAGGAATTAAATTGTTTCCTATACCCAGCACCAGAATGTCAAGTGATGGTTGCAAATGGAGGAACTATAAATTGCTCTGGAAAATGCCATAATATCAAGCTAACCATTGGGGAATATGTATTGACTAGTCCAATGCTTTCCATTCCTATGGGAGGTGCTGATGTTGTACTAGGAGTACAATGGTTACAATCTTTGGGGATGGTAGCTTTTAATTTTCAAGAACTTTTCTTGAAATTTTTTTCAGAAGGAAAGGAAGTCGAATTACGGGGTATTGCGGGGAAGCCGGGAAATATAATAAGCTCTAATTTCATGACAAATCTTCTAAAGAAAGAACAACGAGGTGTAATTGCACAACTATGCTCACTAGAAGTTCCAACATCAAAATCATCTATTTCTGCAGATCTACAACAAATCTTGGACAATCATTCCAAGGCGTTTAAAACTCCCAAAGGACTCCCACCTATTCGTGATCATGATCATGCTATTCATTTGATTCCAGGAATTTTTCCTCCAAACATCATGCCTTATAGATATCCTTATGTCCAAAAGAGAGAAATTGAACGTATGATTGCAGAAATGTTAAAGGCAGGTATAATTCAACCTAGTCAAAGTTCTTTCTCGGCTCCTGTAGTATTGGTACACAAGAAGGATGGATCATGGCGAATGTGTCTGGATTATGTTAGTTTCCCGTGATTTGGATGATTAGCAAGCCAAATGACAGTGTAACATCAAACCAAGCTTTGGAGCCCAAGGACCTAGCCTTCTTGGACTCAGAGAGGGCTCTCTCTATATGTGTAAGGGATATCTATGTGTTTGCTTATTGTGTTCTGATTTTAGGCTAGTTATGAAGTATGTTTTTGGTTTTTGGTTTTTTAATTTGTGAGGGATGAAACTGATCAAAGATACGAGATAGTAAAAAGATGTCAGATCAACCGGGCTATGGGGTCAAAAAGGTCAAGAAAGCTATAAGACAATGATACAAGGCTGTTGAAGGGCCGATTTGATTCAAGGTAGAAAGGATCTTTGGGCGAAATGGAGTAAATGGACATCAAGTTTGTGAACAACAAAGAGTTTCAAGCAATAACTAGTTCGATAGATAACATAAACATGGTAGGGAAAACCATTAATCATGCAAAATGTAACTATAAGCTAATCAATACATAGAAATAAACATTCAAGCCATGCATAGAAGTATATGACCCTCTAACTTTGGGAAATGGCTATCAGACTTTGGGGAAAACACTTAAGGAAGACAAACAACTTAACTTACTGTGTCGGAACGCCTAAACACAACACTTCAAGTTATTGGGCACTTTGAACAACAAGATTTGCATAGTTTTAGGCAAAGGGCTAGATTGAAACTAGGCCTCCTTGGTTCAAACAAAATGATAATCTAATCAGTCAAAGAGAAATTTCATGGATGGAACTATAGCTAGCCATAGGTAAGTAGGGTGTACCCTAAGTCATACTTAGCATGTATAAAACCATGAATGAAACAAGCAACGATATCCTAAATTATTAAAGAGCAGTCAATAATTCTTTAATGTTACTTAGGAAGAAGAAAACAAAGAAGCTATGAAGAAACAGGAAATTTGAGGTACTTCCATGGGCATATCTCAAATTTGTTCTCTACTGATCTATAGCCAGCAAGAAATATGTATTCATGAATGAAAACTAGAAGACAACAACAAAGCAAGAGACACTATACCATTCTACCAAGTCATGGAATCCATCAACAATCCTTCTTCATTCATTCAAGAGCATCCAAGAGGCAATCCAAAAGCATAAGACAAGTATTTCTTCCAAAGCTTATATGACCATATATTGCTTCTCTTCTCAAGTTCAGCCTTGTTTTACAATGAAAGCCTTTGGAATAAATAGGCCAAAGTGAGGAAAACCTCATGTTTCAACTTGCCATCCTATTGGCCTAATCAAAATATCTAATCTTGTCCTTGAGGCTTTGCAAAGCCCAAGGCACAAAATATCTCATAAAATATCTAGAAAATACTAAAAAAGGAAAAATAATTGACTTTGCATCATTTTTCATGTGCAAAAATAGCTAAATGCACATTTGGAAAAAGAAAATTTTAAATGTTCAAATTTTACAAAAATATTCAAAATTTACATCAGCAAAAGGTCCCCTGACTTGCCGGCAACATTTGGCAGCCTTCCCGATGTCAAAATGAGGCTCATGATAGCTCGTTGGAAAGCTATGAGTGTCTAATTTCTGGAAAAATTAAGATTTTCCCAATATAATGCTTGGAAGTTCTCCAAAGCTGCACCTATGTGTAAAAAACCAAAAATTACAATCTGCTGATAGACCGAGCAGAGTGTGCAAAAAGTGAGCATTTTTCGCCATTTATAAGGAGCAAATGATCTCCAAATTTCTTGAAAATCACTGAGGGTGTGCTCCTAAATTTATGGCATCCAATGATACCATCCTCCTCCTTTGAAGAATCCCCAAAATGAAATGGCGAATTTCATGAGTTTTGACCAAAAACTCAAAAATGCCAAAAAACCAAAATATGTCAAAATGTGCCCAAAATCAGTGAGTATGACCCTCAAGGGTCCTTAGCAACATGCTCTGAAGCAGAAGCCAAAATATGAAGTCCTGATGTTTCTCCCTTCACTTTGCATGCCGGGCGCTTCCCTTTAACCTCCTTTAGCTTTTCTTGGGCAGCCTTTAACTTGCGACGGGCAAACTGATTTAACTTCTTGTAATGCCTCATCATTCTCCTTTGCAGCTCTAGATCCCTGTTTTCCCTCTCCAAATTCTTCTCCAAATGGTCATTGAATCTTTCAAGCCACGCCTCCTTATTGTTTTCTATCTCCTGTTCAAATAGTACTGTGAGAGGGGTGGATTGGAAAAGGGCATTTTCCTCCTCTTTTTGTTTCTTGAGGGCTCTTTTAAGCCCTATGGTTTTAGGCCTTTTTCGCCTAGGCTGGTCATCTTCTTCGCTTTCATCAAAATCACCTATGAGCTCATCTATCCTTGCTTGGCCTTTGGAGGCCTCTTTCTTGTACTTAGTCGCCCTTGTCTCATGGATAGCCATATGGACACTCATTTGCCTGTTTTGGATTTCTAGGAAATGATTGAAATTCCTTGCCCTATGAAGATCACCTTGTAATGCATCAATTTCTCCCTCTCTTTGGATCAAAAGGTTTTCTAGAATGCGGGCGTCATTATCACTGTCATCACTTGGAATTGGGATGGCATCTAATGCACTTCCATGCTCATGACCTTCTTCTACCTTGCCCTTCCCTTTTCTTTGGGTAGCTTTTCTAGTGTTCTTCCTTTTAGGCAAATCAATGATAGGCTTCTTAGGCAATTTACCTTTGCTTCGAAGAGCTCTTGTCACATTTGGATTGACCATCCTTGGCATTCTTTTCCTAGTTGTCCGGGACTTTGTCTTTTTAGGAGAGGAAGGCATGATTCCTTTACCTTTGTCATCTTGCTTGTCATCCCCTTGAATTTGCTTTTCTTCTTGAGGCTGCTGTGTATCTTATTTAGGCTGCCCCTACTCCTCAACGACTTGCTGATGTTCTGCCTCACTTTCCTACTGCCCTTGGTCATCAATACCATGTTGCTGCTCTGTCTCAATCTCCTGCTCATTCTGTTGTTCAAATTGTTGCTCAAAATACTGCTCAAACCGATGCCCTTGGTCTCCTTGATGTTGTTCATCACCACTGAGTTGATGCTGTCCAGCACTCCCCTATTCTTGTTCCTGCTGCTGCACATCATCACCACTGTCATGATGTTGTCCCTCATCCTCAGTTTGCTACTCTTCATCTTTTTCTTCATGTTCATGTCCTTCCTCCTCTTGTTGGCCACTTCCCTCTCCTTCTCCATGCTCTTTTGCCTGTTCTGTAGTGAATTTGAGCTTTCTAGGAGTAGGTCTGCTAGAGGAAGGCGAGGGGCGATGAGTAGGAAATGTAGGGGATGTATGGACTGGAGGGACAGTGGATAAATCCGGGTGACTGGTGAAAACATCCCAAGAAACCTCTTTCTTCTCAAGCTGGTGAAGGATGATGATTTTAATGAGGGAGTGATGAAATAGAGAGGCTATTTTCTGTGATGGAGGCTTCTTCTGGACTGAGGAGGCAATTTTCTCAATGCTTTTGCACAAGAAGAAAGGAAGATTCAGCTGATTGGTCCTTGTGAAATGCATCAATAGTCGGATGTGGTATGCATAAACCCGAGAGAATCTCCCCTCACAAGTGAAATACTTCATTATAATCTTCATAAGGGGGGCATAACTGGCTAAAAGATAAGAGAAAGGGAAAATAGCAGTGCATGCTTCTCTGTGTTCAGGCTTGAGGAAGGGTTTTTAGTCATCTAAGTCCAAATAGCTTTGTTTGAACCATTTCTCGCCAATGTAGGGAATTTTAGTAGCCTTGGATATGGATCTCGGGGAGAACTTGAAATCAAGGCCTGCCAATTGAATTTTTTTGTCTTTGAATCTCAAGGCGCACAAATGTGTTAGAGGAGAGAAACTTTTGACTTCTTGTACCCTCTGGCAGAAATCCAAGTACCCCACCTCATGAAAATTGAATAAGATATATGGGTGTGCATTGACCTCTTCGGTGGAAATTTTCTCATATCTCTTGTGTAACCCACTCCTGCTATCTGGCCTAGGAGGCATCTTAACTTGGATGCGCTCCTGCAACACCAAAATGCTTCAAAGTTTTTGAAATGTCTTCTTCAAACCAAACTCTGTCTCAGCCTATCAACTCACTGTTTGATAAGGCAACCATGGTTTTGAGTGTAGTGTGAAATGCTCTCCTTTGATATAAGACCCCTGTTTCTTCAAAATGTTGCCTTTCCCAACCTTTGTATATCAATCAGTCAATATTTATAATGAATACAAAGTCAACAAGGAAAAACATAGTCAAAGTGACTTTCCTGTGTGAGGATACTCAGCTTTGGTGTTTTGAGGTAATAGGGCAGCCTTGTCTTTTTAGAGGAAGGTAAAACCAAAAGCATTTCTAATTCAAAAACACTGCTCTCTTCTTTTTAGGCCACTCAACTAGTGGATTCAACAATATGAAGACAGTCAGTCAAAAAGGAATATGCACAGTCAAAGGTTATTGTGTTTACAAGATAAGGTGACAGAGCTTATTCTGTTTTTGATGTGGTTACAGAAAGTCCTATAGCATTCAAACCATAATAAACTCCTCTTCAAAAAACTGCCCTCTTTTCACTCCACTGTCCTCCATATTCAGTTTGTCAACACCTCAGAATGCAGATGGTAGCTTTATTTACTGGCTATGTTTTATGGAATGGAAAGTCAAGACATTGTTTCTGTCTTTTCAACACCTAGAAGAAACTTTTGAAAGGTCAAAGCAGCTCATATAATGATCACTGTGTTTGAAGACTGAACTACTTTTTCACCCCTATTTGAAACCCTATGCCCCTTCCTTCAAAAATGCTCCACTTTTCCACTAGTTTTGAGAGTGGTTTAATGTCTTTTCTTATCAACAGAACTCTCAACTTTTAATGTTTTACTTCTAGCCAACAGAACTTCAGCAAATTTTGTTTCCTCAAAACAAAAACGCAAAACTCAAACTTGTGATTTCACCCATGAGTTGCATCCCTTTTACCCCTCTTGGTAGTTTTAACAAAGAAAAAGGCACATGGAATACCTTTGAAATAGATGATGATGCTTCTTAAGGATTTTGATCCGCTTCAGGAGTTGTTTGGAGGCCTCTCGAACATTGAATTTATGCGCGGCACTTTAGGAGGAGAGAACATCGCACAAAGGTAGCTGCCGGGTCACTGTCAGGCCGACAGGACCAAAAGTTATACGCACGTCGCGCACACTTACAGGCGTGCCGCGCGGCCTTGTCACCCTTTGCAATTTTCGCGCTCAAACGCACCGCGCAACATTACAGGCACGCCACGCAATTTTTACCTTTGAAAACTCTATTTTTCTGCTTGAAACTCCTTTCTCTGGTCTCGAGGGTAGCAAGAGGATGTATTGCTCGTGATTTGGATTTTGAAAAAATGAATGTGCAATGGTCCTTGACCCTTTAGAGAGCAACAATCCAACAGTCCTTTCACATTTGATTTGGAGAGGGTTTTTTCAGAAAGTTTGAAAAGGCCTTTGTTTTTACCTCTATTCAAAATGTAACAGTAGAGCACCTTGACTTGTTTTCTTCATAGAGAGAAAAGATCTGCCCTTTGGTATCTTTGACATATTTTTCATAGGGAAGGGTCCTTCCCTTTTTTTTACAGTGGCACGCTCACATTGCTTTGACTAGGTTCCAAGACCTGAAAACATGTCATGATCTTTGTGCATATTTATGAATTTGTAAACCTATTTGCAATGCCCTTTTTTCTGAGGAAGAAGCTGAACTGTTACCTCAATATCCCTTTTATACTTCTGGTGCTTTGTATGGCATACTTGTCTGTCATTGTTGACTAGTTGAAAGAGGTTTTTATACTGAAAGGAAAAGAAAAACTTTTGAGTATCATCATCACCCACTTGTCTTTGTCAACTTATGATAAGTAATCTGAAGGACATCCTCTGTGAGTAGAAATACCAGTACTCTTTGAAAAATAACTATCATTTCTTTTGTCTTGTGCAATGAACCTTTCTTATCAACCACTTCTTCAATCTTGTTTTGTTTGAGCTGCATATTGTCTTTCGAAAGAGACCCTGTTAAGAGACAAGTTTTGACTCCTTGGATTGCAGTGGTACCCCTGCTTTCCTTCTTGGTCTCTTACCTTGTTTCTTTGTTTCAACTGTCTATCACTGTTCTTACCTCTTATCTTTTGATCAGTCAAACTTTGGGATCAGTCAATGCCCTGGCCCTCTGCTTATGAATGAAGGAGGTCCTTTACTTGGCGAAATGTATGATGCTCTTTAACCTCTGTCTTAATCTGCTGTAGAATGTTTGATGAGCATGCTTGACAAGGGTTTCTCTTATAGATGATGGCAAGAAGAAAAACTTTGACAAACACTACTGCTTTTACCTCTTCCTGCAATCATTACTTTGCTTCAGAAAGCCCTAGTCACTGTATCATTGTTTATTAAAAACATATCTTGTCTTATAGTCAGTTGCAACTTTTCAAGTCAAACTTTGGCCATCGCCCTCTACTTATGGATGAAGGAGGCGCTCTCAAAAACCTCTTCTTATATATGAAGGAGGTTATTAGGCCTTTAAACCCTCTGCTTATAGATGAAGGAGGTTCTTAGCCATTTCATATCGTCAGCCCCTTGACAGTGTTGTTTTTCCTTTAACTATCCTTTCAGGCTTTTAATGAGGTCGCAAGAGCTTGATGAAAAAGTCTTTTCTCTGTAGTTGTATCTCAGGATCAAGATCACATTGAGAAGCAGCTGTCTTCTCATGTGGAGCTCAAATTTGTCTTCTAAGATGCTGGTATTTTTCTGTCCTTGAAAGGTCCATCAAACACTGTAAAACACCTAAAATCAGCTTGAGATTATGGTCTATGTATTGCTGAGACTTAAGGGTGTATTAGTGGTGCGACTTAGGGCTGTGACCAACTTTATTAGCAGAGTGGGAGGTCTATTATGACTGGTATATAGCAGATGGAGGTTTTTTGGCTCTTTGATAGTTTGCCAAGGGTGAAATGCCTTAAAGCGCCACTTCCTAACTTAGGGGAGACTGTTTGAATGGATTTGGATGGTCTCATTAGAGCTGATGGGCAGACTAGTATGGCTGAGGCTAGGTAGGATTTGATAATGTGGTTTCATCTTGTCATGGGTGGACTGAAAGGTAAAAGGGAAAAAAAAAATTATAGGTGTTTTCCCAGCTGGAAAATTTGACAAATTTTTAGATCAGCTGTTGGAAAACTTGGCTGTTAGAACTAGTCATCACCAATAAGTAAAAAATACTGATGACTAACAGATTATAGGGAGCTCAATAAGCTCACCATTAAAGATAAATTTCCCATTCCTGTGATTGATGAATTATTGGATGAATTACATGGAGAAATTTATTTTACCAAGTTGGATCGTTGTTCAGGATATCATCAAATTAGAATGAAGACTGAAGAGATTCCAAAAACAACATTTCGAACTCATGAGGGTCATTATGAATTTTTGGTCATGCCTTTTGGCCTTACCAATGCACCTTCTACATTTCAAGGGTTGATGAATTCCATTTTCAAACCCTTCCTTAGAAAATTTGTGCTAGTATTTTTTGATGATATACTAATCTGCAGCAGGTCTTGGAAGGATCATGTTGAACATGTTGACAGGGTGCTCAAACTATTGCAGGAGAAAAAATTATATGCAAAAACATCCAAATGTTTCTTTGGAGTACAAGAGGTGGAATATCTGGGTCATATTGTATCTCACGAGGGTGTTAAGGTAGACCTAACAAAATTAAAGCCATTAAGGAATGGAAAGTCCCCACAACCATAAAGAAGTTGCGAGGATTTCTCGGGTTAACAGGGTATTATCGCAAGTTTGTTAAGAATTATGGGAGAATAGTAGCACCTATAACAACATTATTGAAGAAAGATGCATTTTCATGGACTCCTGAAGCAACTAAGGCCTTTGAACGTCTTAAGGAGGCAATGTGCCTAGCACCAGTCTTAGCTACGCCAGACTTCACAAAAACCTTTATTGTGGAATGTGATGCCTCAGGAAATGGAATTGGTGCAGTTTTAATGCAGGAAGGAAGACCCATTGCTTTTGAAAGTCGTCGAATCAAAGGAAAGTATTTACAAAAACCTATTTATGAGAAGGAAATGTTAGCAATACTGCATGCACTAAAGAAATGGCGAACTTACCTAATGGGAAGACACTTCAAGGTAAAAACTGATCATGATAGTCTTAAACACGTTTTGGAACAAAGACTATCTTCAGAAGAGCAGCAAAAATGGGTCACAAAGATGTTGGGTTATGACTTTGAAATAATCTACAAAAAAGGAAAGCTTAATGTTGTTGCAGATGCACTCTCAAGAAAGAATGAAGAGGTGGAGGCATTGCTTTGTGCCATTTCTATTATCCAACCAGATTGGATAACCGAAGCAAGAGATGAATGGAAGAAGGACAAAGATGTATGGACACTCATTCAAAAGTTGCAGCAAGATCCTAGTACATCTGATACATTTAGTTGGAAAAATGATTCCTTATGGTACAAAGATCGCTTATATCTTTGTAGGAATTCACAACTAAAACAAAAGATTCTTTTTGAACTGCACACTTCTGCTTTAGGAGGACACTCAGGATTTTTAAACACTTACCACAGGGTGAAGAAAGAATTTTTTTGGGATGGCCTTAAATCTGATATTCAAAAGTTTGTGGCAGAATTTTTGTTTTGCCAACAGAATAAAGTTGAGAAAATTAAGACCCCGGAACTTCTACAACCTTTATCCATTCCAAGTCAACGTTGGGAGGAGATTTCAATGGATTTTATCACAGGTTTACCTAAATCTGAAGGAAAGAGTGTCATCATGGTGGTAGTTGATCGAATTACCAAGTATGCACACTTGTGTGCATTATCTCATCCATTTAAATCAAGTACAATTGCTACCTCATTTATGGACACAATTCAAAAGCTAGATGGAAGCCCAAGGGTTATTGTGAGCGACAGAGATCCCATTTTTACTAGAAATTTTTGGACGGAGTTATTTTCTTGTTTGGGTACTCAATTAGCTCATAGCTCATCTTATCATCCTCAATCTGATGGTCAAACTGAGATAGAAAATAAATGTTTGGAAGGATATCTTCGTTGTTTTGTATCTGATAAACAAACACAATGGGTCAAGTGGTTACCTCTCGCTGAATGGTGGTATAACACTTCCTTCCATACTGCAGCAAAAAATGACCCCATTTATGGCACTTTATGGATATCATCCACCATCGATCACATCATCTTTAAGGGAAAATTCGAAGGTTCAAGCAGTGGAAGATCACGTCGAGCATTAGCAAGAAGTTCTCCAACTCTTAAAGGATAACCTGAATTTGGCACAAAATCGAATGAAACAACAGGCAGATCAACATCGCAGCGAGAGAAGTTTTGATATAGGAGATTGGGTATTTTTACGGCTACAACCATATAAACAAATGTTCCTCAAGCAAGCTAAGAAGGATAATAAATTATCGCCAAAGTACTATGGTCCTTACAAGGTGTTGCAAAAGATTGGTACTATGGCATACAGATTGGAGCTTCCTGCTTCTTCGCGAGTACATCCAGTTTTCCATGTTTCATGCTTAAAGAAGGTTATAGGTGAAAATATTCCAGTTCAAACAATATTTCCAGAACTTGATGAGGAAGGAAAAATCATATTGGAACCTAAAGTGGTCACGGAAACAAGATCTTGACAGCTACGGAATCGATCAATTTCAAAGTATCTCATCAAGTGGAAGAACTTACCCACTGAAGATTCTACATGGGAGGATGAGAATTTTATACAGAAGCACCCAGAGCTACTCAAGCGTTGAGGACAACACTTTTTTGAAGGAGAGGGGCATGTTAGGTCCCTATATTACTAGTATAGTCCCTTATTGTTGTTAGTGTAACCCCTTATTGTTATTATTGTACCCTTGTAACCCCCATTTTGTTATTATTGTGCCCTTAAATTATTATTGTTAGGTCGGCTAGGATTACATTGTGGCCCACTAGGATTACATTATGGCCCATGGACTCCTATATATAGAAAGGAGGTTTTGTAAATTGTATCATCCAAGAATTGTTCATTTATGTAATGTATTGGAGGTTGCCCCCTCGAAGTGGCTTATCTCTAAGGTGTTGATATCTCTTTTCTTCTATTTTTGGAGCTGGTTACACAACAGAGAAAAAATGAATGAGTGGGTGGGGGACATAGTGCACCGTTTTTAGTCTTTGTACATTTACCAAAAGAATAAAATATTGGGTTTGGTTTGAACAAAACACAGAGACGGGTTCCCCAAAACATGAGAATGTTCTCTCACTGATGTTTTTAAGGAGGTGTTTTGCTGAGGGTGGGGGCCCCATTGGTTGGTCTCATGTGTGAGGTTGATGAAGCAGATGAAAAAGTATCACAGATGGGTTATGTTGATGGAGGTATGGTGGGCCAAATGCGAGGCGCGGTAGTGTGATTTTGACCTGCTTGTACAATTTGATCATCTAGGAAAGGGATTTTATTTCATATGGAAAAACTTGGCCTTATGCATGATGACTGAATGGGCATGAGGTGCTTCCCAGACTTAATGTGGTATGGCCATGACATCAATTATTATTGTGATATATGGTCTACTAAGGGTGATGAGCTCCATGGAGGGGAGGTTCTACTGACCAATGAGGATGCTTACCATGTGCAAGGTGGGGTGATGATAAACATGGTTGGGTTTGTGGAACCTATGGATTACTTCTGATGGAGAAATGATGTCAGGATATGCAGAGTTTTTTCTGGGACTCTATTATGCAAGGGGTAGAATGATACCTGTGCTAGAAATTTTAGTGGATGGAGTTGTGGATGGTTTGCGTTCTACTTGCAAAAACAACTACCCCAAGTGAAAGCATCTTCTTTATCAAATATTATTGAAAGACATGTGCTTTAAAAAAGAAGATGAGAAAGGGCATACCTGTTGGCACTGAAAATTTATTTTTTCGAGGGTGCGAATGTGTGGCATCGCGTTTAGGCATTATGGAGTACTGATCATAGTGTTGCTTTCAGTCTGGTGATTGGGCCTTCTGAGCTCTCTTTATGGTCCTCCAAAGTTCTTGAAAAGGGATATATATAGGTGAATATGACCCTAATTAAATTCATTTGTGTCTGTTGAGTATTGAGAGGTTAGAGGGTTTTGCGGAGTAGTTCTTGTCATTGCAGTCAACCCGAGCACCACGAATTAGCGATATTATGCCCATGTAAACTCCATAACGTCCTGCATTTTAATTTTTTCAGTCTGAGGGTGCCGGGGTCCATAAAATAATGGTTTGTATGGATTCTGAGCTAGTTTTACCATCGATTGCGCGAGTGATCAGGGTAAGAGCATGCCATCTGCATGCAAAATTAGATTTTTGCGTGCCTTATGCGTGATTTTCTCAACCTTGGGCGCGTCTTCTATGTGCCTGTGATAAATATAGGTGCACCTTCTATGTGCATGTCTAAGGGACAGGCGCGTAAAAGGCTGAGGCAGTTTTGTCCAAATTTTTGAACATTTTTCCTATTTTTTTATGTTTTTATACTACTGATGTGCTCCTGTTTGGAAAAAGGGATGTTTTGGAGGGAGTGGGATTAGCTCGAGCTCTGTAATTATTTAGCTACTGATGGTCAGGTGCACCAATTGTTGGTGTAATGGGGTGTCCTAAAATTTGTGGAGAACGACCTTCTTCGGTCATAGGACCCACTCCTACGTTACCTAATCGAGCATTGGAACTGGTGGTGCAAGGTGTTTGTGTTATGTGGGTGTGACGCTGCTATCCATCCAGAGATGGATATCTACTTTATGACCAGGCTCCTGCCTCAGGGTGAGGTGCTGCGGTATTCACTCCCTTCTAGGAGGGTGGATTTTGAGCGGTTCTGGATGCGTCACTCTTCCGGGGCACCCCTTACAGAAGGGTGCATTGCTATTTCATCAGTGAAAAATCTGGCCGAGTATTGTTCTTTGGCAGCTATTATGTGATTAGCAAGGTTGTCGACCCCACATCGGGCATCGGGCCCGCAGGTTGGAGTCTTGTGCTGGCTGAGGGTCAGGTATTTTTGTGAATTTTTCCATTTCTGTTATGACGGGAAGCTTGCACAAATTTACAAGATCTGAGATGGATCAAATTTGTTTTCATATGCCAGTATTTTATGCAACATCATGGACAAGCAGGTGGTGCTGCTGAGACTGGTGGTGGCGGTGCCTGTTGGGGGGCCACAGGAGCATCGCATGAGGAGTTGGGCCCTTGTGATGCCTCGAGGAGGTGGTGGTATGGTGGGGCGTTACTGGAACGCCACGACTAAGGCTTAGTCTTAGGCAAACCCTCAGATGTTTCTTCCCCTCCCCTATGCAGGGATGGACTTTCGGGGGGATCCAGAGATGGGTCTCCCTCCTGGCTACGCTTGGGGACTAGCAGGTATATCTTTATGTTTTCTGCATTTTTTTGAGTATTTATGTTTATATGTGTATTTATGATGACACTGAAATAGTTTTGGTTACTCTTGTAGATGTTGGCAAGGTTGGTCACCCAGCTCGATTGGTTGAGCATGGTCCTATTCGGAGGCCACAGGGAGCTCTTGGGGGGTGGGGAGGAGTTCATGCACAACCTTAGGGTGGGGCACTTAGTGGTGAGCCCGACCCTTCAAGGGAGAGAAACA
Source organism: Pinus albicaulis (assembly GCA_034641835.2). Classification (NCBI taxonomy): domain Eukaryota; kingdom Viridiplantae; phylum Streptophyta; class Pinopsida; order Pinales; family Pinaceae; genus Pinus; species Pinus albicaulis. The sequence goes on from CM076576.1 coordinate 422,590,603, forward strand.
GCTCGGCTGCTGCCGAGATTGTGACTGAGTGAGCTTATGCCAATGTAGTGGAGGCTCATATTGCTGAGTTGACCATGCGGATGTCAGTTCTGGAGGATGCTTGGGATCAAGTGTACCGCTTGACCCAGGGGATGTTGTCTCAAGGCTTTTTAGATGACCTCGAGGAGGTATGGCTTGAGACCTTGATGGCCCAGGAGAGGGACTTTCAACCAGTTTTACATCGGGTGGCATCCTTAGGGTTGACGACGGCTCTAGTAGTGGACTAGGAGTGGAAGTGGGTCCAGGTGCTCTGTCTGGGGGAGCACCACCCTAGAGTCATTTTGTGCATGGGGAAAACACCCATTATGAGGATGCTTCCCCTATTTTTTACGACTTATATGTGTATCTTTTTGGGTTGACCGAAGGGTCAGGGATACTATTTTTTGTACTTACACACATACATTTTGTTATATATATGAGAGATATTTTTTGTGGCTCTACATGGAGTGCCCCCTGTTTATACTTATGGTTATGTTATGCTGATGGATATCTATTTTTTCTGTGTTTTTTTATTTTTTTATTTTTATGTATGATGGTTTATTCAAGATGCATTCCAGTTTGGAATATTGTTAGCTATGTAATCAGATGTTTGGTTTTTACTCCTTGGTACATGTGTGAATGTAATGTAGTCAAATTTTATGCTTAATCTTTTTACACGGAAATATTTTATAAATATACATGAATCTCATATCTCAAATATTTGGTTTAACTTCAATACTACTAACTGGGAATCGAGGTAGATATGCATATGGCGTATTCCCTGATGGAGGGAGTCACACATAAGTTTGATAATAGCGTCATATTCTACCTAATTGTTTGTTTTTGAACCGATGCACGGACCATTGGTACAGAGTGGCGATCGGTCAGGGTGATATATGACCCTGGCAGCTAATGCTAAACTTTGAGACCATCAGTATGCTCCATCGGCAAATCCAAAGTAAGGTTCGGGTCGGTAATCCATTATGACACTTGAGCGCGTTTTGTAACAAGTCTTTTCATAAAAAAAATTAAAGTGGTTGGGTTTGTGTACGTTGACTCTAGGGTAGGGCCTGCTTTGCCCTTATGGGTAGAATTTCTTGAGGTAAAGGCCGTTGATGGAGTTGCTGAGGTATGTCCCGTCCGATTCCGTCAATATGTATGCTCGCTTGAGGAGGCATTTTTTTACGATGTAGGTTCCTTTCCACAAGGTTTCAAACATTCCTGGCCCTAGGGCTTATTTTGTGACATAATAACGGAGGACTACTTCTCCCTCAATGAATGAGCGAGGGTTGATGTGGCGGTCGAATGATGGTTTTACCCTTTTCTTGTCGGCCTCGTTGTGTTGTAATGACCGTCGTCAGTTTTTGTCAACGAGATCTAGTTGTACTAGATGTTGTTCTAGAGTTTTGGTATCATCAAGGAGATCAATGGCGGCATGTAAATTTGGGATCTCGCGTTCTATGGGAATCATGGCTTCGACCCCATATACCAAGTGGAAGGGAGTGAAACCAGTGGACGTCTTCACAGCCATGCAGTATGCCCATGGGTGGAGAAGAACATATGGTGCCAGTTGGTTTTATGGTTATTCAACATGCGTTGTAACATATTTTTGAGTACTTTTTTTACATTTTCTACCTGTCCGTTGGATTGGGGGTAGTATGGTGAAGCAAATTCATGGGTGAATCTAAGGTGGTGAGATAAATGCTCAAAAACTTCATTCTTGAAGTGTTTCCCATGGTCAAGGACTAACTCCTTGGGGATGCTGAACCGGGTAATGATGTGGTTCAAGAGAAATCGAGCGACGATTTCTACGGTGTTTTCATATGTGGGCATGGCTTCCACCCACTTGGTGAAATAATCGACAACCACTATGATGTATTTATGATTTCTAGATGATGTAGCGTTGCAAGTCATGAAGTCGATTCCCCATTTATGAAAGGGGCCTGTAACGATGACAGGGTACATAGGAGTGGGAGGGGCTCTTACTTTTTGAGCGAAGCACTGGCATCACTCGCATATCTTGACTGTTGTAATGCAATCGTGAAACAAGGAGGGCTAGAAATATCTTGCCCGTAGGACTTTTTGGGCGGTGGCCATCCTGGAGAGGTGGCCACCACAAGCTCCTCTGTGGTAGTCATTAAGGGCTTGTACCGCTTGGTTGTGAGTGAGGCATCAACATAAAATGGTGTCGATGCCCCGTTGGTACAAGACATCTCCCATGAGGAGATATCGGGGGCCTGTTGGCATATGCGCCGATGGTCGTCTTGAGTGAGATGAGGTCTAAAATTTTGAGTTCGTAGGAAGAGAAGAATGTCTTTGTACCAAGGGTCGTTGGTTGCGACAAAGAAGAGATGCTCATCTAGTAGTGAATCATTTACTGGTGATCCCTTGGAATATCCCGGGAGGTTCGTAATGAACTTTGTTGAGATAAGCGCATTTTTTCTTTTATGGGAGCGAAACTATAAGTCGTATTCTTGGAGAATGAATATCTATTGGGTGTACTTATAGTTCATTAGGTGGTGTGTGAGCAAATATTTGATGGGATTAATATCTGCGATGATCGTAGTGGTTTTTAAGATGATGTAGTGGCAAAGATTTTGGACTGCATGTATTAATGCTAGGGAAATATTTTTTTCGGACTCATATCTTAATGCTGGGCTCGCTAAAGTTTTACTGATGTAATAAATTATATGCTCTTTCCAATCTGGGCCTTCCTAGATCAAAACTCCAGCCAAGGTGGACTTAGAAGCTGATAGATATAGGATCTAATCTTTTCCATAGTATGGGGACTGATCAGTGGTGTTGAAGATAAATTTTCTTTCAGTGCGTTGAATGCTTGTTGGGCATGATCATCCCATTTAAAAGGGATGTCCTTGCAGAGAAGGTGCAGGAACCCTTGAGCACAAGTGGTATAATCTAGGATGAAGCATCTCAGAAAATTTACCTTCCCCTACAAGCTTTGCAGTTTCCTGAGATTTTGAGGTGGAGGTACCTTTTTGATAGCTTGGACCTTGAGGGGGTCCATGAAAATTCCTTGTTGGGACACTATAAAACCTAAGAGCCTACCTGATATGATGCAGAAGACACACTTGAGGGGGTTCAAGCATAGGTTTTATTGACAACATCATTTGAATACCAATCGCAGATCCTCGAGATGGTCTGAGCACTTCTTGGAGCAGATGGTTAGGTCATCCAAGTAGGTGAGGATAAGCTGTGCCAAGTCATGAAATATATAATTCATGGACCTTTGGAAGGTGGCTCCAGCATTTTTTATGCCAAATGGAATTACCTTGTATGCGAATTTCCCCTAGGGGGTGGTGAACGTGGTTTTGTACCGGTCTGTATGGCGGATTTTAATTTGGCTGTTGATCAGGTGATCATGTCCAAAGTTTAAAAAATGCTCAAAAATGGAATTTCTCAGAATGGGTTGCGGCCTGAATGACAGAAAGTTCTCATCACTGTGATTCTGGTGCTATGAACGGGACTCAAATCCGACGTCATATGTGAAAGTTATGCAGGTTTGAAGTTTTCAGTATCCTTCAAAAACCCAGTTGACCAAAGTTGACTTTTTGACTTTCGAATTATTAAAAAAATAATATTCCAAGGAATAATTTGGGAAAATTCCTTGGAATATTCTCTAGAATATTCCATTTGGGCAAATGAAGGATGTGTTAACCACCTATAAAATCTTGCCATAGCAAACAGGTGGCTAAAAATGTTTATGAGCCTTCAAGAGAGACATTTTCTTTGAAAATCTATCATCTTTGAAGCCTCCATGTGTCTTTTTCCTCTAAAAAAAATCTTCACTTTTGTTTCCATTTGATTAGCCTCACTGTTTGTGAAAGAAAAGCTTCAAAAAAACCTCCATTTTCCCCATTTTATCCCTTCAAAATCCCCATTTTCACCCCTTTTTCCCCTCACAGAATTCCCACAAAATCCCCTCCTTAGCCCTCTAAATCATCAAAATTCCATTTTAAACCTTATGGCTCCCTTCATTTGGTTTAAAAATCCCCTTTGCTGCCTACCAGAACCACCCATTTAGCCTTAAAAACTTTGTTTTTGGCCTAAAATACCCTCTTTTACACCATGATAGGTTTAAGCCCCCGAGGGCTTAAAGCCTATAGCCCTTTTCTTCACAAAACCCCCAACCTGCAACCGGGCACTTAAATTCCCAAAAATCCCTTTGAAAAAGCATAAAACACTTTCTCTGCTCATTTTAAAGAATTAAGCCCCTGAGGGCTTATCCCCTTCGGCCCTTCTCCCCACATAACCTGCGCCCAGGACCAGGCGCTAGCTCATCACAAATCGCAATCAGAGCTTCCCATTTTTGACTTTTCCTTTGTTAATCTAAAATTTTCTAATGTGATGAGCCTTTACTCCATAGACCTCTGCTGCAATCTCCACGTTCGATCTTTCTAGATCCGACGGCCAGTGCTAAATCGCATCACTCCCATCCGCCGTGTTGCCCTCCACTTGCGCGATCCTCTAATCTAATATTGGCCATTGAATCAACAAGAACCAATGGCTGAGATTTGATCATGCTCTTCTTATGAGCCCATCACTCGCACCCCTCCGATTTAATCCTGATTGTCGATCATCCGCAGATCTGACAGCTGAGCGCCAATCGCAAATCAGCAATCGCAACTTCTTGTTTCCATGTTCCTTGTCTCCCTTGACGCCGATCCTATGATTAGATCCTAACCATTGAATCCACAAGAACCAACGGCTAGGATTGCATTGCGCTCCGCCCATGACTCTCTGTTGTCACCCCGCTGATTTAATCTCCACCGTCGATCTTGCTCCTCGATCGGACGGTTGGCGCTTAATCGTGCATCACAAGTCTCAAAGTACCACCCCCTCGTTTCCTCTGATTTGTGATCCCTGATCTAATCTCAATCATCCATCCATACAGATCCAATGGCTAAGATACCATCACACCCCACTCCTGAGCCCAACATCATCGCTCCGCCGATTTAATCTCGACCATTGAATCCACAAGAACCAACGACCTAGATTCAATCGCGCTCCGCTCATAACTGTTCACCATCCTGACCTCTAATTTAATCTCAGTCGTTGAGTGAGCTTGATCAGACGGTCCACATTTCTTCTGATTATCAAACCCCACTCGCTCATTTCTTTCCCATCGACAGATCTGGACCGTCCGTTTCCAAGATCTAACGTTTGGGATTTAATCTGCCATTGACCCCATCTACCTGTTCTACCCACGCATCTCACCCCATTGCGCTCTCATCCCCACCATCAGATCTCTCTAATTTTCATCCGACGGCTAAAAATGCATATAACGTAATTTTTGTGCCCGGGGTTTAATGTTTCAAGATTACGCGATAAAATGGTTTTGGGGAGGACGCGTGTCTAGAGGCGAGGCATATCGCGTTTTTTTGGAAAATTTTCAAAACCACTTCAGAGCTACATGATAACCACTGTTGGTTTTCCGCTTACTGCCTTCCACAGCATAGTCTCCCATTTAATTGTGGTCATTGGTTAATCCAATCTAACGGCTCACCATGCATCGCGTCCTCATTCCTTTGTTTTCCCCAACACCCCCAAGTGACTCCATCGAGCGATCATAGCCGTCCATTGCTATGATCCGACAACTTATATTAGATCCCAACCCCAACTCACTTGCCCTCCGTTCTGTTATCCAAAGGGTTTCATCACCAGATCTAAACCGTCCATCACTTGAAATATAACGGTCTTCATTTAAAGTTGTGCCCAAATTCATTTAAACCCTTTTTTGCTTCCGATAAAGGTTTTCTCCCATGTTTTTTGTAATTTTCCTCCATTCCGCTATAATATTACCCCCTCTGCATTATAAACCCCCAAATAATCCTGGTCATTGATCGATCTAGATCAGTGGATCAGACTTAATCTTACCTCCACCCGTTCTTCATTCATTCATCCTTTGAACAATTCCATCGCACAATCTCGACCGTAGATTGCCACTATCAGATATAATTTGACGATCCGAAATGCACATTGCACCAGACCTCCATCAAACCATTTTTTCACCATTCCGCTATGTTTTCATCTATTTCTTCGCTGCATCCACTATTTTCATTGCCACGCCACCATTCCCTCGGCCCTCCAGAGCAATCCTCCTCCACTCCCATTGATTTTCTTAACATGTTTATTGGGTTTTTGCAGGGTTACAGATGGTGAAAACCATTATTTCTCACAGTCACTTTCATGGTGACACAGAGCGCAGAATGCTTGTTCTAGAGCCAAGTAGCGGAGGAAAACGGCCTGAGAGGGTTTTTAAAGCATGTTTTTATCAAAAATTAGTGTCACTAACCCTGATTAAAACCCCCCAGTGCCATGAAAACCTGTGTAGTCACCAAAGGAGGCCAGAATGTAGTAGCAGAGAGTATCGGAAGACTGATTAAGGGATTAAAGCCCATTATTGAAGATTTAATGCCTATAATCCAGTATTTAAATGCTGAAGATACAGTCCAAAGACCCGAGAATGATCAAGGAGGCCTAATGAGGCTGAAAAAGCATGAAACAATCCACATCAGAGTTTTCACATCATTAGAATGTTCTTTCCCAAGAAAGGACAAGTTCCCATAGTGTTTTTATTCTCCATCAAGTTCCTAAGAAGATCATCACCCTGACAGAAGTCCTAAGATTGCCAGAAGCATTAGTTACAAAGTATGGAAGTCCTGAAAGTCATTTATCTGTCTTACTTGTCCGAGAGTACAAAAAGAGTACAAAAATCTAGAAAGTACCTCAGAAACATACCTTTGGAGTTATTATCAGCATGTTGAAGACCACTAATTCATCCAAATGGTACTGAAAGTCAATACAGGGATATTAAGATAGAATGGGCAGCAAAACACTTTCCCCTCTATTTTAATGATTCATTTAAAGTTCTATCTACCTCTGCTGCCACTCTTTCAGCTATAAGAACTCATGAAAAATACATTGTAAAGGTTTTTGGTTGGTTAACCATGGATTGTAAGCTGTTTCTTTGAGATAGAGTTCTGTGTGTATTAGTTGTAAAATAGGCTGGGAGATGATTTCTAGTTGATATCAAGCTATTGGACAATGATGTATGTGACTGGTGTTTCTCTTCTAATATGACAAGCATGTTCATTGGATCCTGATCTAAAATCAGTGGTGATGTGTTCGATCTTTGTAAATGTTTTCCCTCTATTATTCATCATACTTTGTTTCTATGATAAGAAATCAGTAATCTAGTTTAGGATATACTGCTGTAAAGTACCTTAATCCTTCCTTCTCTTCTTATCTTTTATGTTTTCTACTAATTGTGTATTCGAGAATATAGAGAGATCCCTCTCTAGATCTAGGAGGGCTAGATCTTGAGATCCCAAAGTGGTTTTATGTTGTCTTGTCTTTTGGTATTGCGAAACCTGCCAAAACACAGGAACCCCAACATAATGGCGACTCCACTAGGGATAATACCATATTAGCCTAGGTTTGGTATTTAATCACTGTGGTGGATAGTAAATCTCATTCGAGACATTCTAAGCCTTCCACCTGGCAACTCCATAGTTCCTAAATGACCAAAGACTTCACTGATGATCAGTAGGCCTGCTGATTATCTTTGTTTTCACAAGACTTCACTGGGAGACCAGTTTTCATTACAACATCATCCATATTAGAAGAAACACATAGGATTAAGCTTCTTTGTTAAGAGGCAGACATACTAGCTTCAAGAACAATCCATACTAAAGCTTATCCTAATCCAAATCCCCCTGAAATATTTGACAATCCAGAGAACATTCTCAAGAAATCTCCCTCCCCTAGAAAGCCAACTATTATCAGACCCATCCATAGAGCTAACTCTGCACCTGAAAACTCTGCAGCTCTATCCGATACTCAATTTGGCTTAGAAATACCAAGTGATTTACCAAGAACTAATTCATTTAGTGCTATAGATCAAATAGACCTCGAGCCTCCAAGTTCACCATCTCATAGTGGTCAAAATATTAGGGACAGAGAAACCCTTCCATCTACACCTCCTGATATTCATTTCATTTAGAACTTGGGTCTCTGTCTCCCTAAGTCAGCTCAACATTGTGTAGCTGGTCCTAGCATTTTTTTCATTCATATACCAGCTGCTCAAACCAATCCTTTACCTTCACAGAACACTATCATGGTAGCATGGTATGCTCCCCTGGTGTTACCACAGCCTATAGTGCCTTTACCCAATGATTATCAGTCAAAATCCCTCATTTCACTGGAAAAGAGTCTACCACAGCTCAAAATCATGTAGATAGGATGGAAGATGCCTTTGACTATATGGAAATAGAATATGAGACTGTTAAAATGAGAATCTTTTCTTAGAGTTTAGGAGAAGAAGTGAAGAAGTGGTTTAAAGGTTTACCTCCAAATAGTATCCATGATCTTCCCCCTTTACATCAGACCTTCATAAACAAATGGGAAGTCAAAAGTAACCCTCTCCAAATACTAGTAGAATATAAAAATCTAAAAAGAAATTAGGGAGAGAGTGTCCATGACTGTTCCACCAGATTCAACAGTGTCTACAGTGCTCTTCCACCCCATATGAAACCTCCCCAAGGAATGGATTTAGTGAAATACCCTGAAGGATTTGATGCTAACATGGCCTATCAACTTAGGGAGAGAGATTATACAACTCTAGAAGATATGCAGAAAGGAGCTGTGAGCGTAGAAGAAAACTTGATTTAAAAAGAGCTAGGATGAGGGCTAACAAGAAGGTAACCTATAGGGATGACACATCAGCTTCCACATCTGATCCCAAATATGACAATCTAGCCAAAAACATGGAAAGGATAGAAAAAATGATGGAGAAAATGGCTGTCCAAGTTAGTGATCAAAACAGAAACCAAAATCAAAACCAAAACCAAAACTTTAGGAGAAACAATACCCCAAATAGACAAAGAGACTCTGATCAACAAGTCATACCCCCATTCCAAGAAAATTTCCTTGATGAAGATGAGGGAATAATAGAAGAGTCAGAGGGAAATGCCATAAATATGGTGGAAGTGGATAGCCAAATTCACACCTTTTCCATAGAAGATAATCAGAACTCATACACACCTTGGGATGAGGAAGGGTTAGAGCCTGAAGACTATAGGTTAGGATTCAAAAATTCCATCATGCAGGTCTGAGAACAATATGATCTCAGAAGCGAAAAAAACCTAGATAATCCTAAACCAAAAAACTCTGAAATCAACATTAAGAAGAGACCTGAGAAGATTCCTAAAGTGACCGCTAAAAGTAACGAATCAGTAGTTCAGAGTTCTGGAAAAAACAAAGATAAAGACACCCAAATCATTGATAAACCAATTCAAGAAACTAGTAGCACTGGCATTGCAGCTAATGCTCCTGATAAAACAGTTTCAAACATTGTACATAGTGAGAATCAGCAAGTTGATTTTGCCAATAAAATAGTGGCCAATAAAACAGAATTGAACCTTTCAAAGAGTCAGTCTCCTTTCAATTTGGAAAGTGAGATAGCCAAAATAAAAATTTCAGTTCCTCTCACTAATTTAACCACCCAAGATGTATATAAAGGTCAAATTTTGAAAGCTTTAAACTTAGGAGAAAACAGTGATACTGTCAATTTAAATGATGATCAACCAGATCTGTTGTTTGGCCCAAAAATTGAATGGAAATTTTAGGAAGGGGTAGTACCTCCTTTTTATGTCAACCTCAATATCCATGACAAAATCCTTCATAATGCTATTCATGACTCTGGGGATTCACACAACCTTATGCCAAAAGTGATTATGGAAATGTTAGGCCTAGAGATAACCAGACCTTATAAGGATTTATATTCTTTTGACTCTAGCAGAGTGAAGTTCCTTGGCCTAATCAAAGATCTCTGTGTCAATCTGACCCAAATCCTAGCCAAGTGCATGGTAATGGATTTTGTAGTGGCAGATGTACCTCCTAAGTATGGCATGTTGTTGTCAAGGTCATGGGGTGCCAAGCTGCAAGGTACAATGTAGATGGACATGAAATATGCCACAATCCCTGTCTTTAGCCAGCTTAGAAGACTATATAGAGAGGCACCCATGAAGTTTATGGTTAGCAGCCTTGAGAAACCTGAAAATTCACCTCTGTACTCTGTCCATACAGATCTGGACTCTTTTATCCAGATCTGTATCGATATAGCTAGAAGACAGAAATTTAAACAATAGAGCAGAGCCCACAGATATTAACACAATGGCAGCTCTAGATATAGAGGAAAACAACCAAGAAACCTTTGGACAGTGTGCTGAATCAAAAAATCAGAGCGAACAAAACCAAGACTGCAAACTGCAGATTACTCATCACTCTGAACTCCATGCAAATCCTAAAGAAAAAAACATTACACAGCATGGTGCAGACCTCATAATATTACATAATGGTGAACATAGCATTGGGGATGAAACTGATAATAATTCTGCAAACAATCCCTTATGGAGAATGAACTTTGATGGGTCTTGCACTAGAAAGAATGCAGGAGCTGGGGTATGGTTTCACAATACTGAAAGCAACTATGCTAAGATTCATGCCTTCAAACTAGACTTTAAGTGCACTAACAACATTGCAGAGTATGAGGCTCTCATCCTAGGATTGAAGCTATTGAAAAAACTAGGAGCCCATAGAATAGTTTCTCAAGGAGACTCTGAATTAGTCATCAAACAAGTAAATGGAGAGTACACTGCAAAGCATCCCAGATTAAGGGCATATAAGAATGATGCCATGGAACTGTTGAAAACATTTGTATAATATGAGCTTGTGTTTGTTCCTAGGAGTCAAAACATAATTGCAAATGGATTGGCTTGCGTTGCTAGTTCATATCAGAAATTACCCAGTGACAAACAGATCATTATTCAAACAAAATATAGACCAGCAGTACCTGATAATGAGAAATATTGGCAGGTCTTTGAAGGTGAAAAATAGATAGAGGATTTCTTGCTTTGCGGGAATGAGTTTAAATTTCCAGAGTAAGGCTTTAATTCTGATGAAAGCAGTTCAGATAAAGAGCCCCATGATGAAGAAAAACCATCCCATAATGCATAAATAAACATGTTAACCAAAGAACTTGAAACTCAAACTGAAGAATACAAAAACGCAGAAAAAGAAGACATAGAGGTACTACAGTCCAAATACAGAAACATACCTAGAGGACTAGAACCCCTTGAGAACCTTTTTGATTTTAATGATGTAGCAAAGAAGCCCACTATAGAACACGTTGAATCTGATATTGACGAATGCAATTTAGGCAGCAAGGATAAGCCTAAAATGATTAAATTATCTAAAACATTGCCAGCACATATCAAATAGAAATACATTGATTTATTTAAAGAATTTGTTGATGTGTTTGCTTGGAGCTATGAGGACTTGAAAGCCTATGACACAGAAATTATCCAGCATAAAATCCCATTGAAAGAAAACCAAAAACCTTTCAAGAAGAAACTGCGTAGAATTAACCCTGTACAACTGCCTCTAGTAGAAAAGGAAATCAAGAAAATGTATGAAGTTGGTATCATAGTGCCTGTGAGGTTTTCAGATTGGGTCTCCAGCCTTGTGGTTGTAAGGAGAAAGATAGGAGAGATCACACTGTGCATTGATTTTATAAACCTTAACAAAGTTTCACTTAAGGACAATTACCCCTTACCCAAAATGGAACACATCCTACAAAGGGTAGTTGGATCTAAAAGGATTTCTCTATTAGATGGCTTTTCAGGGTATAACCATGTATTAGTACTCCCAGAAGATCAACTTAAGAAAACCTTCACCACTCCATGGGGCACTTTCATGTATGTGAAAATGCCTTTTGGACTAATGAATGCTGGGGCAACTTTTTAAAGGGCCATGGACATAGCATTTTCAGAGGAAATAAGGCACTTCATTGTAATTTATCTTGATGACATAATAGTTTATTCCAAAACTGATGAAGAGCACCTTAAACATCTGAGAAAAGTATTGGAGAAATGTAGAAGGTTTGGGCTATCTTTAAACCCCAAAAAGACAGTGTTTGGCCTTCAAAAAGGTAAGCTTATTGGCCACATTATATCAGAAAAGGGGATTAAAATAGACCCAAAAAGAGTTGAGGGAATACTACAGATTAGTCACCCAAGAAACATAAAATAATTGCAGTCCTTTATTTGGAAATTTAACTTCTTGAGGAGGTTTATTCCCAACTTAGTAGAACTCCTCAGGGATATGACAAACATGCTGAAAAAGGAAGTAGGATTCAAATGGACTCTAGAGGCCAAAAAATCTTTTGAATTAGATAAACATGCACTCACTCGAGCACCAGTCCTAATTAGCCCTGGGTTTTCCAAATATTTCCTTATACTCTCCTTTGCCTCAGAGAATACCGTGGCTGCTGTCTTGTTGCAGAAAAACCCAAAAGGACAAGAACAGCTAATTTCTTTCTTTAGCAAGGCACTAAGAGATGCTCCCTTGAAATATAATATAATGGAAAAACAGGCTTATGCTTTGGTAAATGTCTTGAAAGACTTCCGAGTGTATATTCTGCATTCTCACATCATTGCCTACGTGCCTAACATAGTGGTGACATACATTTTGTCCCAAGATATAGATGGAAAGAGGGGAAAATGGATTACTGTAATACTAGAGTATTATTTGGAGATCAAACCCACAAAACTCATCAAGGGTCAAGGCTTGGCTCAATTAATGGATGAATCTAACTTACAAGCCCTTGACATAAACATGGTAGATGCCCTAGATGAACATGAAGGATTACCTGCTCCTGCTATTGAAGAAAAATTCCAAAACTCACCTTGGTATGCTAATATCTTGCATGTGCTTGAAAATCTCAATGATCCCCCTAATTTATCTAAGACCAAGGCAAGGTTTCTAAAGTTAAAAGCTAGAAATTATTGCATTTTAAATGAATGTTTATACTGGAAAAATGCAAAATGGTCTATTGCTTAAATGTTTGCCTGAAGTGGAGGCAGAGAGAATAAAACATAAGTTCCATGAAGGAGAGTGTGGAGGTCATCTCTACTGGAAAACCACCGCTAAAAAAATCCTTAGAGCTGGCTATTACTGGCCCAGCCTTTTCCAAGATGTACATAAAATGATAGTTGCCTGCCACAAGTGTCATATCTTTGAGGGCAAAAGAAAAATCCTTCCTTTACCATTACAACCCATCATTGTTGAAGCTCCTTTTCAATAGTGGGGCCTAGATTTCATAGGGGAAATCCATCTTGCTTCATCTGCCCAACACAAATGGATTCTCACAACCACTGACTATTTCACAAAATGGATAGAGACCATCCCTTCTAGGAATGCCACATATTCTGTTATCATTAAATTCCTTGAAGACCATATCCTATCTAGATTTGGCTGCCCTAGGAAGATTATCACTAATAATGCTGTTGCTTTTGGTTCCAAAAAGATGATTGATTTTTTTGATAGGTATTAGATTTCACTTGGTCATTCTACTGCTTACTACCCACAAGGTAATGGGCTAGCAGAATCGTCAAATAAAAGTTTGGTGACCATCATCAAGAAGCTACTTGAAGAGAATAAAAAATCATGGCATAATAAGTTGGTGCATGCTCTATGGGAAGATAGATTGAATACAAATAAATCCATTGGAATGTCACCATACCAGCTTGTATATGGAGCAGATGCAGTGTTCCCTACCAGTTTGGGAGTACCGGTGATAAAATTGGTCACGGAAATACAGTCAGAAGAAGACAGCATGGTGAGGAGGATCAATCAAGCAATACATCTTCAGCAGACAAGGGAATAAGTCTACAACAGAGCTCAAAAAGGGCAAGAGAAGATGAAAAAATTGTTTGATAAAAGAACAAAAGCTTGTGATTTCAAAATTGGAGACAAGGTACTTAAGTGGGACTCTAGGAGAGAGGACAAGGGTAAGCATGGAAAATTTGATAGTTTGTTGCAAGGTCCTTACATCATCCAATCCACCATTGGTCCCAATGCCTTTTTCTGCAAGAATTAGATGGTATAGATCTATTTGGGGGTCATGTTAATGGCAGGATGCTCAAGCATTACTACTGTTGATGTTCAGATTAAATTTTTCACTTCCATTGTAAAAACCATTGTTGTGTTTTGTTTTAAAAAAAAAAAAGAGAGAAAAGAAAGGTTCAAACAAGCTCAAAACTTTAACCTCTAAAGTTCCAAAATAATGGCTCAAACAAACTCAAAACCTGAGCCAAAGAAAGGGAAAGTATGGTTCTAATATGCCCAAAACTTGAGCCAGCAAAGAAGGAAGAAGAATTAGCTCTAACATGATCAAAACTAGAGCTGAAATGAAGAAATAAAAGTGACTCTAATAAGCTCAAAACCTGAGTCACAAGGAAAGAAGGATGCTTCAAAGTTTCAGAGTTTCAAAGCCTTCACATTTTGGTTTCAATTTCCTGCAAAGTTCAATTCATGTGCAGTTGACTTTATGCCATGGACCCACAGCAAACTAGACAGTCTAATCCTGGTTTGACTGTCTTTTTAAATTTTTGTTTTAGAATGTAGAGAAAGAAATCTGCTAGACAGTTTAATCCTAGCAGATATTAGTATAGGTAGAGAAGATATGAGGCCAACTGTTTAATCTGGTCTTATGGAGGGATAAGGGTAGAATTAGATTATTATTTTTTTCTACTTTCAATAAAAAAATGATGAAGAAGGTCTACAAGTCTAAATGCACCTTGAAGAAAAAATGTTAGGACTGTAGGATGGGTAGGTAGATTGTTTGGGAGAATATTTTTTGCTGACTTAATATCCATCATGTTAGTAGCAGCTGATCCAAGAAGAGAAAGATGGTTAAAGATTAGGCATCTGGCCTACTTCCAAAGATTATTTTTGAAGTTCTTGACACCTTCAAGAAGATGCCATCCCCATGTGGAGCCAATGTTAGCCACCTATAAAATTTTGGCATAGCAAACAGGTCGCTAAAAATGTTTATGAGCGTTCAAGAGAGACATTTTCTTTGAAAATCTATCATCCTTGAAGCCTCCATGTGTCTTTGTCCTCTGAAAAAATCTTCACTGATGTTTCCATTTGATTAGCCTCACTGCTTGTGAAAGAAAATCTTCAAAAACTCCTCCATTTGCCCCATTTTATCCCTTCAAAATCCCCATTTTCACCCCTTTTTCCCCTCACAGAATTCCCACAAAATCCCCTCCTTAGCCCTCTAAATCATCAAAATTCCCTTTTAAACCTTATGGCTCCCTTCATTTGGTTTAAAAATCCCCTTTGCTACCTATTGGAACCACCCATTTAGCCTTAAAAACTCTGTTTTTGGCCTAAAATACCCTCTTTTACACCATGATAGGTTTAAGCCCCTGAGGGCTAAAATTTTGTAGCCCTTTTCTTCACAGAACCCCCAGCTTGCAACCGGGTGCTTAAATTCACAAAAACCCCTTTGAAAAAGCATAAAAACACTTTCTTCGCTCATTTTAAAGAATTAAGCCCCTAAGGGCTTATCCCCTTCGGCCCTTCTCCCCACATAACCTGCACCCAGGACCAGGCGCTAGCCCATCGCAAATCGCAATCGAAGCTTCCCATTTTCGACTTTTCGTTTTTTCTTCTGAAATTTTTCGATGCGATGAGACTTTTCTCCATTAAACTTTGCTGTAATCTCCACCGTTGATCTTTCCAGATCTGATGGCCAGCACTAAATCGCATCACGCCCATCCACCATGTTGCCCTCTGCCTGCGCGATCCTCTGATCTAATCTTGGTCGTTGAATCCACAAGAACCAACGACTGAGATTTGATCGTGCTCTGCTTACGAGCCCGTCACCTGCACCCCTTTGATTTAATCCTAACCGTCGATCATCTGCAGATCCGACGACCGAGCACCAATCGCAAATCAGCAATCGTAACTTCTTGTTTCCATGTTCCTTGCCTCCCCTGACGCCAATCATGCGATTAGATCCTAACTGTTGAATCCACAAGAACCAATGGCTAGGATCGCGTCATGCTCCGCCCGTGACTCTCTGTTGTCGCCCTGCCGATTTAATCTCCACCGTCAATCTTGCTCCTTGATCGAACAACTGGCGCTTAATCGCGCATCGCAAGTCTCAAAGTGCCACCCCCTTGTTTCCTTCGATTTGTGATCCCCGATCTAATCTCGACCATCCATCCATACGAATCTGATGGATGAGATACCATCGCACCCCACTCCTGAGCCCAACATCATCGCTGCGCTGATTTAATCTAGACTGTTAAATCCACAAGAGCCAACAGCCCAGATTCAATCGTGCTTCGCTCATAGCTTTTCACCATGCCAACCTCTGATTTAATCTCAGCTGTTGATCGAGCATGATCGAACGGTCCACATTTATTCTGATTATCAAACCCCGCCCACTCATTTCTTTCCCATCGATAGATCTGGACCGTCCATTTCCAAGATTTAACAGTCGGGATTTAATCCGCCATTGACCCCATCTACCTGTTTTTCCTGTGCATCTCACCCCATTGCGCTCTCATCACCACCGTCAGATCTCTTTGCCTTTCATCCGACGGCTGAAAATGCATATCGCGTAATTTTTGCACCCGAGGTTTAATATTTCAAAATTATGCAATAAAAGTGGTTTTGGGGAGGACGCATGTCAGGCAGCGAGGCATATCGTGTTTTTTTGGAAAATTTTCAAAACCACTTCAGAGCTGCGCGATAACCACTGCCAGTTTTATGCTTACTACCTTCCACAACATAGTCTCCCATTTAATCATGGCCATTGGTTAATCCAATCTAACAGTTCACCATACATCACGTCCTCGTTCCTTTGTTTTCCCCAGCACCCCCAAGCTACTCCATCGATTGATCATAGTTGTCCATTGCTATGATCCGACGGGTCATATTAGATCCCAACCCCAACTCGCTTGCCCTCCGTTCTGTTCTCCGAAGGGTTTCTGTTGGAAATACTGAGGGGGGGGGGGGTGAATCAGTATTCCTTTCAATTAGAGAATTAGTTAATCTTCAATTATTATCAGTGTTTGTACAATTATAGCAGTAAACAAGAGGAACACAAATGCACACAGTTTTAAGGTGGAAACCCACTCCGGGACAAAAACCACCTAATGCTTTTCTAGTAATTCTTTAATATTCAACTCCAATTGAAAATAAAGCTCCAAATTCTTAGAATCTAGAAAAGCATTCTTCTCCAGCTCCCACCGGATGGATGCTCCAATGCCTGAGAATCTTTAGTAGTCAACTGAACAGATGCCCCAACACCCAATGAGTTACAACTCACCCTAGCACCACCCTACCACCCTATAGAAGAATAAAAGAAGAATGGACTCCCGTACTAGGGAAAATGGTCCACTTTACAATGATATAGAATGATGTAGAAGAAGAATATATAATAGACCATAACCCCAACTTTGACACAATCACCTAATGATGATCCTAGACCTCCCAACACTACCTCTTCAACCCTTGGCAGATAGATACTAGTACAATTTTTACAATAATGTATTTACAATGACTAAGTACAATGATACCTTTACAATGATTGTATGCAGTGCTGCTCACTTGAAGACTTCATATGATGAACTTCTTGCTGCTGTTATGCACCTTGGTTGTTGCTCTTGTCATGCTACCCTCTGCTGCACCTTTCTTTGCTTTTCTACTGAAGAAAGTCTTGTCCTTTGCAACCCTTGACAACACATGATCTAGCTTTTTCTTGCCTTCCAGGAGCTTGATATTGAATCTGGTGTATCTCTGTCATTTTAGATCCTCAATATCTAATTTTTGGTCTTGTAGTATTCCTCTGAGTCATATTTCCAATGCCATAGGTCTGACCCAATTTGGATTCTTGAAGAGAGAGTTATACCCAATCTCTCACAATGCCCTAATTATGGACTGTTTCAGCAGAGTGCACTTGTACGTCATGCCACGTGTCACTGTTTCTTCATTTGTTTCTAAAATTGATAGAGAAAAAATTACAGACTATGAAATATCTATCATTTTTTACAGCATTTCAATCTGATACTCAGAGAGAGTGTTATGACGAATTTACCAAGGTCACTTCTTTGAGTTGAATTTCAGGAGCCTACAAAAACCCTGACTTACACAGATCATATCTCCAAAAATATTGCGCATCTTGATCTGAAATTTTAACTGAAGCTTCCTTAGGATTTCAGCTTCGACTCACAAAAATTTCAACTCCTTAACCTTCGTAGAAAATAATTTAGAGCGAAAATTCGAAGATGACCTGTTTCATATGGACGAATCCCTTGCATAAGGAGGAAATGAAGATCACAATTTATATGAATGCTTAAGTTGAGAGGGGCTTCAACAAGTGAACGTGGGAGGGATTTTAGGAGCTTAAAAAATATTAATTATGACTTTTCAATGACCCATGCCCCAACCCCGTGGGGTTTTAGCCCACTAACTGAGGGTACAAACTTCAAACATGAATATCTCTCAAACCGTGAAGAATTACATGGCATGCCATATATCAACGAAAACATATCGACAAGTAGAAACCATCAAAAGCATTATTGACCCAGAATATATTAATTTGGTAGGTCAAAATTCCCATGCAATACTGGGTTAACCCCTGGTGCTGCGTGGGTTGACATCAATGACAACCATTGATCAACAGTTTCATCACCAGATCTAAATTGTCCATCACTTGAAATCTAATAGTCCTCATTTAAAGTTGTGCCCAAATTCATTTAAACCCTTTTTCGCTTCTGATAAAGGTTTTATCCCATATTTTTTGTAACTTTCCTCCATTTCACTATTATATTACCCCCTTCACATTATAAACCCCCAAATAATCCTAGTCATTGATCGATCTAGATCAACGGCCCGGACTTAATCTTACCTCCACCCGTTCTTCATTCATTCATCCTCCGAACAATTCCATCGCACAATCTCGACCGTAGATTGCCACTGTTAGATCTAATCTGACGGTCCAAAATGCACATTGCACCAGATCTCCATCAGACCATTTTTTCATCATTCTACTACGTTTTCATCCATTTCTTCGCTACATCCACTGTTTCCATCGCCGCGCCACCATTCCCTCGGCCCTCCAAAGCAATCCTCCTCCACTCCCATTAATTTTCTTAACATTTTTATTGGGTTTTTACAGGGTTATAGATGGTGAAAACCATTATTTCTCATAGTCATTGTCATGGTGACACAGAGCGTAGAATGCCTGTTCCAGAGCTAAGTAGCGGAGGAAAATGGCCTGAGAAGGTTTTTAAAGCATGTTTTATCAAAAATCAGTGTCACGGACGCTGATTAAAACCCCCCAACACCATGAAAACCTGTGTAGTCACCAAAGAAGGACAGAATGCAGCAGCAGAGAGTATCAGAAGACTGATTAAGGGATTAAAGCCCATTATTGAATATTTAATGCCTATAATCTAGTATTTAAATGCTAAAGATACAGTCCAAAGACCCGAGAATGATCAAGGAGGGCTAATGAGGCCTAAAACACATGAAACAAGCCACATCCGAGTTTTCACATCAACAGAATGTTCTTTCCCAAGAAAGGAAAAGTTCCCATAGTGTTTTTATTCTCCATCAAGTTCCTGAGAAGATCATCACCCTGACAAAAGTCCTAAGATTTCCAGAAGCATTAGTTACAAAGTATGGAAGGCTCGAAAGTCATTTATCTACCTTACTTGTCTGAGAGTACAAAAAGAGTACAAACAACCAGAAAGTACCTCAGAAACATACCTCTGGAGTTATTATCAGCATGTCGAAGACCACTAATTCATCCAAAGGGTACTCAAAGTCAATACAGGGATATTAAGACAGAATGGGCAGCAAAACACTTCTCCCTCTATTTTAATGATTCATCTAAAGTTCTATCTACCTCTACTGCCACTCTTTCAGCTATAAGAACTCATGAAAAATATATTGTAAAGGTTGTTGGTTGGTTAACCGTGGATTGTAAGCTGTTTCTTTGAGATAGAGTTCTGTGTGTATTAGTTGTAAAATAGGCTGGGAGAAGATTTCTAGTTGATATCAACCTATTGGACAATGATGTATGTGACTGGTGTTTCTCTTCTAATATGACAAGCATGTTCATTGGATCCTCATCTAAAATCAATGGTGATGTGTTCTATATTTGTAAATGTTTTCCCTCTGTTATTCATCATATTTCGTTTCTCTAATAAGAAATCAGTAATCTAACTTAGGATATACTGTTGTAAAGTACCCTAATGCTTCCTGCTCTTCTTATCTTTTATGTTTTCTACTAGTTGTGTATCCAAGAACAAATTCAATATAGTTTAACCAGTATAGTAGTTGGTTCTCCCTGCTTACTGATGTATGAATTTAGAGACTTTTGTTTTTAGATGCTCTTGTCTGGTTTTAGCTGAAAAAATTGGGAAACTGGGAGAGTCAGAGTTAGTTCTATATCACTAGGGTCCTTTTCTAATAGTTAGCCTTTCTAAGATCCCTTAAGTTGAATGTCAAAATCATTGAGAGTTAAAAGTCTTTCTCTAATCTTAGGCTTCACTTTGTGTCAAATCTTAAATGTTTTCTATTGTCTGAAGAGTTAGCCTCATAGGAGTTTGATCATAGATAGTTAAGGCATGCCCTGTCCCAAGATTAGCTCCTAAGTGGTCACTTTGGAAGGTTTCCTTGTCATTCACCTTGATTTCCTTATTGTTTCACTCCATACTATCATCTTAAGAGATCCTCTGATTTAGATGACTAGCCCATTTGAAAGCCTCAGATATTGAATTGCAAGTAAACCCTTTTATGAATCCATTCGCCCAATGGACTTGAGTTTTCTTTGAATTGTCTCCCCATTACCAAAAATCCTCCTTTAGCCACATCTTTGCCTTACAGTGAAACCTTCTTTCATGTTTCCCAACCA
Organism: Pinus albicaulis; assembly: GCA_034641835.2. NCBI lineage: Eukaryota > Viridiplantae > Streptophyta > Pinopsida > Pinales > Pinaceae > Pinus > Pinus albicaulis. The sequence continues at coordinate 422,611,424 of CM076576.1, forward strand.
AACAAAAACAAAAAAACAACCCTTGTGCCCTATAACTAGCCTAATACCTTAAAATTGAACTTCAGAGATATATATTCCTTTTCCTTTATAGAGAGATCCCTCTCTGGATCCAGGAGGGCTAGATCCTGAGATCCAAAAGTAGTTTGATGTTGTCTTGTATTTTGGTATTTCCAAACCTGCCAAAACACAGGAACCCCAACACGGTGGACAAGTGGCATCTTTTTATTTGACAGTGGGTTGACTATGTAAAATTTGGGCCAATCATGGGCTACCACATGGCAGGTCCGAAGGCCACCGCATGGCCCCCAGGCCGGAGTTGGAAGGCGTATCAAAATTTTTGTAACTTCTAAGGTTTGAACCACAGACCTTGTCCTCACAAACTGCACACAATACCATTGTGCCACGCCTATGAGTCTTAACATGTAATGATGGTGGTGTAAATTTGAAGTTTGAATTGTGTTCAGTCAACAATAAAAGGGGGCCATCCCCCACATCAACCTCTCCATATGCCTGAGTGCTAAGAACTAGGAGCTTCCGCCAACCACTTCCCAACCACCGACGGATATAGTTAAGGGTTTTTAATGTGACCACTTCTTAAAATAAATGCCATGGTTTTGATAAATGGGTTAAGCGGAGGTTAGTGTGGGGGTGGTCACATGCCACCCCGCCTAACATTAAATTTGAAATTAACCAATTCCACCAAGGTTGGCATCGGTTCCATCATTTTCGGCCATATTTCCAAATAAGCGCCCCTAACTGCAGTTAGCCCACATTTAGTGGGGTTTTCAAGTGACATTGGGCATAAATTTGTTTAGGCCATAACTTCTTCAATTTTGAACCAATTTGGACGAAATTTGGTCAATTTTGGGTATTCTAAGCATTCTGGAGAGTTTGGGACAGGTCACAGAGTGAACAGAGGTGTTCTTCAACCACTTTTTCTTCAGGGAATCTTGAAGAGCCATGAGGGCCATCAGGGAAATGGAGCTGTATAATATACTTCACTGTTTGAGGTGAAACAAAATCCATTTTTAGCTTATTTCTATCTTCTGAATTCAATTTCACAGCTGGGTTTTCCTGTTTAGGCATATTTCTCAATGTATAACCATTTTGAGAAACTTAATAGAGAAGGACATGCCCATTGGGAGCCTTGGACCCAACATATGTAGCCCGGGAAGAGTGAACTGCCTCATCATGTTGTTGTGTTATGTTATGGTGAAGTTTATCTGCTGTGTATTTTTGATTTAATATGTTAAACAGTAAATTTAATTAACAGTCCCTCACACATAAGACTCAGAAACCTTATCAAAAACACTTTGTTTAATTTGCAAGACATGGAGAATACTTTCCACACTTATTTAAAATGGAAATGGATACTTTTCATAGCATTACAAATACTTCCATTTTCAAATAAGATGGTATTGGAGCTTAAGGATTTGAGCCTTATGAGCTAGAGTTTTGTAGAGCATTTGTTTTGTGGAAAGATATAGTTGATTGTTTGCAAGTTTTGATGCTTACTAGGGTTAAACTCAAGAGAGGTGAAGGACACTTGGTTAGTGAAAAAAGTAATCCACAACCAAGAAGGGTCGGAGAGACACCTCCAAGAGCCATAGAAGAAGCCCCAAGAATGTCTTCAAGAGAAGGATAATATCTTGAAGATATTGATCCCAAAGAATAAGAACGGGTATTTTGAAAATATTTCCTAGACATGACAGAGATGGTGAGGATACTCTACCAAGAAAGGAATGATAGGCTTGTTGGAGAAGGGTCTAGACACTAGAAAGAAGAAGAGGGTTCTTTAGGAGGAAAGAAAAGTGATGAAAAGTCAAAGAAAGGACACAGAGGAAATGGTGATCCACCATCCCCATCTTCATCCTCTTCCTCTACATCGTCATCCTCAACTTCGGTGAATCAATCTCAGAAGTCTAAAACTACTGGTAAAAGTCCATTTTTAAAGTTTTTTTTTAAATTTGAGTTTCCTATGTTTAATGGTGAGGTCAATGCAAAGAAACTTGAAAATTGCATAAGACAGTTGGAAGTTTATTTGAGGATACAAAACCTTCATGAAGACTACACCAAGATTCAGTTAGCCTCTTTGAGGATGGAAGGAGCAACATTGGTATGGTGGGAAGCCAAGACCAAGGATGAAATTAAAAAACATGGTAAGATCACTTTATCATGAGCTGAATTTATTTTCGCAATTAAGCATCAATTTTATCCATTAGCTCATTTACAAAAGGTTATCATGAATTGGCAAATTTTTAGACAACTTAAGGGACAAAGTGTTCAAGATTACACTCAAGAGTTTAGAAGAAGGACTTTATTACTTGGAATTTATTTGCATAGTCAAGATACTTTGCTGAAATATATAGGTGGTTTACACAGCTATCTTATACACACTATTATTATGTTCAATCCTACTAGTCTAGAGGAGGTTTGTGTTTAATCCATGCATTTAGAGGCTAGAGGTAAACAATATTTTGATGGGAATGAGGCTAGTGAATTTAAAGGCAAAGGAAGAAAAAGAAATGAAAACTCTAAGAAAGAAAAAGGAAATTTCTTTTGTAGAAACTATTCCAAAACAAGCCACGATGAAGACCATTGCTGGAAACTTCATCTGGAGCTGAAACTAGAAAAATTTAAAAACAAAGATAAGGCCAAAGAAAAGGGAAAAATTGTTGCAACTGTTGAACAAGACTCAGGGTCTGAGTCAGGTGATGAAACTAAGAGCATAGCCATGGTACTAAAGAACATAAAGGGGAAATATATTGTAAAGGAAACAAATCCCAGTTCTAGCACTTTAAACTGTCACATTGAAGATCCAAATATTAGAGTTGTTTCATGTGAAGATAATAGCCAAACACACAAAGATAGACACACTATTTGATAGTGGGTCACAATCGAATCTCATCTTAGAAGAATTAGTCAAGAAGTTGAAACTTGAGACCATTCCACATCCAAAGCCATATCCACTTGGTTGGATTTTCAAGGATGCTAATTTACAAGTTTCAAGAAAGTGCATGTTGCTCTTTGCCATAACAGTTCATTATATTGATTTGGTTGAACTAGATGTATTACCGCTTGACATTACAGGTGTGGTGTTGGGTAGTCGATATTTATATGAAAGAAAAGCAATCTTCCATCTCCATGAGAACAAGTATCATATTTTTAAGGATGGCAAGGAGTTTATTGTGAGAGCACATCAGAAGAAGCTAGAATCGTCTTTAGTGAATGCATGGCAATTGAAAAGGCTTGTCAATGCAAGTCAAAATCTGACTTTGTTGATGATTAAGAAAAAATATTTTGTACATAATCCTTTTCATGTTATTGCTGATGTAAATGGTGATATGTTTTAGTCTTAAAGCAGGTCGTCTTTGGAAGAAGATGACAAGATGTTGCAGAAAGTGCCTTTGGCGTCGATCGGTGTAGAGAACAAAGTGTCGGTGCATGGTGATGAAAAATCCAAGAGAGGGTAAAGCATGCAAGCAAAGAGGGCACAAAGTTCAACATGGGTCATTGCTGGTTTCAGAATGGCAGATTTCTATGGCGAGAAAACTTGGTCGGGAATCGATACAAGTACATGGCTCATTCGACAAAAATTCACCATGAGGAAAGTTGGCAAGGTGAATCTCAATTTTAGTTTCCTTTGAAGGTAGAGCATTGTAGAAGTAGTATGTTTTCTGCAAATTATAGTTGTTGTTCTACAAATTTCAAAAATTTGCATTATGACTCAGTCAAGGTTAGAAACAGCTGGTCAGCAGATTCAAGGAAGAATTTATCTTTTTGTGAGAAGCTCAATTTGATGAAGTCAGGAAGATTTCAGTGGTTCAAGATTGGAAGAGTGGATAATTAGTCTCATCATCTTCAATTTATGTAATTCAGAGAGCTTTTGGGGTCCAAAATATTCCCATTTGGGAGGTGTGATTAGGTGATCATGTCCAAAGTTAAAAAATGCTCAAAAATGGAATTTCCCAAAATGGGTTGCAACCTAAATTACCGAAAAGCCCTCGTCGATGCAATTTTGGTGCCATGAATGAGACTCAAATCCGATGTCAAATGTGAAAGTTATGCAGGTTTGAATTTTTCAGTATCCTTCAAAAATCTAGTTGACCAAAGTTGACTCTTTGACTTTTGAATTATTAAAAAAAGAATATTCCATTTGGGCAAATGAAGGATGGATAAGTGGCATCTTTTTATTTAATAGTGGGTTGACTATGTAAAATTTGGGCCAATCATGGGTTACCACGTGGTAGGCCCAGAGGCCGCCACGTGGCCCCCAGGCCAGAGTTGGAAGGCATATCAAAATTTTTGTAACTTTTGAGGTTTGAACCATGGATCTTGTCCTCGTAAACCACACACAATACCATTGTGCCACGCCTATGAGTCTTAACATGTAAGGACGACGGTGTAAATTTGAAGTTTGAATTGTGTTCAGTTGGCGGCAAAAGGGGGCCAGCCCCCACATCAACCTCTACCTATGACTCAACGCTAAGAACCAAGCGCTTCCGCCAACCACTTCCCAACCGCTGATAGAGATAGTTAAGGGTTTTTAATGTGACCACTTCTTAAAACAAATGCTACGGTTTTGATAAGCAGGTTAAGCAATAGTTAGTGCGGGGGTGGTCACATGCCACCTTGCCTAACAATAAATTTGACATTAACCATTTCTATCAAGGTTGGTGCCGGTTCCATCATTTTCGGCCAGATTTCCAAATTAGTGCCCCTAACTGCAGTTAGCCCACATTTAGTGGGGTTTTCAAGTGACATTGGGCAAAAATTTGTTTAGGCCATAACTTCTTCAATTTTGAACCAATTTGGATGAAATTTTGGTCAATTTTGGGTATTATAAGCATTTTGGAGAGTTTGGGATAGGTTTCTCAGCAAACAGAGTTGTTCTTCAGCCACTTTTTCTTAAGGGAAGCTTGGAGAGCCATCAGGTCCATCAGGGAAATGGAGCTATATTGGGCCATACTTCACTATTTGAGGTGAAACAAAAGCCATTTTTAGCTTATTTCTGTCTTTTGAATTCAAATTCACAGCCGGTTTTGCATTTTTAGGCATATTTCTCACTATATAACCATTTTAGCAACTTAATAGAGCAAGTACATACCCATTGGGAGCCTTGGACCCGACAAATGTAGCGAGGAGGGGTGAATTTCCTCATCATGTTGTTGTGTTATGTTATGGTGAAGTTGATCTGTTGTGTATTTCTGATTTAATATGTTAAATAGTAAATTTAATTAACATTCCCTCACACATAAGACTTAGAAACCTTATCAAAAACACTTTGTTTAATTTGCAAGACATGGAGAATACTTTGCACACTTATTTAAAATGGAAATGGATACTTTGCATAGCATTAGAAATACTTCCATTTTCGGATCAAATGTACCTAGAGAATCCATCCATGAAGGAGAGAGCCTCATGTCCTGCACAAGAATCAATGACCTGGTCGATGAATGGGATGGGGTAATTGCCTTTGGGACAAGCTTTTTTAAAATCCCGAAAATCGATGCAAACACGTATGGCGCCCTATTTTTTCATGACGGGAACAGGGTTTGAAACCGAAGATGTGTAAGTGATATGGTAGATAAACTTGGCTTTGTGAAGCTTGTCGATTTCTCCTTTCATTGCTTCTGCCTTTGATGGTTGCAGTTGACGCTGTTTCTGGCACACTGGAGGTACATCATGCCAAGTGTCAATATGGTGCTCTACAATGGTGGAACTAAGCCCAAGCATTTCTGGGTAGTCCCATGTGAAGATATATCATTACTTTTGTAGAAATTGGGTATAAGAGGGTATTTCTTTTGGAGAGCATGCTACCCCTAGTGATAATTCTCCGACCTTACCAGGGTTTTTGGATATGTTCACCTTGAATATAGGTGAGATGTTTGACATATTTCCTTCCTTGAACGCATCAAGTGTCAGCATAGGTTTCTTGAACCAATATACTTTCCCTGATGAAAGGAAATCTTTTGATTCGATCGCATAGATCTCTTGTTCTTCTGTCTTGTTAGGACTGAGCATTTTATTCGGAAGAAAAAGTGAGCGGTGATGTATTGCATCCCATGGGTTCACAGGAATCGACCCTGAGACCTCCCGCATGGCATGCACATGGTTTACCACCCAAGATACACATTGTTTCTTAACTATATACGGTTACATGTTTATGTTATAGTTTAACAGAATCCCATTTGGGGGCTAGGAAATGCTAGTGGTCCCAACCCATCGGTGTTCCCCACATTATGTTATCACACGGCATATGATAAACCATCAACCAACCCAACGGTCTATTCAAACCTTGCGACAACCCAACTGGATTTCAAGCCACTAACTATAGGTTGCAGCTTGAGTTGTGCTGATAGTTTTGTAACTGCGGGTTTGGGGGGTGCACATGTGGCCACCCCCAACCAAAAAAAATTAATGTTGCAGTCATATTTGGCAGAATATTTAGATGGCATGTCATTTAGGGAAGAAATTCCCTTTTTAACTCAAGTTAAGTGGAGTTCTGCACTTTTAGTGGAGCTTTCGTAGGTGAAACTAGGAAAAAGTGTAGGAGGCCCAATTTTCGACCATTATGAGTGAATGAAGAGTCATTTTTGAATAATTGGAGAATTCTGAAGCCATTGATGTAGAGAAAACAACCATTAGAGCAATATAATTACATGTAACAATAAAATTTTGAGCATAATGAAATATGGACATGCCATTGGGAACTGGACCAACAGATGTAGCCCAAGAGGGGTGAGTTGCTTCATCATTCCTGTTGTGTAAATTTCATGTGGTGACTTATTTCTCTATTTTACACTGTTTTTAAATGTTATTTAAGCTTATTTTATGCTTCTAATTCACTAAAAATCAACTACAATTCATGGACAAACTCCTTAATCCTTATGCAAACTAATGAGACAAGTATGCACATGTTTTTAAACTGAAAATACACTTAGCACATCAAAACTAATATATTCATTTCAGATCACTTACTAGGGTAATTAATGGATTATACTTCGAAAAAATATAAATCCTAAACAACTTTATTGAAGGGAAGCTATTTTTTGTATACTTGTCACAAGTTACTAGCTCCTTGTAAGTTGTAACTGATGACAAGTACTTAAGGCGAGTTAAATGGAAATATATGGTTTTATATTATGCTTAAGTGATTAAGAGTTCAAATAGTAAATGGTGTAAAATTCTCCTGGGTTTCAAATATCGACATCAACTTTTTATTACTGAAATTATCATTCAAAATAACATGGTAGAACTTTGGGAACTACTTCATTTTATCATGCCAACATTGTTTGATAGCCATGAGAAATTCAATGAATGGTTCTCCAAAGGAATATAAAACCATGCAGAGCATGGAGGCATTTTGAATGAACGCCAGCTTAATCAACTACACAAGTTGTCCTAAAGTATTTTATGTTGCGTCAAGTAAAGAAAGATGTGACCACCGAAATGACTAAAAAAAAGGAAGTAACTATGAACTGTACATTGAGCTCTTGCCAACAATCCTTTTATTAGGCTGTCAAGAAAAATATTTTTGTAGCCGAATTAATTGATAGTGCCTCAGGTCATATAAACTACAAAAGGTTGAAAACCTCATGAACATTTTTATCCAGTTGTGGAAGGTATGCAATCATCCAGGGTTATTTGAAAGGAATCAAGGCCACATGTTTATGAACTTCGCGGAAATTGAGAATTATCTTTTACCACGACCTTTTGGTAAGCTGGAAGATATACACTGTGCTGGAAATCGAAATCTCATCTCATACAAGACTCCCAAGCTAATCTACAGAGAGGGTACTCAGAGTCTACCGATGTTTTTCTCTAGAACAATTCAAGGTTTTTGGCAGAGATGTTTGAACAACTTGTTTAATGTCTATTCGCCTAAAAATATTCATTCGTCATTTTTTCCATGGAAAGAAGAAGGGGAATTTTCTTTTCATACTAAAAGTGGGACATTAGGCTTTTCTCGGATGATTGACCTCTTGCCATATGAGGTTGTTTTTCTTGCTATAGGTTTAGTTTTGGAGTAGTTTCTTTCTTCTTTTTCAAAATGGTATCGCCAATTTTTAGATGAAATTATTGAAGGCTTCCTAGAAAGTGAGAAGGATATCTTGCAGTATGATCAGATTGAAGAAGAAAAAGTGAGAGTTGTAAGTAGATCTCTGATTCCACCAACACATGGAGAGTCAATATTTTGGAGAAGAAAGTGTGCTACTGGTCCTATAAATTTGCAATATGAAGGATTAGTCATCTCCCATCAATACGGTTTTCTTAATAATATTGGACTATTTTTTTTTTCAATTTAGTAGTGCCTCACTATTTTCTATTTATGTTTTGAAAGAAGGTTACAAAAAATAATATTTAGTTTGTGGCCTCAACCTACCCATAGGAAACCAGGTCTGTTGGCCACCTTAGAGCGTTAAAAGCCATCTAGAATTGGAACAATTTCATTCCACCATTTGCTTCATTAGCTAAGTGACTATTTATGCGATTATCTACAACTCTATTGAATGATACATGTCCTTGAAAAAAACAAAATTGCATATTATAAACATGAACAGACTGCTAAAATGCTATTCATTAGAGGATTCAATCGGTGTTGGATCTTTTGGTATGGATCCTGGCATATCCACTTGTTGCATCTGTTGGAGTTGTTTCTCAATTCTGCCTATATGATCATCAATTCTACTGATACAATCAGTAGCCTGGTACTGTGTGACTTTGATGTGTTTCAGCTGATTGTCAATATCTTGTAACAAATCCACTACTTATGGTTCTATCTTCTCTTGATAAGGGGGAAAGCTCTGCATAGCTTTAGCTAAGAGGCATTTAACAATCCAGTAAGTGTGTACTATTTGATGAAACAGTGATAAACGACCACAAGTATTGCCGAGATCTCTGATGAAATCCAGGATTTCTACTTTTGTGGTGTTATTTTCCCCATCATTTTGAATTTCTCACTCCCAACCTCGAATTTCCTATCTGACATTCGAAGAGTTGCCAATATCATAAGTTTCAGAGAGGTTTTCTAAAACCTCTTGTCTTGTCTTTCTTCCTCTCTTCCTTAGGTTTACTTTAGGCTGAACCTGCTTCTGTTTATATTTTTCAGGATTAAGGGCTATGGGGTTACGAGTCTGTCTCTTGACCATGATGAAGAAATAACTTAAATAAGTGAGCTCTGGCCCCCGTAAAGCAGTGCGTCTAGTGCAAGGTATGGTTGTTTTCATCCTCCTATGCCTCTTTAGAGTTGCCACTCTAGTTAAAAAATGCATGTCATAACTAAACTTACAATTCATATACCCTGTCTTCACCGTAATATTTCCTTGCTAGCCCGACAACACAGGCCGTATTCCCAAATGCTTCATTAATCACCTATCTTCCACATGCTGCCATGATCGCGGTAAGTACTACTGCTGCATGGTTAATGAATGCAGGGTTAACAGAAGTTGTCCACCTGTCGAGTGTTTTCTTTTGGCAACCTCGATCAATGATCACCCCGGTCGGGGGAATAATATTGGACTATTAAAATATGTTTGTTCATTCATCATTCCAATTCGATCTCCTCTGATTGATGTCCACTTCTCAGACAGGGGTTTTGCATATTAGAATTCAGAACTTCATCATCCATTGATGAAAAAGCTTCTTGTTGGTTTTTCTCGTACATCCAAGTTCAATGGTCCTACAAAACCTCGGGATCCTCATTATTTGATAAATAAGTAGACTCATATGTACTCTCTGAACAACCATTTCTTCAGCTTACAAAAAGAATGTTCAGATCTTCACCTCCATTGCAAAGCTTTGATCTTGCAAAAATGATTACGGATTTTGGGAAGCTACAGACATTAGATGTTTTGCTAAAATGCCTCCGTGCTAAAAACCATTGAATTATTTTGTTTGCTCAAATGAATAAAATTATAAATATTATTGCGGACTACATGAATTATAGGAAATATAAATATCTTCATTTTGATGGATCTTCAATCATAATGGATCGCCATGACATGGTCAGGAACTTCCAAAACAAGCAAGATATATTTGTCTATTTGTTGAGCACAAGATCTGAGCACCTGGGAATCAATCTCATAGTTTTTGATACTGTTATATTTTATGAAACTGATTTAAATCCAACTTTGGACTTATAGGCCATGGAAAGGGCACATCAGGTTGGAAAAATGAAGGAGGTGATAGTGTACAAACTGATTTGCAAGGAGACTATCGAAGAGAAAATTTTCACAGAGCTAGTAAAAAAAATATTGTTCAGCAACTTGTTGTGACAGGGGGTCATGCAAAAGATGATTTACTGCATGCGGAATACATTGTTTCCTTTTTTTGGATGATTCTCAAATGGAGTAGAAGATAAAGGAGCAAGGACCTATGCAGGGTAAGAATAGGTAGAGAAAGATAAAGCGAATGTCCAGTACAAAAAAATCTATTTAGATAAAAGCTAAAAGTGATGCTTATTTAGAGGAATATGGAGTAGCATAAGAGAATGCTATTGAACTATATACTAGAAAGGTAGGAACTATAAATATAAAATTTAATTTGGAGAGGAATCCATCTTCATAACCTAAAAATGAAAATAAAACTATGAAATATTCAGAGGTCCCTCTAGAAAAAATTGATCCTAAAAATTTGAGAACAAATGGTGATTATGAATAGAAAGTTTGACCTGAGAAGAGAATGAAGAAGAGTGCAAATGACGTCTCACAACTAGGTAGACCTGTTGAGATAGTTAGCGAGGCTGCATAATCTCCTTCTTTTGTTAATACAAGTAATATTGATGCCAATGCAGACATTGAAGAAGAATATTCTTCTCGCAGCTGGTCTTCTCCGAGATAGAAAAGCCCATTTGTTGGGTTTATCTTCAACCAACATTGCAATCCTATTGGTACTAGATGGTCACATTTGCCTTGGTCTTATCCAATAAGAAGCATATAATGGAAAGAATTTGTATAGGTATGATCAGCAGTAGAAAGTGGTGGACTTCTATGATTCATATTCTTTCTACCTTTTGGTCCTTTGAAACTACTATGTAGTGATACACATATGCCCTATTCTCAAGGTGCTTAAGCTAACATAACTCCCATGCTCTCAAACTCAAAGTATGCACAGAAAACTTGAAGCAGGATCATTTTTTCCATATGAGAGGTTTGAGAGCTATCTGAGGCCCCGACTCAATGTATTTTATGTTCTAAGATGAATGGAATCTTCCTACCATGCATCAACTATCAAGTAGTGCATTGTATCAAGTTTCATGCCTGTTACACCAAGCAATGTAAATTAGAGGAAATGCACTCAAGAAATCTAATTTAGCATAAGAGTGATGAGATAGATACCATGGAAAATTATGTGGCTACTTCACAAATTCAAATGGGATTTTTTAAGACCAGATAATTAATCGAATATGATGCTCTTCTCTACCATGAATTTTAATATAAATTTACCAAATCCCCTTCATAGACAACATTGTACGGTTGGAAATGGAAATTTGTAAGGAAGGGGACTACATTACAAGGGGTGCCAAGGTGCATTCTCGACTGTAATGGATTTTTGAAGAGGATGAGGATCAAAATTCCAAAGTCTACTTTGACTACTTGAAAAGAAAAGTGGAAGTTACAAGATTCTTGGTTTGCATCAAGGGGATGGATCTCTTGCAGAGAATCAAGCAAAGGTCAAAGGTATGTTCTGCATGCATTTCCAAAATATTTTCTCATTATTCTTTGAGAGTTCATGTGGCGGATGTTAGGAATGCTCATTGTAGAGTCATTCCATGAAAGTTTTCTATCTATTGGTGTAGTGATTGAGTCAAATTGGATAGTGACTACTCAAAATAAAGGAGGTTTTTAGCTCTCATTTCTATGAATAATATTAAGTCATCAGGAATGGATGTTGTGAGTTTATCATCAGGAATGAATGGCCTTTTTTGTGATTTTTTCATCAGGAATGGATGGCCTTCATTGTGATTTATACAAGGCCATGTTGGACACAATACAAGATGATTTCTATTGTTTGAGAGCTGAATAATTCTCTTCTAAAGGCTATCTAAATCTCTCAATCAAGGCCTCAAACTCATTACCAAGAATGTAGCTAGGGGCACCATTGGACAATGGAGGTTGGAGGCTCATTACATTTGTCAATGTTTCATACAAGATCATTGCTAAAAAAATGGCTCTGCAAATACACTCAATTGCATGGAAGGTAGTTCAACAATAGCATACAAGTTTTTGGATATTCTAAACACGTAATATACACTTGAGAGACTTTGGAATAGGCTCTAGACGGTGGCTAGCAACCTTGCTTTCTGTAGATTACAACTTCATCACATACATGTTGTTTTTGCTTGGCCTTTGGACCATGATATGTGGCCATGGTGAACACACTATTCTCTAATGCATCAGCATTTCTCCTTGTTAATAACTCATTATCCCATATATTCTGTTGAATCAATCTATTTTTCAAGGGTGCTCTTTTGTCCCAGACTTGTATGTTTGATAATGGATGTCTTGGATCACATATTTTGTTGTGTAACCAGATCCAAACATAGAAGAAAAGAGATATGAATGCCTTAGAAATAATCCACTTCGAGGGGGCAACGTCGAATACATTACATAAATGAACAATTCTTGGATGATACAATTTACAAAACCTCCTTTCTATATATAGAAGTCCATGGGGCCATAATGTAATCCTAGTGGGCCACAATGTAATCCTAGCCGACCTAACAATAATAATTTAAGGGCACAATAATAACAAAATGGGGGTTACAAGGGTACAATAATAACAATAAGGGGGTTACACTAATGACAATAAGGGACTATACTAGTAATATAGGGACCTAACATGCCCCTCTCCTTCAAAAAAGTGTTGTCCTCAATGCTTGAGTAGCTCTGGGTGCTTCTGTATAAAATTCTCATCCTCCCATGTAGAATCTTCGGTGGGTAAGTTCTTCCACTTGATGAGATACTCTGAAATTGATCGATTCCGTAGTTGTCGAGTTCTTTTTTCCATGACTGCTTCAGGTTCCAATATGATTTTCCCTTCCCCATCAAGTTCTGGCAATACTGTTTGAACTGGAAGATTTTCACCTATAACCTTCTTTAAGCATGAAAGATGGAAAACTGGATGTACTCGCGAAGAAGCAGGAAGCTCCAATTTGTATGCCATAGTACCAATCTTTTGCAACACCTTGTAAGGACCATGGTACTTTGGCGATAATTTATTATCCTTCTTAGCTTGCTTGAGGGACATTTGTTTGTATGGTTGTAGCCGTAAAAATACCCAATTTCCTACATCAAAACTTCTCTCGCTGCGATGTTGATCTGCCTGTTGTTTCATTCGATTTTGTGCCAAATTCAGGTTATCCTTTAAGAGTTGTAGAACTTCTTGTTGATGCTCGATGTGATCTTCCACTGCTTGAACCTTCGAATTTTCCCTTAAAGATGATGTGATGGATGGTGGATGATATCCATAAAGTGCCATAAATGGGGTCATTTTTGCTGCCGTATGGAAGGAAGTGTTATACCACCATTCAGCAAGAGGTAACCACTTGACCCATTGTGTTTGTTTATCAGATACAAAACAACGAAGATATCCTTCAAAACATTTATTTACTATCTCAGTTTGACCATCAGATTGAGGATGATAAGATGAGCTATGAGCTAATTGAGTACCCAAACAAGAAAATAACTCCATCCAAAAATTTCCGGTAAAAATGGGATCTCTGTCGCTCACAATAACCCTTGGGCTTCCATGTAGCTTTTGAATTCTGTCCATAAATGTAGTAGCAACTGTACTTACTTTAAATGGATGAGATAATGCACAAAAGTGTGCATACTTGGTAAGTCTATCAACTACCACCATGATGACACTCTTTCCTTCGGACTTAGGTAAACCTGTGATAAAATCCATTGAAATCTCCTCCCAAAGTTGACTTGGAATGGATAAAGGTTGTAGAAGTCCCAGGGTCTTAATTGTCTCAACTTTATTCTGCTGGCAAACCAAACATTCCGCTACAAACTTTTGAATATCATATTTAAGGCCATCCCAAAAAAATTCTTTCTTCACCCTGTGGTAAGTTTTTAAAAATCCTGAGTGTCCTCCTAAAGGAGAAGTGTGCAGTTCCAAAAGAATCTTTTGTTTTAGTTGGGAGTTCCTACAAAGATATAAGTGATCTTTTTACCATAAGGAATCATTTTTCCAACTAAATGTATCAGATGTACTAGGATCTTGCTACAACTTTTGAATCAGTGTCCATACATCTTTGTCCTTCTTCCATTCATCTCTTGCTTTGGTTATCCAATCTGGTTGGATAATAGAAATGGAACAAAGCAATGCTTCCACCTATTCATTCTTTCTTGAGAGTGCATCTGCAACAACATTAAGCTTTCCTTTTTTGTAGATTATTTCAAAGTCATAACCCAACATCTTTGTGACCCATTTCAAAGATAGTCTTTGTTGCAAAAAGTGTTTAAGATTATCATGATTAGTTTTTACCTTGAAGTGTCTTCCCATTAGGTAAGTTTGCCATTTCTTTAGTGCATGCAGTATTGCTAACATTTCCTTCTCATAAATAGGTTTCTGTAAATACTTTCCTTTGATTGGACGATTTTCAAAAGCAATGGGTCTTCCTTCCTGCATTAAAACCGCACCAATTCCATTTCCTGAGGCATCACTTTCCACAATAAAGGTTTTTGTGAAGTCTGGCGTAGCTAAGACCGGTGCTAGGCACATTGCCTCTTTAAGATGTTCAAAGGCCTTAGTTGCTTCAGGAGTCCATGAAAATGCATCTTTCTTCAATAATGTTGTTAGAGGTGCTGCTATTCTCCCATAATTCTTGACAAACTTGCGATAATACCCTGTTAACCCGAGAAATCCTCGCAACTTCTTTATGGTTGTGGGGACTTTCCATTCCTTAATGGCTTTAATTTTGTTAGGGTCTACTTTAACACCCTCGTGAGATACAATATGACCCGGATATTCCACCTCTTGTACTCCAAAGAAACATTTGGATTTTTTTGCATATAATTGTTTCTCCTGCAATAGTTTGAGCACCCTGTCAACATGTTCAACATGATCCTTCCAAGACCTCTTGTAGATTAGTATATCATCAAAAAATACTAGCACAAATTTTCTAAGGAAGGGTTTGAAAATGGAATTCATCAACCCTTGAAATGTAGAAGGTGCATTGGTAAGGCCAAAGGCATGACCAAAAATTCATAATGACCTTCATGAGTTTGAAATGTTGTTTTTGGAATATCTTCGGTCTTCATTCTAATTTGATGATATCCTGAACGAAGATCCAACTTGGTAAAATAAATTTCTCCATGTAATTCATCCAATAATTCGTCAATCACAGGAATGAGAAATTTATCTTTAATGGTGAGCTTATTGAGCTCCCTATAATCCGAACACATTCGCCATGATCCATCCTTCTTGTGTACCAATACTACAGGAGCAGAGAAAGAACTTTGACTAGGTTGAATTATACCCGCCTCTAACATTTCTGCAATCATACGTTCAATTTCGCGCTTTTGTACATAAGGATATCTATAAGGCCTGATGTTTGGAGGAACACTTCCTGGAATCAAATTAATAGCATGATCATGATCACGAATAGGTGGGATTCCTTTGGGAGTTTCAAACACCTTGGAATGATTGTCCAAGACTTGTTGGAGATCTGCAAGAATAGATGATTTTGATGTTGGAACTTCTAGTGAGCATAATTGTGCAATTACGCCTCGTTGTTCTTTCTTTAGAAGCTTTGTCATGACATTAGAGCTTATTATCCTTCCTGGCTTCCCTTCAATACTCCGTAATTCGACTTCCTTTCCTTCTGAAAAAAATTTCAAGAAAAGTTCTTGAAAATTAAAAGCTACCGTCCCCAAAGATTGTAACCATTGTACTCCTAGTACAACATCAACACCTCCCATAGGAATGGAAAGCATTGGAATATTAAATACATATTCCCCCATGGTTAGCTTGATATTATGGAATTTTCCAGAGAAAATTATAGTTCCTCCATTTGCAACCATCACTTGACATTCTGGTGCTGGGTATAGGAAACAATTCAATTCCTTGGCTACCTTACAATGAATAAAATTACGGGTGCTACCTGAATCAATCAACACTATTACCTTTTTCTTCTTGATATGTCCTTCTATCTTGAGAGTTTGAGGAGTGGTAATTCCTGCCTGTGCATTACACGATATGGTCAGATTCATTTCTTCCCCTTCTATTGTTGGTTCCTGGTGTATATCCTCTTCTTGTTCATTTTCTTCTTCCTCTTCACAATCCATGTAAAATAATTTCTTCTCAACACACTTATGACCTTTAGTGTATTTTCTATCACAGCTGTAGCAGAGCCCTTTTTCTCTTTTTTCTTTCAATTTTTGTGGTGTCAACCTTGTAGGTTGTGGAAATCTAGGCGTAGCAACACTTCCTTCTTTATAGAAGTGAGTGGTAGGCTTCCTTGTCTCCATAATTTTACATTCAATTTTTCTTGACAACCTAAATGCCTTCTCCAATGAATCAGGTTCCAAAATGCGAACTTCATGTTGGATGTTATCCTTTAAAGTGCTTATGAAGAGATCAATCCTGTGTTCCTCTGGAATATCAGTTACCCTTATATTCAATTTTTGGAAGTCCTCAATGTGCTCCCCCACTAAGCCCTTTTGTTTGAGATTTATCAATTGGCTAAAGAAGGTGTTGCTCTTTGTATCCTCATAATGTGCTATCATTTCCTCCATAAAAATTGACTAAGTGACAATTTTTTTAGGGGAGCAGAGCCATCGATACCATACAAATGTATTTTGTTCTAAATGTAAAGTTGCAATGCGTACCTTTTGTGTGTTTTGCACATTATGGAGATCAAAATATTACTCCATTTGTAGTATCCATGTTACAGGATCCTTTCCATCAAACTTCCTCATCTCCATTTTTGGAATATGGTGGTTCTTCCCGCCAACATTAGAGTTTGTGAAATCATGATTAACATTTATTTTGTTCTCATCATGAGTTTCTTCTACTATCTTTTCACCATTATGAAACATTTCTTGTATCAACTTTGTCAAACCTTCCATGTATGCTTTTAGATCATTCTTCATGTTTTCCATCTTAGCTTCCATGCTATGCTAGCTTCCATGCTATCCATCTTAGCTTCCACACCTTTCTTCAAAACTTTCATTTCTTTTTTTGTTGCTCTTTGTGAGAGCAAAATTTGGTGCACTTGCTCTTGTAATTTACATAGATCATGTTGCAATTCTTCATCTTCATGAGTCATAGTAGAGCCTTCTAAAGGCTTAATGGCTGTTGAATTATTTTTACGAGGCATATTTTAGAACCCAATACCGATATCTATTCTAAAATATGCCTTTGGAATAAATTCAAATTCATTCTTCAAACAAGACTTATGCAATTCAGAAAAAAAAAAAAAAAATACACACCTTTTTCTTGCTTTTGAGGAGCTCGATATTGAAATTGGATTATCTCTTTGATTGTGACTCTTAAATATCTGAAATTCAGCACTGAAGTAGCCCTATAAATTCTCTTTTGAATTCCACAGGTCTGACCTTTGGGTTCTCCAAGACAATGTTATGTCCAATCTCCCACAATGACCTAATTATGGACTGGTTCAGTAGAGCGAACTTGTATGACTTGCCACATGTCATTGTTTCATCCTTCTCCTCTGAAATTGATAACAAAGAAACTAAAGTCTGTAAAATTGTGACCACTTTTTACGGAACTCCAATCCGATGCTCAGAGAGAGATTTATTGAACTTTTCCCACAATCACCTGTTTGAGATGAAATTCCGGAGCCTGAAAAAGCACTACCTTCCGCAGATCATATCTCCAAAAATATTATGAACCAAGCTCTGAAATTTTTTGAAGAGTTTCTTCAGGATTTCAGCTTCACACTCTAAACATTTCATATTCTGAAGCTTCGTAGAAAATATTTTATAGTGCAAATTCCATGATGACCTATTTAGGAGCCTGAAAAAAGACCTAACTTCCACAGATCATATCTCAGAAAATATTGTAAACCAAGATCTAAAATTTTTAGAAGATCTACCTCAGGATTTCAGCTTCGTACCCTAAAAATTTCAGCTTATGAAACTTGGTAGAAAACAATTTATAGAGAAAATTCCACGATGACCTCTTTGGAGCAACGAAACCCTAGAATCCAAAGCTCTGATACCAAATGTTGTGTAACCAGATCCAAAAATAGAAGAAAAGAGATATGAACGCCTTAGAAATATGCCACTTCAAGGGGGAAACCTCCAATAAATTACATAAATGAACAATTCTTGGATGATACAATTTACAAAACCTTCTTTCTATATATAGGAGTCCATGGGGCCATAATGTAATCCTAGTGGGGCCATAATGTAATCCTAGCTGACCTAACAATAATAATTTAAGGGCACAATAATAACAATATGGGGGTTACAAGGGTACAATAATAACAATAAGGGGGTTACACTAACAACAATAAGGGACTATACTAGTAATATAGGGACCTAACATATTTGAAGTTGCTGGCATTTAGGGGCAAGTGAAGGAAATCCTACGTCCTGATGGCTCTAGACATGTTCAACAATCATTTTGCTAATGGGTCCTTTATTTCTATGAGTGTTACACAGAGCTTGGTTGATGGTGCTCATACATGTGTGGACATCTTTGTCTCTACATTATCTCTACATTAGATGTTGTGATTAGTGACCACGAGACAATTTTTTTGTTGTTAGAATTAGACTCTCAGCTTAATAGATTCCCACAGCTTCGACTTATGTTAGACCCAGGGTAATTGTGAGGTATCTAGGCATTGCATTTGAAGTGGGGCTTTCACCAGTGGCTATCCTGAATTGTTTTACATTGTCTTCAACAATTCTAGAGTAAGCCTTGATTTTGGCATCATAAGGACCTCTCATTAGATGGGAAGCTGACAAGGGTTGGACAAATCTTCTATGCCTCGCAAATTTATTATGTATCCTATTAGTTGCCGAGTGAGACTAGATTTCAGCATCTAGAGAAGATCATGCAATCGTACATTGGTCAAAGTATGTTGGGAAGAACAATATTACACAATGATGGGGGGGCTCATCCCTCACCCGACATGTTGAAAAATAACATTGTGACATCGAGGCTATTTTGCAGGGATGTGTGGTGGAGCGTTGTTCAATCCTTGCAGTAGTATCAACCACAAACGCTTTAACCTTTGTAGCTTTAGAAAAATTTATTAGCTCCAACTTTCAATGCAAGATGCAATGTTGGTTGTTCTAAAAGAGAGATGAGCACACAAATTACATAGTTTCTAATCTGTTTGGAAGGATAATCAAAACCAATATTTAGTTCTCCTTCAATGTAGGGCTACTAGTGTGTTGCCTTGTTTGGCAATTGTTGCTATCTTGTCCACTCTTCCTTCATTGGATTTGGCAGTGATTAAGTTTATTTTTGAGCAAGAAGTTAATAATTGTCAACTTTTTGTTCCATGTGGTGTGATGAGGTACATCAATAGCTTTTAACTGAGGGTGCATTATTGATAAGAGATGCTCAAAATTAAGTTAGTAATTGTCCATTTTTTGTTCCATGTGGTGTGATGAGGTACATCACTAGCTTTTAATTGAGGGTGAATTATTGATAATAGATGCTCAAAAGTTAGATTCAGTAACCTATACAGGCTTTATTTTTTCATTGCTAGTCTTACAGAAGAGGATATTGATATAAGCTCCATTGTATATACGCTTCCACATTTTGATTTGTTGTTTGGAAATATTTTTCTATAAATATAAGACATATTTTGACAACAACTAAAAAATAATGGGTGACCTACAATAAAAGTTGTTTCTTTTCTTGCATTCTTCAACTGTGTTGGAGTAGAAAAAGAATGAAAGTCACTAGAAAAGTATGCATACCATCAGGATTAGAGATTGGCTAAGCTAGTGTAAACAAATTCAGTGCCATGGAACACATGGTTCTATATTGGGATAATAAGGTATATGTATATAATAAGTTGAAAGGATTACTATGTCTGCTTAGATTTCATAACTTCTAATCTAGTTTATCTTAGCTTGAAAAACTTGTTAGATGGGACTATGACAAGCAAATATCAACCAACACAAAAAATATTAATAGGATTTCAGCTTTCAAGGGATTTTCTAGAAGTTAGTCCATTCAATCATGATAGCTAAAGGGATTATGTCATAGTAAATACATAACATGTTGCATATAAAAATATATGATTACAAGAAATAATCACTACTGCCTCCTACATGGGGTTCAATAGGATGTCTAGTGTGGGCTGGAGAAAGCTAGCTAATAGCCCAACCAATAGAGTTCTTTCATAATCCAGCATAGTTCTTTCCAGAAATACTAGAATAGAAAACTTTGGATGGTCCAGCTAATTCTCCTTCACTAAACTGCGGGGTGTGGGAAACATGCTAACCAATCTTGATAGGTTACTATCAGGTAGGGGTGAATCTCTACTCAGTTCTTTCAACTCTTCATTGACGGATTTCCATTCCTAGGGATGGTATGAACCATATAGATAGACTCTCCATACCAAAGCTAATATACAGGCAAGAAACTTGACCTGCTTACCTTCTTATTGAATGCCTTTCAATCCATGAATAACCTAGCCCAATTTTTCGAACCCTAACCCCATCCACGTTCCACTTCCTGGCCACCATTTGATTGAAATGAAAAAGTATGTGACACAACTAATGCATCAAAATCCATTCTGTGCGAAGCATGGATTTTGTGTCATAGTACCCTCAAGATACGTAGTCGTACCCTCTTCTTGTTTGGTCTCAACATCATATGAATCATACTTCCTTTTCCTTGAATAATTCCCCTTCTTGTGAAGATTCATTACAAATCTTTGTGTATCAATAAAATTTGTCTCTCATTAGGCATTATCCTTAGTCCTTATGCTTCTTATTTTGGGGGACATCAAGCGGGGGCCTAGCTATGATACAAGGTTTCTTTGTGCTCACTCTTTGGTGGAATTTAGCTTTGTCTTATATTCCTAAGGATGGGTGGTATTGGTAAGATTTATTAACACTATGCTTGTTGTGTTAGTGTGTTTGGTACACATATGTATGAAATCACACCAACTTAAGGGGTGTGGATTTCCCTCTTAAGTTATTGGTCACAGGAAGAAAATAGATGGAGTCAAGCAAGTTAGTGGAACATGCTCAAACATAAACATACTATATAGAGAAATAACATGCATATTCAAACACAAAAATTAAAATAAAACTAAAACAAATAACACAAAAGCTCTAAATAGAGTCAAACAACTTCAATAATCCAAATGGTGGTGCTTATGTCCCCTCTTAGTGAGTGCTAGTAGGAAATGAGGATGAAAATTTAACCCACTGTCCAAAGGGGGCCTTAGAACTAGGGGTTTTAAGTCCCAATGCAATGATGTCTTTACTTCCGAGCTGCCTTGGCACAAAGTCTCCCTCTCTCTACTATGGTGTAATAGAGTGGTTGGATGGCCAACAACTGAGTCCCAGCTATCTCTGCTCTGGATCAAACACTGCTGGCATTGTTTGGGGCAATTCTGGCCAGCATAACGATGTGCTCTCAAGTTGTTCATCTGTTGGTGGCCTTTTATAGGAGAATTAAAATCCTCCTCCCCTCTCTTGGTACATTGTGGATAGTCACCCAAGAGAGGAGGGTGATTCCATTGTGTGCTCCCTTGATGTCCTAACGAGGCTTGGGTGGATGTCCTTTGGTGGCTTCAAGAGTGGAATCAATGTCTTGGAGTGTGCTTTGTGGTCCCAAAAAGTGACTTCCACCACTTCCAGGATTGAGCACTTTTTGGAGCAGAAGGCACGCAAAGGTGCATTTATCAAAGACTTTTGCATGAAAAGGCACAATTGACTAGTTCTCCTTGTACACAATTTGATTTTTCCTTAGACCTTAGAGATTTTTAAATACTTTCAAATTATCTAATGTATTTTAGTCCTGTAAATCCTTCTCCCTAACATTAAATAATGTCACCTTTTCTTGTACGATTTTCCAGTGATAACAATTCCCCCCTAATGTGTGAGGTCTAGGAAGCACTGTATAGCCGAAATACATTATTGTTTCTTTTTTGTATACTGTGTGTAGAGAGAGAGAGAGAGAGACCTGCGTGTAGCTCAGAATTGGACACACCCTGCACTGGGTCGAAGAATGATCATGTTCTGTGGGACCCTTGTAAGAAATGATATAATACAATATATACAAATTTTCTACGAGGCCGCCATGTCCTATGCTCATGATGATTTGGCTAGTTAAACAAATATATTTGACAGATACATGTTCTATTTGTGTCACGAATATGGTAGTGATTTTTTGGTTGATGATGACGACTGTTGACGCCCGTAGGGGAATTTTTTCTTTGAAAATAGCTGGAATTTGGTACCCATATGCATAAACTTGGTATGGCATGTAAATGCACATTGTACGCATAGGCACTGATTGGGACCTCCTATGTAAGAATTGCTGACAGAGACGCTATATAAAGGCATGGGTCTTCGATGAATTTTATCAAAGTGCAATGGTTGTAAGGTAAAATACCATCTTAACATGAAAGCTTGTGTTGTAGTCGAATGTCTGGAGAATCGATGACATCTGTGGGCAATGATGTCTCCCACAGTGCCACCCGAGGGTGCTCCTTTTATGGAGAGGGCTGATCCAAGGTACCACTTTTTTTTTGGAAGAGAGGTGTTGAAGTTTAAAAAAGGGAAGCCTCAACCAAACGAGGGGGTCACTGATATGGAGGATCAGGATCTTGGATGTGATGGGTTTAACATAGGCATGATGGCGAGGGGTGACTGAAAATTGATGATGGGGATTTAGTGGCCCAAGATCGGAGTATAAAAAGAAGCTTGACGGTAGTCATAACTATTTCTCATGGGGAAATCCCTGGAGTCAGTAGGACTTCCAGAGTGGGTGTAAACTACTTATGAATGTCATAGTGGCTTTTGTGTGAAGGTTGTATACTCTGACCAAGGTTGGTCAGGGACTGCTGCCATGGGAGAAAAAATGAATGAGTGGGTGGGGGACATAGTGCACCATTTTTAGTCTTTGTACATTTACCAAAAGAATAAAATAATGGGGTTTGGTTTGAACAAAACATAGACATGGGTGCCCCAAAACATGATACTATTCTCTCATTGACATAGTTTTGGGTACTCTTGTAGATGTTGGCGAGGTTGGTGACCCTGTGGCTCGATTGGTTGGGCATGGTCCTATCTGGAGGCCTCGGGGAGCTCTTTGGGGGCATGGAGGAGTTCATGCATAACCTCAGGGTGGGGTACTCGGTGGTGAGGCTAGCCCTTTAGGGGAGGGAAACAAATTGGCTGCTGCCAAGACTATGACTGTGCGAGCTTGTGCTAATGCAGCGGAAGCTTGTGCTGATGCGATAGAGGCTCGTATTGCTGAGCTGACCACGCAGGTGTTAGTTCTGGAGGATTCCTGGGATCGAGTGGACTGATTGACCTAGGGGATGTCATTTCGAGGCTTTTTAGATGACCTCGAGGAGTTATGGCTTGAGACCTTGATAGCATGGGATAGGGACTATCGACCAGTTTTACGTTGGGTGGTGGTCTTAGTGTTGATGGTGGCTCCATTAGTGGGAACAGGAGCGGCAATGGGTCCAGGTGCTCTGCTTGGGGGAGCACCACCCTAGAGTCATTTTGTACACATGGAAAGCACCCATTATGAGGATGCTTCCCCTATTTTTGACGACTTATATGTGTATCTTTTTGGGCTGACCGATGGGTCAGGGATACTATTTTTTGTACTTATACACATACGTTTTGTTATATATATGACAGATATTTTTTGCAGCTTTACATGGTGTGCCCCTTGTTTATACTTATGGATTATGTTATGTTGATGGATATCTATTTTTTCTGTGTTTTTATTTTTATTTTTTATGTATGATGGTTTATTCGAGATGCATTCAAGTTTAGAATATTGTTAGCTATGCGATCAGTTGTTTGGCTTTTACTCCTTGGTACATGTGTGAATGTAATGTAGTCAAATTGTCTGCTTAATCTTTTTGCACGCAAATATTTTATAAATAGATGTGAATATCATATCTCAAATGTTTGGATTAACTGCGATACTACTAACTGGGAATCGAGGTAGATATGCATATGGTGTATGCCTTGATGGAGGCCGTCGCACATAATTCCAATAATAACATCATATTCTTCCTGATTGTTTGTTGTTGAACCGATGCACAGACCATTGGTGTAGAGTGATGATCGTTAAGGGTTTTATATGACCCAGGTGGCTACTGCTAAACTTTGAGACCATCAGGATGCTTCGTCGGCAAATATGAAGTAAGGTTTAGGTCAGTAATCCATTGTGACACTTGAGCGCATTTTGTAACAAGTCTTTTGGTCAAATAAATTTAAAGTGTTTGGGTTTGTGTACATTGACTCTAGGGTAGGGCCTGCTTTTCCCTTATGGATAGAATTTCTTGAGGTAAAGGCCGTTGACAGGGTTTCTGAGGTATGTCTCGTCTGGTTCCGCAATATGTATGCCCACTCTAGGAGGAAATATTTTACGATGTAGGGTCCTTTCCACAAGGTTTCAAACTTTCCTGGCCCTAGGGCTTCTTTTGCGACATCATAGCGGAGGACTAGTACTCCCTCAGTTAATGAGCAGGGGTTGATGTGGCAGTCGAACGATGCTTTTACCTATTTCTTGTGGGCCTCATTTTGTTGCAGTGACCATCATTGGTTTTTGTCGATGAGCTCTAGTTGTACTAGAAGTTGTTCTAGATGTTGGGTATCATCGAGGAGTTCGATGGCACCATGTAAATTTGGGATCTCGTGTTCTATGGGAATCATGACTTCAACCCCATTTACCAAGTGGAAGGGAGTGAAACCAGTTGACATCTTCAAAGCCGTGCGGTATGCCCGCAGGGCGGAGAAGAGCATATGGTGCCAGTTGGTTTTATTGTTATTCACCATCCATCGTAACATAGTTTTGAGTACTTTGTCTACATTTTCTACCTGTCCATTGGATTGGGCGTAGTATGGTGAAGTGAATTCATGGTTGAATCTGAGGTGGTGAGATAGTTACTCGAAAACTTCATTCTTTAAGTGTTTCCCATGGTTAGAGACTAACTCCTTCGGGACACCAAACCGGGCAATGATGTTGTTAAACAAAAATCGAGCGACAGTTTCTGTGGTGTTGTCATATGTGGGCATGGCTTATGCCCACTTGGTTAAATAATCGACAGCCATTATGACATATTTATGATTTTTGGATGATGCGGGGTTGCAAGTCATGAAGTCAATTCCCCACTTACAAAAGGGGTTGGCAACGATGACAGGGTGCAGAGGAGTGAGAGGGGCTCTTGCTTTATGAGCGAAGCACTAGCATCGCTTGCATATCTTGACTGTTGTAATGCAATCATGAAATAGGGAGGGCCAGAAATATCCTGCCCTTAGGAAATTTTTAGCGGTGGCCATTCTGGATAGGTGGCTACCACAAGCTCCCCTGTGGCAGTCACTAAGGGCCTGTTCTGCTTGGTTGTGAGTGAGGCATCGACGTAAAATGGTGCCGATGCCCCTTCGATACAAGACATCTCCCATGAGGAGATATTGGGGTCCTATTAGCATATGCATCGATGGTCGTCTCAAGTGAGATGAGGTTCAAACTTTTGAGTTCGTAGGAAGAGGAGAATGTCTCTGTACGAAGGGTCGTCGCTTGCTATGAAGAAGAGATGCTTGTCTGGTAGCGAATCATTTACTAGTCATCCCTTGGTATCTCCTGGGAGGTTCATAATGAACTTTGCTAAGATAAGCGTCTTTTTGCTTTGAAGGGAGCGAAACTATAAGTCATATTCTTGGAGAATGACTATCCATTGGGTGTACTTATAGCTCATTAGGTGCTGTGTGAGTAGATATTTTATGGGATTAATATCCGCGATGAACGTAATGGTTTTTAAGATGATGTAGTGGTGAAGATTTTGGACTTCATGTATTAATGCTAGGGAAATATTTTTTTTGGGCTCATATCTTAATGTTGGGCCTGCTAAGGTTTTAATGACATAATAAATTATGTGTTCCTTCCCATCTAGGCCTTCCTGGATCAAAAATCCAGTCAAGGTGGACTCAGAAGCTGATAGATATATGATCTAATCTTTGCCACAGTATGGGGGACTGATCAGTGGTGTTAATTTGAAGATCATGTCCAAGTTATGAAAATTTCTCAAAAATGAAAGTGTTTAAAAGTGATTTCAATCTGAATGATCGGAAAGGTCTCATCGCTGCAATTTTGGTGCCATGAACGGTTCTCAAAACCAAGGTCGTATGCAAAAGTTATGGAGGTTTGAATCATCCAATAAACTCCAAAATTCATTTGACCAAAGTTGAATTTTTAAATTTGGAAAAAATTTAAAAAGAATATTTCGAGAATATTCCTTAGAATATTCCCCAAAATATTCCTTGGACAATGAACTAGATGTTGACAAGTGGCATCTCTTCATTTGAAGAAGGTTTTACTTTATGAATTTTTGGCCTATCAGTGGGTGCCATGTAGACTGCCCGGAAGCTGCCACGTGGCCCCATGATAGACAGAAAGTGGTTTATCAAAATTTTGGAGTCAGTCGGGTTTGAACCCCAGACCTGGTGGATGCGGGCAAAGCCGCTTAACCATCTGGGCTACATGTTAGTACTTAAAATATTATGGAACCTGCTTATTATTAAAGTTTAAAACGGTTTATGGCGAAAATTTTAAGGGGCTAGCCCCTTAGGGCTAACCTGACTTCACGTGACCCGAGCGTTATGATCCATGGCCTAAAGGCCTCAACCGGCGAGAGTAAATGGTTATGAAAACCGTTACATGTGCCAACGCATGGGGTGACAATAAATTCTACGATTTAAACAGTTGTGGTTAACGACTAATCCGCTGGCAGTTCCAAACGGAAGGTCATGTGACCACATAAATGTGCCCAACCCAACATTAAATGATACATTAAACTGTCGCTGCCAGTTCTGTCATGTTCCACCAATTCCTGTGGGATTGGCTAGATTAGTTGGGCTAACTGGAGTTCCTCCAGTTTTGGAGGAGTTTGTTTAGGGATATTGGGCAAAATTAGTTTTTTCCATAACTCCCTCAATATTGAACGAAATTGGATGAAATTTTAGTCAATTTTGGGTCTCTTTGACCTTATGAACAGTTTGGAACATGTTTCAGGTCGAGAAGAGGTGATCGAATGCATATTTTTCTTCAAGGAAGATGAAGAAGCCATCAGGGCCATCATGGAGAAGGCACTGTATTGGGTAATATTTCACTGTTTAGTGTGAAACAAAAGCCATTTCTAGGTATTTTCTATCTTCTGAATCTGAATTTACTACTAGTTTTTCCTATTGAGGCATATTTTTACCTTTGTAACCATTTTCAGAAAATTAATAGAGCAATCACATGCCATTGGGGAGGCTTGGACCGGTAGATGTAGCCCAGGAGGGGTGAACTGCCTCAACAATTTGTTGTGTTATGTGATGGTGAATTTTATTTGCTATGTATTTCTACTGTGATATGTTAAATAGTAAATTTACTTAACTAATCCTCACACATAAAACTTAGAAACATAACCAAAACTACTTTGTTTAACCTGCAACTCATGGAGAACACTTTGCACACTTTATTATATCATAATGGATACTTTGCATAGCGTAACAAATACAATCCATTTTAGATCAAGTTGGTATCAGAGATGGTGTCTTTGAGAATTATTAGAGCTAGTGTTTCTCTCTGTATTGTTCTTGTGCAAAATTATTTGATTAAAATTCTGCATTAAAACCCTTGCAAGCAGTGCAGAGCCATCTTGGGGTAGAATTTGTTGTAGGTTTTTGAGGCTTACTAGGCTGAGTTTGCTAGAGGGTGAAGGAATAGCTATGGATAGCTAAGTCTTGGAGAGGAAAAATTGGAATAAAGGGCTGAAGGCTTCTTCCTTACCCCAAAGTACCTTAAGGTCACCATTGAAACACAAATCCTCTTGACGATTGCTTGTTAAGAATTTCTTGGAGTTTGTTTGTTGTTTGGCTGCTTGAATAAGAGTTTGTCTTTATAGCCATTTGGTTAAAAACACTTTTTCATTTGTTTTGAAATATTTGAAAACTTTATTGAAGTTCCTTATGTTCGTTGACATCATAATGACAACTTATACAAGTGAAGTTTCCCCCTTCACAATATTATTCGATGATGATATGAAGCGTGACTTTATTATATTGAAGGATATGGTGCAAATTTTCTTTGAGGATAAAAGAGAAAGCACTGAACTTGGTGAAAAATTGTTTTCCATGAAGTAAGAGAAGGAATAAATTCTTCAAAAATTGCATGATATGGAGATACAGCTCCATCAAGCCCAAGAGGCTTTGACCAAGAAAATGCGTGAGGAAGAGGTAAACCATTCTAATTTGTCTTCAGTTTCCTCTTTATAAAGATGTGCTGGTTCTTTCGAAAAACATAAAAGAGGTATAGGGTCCAAATTAATGATTAAAATAGGCTATGAAGGAAAAGGGTTAATCAAGCATGCACAAGGCATGGTTGAACCTGTTTCGGTTGAGGAACAACCCAAGAATATTGGTCTTGGTTACATGCAATTTAATGGCGAAGAATCCAAAACCATGAAAGTATGTGAGGCTACTTTAAAGAGAACCTTTTTTCCAAGTTCTAAGATGCAAATATGTCAAATTTGTTTCAAAGATGATTGCCATTGATTTAAGCCTTTGTTGCAGCAAGAATATGGTAGATATGCAGCTTATGGTGAGCATGCAATTTCATATAGTTTTCAAGACAATAATGATGATGTTAGTCTACAAATGAAAGATGGAGCCTCTACTAGTTCATCTCCTCATGAAGGCAAAAAGGATGAACAAGTTAAGCAGCACAAGAGGTATAAATCCTCCCATGATCAATTTGATTGTGTTTCTGCAAAGCATGATAATTTTTCATGCTTAAATGGAAGAAGGATTTGTTGTACATATTGTGGTGGATTTAACCATGATGTTTGGAGATGTTGGATGAGGAAAAAGGCATACAGGAAGTAGATGAAGCAAAGACAACTTTCAAAGAAGGTGCATAAGATTTTCACATATTTCCAAAAGAGGGGACATGTTGTATCCCATTGTTGGAATTTGCATCCAACTAGTCGTCCCAAGCACATGCAGCAAGAGGACAGAAATATTGACGCAAGTGAAACCAAGGATTCTATTATTGATGTGAAAATGGAAGTTTCACATGAAGAAGATTTGTAGCAGCAAAAGTTGCCATGGAAGTGGCTTGGTAAGAAGTGGATGGACTTCTTAACAAAGTAAGCCATACTCCTTTGCACATATGCAAATATCGGTTGTATGCATGTATTTTTATGCTGTAATCTCTCATTCATTTGAGCCACCTTGGATCATTGATCAAGGCAGCAATGTACAATTCCCTTTTGCAAATTTCTCGCCAGAAATTTTCTGAGTGAGTGCAAGAAAGACATCTCTTGATAGGAGGACAAGCACATCGAGGAAGGGAAGTGTGAATTGCTTTCTAGTTGTGGTTCAAAGTCACTAGCCATGCAAGGCAAGTGTTTGGAGGTTGAAGAGAAGAGGGTGCAGTACTCTCATTTGCTATACATATCAGTTTCCGTAGTCCAGAAAGATTTTGGGGTCCAAAAGCTTCCCATTGGGGAGGTGTGATCAGGAGATCATGTCCAAGTTATGAAAATTTCTCAAAAATGAAAGTGTTCAAAAGTGGTGGCAATCTGAACGACTGGAAAGGTCTCGTCGCTGAGATTCTAGCACCGTGAATGGTTCTCAAAACTGAGGTCGTATGCAAACGTTATGGAGGTTTGAATCATCGACTAAACTGCAAAATTCATTCAACCAAAGTTGACTTTTTAAATTTGGAAAAAAATTAAAAAAGAATATTTCAGGAATATTCCTTGGAGGATGAATTAGATGTTGATAAGTGGCATCTCTTCATTTCAAGAAGGTTTGACTTTATGAATTTTTGGCATATCAGTGGGTGTCATGTGGACTACCCGGAGGCTGCCACGTGGCCCCAGGCCAGATAGAAAGTGGTTTATCAAAATTTTGGAGTTAGTTAGGCTTGAACCCAAGACCTAGTCAATGTGGGCAAAGGAACTTAACCATCTGGGCTACACATTAGTACTTAAAATATTGTGGAGCCCACTTATTGTTAAAGTTTAAAACAGTTTATGGCAGAAATTTTAAGGGGCTAGCCCGACTTCACATGACTTTAGCGCTATGACCCAGGGCCTAAAGGCCTCAATCGGTGGGAGTAAACAGTTATGAAAAATATTACATGTGCCAGCGCATGGGGTGACAATAAATTCTACGGTTTAAACAGTCATGGTTAACGACTAATTCGCCGGCGGTTCCAAACGGAAGGTCATGTGACCACGTAAATGTGCCCAACCCAACATTAAATGCTACATTAAATTGTCACTACCAGTTTTGGTGCATTCAACCAATTTCTGTAGGATTGGGCAGACTAGTTGGGCTAACTGGATTTCCTCTAGCTTTGGAGGAGTTTGTTTAGGGATATTGGGAAAAATTTGTTTTTGCCATAACTCCCTCAATATTGAACAAAATTGGATGAAATGTTAGTCAATTTTGGGTCTCTTCGACCTTTTGAACAATTTGAAATAGGTTTTAGGTGGAGCAAAGGTGATATATAGTATATTTTCCTTCAAGGAAGATGAATAAGCGATCAGGGCCATCATGGAGAAGGCACTGTATTGGGTAATATTTCACTGTTTAGTGTGAAACAAAAGCCATTTCTAGCTATTTTCTATCTTTTGAAGCTGAATTTACAGCTGGTTTTTCCTATTGAGGCATGTTTTTACCTGTGTAACCATTTTGAGCAAATTAATAGAGCAAGGACATGCCATTGGGGAACCTTGGACTGGCATATGTAGCCCGGGAGGGGTGAACTGCCTCAATAATTTGTTGTGTTATGTGATGGTGAATTTTATTTGCTGTGTATTTCTGCTATGATATGTTAAAAAGTAAATTTACTTAACTAATCCTCACAAATAAAACTCAGAAACATAACCAAAACTACTTTGTTTAACCTGCAACTCATGGAGAACACTTTGCACACTTTATTATATCAGAATGGATACTTTTCATAGCACAAAAAATACAATCCATTTCAGATCAGGTTTTGAAGATAATTTTTCTTCAGGGCATCAAAAACTTGTTGGGCATGATCATCCCATTTTAATGGGATGTCCTAGTGGAGAAGGTGCAGGAACCCTTGAGTGCAAGCAACATAATCGGGGATGAAGTGTCTCAGAAAATTGGCCTCCCCCTGCAAGCTTTGTAGTTTCCTGAGATTTCGAGGTGGAGGTACCTCTTTGATAGCTTGGACCTTGAGGGGGTCCATGAAAATCCCTTGCTGGGACACTATAAAACCTAAGAGCCTACTTTTTGTGATGCAAAAGACATAGTTGAGGGTGTTCAAGCGTAGGTTGTATTGAGGACATCGTTGGAATACCAATCACAGATCCTCGAGATGGTCTGAGCGCTTCTTAGAGAGGACGGTTAGGTTGTCCATGTAGGCGAGGGTAAGGTGTGCCAAGTCATGAAATATATAATTCATGGACTTTTTTAAGGTGGATCCAGCATTTTTTAGGCCAAATGGCATTACCTTGTATGCGAATTTCCCCCAGGGGGTGGTGAACGTGGTTTTGTACCAGTCTATATGGCAGATTTGAATTTGGTTGTACCTAGAGAATCCATCCATGAAGTAGAGAGCCTCATGTCCCACAGAAGAATATATGACCTAGTTGGTGAATGCGGTGGGGTAATTGTCCTTGGGACAAGCTTTGTTAAAATCTTGAAAGTCGGTGGAAACACGTATGGTGCCCTATTTTTTCATGACGGGAACAGGGTTGGAAACCCAAGATGTGTAAGCGATATGGTAGATAAACCCGACTTTGTGAAGCTTTTCGATTTCTTGTTTTATTGCTTCTAGCTTTGATGGGTGCAATTGACGTTGTTTCTAGCACACTGTAGGTATGTCATGCTAGGTGTCAATATGGTGCTCTATGATAGTGGAACTAAGCCCAGGCATTTCCGGGTAGTCCCATGCAAATATATCTCGTTACTCTTGTAGCAATTAGGTATACAAGGATATTTCTTGTGGAGAGAATGATGCACCCAATGATATTTCTTCGACCTTACTAGGGTTTTGGGATATGTCTAGCTTGATGATAGGTGAGATGTTTGACATATTTCCTTCCTCGAATGCAGCAGGTGCCAGGATAGGATTCTTGAACCAATAGAGTTTTTCTAATGGAAGGAAATCTTTTGATTCGATCACATAGATCTCTTGTTCTTTTGTCTTGTCAAGACTGAGCATTTTCTTGGGGAGAAAAAGTGAGTGGTGATGCATTGCATCCCATGGATTCATAGGAATCGACCCTGAGACCTCCCGCAGGGCATGTGTGTGGTTTACCACAAGAGATACACGTTGTTTCTTAACTATATACGGTTATGGGTTTATGTTATGGTTTAGCAGAATCCTATTCGGGGGCTACGAACCGCTGGTAGTCCCAACTTGCCAGTGGTCCCCACATTATATTATCACATGGAATATGATAAACCATCAACCAACCCCACGGTCTATTCAAACCCGACGACAACCCAATCATAGTTCAACCCATTAACCGTAGGTTGCAGCTCGAGTTCCACTAATAGTTCTGTAACTGTGGGTTTGGGGGGTGCGCATGTGGCCACCCCCAACCGCAAAAAATTAATGATGCAGTCAGATTTGGTGGAATATTTGGAGGGCATACCATTTGGGGCAGAAATTCATTTTTTAACTCCAGTTAAGTGGAGTTCTCCAATTTTAGTGGAGCTTTCCTAGGTGAAACTTGGAAAAAGTGTAGGAGGCCCAATTTTCAACCATTATGAGTGAATGAAGAGTCATTTTTAACTAATTGGAGAATTCTGAAGCCATTGATGCAGAGAAAAAAATAGTTAGAGCACCGTGACTACATGTAATATAAAAAATTTAAGCATAATGAAAGATGGACATGCCATTGGGAACTGGACCAACAGATGTAACCCAGGAGGGGTGAACTGCTTCATCATGCCTGCTGTGTAAATTTCATGTGGTGAATTATTTCTCTGTTTTACACTGATGTTCAATGTTATTTAAGCTTATTTTATGCTTCTAATTCACTAAAATCAACTACAATTCATGGAAAAACTCCTCAATCCTTATGCAAACTAATGAGACAAGTATGCACATGTTTTTAAACCGAAAATACACTGAGGACAGAAAAACTAATATAGTCATTTCAAATCACTTAATTGGGGTACTGAATGGATTGTACTTCGAAAAAATATAAATCCTAAATGAATTTATTGAAGGGAAGAAAGTTTTTGTATATTTTTCACAAGTTACTAGCTCCTTGTAAGTTGTAACTGATGAGAAGTACTTAAGACAAGTTAAATGGAAATATATGGTTTTAGATGAAGCTCAAGTGATTAAGAGTTTCAACTATCGAAATCGCCTTTTGCTTACTGAAATTATCATTCAAAATAATATGGCAGAACTTTGGGAACTTCTTCATTTTATCATGCCAGACATTGTTTGATAGCGACGAAAAATTCAATGAATGCTTCTTCAAAGGCATAGAAAACCATGTAGAGAATGGAGGCATTTTGAATGAACACCAAATTAATCAACTACATGTTGTCCTAAAGCATTTTATGTTGTGTCGAGTAAATATAGATGTGACCACCGAAATGCCCAATAAAAAGGAAGTAACTATGAACTGTACATTGAGCTCTTGCCAAAAATCCTTTTATTAGGCTGTCAAGAACAAGACCTTTGTAGCTGAATTAATTGATAGTGCCTCAATTCATATAAACTACAAAAAAATTGAAAACCTCATGAACATTTTTATCCAGTGTTGGAAGGTATGAAATCATCCAGTGTTCACTACAAGAAAAAAGGACATTGGTGAGGGTCATGCTTGTGACGGACCTTTAAGGTCCGTCACCAATTTCACATATGGTGACGGTCCTTAAAAAATTGTCACTGTAAGTGCATATAGTGATGATCCTTTAAGGTTCGTCACCAAAGCCATTTTCAATGACACTTTTGGTGAGGGTCATTAAAGGCCCATCACTAATTATCTCTTTTGTGACACTTCTAGTGACGAAATTTTAATGACCCTCACCAGTGCTCTTTTTGTTACTTTTGGTGACGGTCAAAAAATGTTCATCACCATTGATCATTCCAATGAGTTTTTGATGACGCTATATGCCTGCTAATATTTTTTTTTTTCAAAAGATAACGATTTAAAGCCATTATTGTGGAGTATTTTTTATGATATTTCCAAGGCCATAGTGGTTATAATCAGTCAAATTTTTAAGAAGTAATTATTTTGTATCATTTCCCTCAAGTAATCACTATTCGAATATAGTTTTCCTATGAGTCAACACATGATTCATATATATTAAGTTTAGTATCTATCAAATTCCCTTTAGATAAAATTCCACTAGTGTGTATAGGAAATATATTATTTAATACATAATCAAGCTCTCACAATTCTATTAATGAGAAAGACCTAACACTCCTCAACAATTCGGGCACACCTTAAATTAATGCTTTGTCACACACTAACATTTCTTAGCACCTCGCATGTCTTGTAACATATTTGTACCGAGAAAATCTTGTCATGACACTGACACCCAAGCACATGGTGGCATGCACTAGCACAACATGGAACTCTCCTAGCATGTGTTAGCATGCATGTAGTCCCTAGCATGCCCTGTAACACCTTGGTTGAATGCATTTACATACATTAGCACTTGGCACACAATGCCAGTTGGCATGTATTGGGACCTATTATTAGTGTGACTAGCATGCCCCTTTTGAAAAAGATAAAGTCTTGACTTATTAACCCTCTTATGTGTCCATTTCCTTACATTTTAGCTTGGTTCTTCCTTTTGTTTCCTTGACACTTCTTGACACATATTGACATACCCTAGCACCCTGCACATCCTTAGCACCTGACATGTATTGGCATATCTTGGCACTATTTGGAACATATAATTAGCGCACCCTGGAACTCCCTAGCACACTTTGGCACTTCTTTACATGCCTTGATATTCCCTAGAATGCCTTAACAATGCTTAGCATACCTTGTCACTCCCTCCTTGGCATGATAGCTAGCACTCATTAACACTAGTCCCTAGCACATGTTCCTCATATTCATTAACTTCCATGAATTTTGACCTAGTGCTCCATTAATGTTTTTTCCTATTACTCCTTAACGCTCCTAAACATGATTTAGCACTCTCTAGTAGACCTTGGCAGTCTTCAACATGCCATTCAACTTCATAGCATGCATAATAGTCACTGACACATATTGGCACTTGGCAGGTGTTGGTGCTTGGAAAGTCTTAGCATGTATGGAACACGTTGATATGCCTTGGTATGATTTGGCATAGTTTAATATTAAATTTATTTTAGATCATTTTTTGGAAAGTAGATGAGAAGCAGAAAAGGAAGACTTGGCGCTTATAATGCACTAAGACATTGCACTTGGCACCTATTGGTGCCTAGTGTTGGTGTGCTTAGCATGCCCCTCTTAGAAAAGGTAAAGTGATGAATAATTAACCCTCTTATGTGTTCATTTCCTTGTAGTTTAACTTGTTTCTCCCTTTTGTTTCCATGACAGTCCCTGACACGCATTGATGCACCCTTGCACATCTTGGCATGCCTTATCACTTGGCACATATTATCATGTTGGACATGCCTTTGCACTATCAGGCACATCTTAGCATTCCCTAGAATGCCTTGGAACTCATGTCCTCACAACTAGACTTTACATTTTTTCACGACTTTGGAACCAAATCAAGTCCTTGGCTACTATAGTTCATGTGAAAACATTGGCCTGCTTCAACCCCAACAACTTGACGAATTCCACTTACTACAAGTAGATTGTGCCTTGTTCACCTAAGAAATTCCTATAAATCATCTTATGCCACTCATTTCCAATCTCAAATTTTCCCACTTAACTATTTACCAAGACAAGGGTCACATGATCTAGCCATGGCCATAAAACAACTAAGCAACATAACTTACACAGGAAATATTTCACATGTATGTTTAGTTCATATAAACAATAGAAAATTAACTGAGAGTTTACAAGAACCACAAGATTCACAAGGCACATAAGATATAAGCTGACACAAGCTGTGTGCCCCAAAACTTATACACAACAATGTACAATATGCAATTATCTAGAATAGTTTAAAACATGAGCATGTAGCCAAAGTGTGCCACATCTCATATAAAAAAATAGCTAAAGGAAAAACAATATTGTGCCTAGCACAAAGTGATCTCCCTTTGTCTAAAACTACTATGTCGAGCCCCTTATAACAACCGTAGGCTTTCCTCCTATAAGTCCTATTCTAAACTTCTCCTAACACACTTCGTCCTTAGCACATTTGAATTCGCTAACACTCCCTTGCACAAGCTCTTATTTGTTCCTTTCCATGAATTTTGACCTAGTTATCCTTTGATATGCCCCAACACTCCCTAACACTCTAATTCAACATGCATTGAGATTTTCTGACACGTGTTAGCATACCTTTTCATTCCTTTCCATGCCCTGACCCTCCCTAGCTATCATACCCTCACAACTACCCTTACTTAATTCTCGACTTGGGAACCCAACCAAGCCCTTGCTTGACTACAAGAGCTTGACCAAGTTATACTTACTACAACTAGACTATATTGTTGAACTGTGTAGCTTGGGAGGTACTGCACAAGCCTAGTGAGATGGATTTGCGTGAGTTTGGTCACAAAGGGATTTGTAGGAATAGAAGAAAAGCAAAGGGATTTTGGATCCAAGACAAGGTTTAAAATATAAAATAAAATTAAAAAGGAAAATTAATATTGCCTAAGGTCTAAGTGGATAAAACCTGTAAGTTCTAGAGGGTTCCTAAGAGGTCTAGGAAAAACTATTTAATGAGTCCTTAGGATGAAGGAAATAACATCAAGTGAGAAGGAGCTCATTTGATAAGGGGGCGAAGAGACATGTATTCCTAAAGAGGCCATGATCATTATCATGTATAGCATTCATTAAGATGCCTCAATATTCTTTGGCATGGTTTAATATTAAATTTATTTAAGATCAATTATTGGAAAGTAGAAGAGAAGTAAAAAAGGATTATTTGGCACTTAGAATTCACTAACACTTGGCACTTGAAACTCATTTCCACCTAGTGTTGGTGTGCATAGCATGCCCCTCTTGGAAAATGTAAATTGATGACTTATTAACACTATGATGTGTTCATTTCCTTGTATTTTAACTTGTTTCTCCTTTTTTTCTCCTTGATAGTCCCTGGCATGTACTGTCACACCATTGCAGATATTGGCATGCCTTAGCACTTAACACATATTAGCATATTTTACATGCCTTTGAACTATCTGGCACATGTTAGCATTCACTAGCATGCCTTTCCACTCATGCCCTCACAAATATCCTTACATTTTTTCATGACTTGGGAACCCAAGCAAGTCCTTATCTACTCCAGTTCATGTGAAATTGGTCTGCTTCAGCCGTAACAACTTGATCAATTGCACCTACTACAAGTAGATTGTGCCTTGTTCATCTAAGAACCTCCTATACCTCATCTTAGGCCAGTCATGTCCAAGCTGAAATTTTCCCACTTAAGAACTTACCAAGACAAGGATCACATCTAGCCATGTCCATAAAACAACTAAGAAACATAGCTTACATAGGAAATATTTCACATGTATGTCTAGTTCATATAAACAATAGAGCATTAACTGAGAGTTTGCAAGAACCACAGGATACACAAGACACATAAGATATAGGTCAACACAAGTCGAGTTCCCCAAAAATTATACATAACAATGTACAATATTGAATTGTCTAAAATGGTTTAAAACATGAGCATTCGGCCAAAGTGTGCCACATGTCATATAAAAATAATGATAAAGGAACAATAGTGTTGTGCCCAAAAAAAGGTCTCCCTTTGTCTAAAATTGCTTTTTCGAGCCTGTTTGCACTATATAATTTAGAAGATTAGCAAAACTACACTATAAAGCACAACATCAAACTACTTTGGAGTCCAGGACCTAGCCTTCCTAGACTCAGAGAGCACTCTCTCTATTTTATGATTTAAATCAATTTAACTTTCTGGTTATACATACTGATATTAGGCTAGTTATAGTGATGGGGGTTGTTAGTTTGATTGATTGTGTGGTTGGAAAGATAGTGATGCAGAAGCTATTCCATTGGGCGATGGAGTCAAAGGCTGGAATGGCACATCAAAATAAAGAGCGAATCACAGGGCAAGCTAACTATGCTAATGGATTTTAAGAGTTGTATGAATTATGAGGTGAAAGAAACAGTAAGGTTCGATAGTGACTAAAGAGAAATTAAGAATTCTTTAATCAGACTTCAGCAGAAAGCATTCAGATTGTAAATGCAGACAGAATTAAGGTGCTCCAACAGCGAATATTAATCTAAAATTTCTGATTTACAATTCGATGAGCATATACACAGCAAAAAAAACAATGGAAACATTTAAACAAGGATGGAACACATCACCATTTTGAAACAACTCAAGAATCCTGTAAGCAGTCTTTGGTTATTGATGTCCAACTCCAAAAATTAAAGTGCTTCAATAGTAGTTCTTACAATATAGGTTCTAAAATATCCAACCTTGTATAATGAGAATTATAGTGGTATTTAACTAAAAAATAAGTCAGTTTTCCCTAATCTACCCTGACAAACTTTCATTGATTACAATTTAAGCAGAAAATGGACAAGTATGGCCATGCAAGGCTATGATGAGGTGAATCTGTCAGCCACTTGGTTGATGACCCTTCATGAATTATAAGGTGAACACAATTGGACTTTTAAAATTCTGAAAATACAAAGTGAGACAAAATTGATGTCTGGCCCAGCCTTTCTTGCACCGCCTTGGCTGGATCATTAACTCCAGTGCGGCACCGATTGTTTTGTTGTCCTACTGTTATACTGTCTAGCACTATTTTGATGAAAAACACTTGCCAAAATATATTATCCTTGTTTACATCTAAGAACCATCATCAAAAAAAAAATTCCTGAAAATCTTGGGATGTTTGTTATGCTGTGAAAAATGGGCGAAACTGCTGAAAATAGGGGTCAACTTAGACATTGTTTTCTCCTCAAAATTGACACCTGTGAAAAATATGAGAGATTTTATTGTTATTTTCCCAATTCTGGTCAAAAACCTCTCTCTTGTTTTCAAAATTCATCTCCATCTCTCCACAACAGTCACCACAATATCATAAACAACACAAAAAAACAGAAATCTGAAAAATAGGGTTGAGAGATGGCTTTCGATTATCCCAACTGAAGACAGCTGTGCAAAATATGGGAGAGGTTTTTTTTCTTCATCCCATTCTAAATAAAATTCTCTCTCTGTTTGTCCAAATTAATTCCCATCTGCCCGAATTCTCCCTCGAAAATGGACTGGTAAAAATGGCTAAAAAATGGTTTTTCATTTGGGGAAAACGGTTTTGTAGGAGGAAAGTGGTATTTCGGACCCTTATGAAGTGGTAAGTGGTAGTATAAAGGGGGGGGGGGGTGAAAATTCAAAAGAGAGTGACACATAAGGGGGTCCCTTTCTTCAAAACCATTCGTTCCGGACCCCCCCTGCAAGGATAAAGTAAGGATGGTAAAGGGGGGTGAAAATGAAACGTAGGCTGTTGGATTTAAAGATGACGGTGGCGCGATCAGGTGGAAAGCCTTTGCTTCTTTCCAGGTCTTTTGGACTATTTATTCATGAAATGAGCTATAAAACTCGTAGTCCCGAATTGACTTGTTATACACACAAAACATAGTGACAACTCGTTTACCCGGACCTGAAATTCTATAGAATTTAGTTATGAAGTGACATTGCATCCGTGCACTTCGCAACCTTTAAATTTTAGTTTATAAAGAATACGATCGGCAATGCGATGTGATGGGGAGGTGAGATGGAGGGTAAATGACATGGAGGGTAAGTGGGACTAGACTGCAATGCACATCGCAATTCGTAGCATTTACTTATAAGTGCGGAATATGTAAACTCTAAAATTTGTAAAGTGCGATGAGCGGGGGAGGAGATGAGTGACGTGGCAGGGAAGAAGTGGGACCGGATCGCAGGTGCACATTGCAATTGTTAAGTTTTATTTATAAGCTGCATGGCTAACTCCTAAAATTTGCGAAGTTCGAGGAAGAGGGGCCCACTGGAACTTGGCAGAGTGTTATGAATCGGTGGAAGGTTTTTAAGCGGTCAGTGTTATGAAGTTTTATATAATATAACAATGTATTGCAATGGTTGTGTAATGGGGCAGAGGTGCTGAGGTGGGGTCGACTTAACACATTACAAACTAAATAAAATAGATTGCAGGCACTCACAAGGTAAAAAAATGCGATGCGATATTGCAAATCGGTGATCGCATTATTTAAAGTTTAGTTCCAATGCCAAATACGTAAAGTCTGCGAAATGCAATGAGGACCCCACTTTGATCGCGATCAGGGAATAAAAAGCAATGAAACGGTAAAGGTGGAAGGGTAAAGCGGAAAGGTGGAAGAAAGGTAAGGTAACGTATATTTCAAAATGGAAGATAAAATGGAAGAGAAGCATGGCAGGGAATGGGTTTCAGAGCATGGGAGAATATGGAGGAAATGAGGTGGGAAAAGAGGGTGAATGAAATGAGATGGAATGAGGGCAGAAATGAAGTTTGATCCCCATCACACCTTTTCAGCAATAATTTTTATCCTTTCCACTGAACTAAAAGGCAAATTGATTCATTTGATGCTCTTTGACAGTCAGGGTCTCCCTTTCTTCTTTGAAAATAAATGATAGCCACATAATATTATTTTTAGTATATGAACAATCTAATTAGTGATCAGTCACCTTATAATAATGTGAAATACATGAGTCTAACAGAGGCCCTTATCACAATCGTAGGCTAGCCTCTTACAAATCCTATTATGAACTTTTTCTAACACGTCACTTCATCCTTGGCACACTTGAATTCACTGAGACTCCCTGGAACACACTCTTATTTGTTCATTTCCATGCATTTTGACCTAGTTCTCCCTTGTGATACCTCGACACTCCTTAACAGTCCTCAACATGCATTGACATTGTCCAACATGTGTTAGCAGGCCTTTTCATTCCTTGGCATTCCCTAACCCTTCCTAGTTATCATGCCCTCACAACTACCTTTACTTATTTTTCAACATGGGAACTGAACCGAGTCCTCGCTTGACTATAGGAGCTTGACGAAGTTACAATTACTACAACTAGACTATGTTGTTAAATTGTGTAGCTTGGGAGGTACTCTAAAAGCCTAGTGAGATGGGTTTGTGTGATTTTTATAACCAAAAAATGTTTTGTGGGAAAATAACCCAAGAGAAGGGGCCTTGGACCCGAGATGAGGTTTAAAATCTAAAAGAAAATTAAACAGAAAAAAATAATATTTCCTAAGGTCTAAGTAGATAAAATTCGCAAGTTCTAGATCATTCTAAAGAGGTCTAGCTAGGAAAAGTTATTTAAGGATTCCTTAGTATGAAGGCAAGAACATCAAGTGAGAAGGAGCTCATTTTATCAAGGAGGCTAGGAGAGATGTAGTCCTAAAGTAGGTCTAGTTATAGGCCTGAGTAAGCATTGCTAAAGGGAGGCTGCTCTATTTCTAAATTTGCAGAGATCGAGTTTAAAAACTTTGGGGAATGGTTGCTCATATGCAACATGTTATGAAAACAATATAAATTGGGGTGATTGGGAGATTTTTCTAGCCCTGTCTGTTAAGATAAAATTTTCACTAGGTATCTAAATTTGAAGAGTTTTGCTTTAACTGCTTTGGCTCATGGATGTTTAGAAGAAATATGGTATAAAAACATAATAGAATTACGGTGATTGGGAGCTTTTCTTAGCCCTGTATTTTTAGATAGAATTTGGTGTGCACTTTTAAATTATGGAATTTGGGTTTAGGAGCTTTGGTCATGGTGTTTAGATGAAATATTTTTTTAAAACAGAATGGAATGGGGGCAATTTGGAACTTTTTTCTAGAACCAACTGTTTAGGTAGAATTTGTAGAGCATCTCTCAGTTTTGAAGTTTCGCTTTAATAACTTTGGGTTATGTCCATTTAGATAAAATATTTAATGGGAAAATACTAGAACTCATGTGATTGGGATATTTTCCTAGCCCTGGATATTTAGATAAAATTTGTAATGTATTTTTCAATTTGCGTAGTTTGGGTTTAAGAGCTTTCGGTCACGCTGTTTAGATGAAATATGTACAAAAGAAAATAGAATTGTGATGAGGGGGAGTACTTTCTAGTCCTGACTGTTTAGATGAAATTCACTATACATTTCTAAATTTGCAAATATTGACTATGAAAACTTTGGGTCATAGTTGTATAGCTTAAGTATGTTATGAAAACAAAATAAAATTGTGGTGATCTAGAACGTCTTCTAGCCTTGACTGTTGATAAAATTTGTTTCATATTTCCAAAATATGTAGAGACTAGGTTTAAGAGCTCTGGGCCATGGCTATTGAGATGATATGTGTTATACCTTTCTATATGTTCAGGGATTGGGTCTAAGAGTGTTTTCTTGATAAAAAAACAACCTTACATATACAACAATGGATATAAGATAAGGTTTAATGAGATATAAGAATGTTAGGATGACAGATTTCATGGCTAGGCTTGCATTCAAAGATGGATTTTTCAAGTTCTTGACTACTATATTTGCGAAGAGTTCCATTTTATAAAATAAACAAAAGTTAATTCCATGAATAC
This sequence comes from Pinus albicaulis, assembly GCA_034641835.2. Lineage (NCBI taxonomy): Eukaryota > Viridiplantae > Streptophyta > Pinopsida > Pinales > Pinaceae > Pinus > Pinus albicaulis. The sequence continues at coordinate 422,654,296 of CM076576.1, forward strand.
TATTCACAGGTCAATCTCAAAATCAATACCCCAAGCGAACACATCACAACATGTGCCCAACAAACAATCCCAGGAAATAGCTTATAGATCCCTCCAACTAGTGGCTTCTACTCTAATGCTTTTCTACTATCAATTGCTAGCCTGTCCTGCTGACTTCAATCTCAAGATGTTAATCTATAACAACAATGGGTTGAAATCTCCCTTCAAGATTATATAGTCAGTTCTAACATTAAGCTATAGTCGTTTCTCTAAAGACAAGACTAAAATTCAACTATTTGTGTTATAAGGAGTTTGCAAACAACAAAGAAGATTTCCATGCCCATGTTTTTTAGACATTTAACAGGCAAAGCTAAGGGCTCAAATGTAAATCCATGTTACTTAGCTATGTATGTTTAGCTACGTGTGGTCTCACTATGGCCTAGTTGGTCCAAGCCAGTTTCACTCGGATTCAGAATCCTTGGTGGTAATGTTGAGTACACAAACAATACAACCTCAACAACAAATCAAGAAGTAACATAAAAGGGAGTAATAATTTATCCATCATATTTATATTGTTGAGCCTCAAGATTGTGCTTTCTTTCATCTTAATTTACCTCATTTTCCTTTTTCCATTGTTATCCTAGACCCAATTTATCAATGAATTTAGTTAAAATTACTTTTAGAATGATTAACATGATTGACTTGCTAAGTTTTGAGATTTTTGCCATTGTAATGCATTTTGACCGGAACTAGCTGCAGAATGCAGACATTCCGTAGCTAACTGGCAATTTTGCAGCTGTCTTCACGTTTGGGTATGTTCCAGGTGGCCTCTCAAGAAAAACCGCATATGGGCATATTCCACGTCATGTCTACATTGTTCGTTGTTCACCATGAAGGAAGAAACGAATTCTGGATATGGTTTTGGTACGTGGGAACACATTTAAGAAGGCAGACTTCTAGTAGGACTGTCTTAGTCCAGATGTCCTTTTCCTTTTTACGCAGCCACTTCAAGAGTCCTAATGTGATTTCGATAAGGAAAGACAATGATCCTGGAATTGTTGCAAGTCTTGTTATGTACATTTGTTATATAAACACTTGGGAAACCGAGAGCTAGGCTAGATTTTGTTTCCAAATTTTGCTTAGATTCTGTGCTACATTTTTGAAGACGCAGATTGCTCTGTTCAAGTTATTTCACCTTTAATGAAGCAAACAATATTGTTTTGAAAGCATTGATTTGATTTGGAGTTAGATTCCATCTGGTGGTAGAGGGCCCCTACCTCCTGCACAAATTTATTTGCGTAATTTAGATAAGTATTCTAGCTGCCTTTACGTTTTTGAAGTTGAATTCGTAGTTGTTTTCATTAGCTACTGTAGTTATACTTGTTCTAAAAACTCTTCCAAAAGAAGAAGCTCTTCCAAAAGATTATGATAATGAATGGGAAATGGCTATAGTATTGTAGGATTTAATTGTAATCTCTTTTGTTCACCATCACAGTTATACTTATGCTAAGCACTCTTCCAAAAGAAGAAACTCTTCCAAAAAATCCTTATAATGTCTTAAGCATGATTCTGATCTTGAACATTTCAGTTGTGTGTTTTCACTAAGTATCATAGCTTTTCTTGCTCTTAAAATGCTTTTCCAAAATATCATAATGATGGGTAGGAGATAGATATGATATCTTAGTTTTTCATTGCTTTCAGTCTTTATGTTTGCATTTGCACTGAATTGTATAGTTAGGATTGTTCTAAGAAACTCTTCCAAAATACCAATCATGATGGACAAACATACTGTATAATTCCATAGAATAATGCATGGTAGCCTAGTTAGGATACTCCGGAGTTTAATTGCACTTAACTCATGTTCAGTTATTTTGTTTTAAGTTTGATAATGACTTTGTAGTTCAGCACTGTTTTAGATTAGTGACATCTTAAGTTCAGTTTTAGCTTAACTCATTGCATTTGCACTCCACATTCAGTTGTCATTCACTGCATATTAGATTACTTCAGTTGTTAAGTTTAACAAAACAGCCTTCATTATTTACAAACCTCTTCTTGTTCTAAAATCTATAATTGATTCATAACCATATGAATAGAAGACAATATCATTTTAAGGCCTGAAGTACTTCTGCAACTTCCTTATCATCTCACAAACAAACATTTCCTCAAAAGACTATTTTAAAAATCTATAACCTTTGAGTGAAGTGTAGTGCTATCAAACTAAGTTGCAGAATAGAGTTAGGAACTAGTCTTAAAATAGAGATCTTATGATGGTATCAATGTTTTACTCCAAATATGCTTCAACAAATCTCTAATCATGGATAACATGTTGCATCATTATAAGTTAGTTGTTTAGCTGTTTAGTTAGGAGAATTTGCATGCTTAGCTGACCATGTCTCAAGCTCTTTCTCAAAACACCTTTGATGAAAGAATTTGACAAGTTGAGTTTATGTTTTGAATCATTTGCTTAAAAGTCATTATCAAGCTTTGTTTTTTCTCAGTCATAGTTTGGATTTGATTCTGTTTCAATATCTGCAATTGCATTTGTCATTTTTCATCAACCAATTAGGCTTTACTCTGTTTTTAATCATTAGTTTCCTTCCACTAGCTTTCTAGTCATTTTCCTTGTGAACATAAATACCAAAAGACTAAAAACATCCTAAATCATCACAAAAGACCAAAAACATCATAAAACACTACACACAATGAATTAAGAAACAAACACCTAGGTACATACAGTACACTTCACTTCAACAGTTTACCAACCCTGGTTGACAATTAAATGAACTTAATTTAGGAGACTAGGTTGAGACCAAACATTTTGGCGTCGTTGCCGGGGAAGTGAAAACTAGGTAACCTTTGTTTCTTAGTATCCAAAAATAATTATATGCGTAGGGAGAGAGATTCAAGGGGAAGATTCATAAGCAGCAGAGGCATAAGTTTGATTTCTAGAACACCACTTGTTTCATCTAGATCCAGAGCTAGTACACCTTCAACTCATACCCATATTCCATCCTCTCCTGATCCTGGACTTCTAGAAGATCTAAGGTCAACTATTCCATTAGAGAAACCTTCCACTTCATCCACTGAACCTGCCATAGAAGAAGATCTAAAAACTCCTGTTAGGAACACAAACCTTTCCACTTCCACAAGAGAGTCAACCATGGCAGAAGAAGGAGGAGGAGGAGTTTTTAATGGAGAACACACATTATTTGGAGGTAGAGGTAGAGGTAGAGGAGAAGGAGGTAGAGGAGAAGGAGGTAGAGGTGCAGATGGAGGAAGAGGTAGAATAGGAAGCTCTTTTGGGTTCCCTATAATTGATGAAGAAACCAATACAACCATGAAAAACATTTCACCCTCTGTCCTTCCAAACTTCTATGGAATTAAAACTGAAGATCTTGAAACCTTCTTATTTGAATTTGAAGTGCTATGTAGAACTTATGACTACTTACAAGATGCTAAAAAACTGAAATTATTCCCTTGAACCTTGAAAGGAGCAGCATTGAAGTGGTTCATGAGTCTGATCAGCAGTTCTATTAGAACATGGGAAAACATGAAACAAGAATTTCTAGAGAGGTATTTGGATTATTGTATGCCGGTTAATCATAAGGAATAAGTGTTCAAGATGTTACAAAAATAAGATGAAAATTTGGAAGATTTGTTGGAGAGATTTAATTACAACATCAAAAGGGAAAAAATGGAAAACCTAGATCAAGACACCTTAAAAGATCTTTTGTTGAAAACAATTAGGGATGAATGGTTGGATATCCTTAACATGATGGGAAAAGGGGATATATCACAACTCACATTACCTGAAATATCTGAGTTATGTATCAACCTTTCAAGAGGGAAATCTAAAACTATCAAAGGTCCAAGAGATCCCGCTCTTGCAAGGGCAAGTAAGTCTGCTTCTGGGACAGTAAGTAGATCAGAAATAGGACACATGCTTGATTATTTTAAATCTGACATCTTAGGGAGTCTTAGTGAACAAATAGACACCCTTAAGATACAAAACAAGCAAAAGGCTGAATCTGATGCCTTGGCAATCTTTTGTCCCAAATGTAGAAAGAAACATGCCTTGAGAGAGTGTCCTTTGGATGTAAAAGTTGTAGAAACCCGTGTCATTTGTTCTGAAAAACATGAGACCAAGAATTGTCCTTCTCTTCCGGGTCTCAAAGCTGTCTTTCAGGAGGAAACTCCTACAGATTCCACAGAGTCTCTCAATTTTGTATCTAGAAGGCCTTGGCAGGGACCTCAAACACAAGGATTCCATGATCAAATGTATAATCAACTTCCACCTTGGAATTCTTGGCAGCAACCTTGGCCCCAATTTCAAAATCAATCTCAATCTTGGGCACAAGGAACACAAAGTCCCTATGGAAGATACTCTCCATACTATCAGTATCCACCATCCTATCCACCATACCCACATTTTTATCCTCAAAATCCTCAACAAAATTTTCCTCAAAATCTTCAACAAAATTTTGAACAAAGTCCTCAACAACATCATCAGAACCAACCACATCAAAATCAACCACTCCCATTACCATTTCCTCAAAAATCAAATCAATTGCCTACTCAACCCATACCAAACCCCAATAATAAAAATCCTCAGAACACATACATGATAGAAGGCCAATAGTTTCCAACTTATTTAATTACTCCTCTAGACCTTAGTGAAGTTCAACTTAGGTCTGGAAGAATACTTGAAAATAGGAAGCTTTTTGTGATCATACAAGAACAAGATAATTCTGAGGAAGAATCTCTACGGGTGAATAAAAGTCTTGAGGAAGACACATCCTTTCAAGACCCAAACACTGAAAAATTAAAGCAAAAAGATCCAATAAATTCAACTCCTGTATTAGAGCAACCATCTACATCTACTTCTATACCTCCCTTTCCGGAAAGATTACAAATTGATAGAGGTGTAGAAAAACAAATCATGATGCCTAATTATGATTTCCTAGATGAGCTGAGAAATGTTTGCATTAAAATTCCATTATTACAAGCCATCAAGGAAATTCCAATTTTAGCCAAAACAATAAAGGAGTTGAGTATGAAGACAACAAGAAAAAGAATAAGAGAAACCAAGAAAATTCAACTGGCAGGACAAATAGCAAACATTATGATGGGCAAGATTTCTATTCCAAAGTATCTTGACCCAGGAAATCCAGTTGTCAAAATTCACATCAATGGAATTGAAATCCAGAACACACTCATTGACTTAGGAGCAGCAATCAATATCATGAGTAGAAAAATCATGGACAAACTGAAACTTCCTAATCTTCTCTTTGCACCCACACTATTACAATTAGCAGACAGATCTGTGATCAAACCAGATGGGGTAATAGAAGACATTCCAGTGTCCCTAGATTCTTGGGAGTACCCTGTGGATTTCATGATCCTAACTCCTAAGAATAATCTAGGAGGCCATCCTGTTATATTAGGAAGACCTTGGTTGGCTATAGCTGATGCTTTTATTAGTTGTAGATCCGGTGATATGTACATCTATGATGGTAGTTAAACTAAGAAATTCACTTTATATCCTCCAGGTAGGACAATTACAAATCTATATGACACTCAATGGATAGAGGATGAGGAAGATTTACAACCTCTCTTCACAATTTCCGAAATTAGTGAAGATAATCAAATTCTGAATACTCTATAAAAATTTGAATCCTCTCCAGAACACAAACATGAATCATTTCAAGAGGGATCCAATATTGAGTTTTTGTCATCAAGACAGATGTCTCTTCATTCTATGGACAAATTTGGTAGCTCTACAAGAGAGATTTTTCCAGGTAAAACTTTGAACATAAACAAGAACCTAGAAAAATCTCAACAAGAAGAGTTAGTCAAAGTATTACAGAGACATTCTTCTACATATGCATGGGAATACACTGACATGAAAGGGATAAGCCCCAAGACTTGCACTCATCACATATATATAGAGGAAAATTGCAAACCAATCAGACAACCTCAAAGACGGATGAATCCAAATCTTAGGGAAATTGTTAAAGAAGAATTGCAAAAATTGTTAAATGTCAATTTCATCTATCCCATTTCAGATAGTCAGTGGGTTTCTCCTTTGGTAATTGTGCCAAAGAAAAATGGAAAATGGAGGGTGTGTGTTGACTACCAGGAAATAAACAAAGCTACTCTTAAAGACCATTTTCCCCTACCTTTCATAGATCAAGTGTTAGATACATTAGCCGGCAAAAAGTACTTCTCATTCCTAGATGGGTTTAGTGGTTACAATCAAATCCAAGTAGCACTTGAAGATCAAGACAAAACCACATTTACCTGTCCTTGGGGTACCTATGCTTACCGAGTATTGCCATTTGGATTATGCAATGCACCCGCAACATTCCAAAGGGAAGTATTAGGAATTTTTTCAGATCTAATACATGATTGTGTAGAGGTGTACATGGATGATTTCACAGTTTATGGAAACTCATTTGAAGAAGCTTTAGACAACTTGGAAAAAGTTTTAAAAAGATGTCAAGAAGCAAATCTTTCACTTAGTCATGAAAAATGTTTTATGATGTTTACTGAAGGTATTGTTTTAGGGCATCACATTTCAGGGGATGGGATTAGAGTTGATGAGTCTAAAGTTGAAGTCATCTCTAACCTATCCATTCCAAGTTGTCAAAGAGATGTTAGGAGTTTTCTAGGATTTACGGGATATTATCGGAGATTTATAGAAAACTTCACCAAAATAGCATCTCCACTCTTCAAATTACTCACCAAAGATTGTGAATTCAAATGGACTTCTGATTGCCAGTTAGCTTTTGAAACCCTGAAAACCAAAATTTCTGAAGCACCTATATTAAGGGAACCTAACTGGAAGTTACCTTTTCATATCTCCACAAATGCCTCCGATACAGCTCTAGGAGTAGTATTGGGGCAGAAAGACTTGATTCCCTATGCCATCTATTATACCAGTAAAAATTTGACTCCTGCAGAGTTAAACTATACTGTAACTGAAAAAGATTTTTAGCTGTTGTTCATGCCATAAACAAATTTAGACACTATATAACAGGCTATGAAACTTTTTTTCACACTGATCATTCTGCAATTAGATATTTAATGAAAAAATCAATCACTAATGGCAGATTTATAAGATGGTTATTGCTCTTACAAGAATTCAACATCACCATTCTAGATAGGCCTGGAAAAAAAACACAGTAGCTGATTTCCTATCTAGACTCCAAAATATCAAAGATGACACTCCTGTTGAAGATCAATTGCCTGATGAATATCTTTTTTCAATCTCTACTCAAACTCCATGGTTTGTTGATATTGCTAATTATTTAGTTTCAGGAAAATTTCCTTCAATTATGAATGCAAGGGATAAAAGAAAAATCATTTGTGATAGTGCAAAATATTTATGGGTTGCTAATGAGTTGTACAAGATAGGTCCAAATTTGATCATTAGAAGGTGTGTTCGTGAAGATGAGATGCTTGAGATTCTCAAGGCATGTCATGATGAACCTTGTGGCGGACACTTTGAAGATAAGAGGACAGCCTATAAGATCCTTAATTTAGGATATTATTGGCCATCCTTGTTTAAAGATGCTAAAGAGTATGTCAAAAGGTGTGACAGTTGCCAAAGGGTAGGGAAACCTTCTCCTTCAGGTGAGATGCCATTACAACCTCAGGTACACATTCAACCTTTTGAAAAATGGGCTTTGGATTTTGTAGGACCTATTAGTCCTCCATCAAGACAAAAGAAATATATATTAGTTTGCACTGATTATGTTACTAAATGGGTAGAAGCTAAGCCATTACTTGTTGCTAATGAAGCATCTGTAGTTACTTTTCTTTTTGAGGATATTTTTACTCGTTTTCGTGTCCCAAGGGAAATTGTTACAGATCAAGGAGCTCAATTTACATCAAGGCTAGTGGAGAAAATGATGGAGAGGTACAAAATCAGGCATAGAAAATCTACTCCCTATCATCCACAAGCAAATGGTCAAGTGGAGTCTACCAATAAAGTTATTGAAGGAATACTAACGAAGACTGTCCATTTACATAGAAAAGATTGGGTGGATAGGCTTCCTGAAGCCTTGTGGGCCTATAGAACTACATGGAGAAACACAACAGGCCATACTCCTTATGAGCTTGTTTATGGAAAGCAAGTTTTGTTTCCCATAGAGTTCCAAATTCAAACCTTCAAAATGGCAGTTCAGCTAGGACTTGATTTAACGGAGGCACAAAAGCATAGATTGGAGCAAATCAATGAATTGGATGAGATCAGACAAGATGCAGTTCAGAAAACAAGTCTAGTTCAACAGCAAAGAGCTAGATGGCATGACAAGTACATGAAAGAGAAGAAATTCAAAGAAGGTGACTGGGCTCTCTTGTTTGATTCAAAATTCAAAGATTTTCAAGGTAAATTTCAGACACATTGGCTTGGGCCATATGAAATTGTTGAAATTTTTGATAATGGGGCAGTAAAAAACAGAACTATAGATGAAGAAGAGGTCACTTTTCTTGTGAATGGTCATAGATTGAAGTTGTATCACAAACCACTCTCAAGAGAAGAATTTGTCCAGAAGTTCCAAGAAAGCAGTGATGTGAAGTTAATAAAGAAGAATCTTTCTTCTTCATCAACTTGATTGAATTTTCTGAAGCATTGTTTTGAAAAATAAAAATAAAAATAAAGGTATAAACATGAAAACCAATCATTGATTGGCATGCTTATACAAAAAAGATAGGGTGAAAATCAGAGTCTCTCTGACACTCTAACATTTTCATTTTGTTTTTGCAAGCAGCTGTTACAAAATCATAAGTTCAGATCCATAGTGCTTATGATCCATCTCATTTCATTTCACTCCATTCACTTATCCATCCATACTCCATTTCATTCATTCATTCATACTCTACTTCATTCCATATTTCATTCATCTCATTCCATACTCCATCCATCTCATTTCCATGTAAAAATTTAAAGTCTGATGTCTTACTGCAAATGAATAACAAATGTCATGGATTGCAGGGCAGTTCTTATGTTCTTCCACTCCATTTCATAAACTGAATCCATTCCATTTCATCATCCATTTCATACATATCATGTCGCATAATCCATATTCATTCATGCCATATAACATTTCACTTATACTCCAAAAACACTCCATTCCATGATTAAAATGCTCTACAGGTACATTTTGCAGCTTAACAGACATTCTGCAGCTGATCAGACTTTCCGCAGCCAGACAGTCATTCCGCAGCTACAAATCCTGAAGGCACGAATCAGCAGACATTAGAATTGCAACAAAATTATCCAGTGTATCCATGAATAAGAAGAATCACGAAGAATTATGAAGACTCTTCCAAAGGTGAACAAAGAAGACAAAGACTACAAAAATCAAATGAAAAGTAGAGGTAACAAGTTTAGATTATAATGGAATTTCATAAAGTTTAGCATAGTTTTAGTTATGAATTGTTCGAAAAGGTTGTTTTAATTATTTTTATTGATCATGACCAATAAACCCTCCACAAACTTTGGATTAAAATCTCTCATTTCAAATTCCATACCCGACATCATTTAAGCGGTTAAAATGGCTGAAGTGTTTGAATTCTTCACGTCACCCAACCAAATAATTCAATGATGATTCTCTTTTCCGTTGTAAAAATCTCCGCCGTCTTTTCAATCATTAATTAATTTCTTCCACCTCACTCCATTTACTCATTCCGTAACTACTTCCATCACTCCATTCTGTAGCCAGCACTTCATTCCGCAAACAGAGATATTCTTATCATTGTGAGCACAGCAAAAGGGTATATCAGTTTGAATATCAAAGCACTATCACCGTGGGCAGAGAGTGAGCATTATCACTGTAAACGCAGAGGTATAGTAGTGTGGAATTTGAAGTCATTTGTCACCAGGAGACAGAGGTATAATAGTGAAGAATTTGAAGCCATTTGCCACCGAGAGACAGAGGTATAGCAATGTGGGAATTTGAAGCCATTTGCCACCGAGAGATAGAGGTATATCATAATAGAATTTGAAGCTGTTGTCACTGTCAACCAGAGGCATATCAGTCCAAAATTTCATTGTCAACCAAATACATATCAGTCCGAAGTTTGAAGCCATTTCAATTCGAAGGTGAAAGTTATTGTTTCAGTGGATAGAAAGAGTATTAATCTGAACATTGAAGAAGAAATTATGGGTTTCATTGTAAGAACTAAACCAGTGGGTATAAAATACATAGAAGGCTACCCTCAATGTAAAGAAATGTTGCAACAGATAGGATGGCTACAATTTCTTGAGAAGTTTAATGGCTTCCACAAAGAAGTCACTAAAACATTTGCAAGGTCATTTCAAGGAGCTGAGGTTGAAGTGGGAGATGTCAAATTCACTGTCACTGAAGTTTTCATTGCAGAAGCTACGGGATTGCTTAGAAATGGAGAGATATGGTTCAAAAACAGAGAATTCCATAATGAATCCTGGAAGCAAATTCTAAAATCACCAGGTATGGATATCACTGTGTTTAAGAAAGGAATTCCAAGTTCTTCCTTGAAAAATAAATGGAGAAACATACTGCTTATTCTGCAAAAATTTATTACATGTGAGGGTAGATATGGCACATTTTATGTTTACCACATTAGACTGATAATGGATTTTCTGGGGGAAGACTTAAACCTACCCTATTTCTTGCTTCAAATTTTGAAAAAGATGGCTTCTTGTGTTCAAAGAAGGGTTCAATTTTTAGAGACAACTCTATATCATCATGGCTTGGTTAAAATTTTGATTGAACACCATTTAGCCAAAACAAATGATACTTGGGACAATTTCTTGATAAGAAATCATTTTGAAGAGCCAAAAGAGCCCCCACCTGAACAACAACCTACAAGGAGAAGCAGGAAATGGAGAGCTTCAAAAATTGAAATTGACAAAACAGTCCAGGAAAGTAGTGAGGAAATCATTTTAGAGAAGTTGACTCAAATCAAGAGACAACTTAAGAAAGAGAAGGTAATCAGGAAATCTGCCACAGAAGAAGGATCTTCTCATCCAAGAAGAAGCCATAGACTAAAGGGGAAACTAAAGAAAACTCAAATCAAACAAACAGGGGTGATAAATATAGAAGATGAGGAAACATCTATTAAAGAAGATGTTGAAGAGGATTTTAATGAAGGAACCCCTGAAATTGACCATGCTCAGCAAGAAGTCTATGACTATGTTGAAACTTTGGAAAGGAAAGCTTCAGAGAGTAGAGAGAGAACCCCTAGTCCTCTACTGTCCGAAATAGATGTGTTAAGAAGGGATAGGTATGAGCTGGAAATACTTAATAGACACATCAAAAATGAGAATGAAATTTTGAAGGAACAAGTCAAGCTCAAAACTGATATGAACTCAACCTTATCCCTACATATAGACAAAGTGGAAAAGGCTAATGAAAAGTTGAAAAAGAGGAACAAGAAGCTAATCAAGGCACTTATCAACTTAAGGTTCAAACTTGTCATCAGAAAACCCAGAAGATCTCTAGCTTCCAGGCAAAGGAGAAGGAGAGGATTAGATGTTCTTGCAGAAGCCTCTGAGTTTATAGGATAAGTTGCATGAGGACATGCAAGAAGTTAGCAGTGGGGGTATGTTGAGCCTCAAGATTTTTCTTTCTTTCATCTTACTTTACCTCATTTTCCTTTGTCCATTGTTATCCTAGACCCAATTGATCAATGAATTTAGTTAAAACTACTTTTAGAATGATTAACATGACTGACTTGCTAAGTTTTGTGATTTTTGCCATTGTAATGCATTTTGACCGGAATTAGCTGCAGAATGTAGACATTCCGTAGCTAACCGGCAATTCTGCAGCTGTCTGCACGTTTGTGTATGTTCCAGGTGGTCTCTCAAGAAAAACCGCATATGGGCATATTCCACGTCATGTCTACATTGTTCGTTGCTCACCATGAAGGAAGAAACGAATTCTGGATATGGTTTTGGTACGTGGGAACATATTTAAGAAGGCAGACTTCTAGTAGGACTGTCTTAGTCCAGATGTCCTTTTCCTTTTTACGCAGCCACTTCAAGAGTCCTAATGTGATTTCGATAAGGAAAGACAATGATCCTGGAATTGTTGCAAGTCTTGTTATGTACATTTGTTATATAAACACTTGGGAAACCGAGAGCTAGGATAGATTTTGTTTCCAGATTTTTCTTAGATTCTGTGCTACATTTCTGAAGACGCAGATTGCTCTGTTCAAGTTATTTCACCTTTAATGAAGTAGAAAATATTGTTTTGAAAGCGTTGATTTGATTTGGAGTTAGATTCTGTCTGGTGGTAGAGGGCCCCTGCCTCCTGCACAGATTTATTTATGCAATTTAGATAAGTATTTTAGCTGCCTTTACGTTTTTGAAGTTGAATTAGTAGTTGTTTTCATTAGCTACTATAGTTATACTCGTTCTAAAAACTCTTCCAAAAGAAGAAGCTCTTCCAAAAGATTATGATCATGAATGGGAAATGGCTATAGTATTGTAGGATTTAATTGTAATCTCTTTTGTTCACCATCACAGTTATACTTATGCTAAGCACTCTTCCAAAAGAAGAAACTCTTCCAAAAAATCCTTATAATGTCTTAAGCATCATTTTGATCTTGAACGTTTCAGTTGTGTGTTTTCACTAAGTATCATAGTTGTTCTTGCTCTTAAAATGCTTTTCCAAAATATCATAATGATGGGTAGGAGATAGCTATGATATCTTAGTTTTTCATTGCTTTCAGTCTTTATGTTTGCATTTGCACTGAATTGTACATTTAGGATTGTTCTAAGAAACTCTTCCAAATACCAATCATGATGGACAAACAGACTGTATAATTCCATAGAATAATGCATGGTAGCCTAATTAGGATGCTCCAGAGTTTAATTGCACTTAACTCATGTTCAGTTATTTTGTTTAAGTTTGATAATGACTTGGTAGTTCATCACTGTTTTAGATTAGTGACATCTTAAGTTCAGTTTTAGCTTAACTCATTTCATTTGCACTCCACATTCAGTTGTCATTCACTGCATATTATATTACTTCAGTTGTTAAGTTTAACAAAACAGCCTTCATTATTTACAAGCCTCTTCTTGTTCTAAAATCTATAATTGATTCATAACCATATGAACAGAAGACAATATCATTTTAAGGCCTGAAGTACTTCTGCAACTTCCTTATCATCTCACAAACAAACATTTCCTCAAAAGACTATTTTAAAAATCTATAACCTTTGAGTGAAGTGTAGTACTATCAAACTAAGTTGCAGAATAGAGTTAGGAACTAGTCTTAAAATAGAGATCTTATGATGGTATCAATGTTTTACTCCAAATATGCTTCAACAAATCTCTAATCATGGATAACATGTTGCATCATTATAAGTTATTTGTTTAGTTGTTTAGTTAGGAGAATTTGCATGCTTAGCTGACCATGTCTCAAGCTCTTTCTCAAAACACCTTTGATGAAATAATTTGACAAGTTGAGTTTATGTTTTGAATCATTTGCTTAAAAGTCATTATCAAGCTTTGTTTTCTCATAGTTTGGATTTGATTCTGTTTCAATATCTGCAATTGCATTTGTCATTTGTCATCAACCAATTAGGCTTTACTCTATTTTTAATCATTAGCTTCTTTCCATTAGCTTTCTAGTCATTTTCCTTGTGAACATAAAACCACAAAATGATCAAAAACATCATAAATCATCACAAAATACCAAAAACATCACAAAACACTACACACAACACATTAAGAAACAAACACCTAGGTACATACAGTACACTTCACTTCAGCAGTTTACCAACCCTGGTTGACAATTAAATGAGCTCAATTTAGGAGACTAGATTGAGACCAAACATATATACAGAGTTCAACCCTTTGAACCTCAATTAGTTTCATGCCACAATGACTTATAAAAAATGAAATAGCATCTCTACACCAAATCTGTCTATATCAGGAGAATATTCCAAAAAACTTTAGCTATTTGCAAGAACTGTAGGATAACAATCATCGACCAATGAATTGATATAGAGTAGAAATAATTTATGAACATTTTAAACCCTAGTGCCATTCTGAGACACATTCCTTTCTTGAAAAATTCCTTTTTTTTACAAACTAAATATTATGATTTACAATCTTGGAAATTCCTTTGTACTAGTTGGCTTGGTTGTATTATTCAATTATTAGTCCCTAGAACTTTTTCCTATTCCATTACCTCTTAGCATATAAGCAGGACTTGAATAGGATTATTGTATATGAAATTTATAGATAGAATACATTACTTCTTCTCCAGTGGGCCTTAGAACTATGATGGATTTGTACAAGGAGCACTTCATGCATACATAGGGTTTGGATGCATGCTCTTGGGTTTTTCTTGGCCATTTTAAGGTCTTCCATGAGAGAAACAACAACATAATCAGCCCTAGCCTTGCTAGTACAACGTGTTCACCTTATTTGAAGTTTTGGCTATCTGAAATTGTGGTTATAATGAAATTATGGTTATAAGGAAAGACAAACTGGAATTGTGAGTTTTGGAAATTCTTCAAATATGTTAAATTTGTCTATGATATTTAGCAGAGAACAATCCCACAAGGCATAATTTGTATCTCCATCTGTGATAGTGTTTGCTAGTTTGGCTGAATTGGGTTCATCTTCTCATATAAGTAGAATTCCCATTTTGTATATCTGATCCTGGTGGATATTGGTGGCCACCTGCCTATTCCACCTGGGGCCCCACCATTGTCTCTTTTAGTTTTTTAGTTTCGGCACAACTTACTATTTTTAGCAGTTTTTCGAGTCCTAAACATATGGAGCTATTTTGAGACCCTAAACGGAGATCATATGTTGAAGTTACATCCCCAGGAAGTTGAAAAACCAATTTACCCAAACGGGGCCCATAGTTTTGGCACTTCATCTCCTAGGGTTAGGTTTTTGGACGTTTATAGTTCTCCATTGTTTCTCAATAATAAATAGGCCCTCGAGCCTCATTGTAACACAGTTCAGAGGTCTGTAGCAAGCACATCCCTTCTCAGAGATTCGCTACCAGCACCCTAGCTAGTTTATTTCCATTTTTTCTGTAAGAAAATTTCAATTCTTTGATGTTAATGAAATGAAGTGTTATTTCTGTTGCATCTTTGTATTTATGATTATATGTATATTTTGTTGTGTTCCTACATAAATATGGATCACTGGTATCAAAGCGGTCTGCTTTTTCTCGATCCTTTTTTGCATGTCCCCAACAAGGTCGGGGTATAAGGAGTTAAGGCTCGATCTGGTGGAACCTTTGCAAGATCAACCTCGCAAACCCCGACTGACACCCATGGGGGATGAAGAGAAAGATGATGGAGTAGGACATCCTATCAAAATATTGCTTGAGGAGGCCCTCAAAAAACAAAGTAACACGATGAGGTATAAATTTTCCCAGATGCTTCAATGACTACCCACCGGCGGCGCATCTTCATCCAGTAACCACTCTGGAGGCGCGACTCCCTTCAAGGCACAAGTAAACTTTGAAATTCCCATATTTGAGGGTCAAATAGATGCAGATGTCATAGATAGATGGTTGAATCTACTAGAAGGATATTTCTCGATTCATGACTTTTCTGACCGGGAGAAGATTATTTTTGCACTCCTCAAAGGTACCCCCCATGTCAAGGACTGGTGGGAAACCTACAGTGAGAAAAAGGATGAGACAGAACCCTCTCTGTTCTCAAACGTACCCACTTGGAATTATTTCCGAGATGCTATCAAGGAACAATACTATCCCATGGGGAGCTATGAGGATAAGTACATACAATGGACCACGTTGTAGCATCAAAGGGATCAAGATGTGCATGAGCTGACGAATCTGTTCCATACCTTGCACACAAAGTTGGGTATCAAAGATTCAGAGAAAAAATTGGTGCTAAAGTATCATGGTTGTCTGCACATATAAATTTAGGAGGAAATGGAGTTCCTTGACATCTCCTCACTTGGTATAGCATACCGGTATGCTGCCAAGATTGAGCAGAAATTCAAACAGAAGAAGCGAGACTTTGGATCTATGAATCAAAAGAAAGGGAAAGGTGCCCCCAAACCGCAAACCAAAGGACAAGGCCAAGGCATTGTGGCCCAAGACAACTTGCCAAAGCCAAAATAAAACAACGACACCGTGAAGCCAAAGAAGGACATGGGAAAGTGGTGTGAGGTCCATAGGAGCTCCACTCACAACACAAGTGAGTGTCGGGAAAACTAGTCGCTGGTGGTCGAGATGAGGGCTTCTAAATCAGATGCATGCTCCGACTCTGAATCAGAACCTGACAAAGGGAATGACAAAGGGAAGTAGATTATTGATGCGGAGCCCAACACCACTGTTGCCACTATGAAGATCCAAAAGGAAGAACCAGAAGCTCTAGAGGAGGCAGAGCATCTCTTCCACTCCTAGATGTGGGTAATGGGTTCCCCACTACGGTTCATTGTCAATAATGGGAGCCAAAAGAACCTCATTTCAGAAGATGTTGTGAATCGGTTGGGCTTGCTGACCATAGCGCACCCACAACCATACACCATCGGGTGGCTTCACCAAGGACAGGATCTCTGCGTCAGCCAGCAGTGCCACCTTCCCTATAGCATCAAGCCCTTCACAGATGAGGTATTTTGTGACATTGCTCCTATTGATGTTTCTGATGTATTATTAGGCCAACCATACTTGTGGAAGTGACATGTTGTGTATGAGTCCTAGCCTCACACTATTATTGTGACTTTGGGAAGTAAGTTGTACAGGATACCAGAGGTAACACTGCCTCCCACTATCTCTTTGGTTACTGCAAAACAATGCAGTAAGTTCATTTCCCAAACCAAGAAATTTTTTTTCCTAATGATCTGCCCCTAGGGAAAGAAGAAGATTGTGGCTGCAACCTCCAGACATGGCTCCTCTACATGAAAAAAAGAAATGGATAAGTTTGTGGAGGAGTACGGGGACATCTTCACCTCACCCACAGGGGTGTCTCTACATTGTCAGGTCAAAAACCCCATTGACCTAACCCCAGATGTGTCGCTACCCAATGAACCAATTTATAGGCACTCTGTTCGGGAGAATGATGAACTCAAGAGGCAGATTCAAGAGCTATTGTATAAAGGTCACATCCAGCCAAGCTCATCGCCTTGCGGGAGCCCGATCGTATTGGTACAGAAGAAGGATGGGAATTAGAGACTCTGTATTGACTATCGGGTGTTGAACAAGATCACTGTCTGGAATAGGTACTCGATCCCACGAATCTATGACCTTGTGGAACAACTCAAAGGGGAAAGATATTTCAATAAGATCGACTTGAAGTCTAGGTCTCACTAGGTACCAATCAAATGCTCTAATGTGTGGAAGACTGCATTCAAAGCCAAAGAGGGCCTTTTCGAATGACTCGTCATGCCTTTCGGGTTGACGAATGCTCCTGCAACCTTCATGAGGTTGATGGATGACATCTTGTGTCCATTCAGCAACTCATTTGTAGTGGTGTACTTGGATGAAATTCTGATTTTCAGTCAAACTTGGGAAGAGCACCTCCACCACATCCGAGAAGTCCTCTAAACACTACGGAAATACAAGTTATGAGCCAATTTGGAGAAGTGCACTTTTGGCATGACCCGAGTTAAATATCTGGGATACATTATTGATGAAAGGGGGGTGCATGTGGATGCAGCCAAGATCCAAGTCATTCAGGATTGGCCAGCCATAACCACTGTAATAGAGCTTCGCAGCTTTCTAGGTCTTGCTAATTTCTACCCCAGGTTCATGTTGGGATTCTCTCATATCACTTGGCCCTTGAGTCAAGTCACCAAGGGAGGAGCGAAAGAAATTTTTTTTTGGTCAGAATCTCAGCAGAAGGCATTACTAGAATTGAAACATCGCCTCTGTTCTGCCCCAGTGCTCACATTACCAGACTTGCAACAACCATTTGAGATCAAGACAGATGCCTTTGACTATGCTATTGGGGCAGTTCTTACTCAACAGGGGCATCCAATAGCATGTCACAGTGAGACATTGTCTGACACAGTTCGCAAGTATCCCACTTATGACAAATAAATGTATTCCATTGTGCAGGCGTGTCGAAAATGGAAGCATTACATTTTGGGGAAGGAAACAATCATCCACATAGACCACTGACCGCTGTAGTTCATACAGACACAAGGGAAGTTGCAAAATGATCGCCATCAGAAGTGGTCCACATATCTGCAACAATTTCATTTGAAAATCAAGTACAAGAAGGGTAACACCAATAATGTTGCCCACTGCCTCAGCCGAACACCGATCGTGGCCATAATCACAATTCTCAACTCTTGTGGGCATGAGACTTCTGATTGGATGCTTCTCTACAATAGCGATCCAGAATTCAGCCACACATATAAGGCACTATTGGGGGGTATGCAAGTTCCAAAATTTCACCTCCAAGATGCACTGTTATGTCATATCAGACACATTTGTGTTCCTTTAAGCGAGCGTGCCAAGACAATATGGGAAGCAAACTACAGTCGAGTTGTTGGGCATTTTGGGGTTGAGAAAAAAGTGGCAGTACTGCAGAAGTATTTCTATTGGCCGAACCTTTGATAGGATGTGGGGAAGTACATCAGATCCTGCACTGCTTGCGCCATTGCCAAACCGACCATCAAGAAGCAAGGGCTCTATACTCCGCTACCTACCCCTAGTTGACATTGGGAATGCATCTCCATGGATTACATGTCAGGCCTCCCTTCTACTAAGCATGGAAATGATTGTGTTTTCGTGGTCATCAACAGATTCTCAAAGATGGCCATTATGGCGGCCTGCAAGAAGAATATCACAACAAAAGCCACTGCTAAACTCTTTTTTGAACGAGTGTGGGTTCACTTTTGGATCCCACAGTCTATCATATCAGATCGCGACAGCAAGTTCCTCATCACATTTTGGTCCAGCATCTGGTCGATGTTCGACACCAAGCTCACCAAGTCCACAGCTTTCCATCCCAAAACTAATGGCCAGAAAAAGGTCGTCAACAGGATGATTGTACACATTCTGCATTCAAAGCATCCACACACATGGGATGAGAGCCTCCCCTATGTACAACACAGTTATAACTGGGCTCTCCACAACTCAACTGACCACAACCCCTTTCAGGTGGGCTTGGGATTCCAGCCACTATTTCCCATTGACATAGCCATGCCATTTGTGGCTACTCCAGCGAATTCGGCTCATGTCCAGTCTGAAGCTGACAAAGTAAACAACTTCATCAAGCACATTTAGCACATCCGCCAACAGGTTCATGACATATTGGATAGATCCAATGCTAATTACAAGCAATGACATGATCAACATCGGGTGCCACACAACTTCCAGGTGGGCGATAAAGTGTGGCTACATTTGCAGAAGGAGCACCTCATTGGACTCCACCGCAAGCTTCACCCACTCTGATATGGGTTGTACACCATCACTAAGGTTGTAGGGAACAATGCCTTTGAGCTCATTATTCCACCATTTTTTGGTCTGCACCCAGTATTCAATGTAGACTGCCTTCATCCCTACTTCCCACCTCTACTCAACACCTCTGACATTGCATAAGGACTCACACCAAAAAATTTAAACCCACACTACATGGAACAGGCCACCACAGATTATATCATGGACATGCAAATCAAGAACACTCGCCAACGTAATATCCAACTATATCGGGTTGTCAAAGCTGGCCAACTCTTGCACCAAGGCAAGTGGTTCACCAGGGACCAAGTTCAGCAGAAGTTTCCTAATCTCATGGAGGAACTCAACGCAATGAGGACCATTGCTTCCTAAGGGGGGAGGAATGATCCAGGTGGATATTGGTGGCCACCCACCTATTCCACTTGGGGCCCCACCATTGTCTTTTTCAATTTTTTAGTTTCGGCACAACTTACTATTTTTAGCAGCTTTTCGGGTCCTGAACTTCCGAAGCCATTTTTAGGCCCTAAACGGAGATCGTACGGTGAATTTACATCCCTGGGAAGTTGAAACACCAATTTACCCAATCAGGGCCCAATGTTTTGGCAGTTCATCTCCTAGGGTTAGGTTTTTGGACATTTAGAGTTCTCTGTTGTTTCTCAATAATAAATAGGCCCTCGAGCCTCATTGTAACATAGTTCATAGGTCTGTAGCCGCCACATCTCTTCTCAGAGATTCGCTACCATCACCCTAGCTAGTTTATTTCCATTTTGTCTGTTAGAAAATTTCAGTTCTTCGATGTTAATGAAATAAAGTGTTATTTCCGCTACATCTTTGTATTTATGGTTATATGTGTATTCTGTTGCGTTCCTACATAAATCCGGATCAATATCTATTGGAAGAGGTAACAATAATATTGCACTTTTTTTTTATGCTTCTTTCTTGGTTCTTGTTTGCGTTTTCTCGATTTTGTGAGTTTCTTCCACTGCCACTACTTTCGCACCCAAATCACCAAAGGAATGCAACTTGCCAGGATTTTTAACAGTGAAAAGTTGTTCCTTGTAGATACCTCAGCATTCTGAGCATTATAAGCATCCAAATAGAATTTCGTTTCACTCAGGTGGATGTTAGTGCTAACACCTATGCAATCCTTTTGGAGCCTTATCATTGTATTTTAGAAGCCAACGTCCACTCCTAGAATATCGTTTTTATTAACGTCTTCATTGATCCATGGCTTCGCTTGCACCCTAATAATGCATTTCCATCATTAAAAGGTCCTTGTTATGGGATGTTAATAATATACATACATACGTGCCATATTCCCATGGCATCTGACTTGTATATAAATGTTCCTATCACCCAAAAGAAAAGAGCAACTTGTCCTCTCTCTCTCTCTCTCGTTATGATCAGAACTCATTAACTCCCTTTACCATTTGATTTTTATGCTCTACGTTGGAGCGTGCATTCGTGTTGTGGTGACCACCAATATTTTGATCAATAGTTCTTTAAATGCGACCTTTGGATGCAATTGTGATGATCCTCACATGTTCGGCCAATAAAGCCAAAACTCCAAGCATGAGCCACTTTAATTAAACACCCTCCAAGCCCTAAAGCCAATATTTATTATTTATATAAGTCTTCTTCCTAAGTGGTTCCTTCTCACCATATCGTTGGATTTCATGCTTCGACTTAATATGTAGCCAAGGCGACTTCATATAAAGATAAATTTTTCACTCACTAGGCTTGAAAATTTGACTCGATAAGTCGAGTCTTCGATTACTCGTTTAAATTTTTCTTTACAGGTACCATACCATGTCGGTTAACACCCTCCTTAATGCAGAAAAGCAAGTATAGTTTGGAATTCATTGCTTCCAAAATATTTGCAAAAACAAATGGAATTGGTACATAAATGACTGATGCATTTGCCTCTGCTTTAGCCTTTACTTCTACAACCGTATTAAAAGGCTGAAGACTTAAGTGTTTTGTTTCTCATAGTATCGCATGTTCAGCCTTACCCAATGCTTTCTCAGTGACCAATTTCTTGGTGCTTTCCTAATTTTCATGTGAGGCCCAGTTAGGCGGTTCTCCTTTCATCATTTGGGGCAATGCTTTCAACAAAAACTTGGATTGGTTTATCCATGTGCACACACACCAACCTCATGAGAAGATGTTAGGTCCCTATATTACTAGTATAGTCCCTTATTGTTATTAGTGTAACCCCCTTATTGTTATTATTGTACCCTTGTAACCCCCATTTTGTTATTATTGTGCCCTTAAATTATTATTGTTAGGTCGGCTAGGATTACATTGTGGCCCACTAGGATTACATTATGGCCACATGGACTCCCATATATAGAAAGGAGGTTTTGTAAATTGTATCATCCAAGAATTGTTCATTTATGTAATGTATTGGAGGTTGCCCCCTCGAAGTGGCTCATTTCTAAGGCGTTGATATCTCTTTTCTTCTATTTTTGGAGCTGGTTACACAACATTTGGTATCAGAGCTTTGGATTCTGGGGTTTCGCTGCTTCAAACAGGTCATCGTGGAATTTTCGCTATAACTTTTTTTCTACGAAGTTTTAGAAGCTGAAATTTTTAGGGTTCGAAGCCAAAATCCTGAGGAAGATTTTCTAAATATTTTATAACTTCGTTCGCAATATTTTCGGAGATATGATCTATGGAAGTTAGGTCTTTTTTCAAGCTCCTAAACAGGTCATTGTGGAATTTTCACTATAACGTTTTTTCTACGAAGGTTCAGAATATGAAATTCTTAGGGTGCGAAGTTGAAATCTTGAGGAAACGTGTCGCAAAATTTCAGAGCTTGGTTTGCAATATTTTTGGAGATATGATCTGTGGAAGGTAGTGCTTTTTCATGCTCCCAAATTTCATCTCAACGAGGTGATTGTGGGAAAAGTTCAATAACTCTCTCTCTGAGAATCGGATTGGAGTGCCGTAAAAAGTGGTCACAATTATATGGACTTTAGTTTCTTGGCTATCAATTTCAGAGGTGAAGGATGAAACAGTGACACGTGGCTAGTCATACAAGTTCGCTCTACTGAACCATTCCATAATTAGGTCATTGTGGGAGATTGGATATAACTTTTTATTGGAGAATCCAAATCAGGTTAGACCTGTGGAATTCAAAAGAGAATTCAGAGGGCTACTTCAGTACTGAATTTAAGATATTGAAGAGCTGCAATAACAAAGATAATCCAATTTCAATATCAAGCTCCTCAAAAGCAAGAAAAAGGTGTGTATTTGTTTTCCGAATCGCATAAGTCTTGTTTGAAAAATCAATTTGAATTGATTCCAAGGGAATATTGTATAATATATATCAGTATTTGGTTCTAAAAAATGCCCTGTAAAAATAATTCAACACCCATTAAGCCTTTAGAAGGCTCTACTATGACTCATGAAGATGAAGAATTGCAACATGATCTATCAAAATTACAAGAGAAAGTGCACAAAATTTCGCTCTTGCAAAGAGAAGAAAAAAATGAAATGGAAGTTTTGAAGAAAGGCGTGGAAGTAAAGATGGATGGTGTTAAGAATAATATGGATGGTTTGATGAAAGACGTGGAATCTAAGATAGATGGCATGGAAGCTGGCATGGAATCTAAGATGGATGACATGGAAGCTAAAATGGAAAACATGAAGAATGATCTAAAAGCAGACATAGAAGGTTTGACAAAGTTGATACAAGAAATGTTTCCTCATGGTGAAAAGATAGTAGAGGAAACTCATGATGAGAACAAAATAAATTTTAATCATGATTTCATAAACTCTAATGTTGGCGGGATGAACCACCATATTCCAAAAATGGATATGAGGAAGTTTGATGGAAAGGATCCTGTAACATGGATACTATATATGGAGCAATATTGTGATCTCCATAATGTGCAAAACACACAAAAGGTATGCATTGCAACTTTACATTTAGAACAAAATACATTTGTATGGTATCGATGGCTTTGCTCCCGTAAAAAAATTATCACTTGGTCAATTTTTACGAAGGAAATGATAGCACATTATGAGGATACAAAGAGAAACACCTTCTTTAGCCAATTAATAAATCTCAAACAAAATGGTTTAGTGGGGGAGCACATTGAGGACTTCCAAAAATTGAATATAAGGGTAACTGATATTCCAGAGGAACATAGGATTAATCTCTTCATAGGCACTTTAAAAGATAAAATCCAACATGAAGTTCGCGTTTTGGAACTTGATTCATTGGAGAAGGCATTCAGGTTGGCAAGAAAAATTGAATGTAAAATTATGGCGACATGGAAGCCTACCACTCACTTCTATAAAGAAGGACGTGTTTCTATGCCTAGATTTCCACAACCTACAAGTTTGACACCACATCAATTGAAAGAAAATAGATCAAAAGGGCTTTGCTACAGTTGTGATAGAAAATACACTAAAGGTCATAAGTGTGCTGAGAAGAAATTATTTTACATAAATTGTGAAGAGGAAGAAGAAAATGAACAAGAAGAGGATATACACCAAGAACCATCCCTAGAAGAGGAAGAAATGAATCCGACCATATTGTGTAATGCACTGGCAGGAATTACCACTCCTCAAACTCTCAAGATAGAAGGACATATCAAGAAGAAAAAGGTAATAGTGTTGATTGATTCAGGTAGCACCCATAATTTTATTCATTGTAAGGTAGCCAAGGAATTAAATTGTTTCCTGTACCCAGCACCAGCATGTCAAGTGATGGTTGCAAATGGAGGAACTATAAATTGCACTAGAAGATGCCATAATATCAAGCTAACCATGGGGGAATATGTATTGACTAGTCTAATGCTTTCCATTCCTATGGGAGGTGTTGATGTTGAACTAGGAGTACAATGATTACAATATTTGGGGATGGTAGCTTTTAATTTTCAAGAACTTTTCTTCAATTTTTTTTCAGAAGGAAAGGAAGTCAAATTACGGGGTATTGCAGGGAAGCCAGGAAAGATAATAAGCTCTAATGTCATGACAAATCTTCTAAAGAGAGAACAACGAGGTGTAATTGCACAATTATGCTCACTAGAAGTTCCAACATCAAAATCATCTATTTCTGCAGATCTCCAACAAGTCTTGGACAATCATTCCAAGGTGTTTTAAACTCCCAAAGGACTCCCACCTATTTGTGATCATGATCATGCTATTCATTTGATTCCAGGAAGTGTTACTCTAAACATCAAGCCTTATAGATATCCTTACGTACAAAAGAGAGAAATTGAACGTATGATTGCAGAAATGTTAGAGGCGAGTATAATTCAACCTAGTCAAAGTTCTTTCTCTGCTCCTGTAGTATTGGTACACAAGAAGGATGGATCATGGCAAATGTGTCCGGATTATAGGGAGCTCAATAAGCTCACCATTAAAGACAAATTTCCCATTCCTGTGATTGATGAATTATTGGATGAATTACATGGAGCAATTTATTTACCAAGTTGGATCTTCGTTCAGGATATCATCAAATTAGAATGAAGACTGAAGATATTCCAAAAACAGCATTTCGAACTCATGAGGGTCATTTTGAATTTTTGGTCATGCCTTTTGGCCTTACCAATGCACCTTCTACATTTCAAGGGTTGATGAATTCCATTTTCAAACCCTTCCTTAGAAAATTTGTGCTAGTATTTTTTGATGATATACTAATCTATAGCAGGTCTTGAAAGGATCATGTTGAACATGTTGACAGGGTGCTCAAACTATTGCAGGAGAAACAATTATATGCAAAAATATCCAAATGTTTCTTTGGAGTACAAGAGGTGGAATATCTGGGTCATATTGTATCTCATGAAGGTGTTAAAGTAGACCCTAACAAAATTAAAGCCATTAAGGAATGGAAAGTCCCCACAACCATAAAGAAGTTGTGAGGATTTCTCGGGTTAACAGGGTGTTATTGTAAGCTTGTTAAGAATTATGGGAGAATAGCAGCACCTCTAAGAACATTATTGAATAAATATGCATTTTCATGGACTCCTGAAGCAACTAAGGCCTTTGAACATCTTAAAGAGGCAATGTGCCTAGCACCAGTTTTAGCTATGTCAGACTTCACAAAAACCTTTATTGTGGAATGTGATGCCTCATGAAATGGAATTGGTGTTGTTTTAATGCAGGAAAGAAGACCCATTGCTTTTGAAAGTCGTCCAATCAAAGGAAAGTATATACAAAAACCCATTTATGAGAAAGAAATGTTAGCAATACTACATGCACTAAAGAAATGGAGAACTTACCTAATGGGAAGACACTTCAAGGTAAAAAATGATCATGATAGTCTTAAACACTTTTTGGAACAAAGACTATCTTCAGAAGAGCAGCAAAAATGGGTCACAAAGATTTTGGGTTATTACTTTGAAATAATCTACAAAAAAGGAAAGCTTAATGTTGTTCCAGATGCACTCTCAAGAAATAATGAAGAGGTGGAAGCATTGCTTTGTGCCATTTCTATTATCCTACCAGATTGGATAACCGAAGCAAGAGATGAATGGAAGAAGGACAAAGATGTATGGACACTCATTCAAAAGTTGTAGCAAGATCCGAGTACATCTGATACATTTAGTTGGAAAAATGATTCCTTATGGTACAAATATTTCTTATATCTTTGTAAGAATTCCCAACTAAAACAAAATATTCTTCTGGAATTGCACACTTCTCCTTTAGGACGACACTCAGGATTTTTAAAAACTTACCATAGGGTGAAGAAAGAATTTTTTTGGGATGGCCTTAAATCTGATATTCAAAATTTTGTGGCAGAATGTTTGGTTTGCCAGCAGAATAAAGTTGAGACAATTAAGACCTTGGGACTTCTATAACCTTTATCCATTCCAAGTCAATGTTGGGAGGAGATTTCAATGGATTCTATCACAGGTTTACCTAAGTCCGAAGGAAAGAGTGTCATCATGGTGGTAGTTGATAGACTTACCAAGTATGCACACTTTTGTGCATTATCTCATCCATTTAAAGCAAGTACAGTTGCTACTGCATTTGTTACACCATTTTTTGGTCATCTAACCCATTATCATTAGATGAACCCAAGTACATCATGTAAGACCAATTTTACCCTAAGTAAAATTTCTTTCACCATATAAAATAACATTTGTCCATATTTCCTATTCATATTTAACCCAAAACAAGGAAATTGATTAAATAAATCATTATTTATTTAATTATTTCCTAGGAATAAGTTATTCAAATCATTATTTAATAATATTCCTAGTTAAATTTGACTAAATCATTTGTAAATAATTAAATAAATCATTATTTATTTAATTATATTCCCATCATTTCCCTAAAATGATAAATAAATCATTTATTTATTTATTATTTATAAATAAAGGAATTGACCCAAGTCAAGAATCCTTTTCCCTCCAAAAAATATAGTAAAATATTACTAAAGGGTGCTTCTAGAATTCGATTAATAATATTTTATTCACGCACCAAGTTCTAGGCCGCCCCAATATTTTGTTATAAATAGGAGGGTTTTCCCCATTCATTAGTCACCTTCATTGCATTAGATCACACTAAATCTATTCTTGGTCACCATTTTACATTTTTTCTTTGTGAGCTCCCATTGAGTTCTACGTTTGTCAGGGTTTTTCTACCACAATAAGAGAGAGGAATTTTAGATCTGAAACGCTGAGGACTTTCAAGAACCCATCCCATTGAGGAGAATCGGAAAACACCTTTCTTGTTTTCCTCTCAGGTGCCCCATTCTTTAATATAATACAAATCATTCTTTTAAACACTTTGTTCTTGTCTTGTCTATTGGATGCATGGACCCATATTATATTTTATCTGCTTAATGTATTTTTGTGCTTAGATCTGAATTTGTGCAGCAGACTTAAAGATATTTTGCAGCCATAAACGATGTTAGGGCTATTTGTTATGCATAGCTAAAGTGATATTTTACGATGAAAGAATCATACTAACAACATTTATGGACAGAATTCAAAAGCTACATGGAAGCCCAAGGGTTATTGTGAGCGACAGAGATCCCATTTTTACTGGAAATTTTTGGACGGAGTTATTTTCTTGTTTGGGTACTCAATTAGCTCATAGCTCATCTTATCATCCTCAATCTGATGGTTAAAATGAGATAGTAAATAAATGTTTGGAAGGATATCTTCGTTGTTTTGTATCTGATAAACAAACACAATGGGTCAAGTGGTTACCTCTCGCTGAATGGTGGTATAACACTTCCTTCCATACCGCAGCAAAAATGACCCCATTTATGGCACTTTATGGATATCATCCACCATCCATCACATCATCTTTAAGGGAAAATTCGAAGGTTCAAGCAGTGGAATATCACATCGAGCATTAGCAAGAAGTTCTCCAACTCTTAAAGGATAACTTGAATTTGGCACAAAATCGAATGAAACAACAGGCAGATCAACATCGCAGCGAGAGAAGTTTTGATGTAGGAGATTGGATATTTTTATGGCTACAACCATATAAACAAATGTCCCTCAAGCAAGCTAAGAAGGATAATAAATTATCGCCAAAGTACTATGGTCCTTACAAGGTGTTGCAAAAGTTTGGTACTATGGCATACAAATTGGAGCTTCCTGATTCTTCGCGAGTGCATCCAGTTTTCCATGTTTCATGCTTAAATAAGGTTATAGGTGAAGATCTTCCAGTTCAAACAATATTTCCAGAACTTGATGAGGAAAGAAAAATCATATTGGAACGTGAAGCGGTCACAGAAACAAGAACTCAACAACTATGGAATCAATCAATTTCAGAGTATCTCATCAAGTGGAAGAACTTACCCACTGAATATTCTACATGGGAGGATGAGAAGTTGATACAGAAGCACCCAGAGCTACTCAAGCGTTGAGGACAACACTTTTTTTAAGGAGAAGGGCATGTTAGGCCCCTATATTACTAGTATAGTCCCTTATTGTTATGAGTGTAACCCCCTTATTGTTATTATTGTACCCTTGTAACCCCCATTTTGTTATTATTGTGCCCTTAAATTATTATTGTTAGGTTGGCTAGGATTACATTATGGCCCACTAGGATTACATTATGGGCACATGGACTCCTACATATAGAAAGGAGGTTTTGTAAATTGTATCATCCAAGAATTGTTCATTTATGTAATGTATTGGAGGTTTCCCCCTCGAAGTGGCTTATTTGTAAGGTGTTGATATCTCTTTTTTTCTATTTTTGGAGCTAGTTACACAACAGAAGAAGTGACCAAATACACATATGGTCGAGAGCCCTTGAAAGCCCTCTTGTATGTAGACCACTATGTCTTTATTCCTTTTGAATTAGTGGTCCCCCCTTAGTGATTTAAGAAAAGACATGCGATGCGACATTACAAGAAGGCATGAGCCACAACGTAAAACAATATGAATACTAATATAAATAGTAAGTCTCTTTATGGCTCTAGGGTATCACTATCCAAATTTGTTTCACATTCGTAATATAAAGATTTGGTTATCAACCAAATAGCAGAATTTCAGGCATGCATTAAGTAAGGACTTCAAAAATCATGATCAGTTTATCCTCAACTTAAGCATATCTTGCGATGATTACACTACAAACTTTCAGGTGGTTTTGTAAATCATTATGCCTTGAATGTTCAAATATTCCTTCTAATATTAACATATGAATCGAAATGCCAAGCTTTGGAGGCTTACTCTCTCACACATAAACAAACCTTATTTTGGGAAAATAATGCCTATGCACATGGATATGATTCCTTAAAACTTGGTGGAGAGAACCTCGGGTAATACGCGCCAAAGTGAAATTCAAGAGGAAAATGTTTTAAATTTTGATTCATGGCTATGATAAATTAGGATTCTATAACATATGAACAAGACCATAATAATCCAAACCCTAAATTAATGGAGAGAATAAGGGCACATGCACAATATTACCAATGGGCAAACACCCTTGAAAATGTAGGTTGATGACAAGATAACTCTCGACAACAACTACCTTCCCAAAACCTAATGAAATGAGAGGGAATGAGGACTAATGCTATATGAGGTACCTTGTAAACCCTGATGCATATGAGTGATCCAGTTTTGAGATAAGATGAGAAGGTGAATATGATAATCACCCTCGAGAGTAAGGATTAATTCATGGCAGGGTTGGACCTTCAATCACCAACGCCTAAGGTTTCAAGGATGCCGAGGAAAATATATAATTCTCTCAAACACTATTGCACATGCTAGGGAATAGGACCAATCAAGGGCCTAGGGCAACATGCTATGCAATAAATCTCACCATTGTGTGTGATGTCAATGAGACTATGCCCTTAGAGGCATAGGTTAAACACAGAAAGGGGGTCACTTTCTTTCCAAATTATGGTTTCTCCCAAACCCTAGTATAGTCAACATAAGGAGAGCCAAAATGAAATGTTGCTTGTCCACATTCAGTGCTTCCGTTGGTTGCGATACATACTAGGGAAAGATAAGTTTTGAAGTGAAGGGAGTCTCTTGGCACATCACCGAAGAGACACACCTTCAAAACCGTAATGTCGTCATAATGTCAACATCTGAGGCAACACATGATGTGTGGGGGCAACATGTAAAGTGCGAATGGGGAAAACATCAGAGTTCGACAAATGCCCAAAATTTTGGGTGGTGTTGTAGCAACTATAACAACTCTCATAATGCTAAATTTGGGCAATTGGCCTCATTATGATATATGGAAGCTTAGTAAAAGAAATAATAACTATCAAGCCTTAAAAGAGGGCATTTTTTCATACCTTTTTATGTCTATATTTAAAACAAGGAAAAACCACATAAATTTAATTTTGAGTCTTTTAATTTAAAGATGACCACATAAAAAATTATAACTACTGATTAATTATGTTTATAAGTTTAACATATTAAATAATTCATATACATTTTAATATATTATTTATTTATATTGAATTTTTAATTTAATATTATATATAATTATTTTCTTAAATATTATTATTGCCATTTAATTTTAATTTTATTTTATTTTAATTTTTAATCTTAAATTAATTCCAATTCCCCTCCAAAAAATTCCACCCTCGCTCTCGCATTGGTTTAAAATTCAATTTGAATACTTTTAAGGAAGCGAACGATTCTATTTTTTTTATTGATAAATTTTTATTCCTGCCTACAAGTGGAACCTTTTGGAGGGAATTCTACAGGGATGCTCTACTCCTTGTATCGTTTGAGGCAACTGGTGGATGCCATAACTGTTGAGATGCATGCCGGATTGGCCTCTAAGGAGGAAGTAAATTCAAGATGCTGCTCACCTTCATTGACAGCCTACCCAAGTTATTTATAAAATGAACCTCCGGAAATAACCAAGTTGAATCTTTTTCTATTTTCTAATTTCATTTAGCTCGTGAAAACCCCATATTTTAATGCTTTGCAAGCGAATTTATTGAATTTTTTTTATTTCGATGTCTTGAATCTGAGCTGCATGTTGCATTTGTAGTAGTCTCTGACTTATTTTTTTTCGTCTAGACCCCATATTTGATGTGTCTGTATCCTATCAATTTATTGATGGATATATTTAAACTCGGCCTTTGACCAACCCAAAATGTGAAGGAATTCTATCGGTTAGCTTATTGTTTGACAAGTTGATGAAACCCTTAGAAAAATAAAGAAGTTGAAGTTGAAAATTTTGTTCCTGGCCCTTGAAATTGAACATAGAACATAGCATCAGTTTTTTTCAATCTAGTGAAAACATTAGCAGACAACGCATCAAAACTTCCCCACAAAGTTTCATCCTTAGGGCCTGCCTCTGATGGAACGGGTGTAATCCAGAGAACTTTCAATTCAAATACTTGGGTGGGAATCTCTCCTTAAAAAAAATTATTGGAGAAACTGAGCACATGAAAATCCTTGAATTTCCAGATCCATTCTGGAAGAAACCCTGTCAACTAGTTATGTTCCAATGATAATAAGTGAAAACTCTATATGCCCTTCCAACTTGTAGGTATTGTACCAATTAAATGATTGTGGGAGAGAGCTAGAATGTATCCAGAAATAAAGACTCGTATGGGTAGCTCTTATCCGCCCCTTTTCTCATTGGCTGTATCGGTCTTCGCCCTACATCACATCGATTCTTAGTGCTAGATTAGGCTCTTTTCGCTTTTATTGGAGAAAAGATATTTATTCTGGAAAAAACTGGTCTGGCAGCTTGTCTTGCTTTACCTCCTTAACTAGCACCTGACTTATATTATCCCGGCTACTTTGAGCCTTCCTTGATTTCTTATTGGGTGGGGGGCTTATGGTCGAGCACCTATAGACCAATGCTACATATACTAATACTTATGATCGGGTCGAGATTCACAGATAGGGAAAGAGATTAAATACCAATACCAGATACGATAGAGAATCAAACTATTAAAGCACATAATTTCTAAATGTCATGAAAGTTGAAGGTGCATTACATAAACCAAAAGGAAGAGATACAAGAAGCTACTCTGGAAGACTCATTTCAAGCTCATTCACCCGCTGATTCTACCTAGAGGATGCTACAGAGTGATTTCACTTCCTACTTCTCTTATGAAGATTCAAGACTTTATGATCCCGTTCCGAAAATGGCTAGACAAGTGAAGGAGCACATTTAATATTCCTTCATTTACTAAAGTGTGAGAAAAATTGAAACAGAGCATGTTTTCATAATCACGAAAATCGGCTCTGCACATGATCAGCAAGAGGCGCAGACCCATTGTAACTCCAATGGCAGACAAAAAATATCACAACTCACCAGCATACAAGATCTCTAGTGACACACTACAATAGCTGGCTATTTGGCTACGCGTTCCTGCGCCATTTAGAGAAAGGGAATTGACCATTGGCCACCAGCGCCGCCCATTCATGGGCATGATGCTTTAGTTGAAGTTATTTGAATGAGGGAAGATTTTCAGTCACTGGAAGTCAGTGGCATTTTACGCTTGGATTTTCTATCCATCGTAGTAATTTTTATGGTAAATATTTATTTGCATCACCTACAAGATTTACTGATGGAAATGAAACTCAGGATTTCGGATTTTTTGGTAGCATAATCACTCAATCTAGAAGTAGGTATGCTTGTTTTTTTTGTTATGCATTTTATTTTTAGATAGATACTCGTGTAATGGCTCGGAGAGATTGTTCCGAGATTTTCTAGATTATGGAAGTATTAGAGGCAGCTCACTGCTCCACTTGGACCTTTTAAGAAGTTTTTTAAATGGTACTGGCATGACTGGAGCATGGTATGCACTATTTTTGTGCCTATTTCTCCCGTCTTAAACATTATGCCATGAGCCACACTCTGCATGACGTTGTGGAGTGAAATTCTATAGTGGAGCTCTTTGGTGATGTTTCTCACATTTAAAATTTCCAACATCCACCGGTGATCAATCCTGGGAAAGAATTCAAACATGTGATCTCCAATAATCAAATCTATATGATTCGACACCAAAATTTAGCATCTGTTGGGAATGATCATGTCCATGCAAGGTTTTTAGGCCACACCAAAGGACTTTCTATCATTAATTGAAATATATAGCAAAACAGAAAATGACATGTTTCCATAATTGAAATTAAATTTCCAACGCAAGGTTAAATGCACATTTTCCAGTATTTATGCTGAAAATTGTACCGAAAATTCTCACTTAAACTTAATATCCATGGTGATTGTATCATCTTAATATGGTCATAATTATATATAGCTCAACGCAGATTTGGACTCTAAAATCTTATTTCAGTTGGAAATCAACCCTCGCAAGATAGATAAACTCAGTTGGCTTCAATTCTCTGTCTGTTCCTCCTGACCACTTCCAAGGCGATTCCATATCATAGGGATTGAATTCTCCTTCCAATTATTTCACAAATTAATATTCATGGTCCACACAAACCGATGCAAGAGTTGATTAGTTCGATCAAAATAGCCCATTCCATAATTTCATGTTAACCTTACACCTCCAATGATTTATTGATAGTTTGGTGCCTTCTCTTAGTCAATTATACTCCTAAAACATTGACAATAGCTTCATTTTCCCAAAACCCTCTAGTGTGCACCAAAAAGAGATTCTTCAGCTGGAAATGAATAGATAATTAAAATTTGACTCAGATTAAATTGAATATAGAATAAATACATGGTCTTTGTTATACATTAATTTATAACAACATATATCCAACACAGTCCATTATAGTAAATGCATGAACTCTTCTTCATTAAATTAGTTTTGTGCATACACATGGTGAGAGGCATTCATTCTCTCTATGTTCCGATTTCCCATTTATTTGAATGTCATTTTATTTTCCCTTAATTGATCAAATACAACTTTAAAAGAAAAGTAGCTCCGTGATTTATTTCCTATATCTCTTATGCTTTTCAAGGTAGAATTTATTATTTCTTAAGGACAAAATCGTTCCTACCCATATGCTTTCTAAAAATGTTGTATAATAATTAAAAGAAACAAACAATATTTACAAATAAGGAATTGAAATTACTTTTCAATGTTCAAAACCCTTTTGGAGCTTTTCTTCAGAATGCTTGATGGCTTTTGGAAGTTTTAGTGCTCCTGCATCAGACTCCCATGGTAGAAAAATTTCATGAACTCATGTTCATGTGTCATTAGTTCTTGAATCCTATAGGATCCAAGCTTGTGTTGTAGTTTTCCATTCTTCCCTACATGTTGTTTTCCTAGTGTTGATGTTATATTCACTTATCTAGGCTTCCAAATTCTATGTTGTTCTTTTCCACTTGCCTTGCTAATGCAAAGGTCCTTAGTCAATTGTACTTTATTGTTGGTTGTCCTTTTCCTATTGTTGTACCTTCTCCTGGTCATTCTCTTTATCAACATCCAAAACTTGTCAATTTATTCATCTAACTTTGTCCTTGACTACTGAGATTTACTTTCATCTCTTTCTTGCTGATGCATATCTACCTTGTGCATTAGAGCTTTAGAACTCTTAGAAAACATTGGATTATACATTTGGTTCATTATTTGTTGCTCATGCCTTGCAATTTACTCCATAACCTTGGTTGGCCTCATGGATTTTCATCTTCATAACCTTGGATACCCAATTTATAGTTTGAAACATCCCTCATTAAAAGTAAAATTTTTTGCATCACATTTCACTATTTTGGGGACATTGCAATTGTTTCACTTAAAGTTTCATTGCCATGGAAGCATGGGGATCGTGCCCCAAACCTTAGTGAGTGTTTCACTATGTAACATTGGGTTGTACTCAACATTGGATCAATGTTATGAGTGTTGATGATGCCTTGTAAGAGGGATTTGCCTATTATGGGGGGCTTAAAATCTTGTGACAAGGATTTGTCACAAGTGGTGACATCCCCATAATCAAGATTCATTATAGGGGTTGATAGCCCTATATCAAGGATTTCTTACTTGGGTCGGCATGGTTGTAATAAGGAACTAGGATTGTCCCTATATCAATATCCCTATGGAATTCCATATCTAGCAAATGGTTGACTTCATCAAAGTACGAGCATTTTCACACCCATTAAACGATTTGAGATGGCTGGGGTATTCTCTATATGGTACCAAAGCCTTCCAGGAGTGGCCACTAATATTTGGCAAGGATTTTTTTGTAACCATTTATGTTCTCTTGGTAATTTAGTGCCCTCACGAACTACTTGTACAACAATATTTTCATGGTATTTAAACAAAACATTGGCCTAGACAACAACTTGAATTACAAGTTCCATAGTGGGACAAATGACAAGAACAAGAATAGGCGACCTTTTATGATCTTGGAGGCATTGTGACTTCACTATCACCTCAATAGCAGAAAATATAAATGATATTGTCTTGCCGGTGCAACTTTTAACCTTGGCCTACACATCCTTTCCTTTGAGAATAGATGGAAGAGTTGCTTCTTGCACAATGGTCATACGCTCATATCCCACTGTGTTGGTTGCCTTGAGTGTCAATGGTGAGATATTGTGCTAGTGAAATCCTGATTGGCTCAAATAATTAACATCCCCAGTAACCTTCACACTACTTTTTTTTGGATCTGCTTTTTCAATAGGACTCAACATTGGTTGCTTGCTCCCCACAAGCTTTACTGAATCAAATTCATCATATTCATCTTCAAACTTAGACTCATCTTTGTCATCAATGATCTTTAGTGCTTGGATAAAAGAGGATTTAGAGCCTCTTTTGTTCAAAAATTCACCTTCTTCTTGGCTACCTCTTGCAGAGACCCCATTACCTCTATAAGCAACACCCCTTTTTCTAATCATTTTGATAATTTTTTTATGGTTTTTGAGATTTTTTCCCACCAATGACCTCCAATTTTTATAAAAATCATAAATAAATAAAGTGATGAGATCCGAGGAGTTTAAACTTTAGTGTTTTCAAACATTGGGAACATATGACATGAATAATATGAAATGTTTATTTCCATTAAGCATGAGGGTAGAATTATTAACTTAAATGGTATTTAACACAATCCCTCTAGATTTGTCTCTTCAAATGTGAGGGCACCCACTCTCATAAAGGACACGTTGTGAGTTTAAAATTTAGTTTTTTCAAACCTTGGGCACATATGACATGAATCATATCAAATGTTTATTTCCATTAGGAATGAGGGTAGAATGATTAACTTAAATGGTAACACAATCCCTTTAGATTTGTCTCTTCAAATGTGAGGGCACCCACTCTCATGTTCACATTTACTGATATTAGCCTTTAGGAAAAGATAAGAAAATATAAATTGGACTAATGTATCAATCCATGTGAACATGATACCCATTCGCCCTCTCACACACTCAATGTGCAAAATCTGTCTCCTAAAGGACATGATTTGGGAAGTATATCAGTTGCCTCAAAAACTTAGGTTCGAGTCAATTCTTCCTGCAGCATGATACTAAGAAGTTGCTAAGTTATCTCCTATTATTATGCTAAATTGTTCAGCATCAGTTCAGCAATTCTAGATGACTCTCATGGTGTTGCAATGTTATTTAATCTTACAAGTTGGCATACTTTCTTAGTCCCACAGTGCTGAAAAACTTTCCTCAACTATTAATCCTAAAGAATCCCAATAATGGGTGAACATGGATAGGCCAACTTGACTTTTCTCACATGTCTTCCATATCACTTAGACACTTATTTTGGGAACTCTTATACATTTACTATGTTAGTTTGCTAAGGCCTAAAACGGGCAAAATAAATAACAAGTGTGTGCAAGAAGCAACACACTTAACTAGATTGAACTCGGCCTAGTCTTATGATGGATGTACAGTTTAAGGGCTTCTTTCCTAATTCAAAATCACTGATGATATATAAACTAACTATTTCATTTGTCCTACAATTCCAATATTCCACATGGAAAGCTTCTCTGCAAATCTCTTTTGTTGCATATGGTAGGCCTATGAATAGACTAAGCTTGTACTAGCATAATGCAAACATGACCTGCAAGTCACCACTGTGTTTTAGTTTTTGAAGGCTGTTGCATTATTGACTGACTAGTGAAGTATCAACCAGTGAAGAAGTTTCAAGCTTTGGAGAAGTCACAATATATATTATAATGTTGTCTTGCAAATTGGCCTCTTGACCAATTTTTTCTAGGAATGCCTCTTATGAAAAAATAAGTTCTTTCCTAATAGGATATGACCCTCTTGAAAATACTAGGTTCACTAGAACATTGGAAGCAAATATTTAATGCACGCGTCATGCTACCACTACAAGCCATTGCATAAAATAGAAACCAAGGTGAAAAAAGATCTACAACTACATTGTAGACGTGTTGTAGTGACAATACTTTCTTGAATTTCTATTCTCCAACATCCATAGCATTACCACAAACAATCATAGTTTGTATTTAACTCCAAATAATATACATTCCAATAAGAGGTTTTCAATCATAGTTTTACCTTGTGGCAATGATTTTCCTTATGCCCTACTCTCATTTTCAGTCAAAAACTAGATTTCGTATATTGATGACATTCCTACTATAATATGACCAACTATTAGACAACTATCTCACTGTAATTCTAGATAAAATGAGCAGTGTACCAAAATAATAAAGAAACTTAAAATGATAGTAGATATTGCAGGGTAAGAAACTAAATAGGTAGTACGCATGATATGCTATTCCAAAATTCACTACCTTTCCCATTTATAAAATAGTTTCTACAACAATTCCGCTGCATATTAGTTCTTTATGTTGCCATTTATTAGGATTTTGGATCACACGGGGATTACAATCAGCCTTTCCACAGGAGATACATATGGCTTATGCAATTGGCATACCATTGCTGTTACTGTAACTAACATTTCATGACAAGAAGTTACAGTTGAAACATTGCATTTACTTGTTTTGGCTTACCAATTGTTATGTATGGAATATATAATACCAGTTGTCCATTGGGATTCATACATGACCAAATGAAAAGTATCTAACCGTTGCTAAATGCAAAAATTTGATAGGCTAGGATTGGAGGGAGTTTTTGCAAATTATAGTGAAAAATAAAAACGTGAAGGCCTGCATCTCTAGTGCAGTGATAGTAGGTTTCCTATTTATAATCGTCTAGAGTTATTATTATTATTATTTGTTAGTTTCTTTCTGGTTGTTTTTCCTTGGTCAAGGTGTTTCTCATGTTTGTCAGCTTTGAATGTTAAACACGTTGCTTAATTTCTTGCAATGGAAACACCTCACATCTTAGCATAGGTCCAAAATCTAGTTCCGGTATAATAGGGAAAATTATGGAAGATTTGGTAAGTGCCTGCTACTGAAAGCCTTGCCACTGTGACCCAAGTGCTATTTGGCCACAACTAGAAGTTTAGTGCATTGGGTAAAAGAGAAGGTTGTGTGTGTTGATGCTACACACAGGGTATCTTTTTGTAAGCCCTTTTTCACATCATGTTCAAGAGCAATTTGCATTTACAAGATGCACATAGCATTCTCTTTGCCCAATAAAATAACCTTCTAGTGTTGCATGAGCTTCTAGCCTCTTTAGACTAAGTAACTGTCCAAAACTTTGTCACTCTTGGTTCGTAGTTATCCTGTGAGTTTATTCTGATTGCAAGACTTTTGCCTTAACATTCCTTCTCAATGTTTCTTCCATAACCTCAGAGCTACTCGAGTTTGGGGTTGTTCCCTAGATATCTCTTGGGGTCTGGACCAACCTCCTGATCTACTGGTAGCATTTCTGTACCTCCAGCAGGTATATCACTTATCATAGGCATTTTTGTTTCTCCAAAATTTCGTTACTCTCACAGAAGAGTGCATTATAATTTAAGATTCTTTCTTCCACAACTCAACATGTTGTGTGCAATGTGGTCCATGTTGGGTGATTTCTATGGCTTCTACAAACTATTTATTAGACAATGTTTCTAACCTCTTAGGAAGGAGCTACTTAGCAGTGGCTTCCTCTCTGAAAATTTCTGGTATTGATTGTTCATTAGTATATTGAAAAATTCATCGTCGGGGATTAATGTTTCAATTTTATCAAGTGTCTCCTGTTTCATATTCAATACAAGATGGAATTTTCATGTGATCAGTTCATTGGAGCAAGGCTTTCTGGCTTGCCTTGAATATTGAAAGAAAGTTATAGAAGCAATCCCTAAAGATGGAGCATCATTGACAAAAATTAAGCTCCTCTCAGTGGATGTTTTCTAATCCCTCTTCTTATCCTCCTTACCCTTGTCATCTTAATTTGTTTACAAGGCATGACAAAGATACCCATAAGTGTAAATTTTAGCCCAAAATCAATTGTAATGATAGTGGAAATGTTACAAGAATATTGTGATTATCACTAATGGTCTGCCCATTCTAATGGGGGATGTCTTAAGCAAAGAATTCTCAATACATATTTCAGTGGTTGAGAAAAAGGAAGGAGAAGGTTAAAATGATTATAGTCAACAATCCCACTTACATAAGTGGTTGTTGTGGACTTCCCAATCCATGGTAGAAATGCCTCTACTACTAAGTACGGTAATTCTAACAATTCAAAAAAAAATGGAAAAACAATTCTAAGCCCACAATTAGTCTTAATCATCACTGACTACTTCACTTTAGACAAGGATTCTTTGTTTGTGCAAAACTATTGCATTATATTTAATGGTAGTGATAAAAATATTATTTCACAAGATCATGTGACTTTTCTTAATTTCCTT
Source organism: Pinus albicaulis (assembly GCA_034641835.2). NCBI lineage: Eukaryota > Viridiplantae > Streptophyta > Pinopsida > Pinales > Pinaceae > Pinus > Pinus albicaulis. The sequence goes on from CM076576.1 coordinate 422,693,755, forward strand.
TCAAAATGTTAACCTTGGTCTAAAATTTTAGGGTTGGATGAAGGATAAGGAACCAATGCAAGTTATGAAAGTCCGTCAATTCACTTTTGCTATTGACCACTCTTTGATAGTATTAAGTATGATGAAACTCTTGTTGACTGCTGTGGTCTTATTCCTTGGAAGGTTTTATCAACACGATTGCCATGTAAGATATTATACATTGTCTTGAAACTTCCCTATTTTTTCAGAGAAGTTGGCGTCATGCTAGTGATTAATTTGAAACTTTATTTTAGTGGAAAGCTTCACTATTTTTTGGTGGAATAGTTCATAATTTATTCTAATATCTTTTTGCAAGTGTACTAGTCAACATGATAAATGCGTGGTTTACTTCAGAGGGTTCTCAGTTCTTTCTAGATACACTTTTCATCATTTTCTTTGAATACTTCTCTAGTGCTTTACCTTCATATTTTATCCCCTGCACAATTGCTCCTAAGGTCCATGTTGTTATGTTTAAGGTCCATATTGTTATGTTTATCGACTGTTTCTGTGGAAAATTTTTCCTAAGGTTCTGCAAGGTAAATCCAATTGCAAAAGAATACTATTTTACATATTGATATTTATTCAAGACATTCTTATGTGATACTTGAATTTCATAAATCTAGATTTCTATTTCGTTATCTATATCAATATATAAGAACAGGCCTATGGATTGTTCATATTTTTCAAACTGTGGAGTTGTTCCTTTCCTGTTGCATGTTATGTTATATTGTTATGTTGTGATTCAAATTTATAGTTGTGCTTTTCATTTATTCTCCTACATAGTACATGCTTTGATAGATTATATCAGAAATTATTCTTATTGTCTTTTTATTATGCATATTGAACATATTATTTCTAGCAAATTTTGATTTTCCTAGATTTTCTATTCCTTTGGTGTATCTTTGAACCTTTAGGGGAGATTTCTAGTTTAAATGCTAATTCTTTAAAGGGTGCTAGCTCAATGGAAGAGCACCTGCTTTACAAGCATGAGGTTGGTGGTTCAATTCCATCGTGCCCTGATATTCATAGGGAATGATGACGATAATTTTTTGGTGACGGATGCTCTTTTGACCATCACCAATGAGCTTATGGTCACATTTTTCGACCCTCACCAAAATACGAAATGGTGACGATCAACGAACGCCACCATATATACGCATCAATAGTGACGACCATTAAAGGTCCATCACCATAAATATTTTTTGTTGATATGAAATGGTGAGGGTCATTGTTTTTCATTATAGTTATTATTTGTGACAGACCTTGATGTCACCAATGAGTTTATGGTGATGGTCAATGAACATCGCCATATATATGCATTAGTAGTGACGGTTATGAAAGATCCATCACAAAAAATCGTTGTTGTTTATATGAAATTGTGATGGTCACTATCTGTCATTATAATCAATATTCCTGATGGACCTTGAATGTCACCACAACACATACTTTCGGCGACGCCACCTTTGGTGATGTTCATTTTTTTGGTGATGGAGGCGATTTTCCGTCACCATTGCTCATATGAAATGGTGATGGTCACTGTTGTTTCCTAAATCTACCTCAGGCTGAAAGAAGGCGGAGTTCAGGGTAACATCAAACCATGCTCATTCTGGTAGCTAGCCCTCCCAGATCAGGAGAGGGCTCTCTCCGAGTCAATCTCAGCAAAGATAATCAATAAGGCTTGAGATGACTTAAAATAAAGGCTGATTTTAGGCTAGGTATATATATGTAAAGGTTTGATTTTTATTTTGGGGGTTTTCTTGGAATCAAAGCGAAAGGCAGTTTTGGGTCTGGGGATAAGGCCTAGTTTTTGCAGAGTTCTGAATGGGGCAAGGAAGGAAATTTTTTTGATGCTTTGGATTGAATGAATAAATAGCTAAGACCGGTGAGGAGCTGAAGAGGGAAAGAGGCTTTCAAGAATCCTCTTCAAACAGATGAAAACATGGAAAATTAAACAAAACTCAAGGCAGAGCAAAGCAATCTAATGAATTCCACCTTTATCACTCATTTGTTTAATTTAAGAAGAAATAAGAAGGGAAATGGTACACATTAAACTTCAGTAAACTTACAACCACATAGAGAAGCACACCATAAAAACATAGAGCCACATGGATCCCAAAGAGTGCTGCAAACCTTGGTCTATTCCTTTGCCAAAATTGCAGAGATGAAATGTACAATGAAGTGCCAAGCAATTCCCAAGTGTCCAACCCTGAAAAATGACTGAAGAATTATAAGATATAGACAAGCCTAACTCATCCCCATGCCTCTAGGGGTCGAGCTCACCATTCTATGACCTATTTCAACAAGATATAAACTAAGAACTGAAAAATAGGCAATGAAACAGCTTCCCTCTATAAGATAGGAAACTGATTCATTCAGTTACTTTTCACTTTTTGGTTAATGAATCTACTTGGATGAGTAAAAATGTGCCAAAATTACATAAAAGTCATGAAATTACATCAAGTTACATCAAGAGTTGTACATATGAAGATAAAAAAGTCAAACTGGCCCAAACTAGGTGAAAATCTGAGCTGCTAAGTGAAAACTAGACCAAATTTCCCAATGCGTCACGCCTGAAATCTCTATGTGTAGCGCCAATTTGAGGCTGATTTTGAGGGCCTTATCGAAGTAAAAATTGAGTGTAGGATAGCTAGTTGGAAATATCTACCAGTCTACTTTCCAACCCAAGTGGAATTTCTGAATTTGGTTTCCATTTTCCCCTCCAAAAATCAAATCTCCCAGCACTACTTCCTGTGTGTCCAAAAAGTGGCAGAAAGGCCATTTTAAGGTGTTTTTGACCCTTCAGACAACCCAAAACTTGTCAAAATACTTAGGTAATGGGTAGGCATGCATAAATTTTGATGAAAAATCCAGAAATGCAAATTTTTCCTCAAGAGGAGCTGCCAATTATAAGCGCGCGCCAAGTGGCGCTACGCGTCGGGCGGAAAAATCTGTGTTAAGGCCAAAAAAAATCAAAATTGACAAAAAGTTTCCCAAATTTCTTGAAATTCGGGCTGAATGTCCACCATCAAGCGTGATGCTGAGCCAAAGAAGCTTCGGCCAAACTTTGGAGTCTATCATACTTTTTACGCCGCCTTAATGCCTTCTTGGTGCATGCAATTCAGTTGTAGAGTCACTGTCTCGGTCATAAGAAGTATCCGTCTCCATGAGAATTTGAAAGGTGTATGCTAGCTTGTATGAGATGAAAATGTAAATTTGGTGCTTCTATTTTAGTTTCCAAATATGTGTCAAAGGGGAGGGACTGTAGGAGAAATAGAGCAATGGGGACAATGGGGTTTAATCAAGTGATAATTGAAGTGTAGGGACAACCAATTGACTGTTTGGGAAATTTGGGGTTTGGGAACTTTTATAAGTGAGATGGGAAAGGGAGAATGAGAGTGAGATGGTATGAGTAGCTTTATGAATTTAAGGGAGATAATGGAATGGACTGTAGTGATGAGATTACAGGGATGGGGAATAACCACAAGGTGGGGAATGAAGTATTTGGCACCAAAATCAAATTTAAAACTCCAATTTCAAAACACTAAGGAGGCACTTCAACAAGATGATAGGGTTTAATTTTTTGGCATTCAAACTCTCATATTCAATCTCAATCAACACTAAACATTGTTTAATGGAAATTACAAAGTCTCATAAAGTTACTTGGAGCAAAGGAGGCCGAAGCGATTTGGAATTTTTTTGGAGGCAATGACAAAAATTTGGGTGTCGGCTCAATGCGTCGCGACCACCGCTGAGTGCGTCATGCTCCTTTTATGCACCACGACCATTCAGATTTTCACTGTGTAGAGCAGCCCTATGCGCCGCGCTCAGCCAGTGCGCTGTGCCAGTTGCCCAGTGCGCTGCGACCACTGCAAATGACACACAGTCTGCCCTCAAATGACTGCTTCGCTCCTCCACGATTTTCTTGGCTTCACTCTTGTCTTTGGCATACAAATGAATCTTTGGAACAATGAAAATATCTCTTATGCCAAATATTTTTAATTTTTTCTTCTTGAAAACCCACTTTACAATGTTTCAAACTTTGGCACTTTTCAAATGAAATCTGTTCTGCTTCCTTTTGATTTTTTGGACTGATGATGAGCTTCTGTCTCTTTTGCAGAGAGTGGTTGGCATGTATATTTGGAAAAAGTGACTAGGGTTGTGCCTGAAGTACTTTACAACTGAAAAAATTTGAAAATTACATTGCATTTATTACAGAATATGAAATAGACAATTTTTCTTCAAAAAAAATCATTATCAAGCATTACGATGATGAAATATTTGCAGTGAAATCCTATTTCGAACCTCCCTCTTGTGCCTGCTAACATTATTAGTCATTTTTAAGACTGAATTAGCAAAACCCTAGACCTAATGAGACTAAAAACCCTAAAATGACTCTTTGCTAACCAAGAGACCAAACACAATTATAAATGAATGTAAATGATTTTGATGAATAGACACAGACCAGCAGGTACATGACATGAGGGATATGAGTGACAAGACCATTCCATCAGATGATCCATGCTCCTAATGGAATGCAGCTGATTGAACTCAATGAGACACCTAAAATGAAATGCAACAAAAGAGATTTTGATCTCTGACGGAGGGATGAAGATACCGACTCTAAAATTGGCTCCAATGGGGATGGTAGCTCCTTGGAGGTGTCAAGAACTATAGATCTTTGGAAAGCAGACAGTTCCTTCCTCCATTGGGCAATGAAATAAAAAAACTCAAGCTGAAATGCATGACTAAAAACGACACAAACTAACTTAATAACAAGACTGAAAACTGACTCGCAAATGACTCAAACAACTGAAACACCAAAACTTAAATCAGACCTTTAGTTTTATAGCCTCCAAACTGAAACTATGTTGAAACTGACTAAAACAAAAATGAATCAAGACCTACTTAACTGAAGCAAGTACTTACAAAGCTTTTTGAATGACAGCATACCATCGAGATTTGAGGGTTTCAAATCATGATGAAAACCAACTTCTTACTGATGGAATATGTACAATCATGTGTAGTGAGCCTTCCAATGTAACCAATCCAGCAAATGGCTACATACCGAAATTTGGCTCTCACTTTTCTCGAGTTGGTAGAATGATGTACATGTAGGAAACTCACAATAACCACTGAAAACAAGGCTTATGATAATGAACCAGGCAACATTTATCTTTTTGATGCTTGCAAAAGAATTCCGAAAGGATCTTGAAAATCCTGAAGCACTAGTTGGTATTGAGATCCAACAGCAAAAATACGACTACTCGCTTCATTCTGATATGAAAGAACAATTGATTGTTGAGTGATAGGAAGGCACAGAGAGGTATAGGCTTCCTCCATCTGAGTGTTGGTTGTAAGTTCGTTGACCATGAGAAATTCTGGCATATTGTCTCTCTCAAGCTCATATTCCTCAACTTCATGGTCTAGGTCATTCTTAAACAAAAAATAATCTTCAAGATTATCAAACATGACAGCCTTGTCATCTTCATAAAATAAAATATTATTTGTTTGCTGATCTATAAAGCTAATTACAAGACCGTCATCATTTTCAAAAGAGGAAGAAGTTTCACCAACACTTTCTTGACCATGTGGGCACTGCAAATCTACTTTAGCTTGGGCTGTAACATGACCTTTCAAGAGTTGATCTATCTCATCTTCAGAAAAAGAAGATAATGATTTTTGTTTTCTTCTGCTCAAACAGTGATTGTCTTCATGAAATAAAATTTTAAAACATGAAAAACCTGAATGATAGTCCTTAATTCTCTGATCTTCTGAAATTTGAAAACATTGTTGATCATCTTCATATGACATGGCAATCAAATTATCATTTATTAATGAGTTATTGAAAGAAGATTGTTCACTTACTTGAACAAAGATCTCATCTTGTTTTTCATGAACTGACTGGATTACCTCCTCATGAAGTCTTTGTTCTAATGAAATGAGAACATTTGGATCAATAACTTTGTCTTATTCATTCCAGATGATCTCAACAGCAGAGCTCTCCTTCATGGGATTCAGCACAAGGTATTCTTGATCATCACGGTCTGAATCTAGATCTGAAATAGCTGACTTGACTTTATCACATTCTGAAATTGAAACTTGACTTTCCTGCATATTGTCTTCTTCTATGGACAAATCTGAAATAAAACCTTCTCTTTCATCATTTTCCATTATACCAAGATCTTGATCCTACTGCAAAGTTTCCTGAACATCTTGATGAGCATCCTCTAAGTTCTGTTTATGCTGCTGAAATGGATTTTTGTACAGAGCCTCCATGATCTCATCGTCCATGAAGTCATCATCTTCATAAAAATTTTCAAAATTTTCAACAAAACTATGAACATGGCTACAACAGTTCTGAACTAAAGTCAAGGATGGATAAAATTCTTTATACCTTTCAAAGAACATGGTATGAAAATCCTTTAAACAGTAAATACAAGCAGAAAGCAAACTTTCATACCAAGATCGGGCTTCACCTTCCAGAGTGGCCATGAATATCTTCATCAAGCAATCTTGAGGAAAATCAATCTTCAACTTGCGAATATGTATGTGAAATCTAACTAGATGTAAAGTAGCATCCTTCCTATCATCATCTTTAAACGTAGGCAAATTCCTTTGCCAATCTACCTTAGGAATTTTATTTGGAAAACCTGGAATATGATCTCGGCTCATGGGAGCATACCTTCGATCTAGCGAAACCATTTTGATAACAATGAATTCACCAAGAAATTCCTCAGGCTACTAATTCTTCAAGAGTAGAGTCGCCATAAAAATTCTGAGCCTTAGGATTCTTCGACACTAGAGTCACCAGGTGAATGATTTTAGCCTTGCGGTGTCTGATCATTGTCCACCATCAACAATCATATCTAACATGATACATGTACTGGGGCAATTTGCAAGTTAGATGTTACGTTTATAAAACTAGACCAGAGATTGACTGAAGCAGCGTTTATCTACTTTCGCTAATGCAAAGAAAGAGCATTAAAAAGGCTACCTGGCATAACTTCAGGCTCCGTCTGTAGCTTATAAAAAAAATAACACTAACAAGCAAACCATTTTATTCCCCAGTATGGTCGCCACTATGTTATTACCTAAATCTACCTTAGGCTGAAAGAAGGCAGAGTTCAGGGTAACATCAAACCACGCTCAGTCTGGTAGCTAGCCCTACCAGATCAGGAGAGGGCTCTCTCCGAGTCAATCTCAGCAAAGATAATAAATAAGGCTTGAGATGACTTAAAATAAAGGCTGATTTTAGGCTAGGTATATAGATGTAAAGGTTTGATTTTTATTTTGGGGGTTTTCTTGGAATCAAAGGGAAAGGCAGTTTTGGGTCCGGGGATAAGGCCTAGTTTTTGCAGAGTTCTAAATGGGGCAAGGAAGGAAATTGTTTTGATTCTTTGGATTGAATGAATAGATAGCTTAGACTGGTGAGGAGCTGAAGAGGGCAAGAGGCTTTCAAGAATCCTCTTCAAACATATGAAAACATGGAAAATTAAACAAAACTCAAGGCAGAGCAAAGCAATCTAATGAATTCCACCTTTATCATTCATTTGTTTAATTTAAGAAGAAATAAGAAGGGAAATGGTACACATGAAACTTCAGTAAAATTACAATCACGTAGAGAAGAACACCATCAAAACATAGAGCCACATGGATCCCAAAGAGTGCTGCAAACCTTGGTCTATTCCTTTGCCAAAATTGCAGAGATGAAATGTACAATGAAGTGCCAAGCAATTCCCAAGTATCCAACCCTGAAAATGACTGAAGAATTACAAGATATAGACAAGCCTAACTCATCCCCATGCCTCTAGGGGTCTAGCTCACCATTCTAGGAGCTGTTTCAACAAGATCTAAACTAAGAACTGAAAAATAGGCAATGAAACAGCTTCCCTCTATAAGATAGGAAACTGATTCATTCAGTTACTTTTCACTTTTTGGTGAATGAATCTACTTGGATGAGTAAAAATGTGCCAAAATTACATCAAAGTCATGAAATAAAATCAATTTACATCAAGATCTATACATATTAAGATAAAAAATTTAAACTGGCCCAAACTAGGCGAAGATATGAGCTGCTGAGTGAAAACTAGGCCAAATTTCCCAATGCGTCGCGCCTGAAATCTCTATGCATAGTGCCACATTGAGGCTGATTTTTTGGGCCTTCCCGAAGTCCAAATTGAGCACAGGATATCTCGTTGGAAATATCTACCTGTCTACTTTCCAACCCAAGTGGACTTTCTGAATTTGGTTGCCATTTTCCCCTCCAAAAATCAAATCTCCCAGCACTACTTCCTATGTGTCCAAAAAGTGGCAGAAAGGCCATTTTTAAGGTGTTTTTGACCCTTCAGGCAACACAAAAATTGTCAAAATCCTTAGGTAATGGGTAGGAATGCATAAATTTTGATGAAAAATCTAGAAATGCAAATTTTTCCTCAAGAGGAGCTGCAAATTATAAGCGCGCGCCAAGTGGCGCTACACGTCGGGCGGAAAAATTTGTGTTAAGGCCAAAAAAAATCAAAATTGACAAAACTTTCCCAAATTTCTTGAAATTTTGGCTGAATGTCCAACATCAAGTGCTATGCTGAGCCAAAGAAGCTTCAGCCAAAATTTGGAGTCTATCATACTTTTTACGCCACCTTAATGCCTTCTTGGTGCATGCAATTCAGTTGTAGAGTCACTGTCTCGGTCTAAAGAAGTATCCGTCTCCATGAGAATTTGCAAGGTGTATGCTGGCTTGTATGAGATGAAAATGGAAATTTTGTGCTTCTATTTTAGTTTCCAAATATGTGTCAAAGGGGAGGGACTGTAGGAGAAATAGATCAGTGGGGACAATGGGGTTTAATCAAGTGATAATTGAAGTGTAGGGACAGCCAATTGACTGTTTGGGAAATTTAGGGTTTGGGAACTTTTACAAGTGAGATGGGAAAGGGAGAATGAGAGTGAGATGGTATGAGTAGCTTTAGGAATTTAAGGGAGATAAGGGAATGGACTGTAGTGATGAGATTACAGGGATGGGGAATAACCACAAGGTGGGGAATGAAGTATTTGGCACCAAAATCAAATTTAAAACTCCAATTTCAAAACCCTAAGGAGGCACTTCAACAAGATGATAGGGTTTAATTTTTTGGCATTCAAACTCTCATATTAAATCTCAATAAACACCAAACATTGTTTAATGGAAATTACAAAGTCTCATAAACTTACTTGGAGCAAAGGAGGCCGAAGCGATTTGGAATTTTTTTGGAGGCAATGACAAAAATTTGGGTGTCGGCTCAATGCGCCGCAACCATCGCCCAGTGCATCGCGCTCCTTGTATGCATTGTGACCATTCAATTTTCACTGTGTAGATCGGCCCTATGCACCGCGCTCAGCCAGTGCACTACGCTAGTTGCCCAGTGTGTCGCGACCACTGCAAATGACACACAGTCTGCCCTCAAATGACTGCTTCGCTCCTCCACGATTTTCTTGGCTTCACTCTTGTCTTTGGCATACAAATGAATCTTTGGAACAATGAAAATATCTCTTATGCCAAAGATTTTTTATTTTTTCTTCTTGAAAACCCACTTTACAATGTTTCAAACTTTGGCACTTTTCAAATGAACTCTGTTTTGCTTCATTTTGATTTTTTGGACTGATGATGAGCTTCTGTCTCTTTTGCAGGGAGTGGTTGGCATGGAGATTTGGCAAAGGTGACCAGGGTTGCGCCTGAAGTACTTTAGAACTAAAAAAATTTGAAAATTACATTGCATTTATTACAAAATATGAAATAGACAATTTTTCTTCAAAAAAAATCATTATCAAGCATTACGATGATGAAATTTTTGCAGTGAAATCCTATTTCGAACCTCTCTCATGTGCCTACTGACATTATTAGTCATTTTTAAGACTAAATTAATGAAACCCTAGACCTAATGAGACTAAAAACCCTAAAATGACTCTTTTCTAACCAAGAGACCAAACACGACTGTAAATGACTGTAAATGATTTTGATGAACATACACAGACCAGCAGGTACATGACATGAGGGATATGAGTGACAAGACCCTTCCATCAGATGATCCATGCTCCTAATGGAATAAAGCTAACTGAACTGAATGAGACACCTAAAATGAAATGCAACAAAAGAGATTTTGATCTCTAACGAAGGGATGAAGATATCGACTGTAACAGTCACTATCCATCACTATAAATCATCATTGGTGACGAACCTTGAATGTCACCACAACACCTATACTTTTAGCGACGCCACTTTTGGTGACGTTCAATTTTTGGTGACGAAAGCTCTTTTGACCCTCCCCAATGAGCTTATGGTGACCATTTTCACCCCACCAATGTCCTTTTTTCTTATAGTGGTTATTTGAAAGGAATCAAGGGCACATGTTTACAAACTTTGGGGAAATTGAGAATTATATTTTACCACCACCTTTTGGTGAGCTGGAAGATATATACTATGCTGGAAATCTCATCTCATCTCATACAAGACTCCCAAGCTAGTCTACAGAAAAGGGTACTCAGAGTCTACCCATGTTCTACTCTAGATTAGTTCAGGGTTTTTGGCAGAGATTTTTGAAAAACTTGTTTAATGTTTATTCTCCTGAAAATATTCATTCGTCAATTTTTCCATGGAAAGTAGAAGGGGAGTTTTCTTTTCTTGCTAAAAGTGGGACATTAGGCTTTTCTCGGATGATTGACCTCTCGCCATCTGAGGTTTCTTTTCTTGCTACAGGTGCAATTGTGGAACATTTCCTTTCTTCTTTTGAGAAATGGGATCGCCAATTTTTAGATGAAATTATTGAAGGCTTCCTGGAAAGTGAGTAGGATATCTTGCAGTATGATCAGATTGAAGAAGACAAAGTGAGAGCTGTCAGTAGATCTCTGATGCTGCCAACACGTGGAGATTCAATCTTTTGGAGAAGAAAGTGTGCTACTAGTCCTATAAATTTACAATATGAAGGATTAGTTGTCTCCCATCAATATGGTTTTCTTAATAATATTGGACTATTAAAATATATTTACTAATTCATTATTCCAATTTGAGCTCCTCCAATTGATGTCCACTACTCAAAAATGGGTTTTGCATATTAGAATTCAAAAGTTCATCATCCATTAATGAAAAAGCTTCTTGTTGGTTTTGCTCATACGTCCAAGTTCAATGGTACTACAAAACCTTGGGATCCTCATTATTTGATTAAACAAATAGACTCATATTTACTCTCTCAACAGCCATTTCTTCAGCTTAAAAATAGAATATTGAGATATTCACATCCATTGCAAAGCTTTAATCTTGCAAAAATGATTACGGATTCTGGGAAGCTATAGACATTAGATGTTTTGCTAAAATGCAGGGAAAATTTTAAGGGTAGAAAATTATCTTTAAGTTTAAAACATTGGCGAACGTCACTAATCCCTAATATGAAAACTATAAAATATTTATTGATATATTTGTAAAATTATTCAAATTTATAATGATTTTATATATAGCCTTTATATAATGTTGGCAATTTTAAAGGTAAAATAATTTTATATTGTAAAATTTGGGTGAATCATTTTTAGAAAAAATGGAAATTGACGAAACTTTTTTTTGGAAAAACCTTGGAAAATTAGCCTACCTGCAAATATTAGCCCCTAAAATTTTTCATGCTAAAACGCCTCCATGCTAAAAACCATTGAATTCTCATGTTTGCTCAAATGACTAAAATTCTCAATATTCTTGTGGACTACATGAATTACAGGAAGTAGAAATATATTCATTTGGATGGATCTTCAACCATAATGGATCGCCATTACATGGTCAGTGACTTCCAAAACAAGAAAGATATATCTGTCTATTTGTTGAGCACAAGATTTGAGCACCTGGGAATCAATCTCATAGTTTTTGATACTGTTATATTTTATGAAACTGATTGGAATCCAACATTGGAGTTACAGGCCATGGACAGGGCACATCAGGTTGGACAAATGAAGGAGGTCACAGTGTACAAACCTATTTGCAAGGAGACTATCGAAAAGAAAATTTTGCGTAGAGATAGTAAAAAAAATACTGTTCAACAACTTGTTGTGACAGGGGGTCATGCATAAGATGATTTACTGCATGCTGAAGACGTTGTTTCCTTTTTTCTGGATGATGTTCAACTGGAGTAGAAGATAAAGGAGAAAGGACCTATGCAAGTTAAGGATAGGTAGAAAAAGATAAAGGGAATGTCCAGTACAGCAAAATCTATTCAGATCAATGCTAAAAGTGATGCTTATTTAGAGGAATCTGTAGTAGCACAAGAGAATTCTATTGAAATATATACTGGAAAGATAGGAACTAGAAAGATAAAATTTAAATTGGAGAGGAAGCCATCTTCAAAACCTAAAAATGCAAATAAAACTATGAAATATTTAGAGGTCCCTCTAGAACAAATTGATCCTAAAAATTTGAGAACAAATGGTGATTATGAACAGAAATTTTGACCTGATAAGAGAATGAAGAAGAGTGCAAATCATGTCTCACAACTAGGCAGACCTATTGAGAAAGTTAGAGAGGATGCTAAATCCCCTTATTTTGTTAATACAAGTAATATTGATGCCAATGCAGACATTGAAGAATAATATTCTTCTCACAACTGGTCTTCTCCAAGATAGAAGCCCATTTGCTGGGTTTATCTTCGACCAACATTGCAATGCTATTGGTACTAGATGATCACATTGGCCTTGGTCTTATCCAATAAGAAACATCTAATGGCAAGAATTTGTACAGGTATGATTAGCAGTAGAAAGTGGTAGACTTCTATGATTCATATTCATTCTACCTTTCGGTCTTTTGAAACTACTATGTAGTGATACACATATGCCCTATTCTCAAGGTGCTTAAGCTACCATAACTCTCATGCTCTCAGACTCAAAGTATGCACAAAAAACTTGAAGCAAGATCATTTTTTCCATATGAGAGGTTTGAGAGCTATCTGAGGCCCCGACTCAATGTATTTTATGTCCTAAGATGAATGAAATATTCCTACCATGCATCAAATATCAAGTACTGCATTCTATCATGTTCCATGCATCTTACATCAAGTAATGTAAATTATACGAACTGCAATCAAGAAATCTAATTTAGCATAAGAGTTATGAGATAGGTACCATGGAAAAGTATGTGGCTACTTCTCAAATTCAAATGGGAGTTTTTAAGACCAGATAATTAATCGAATATGATGCTCTTCTTTTCCATTCATGTTAATATAAATTTTCCAAATCCCCTTCATAGACAACAGTATATGGTTGGAAATGGCAATTCGTAAGGAAGGGAACTGAATTACAAGGGATGCCAGGATGCATTCTCGACTGTAATGGATTTTTGAAGAGGATGAGGATCCAAATTCCAAAGTCTACTTTGACTACTTGAAAAGAAAAGTGGAATTTACAAGATTCTTGGTTTGCATCAAGGGGATGGATCTCTTGCATAGAATCAAACAAAGGTCAAAGGTATGTTCTACCTTCATTTTCAAAATATTTTCTCCTTATTCTTTGACAGATCATGTGGTGGATGTTAGGAACACTCATTGTAGAGTCATTCCATGTAAGGTTTCTATCTATTGGTGTGCTGATTGAGTCAAATTGGATAGTTAATTCTCAAAAGAGAGGGGTTTTTTAGCTCTCAGTTCTATGAATAATATTAAGTCGTCAGGAATGGATGTTGTGATTTTTTCATCAGGAATGGATGGCCTTTGTTGTGATTTTTTCATCAGGGATGGATGGCCTTCAGTGTGATTTATACAAGGCCATGTTGGACACAATACAAGATGATTTATATTGTTTGACAGCTGAAGAATTCTCTTCTAAAGGCTATCTAAATCTCTCAATCAAGGCCTTAATAAACTCATTACCAGGAATGTAGCTAGGGGCACCATTGGACAATGGAGGTTGGAGGCTCATTACATTCCTTAGTGTTTCATACAATATCATTGTTAAATAAATGGCTCTGCAAATACACTCAATTTCATGGAAGGTAGTTCAACAGTAGCATACAATTTTTTGGATATTCTAAACATGTAATCTACAATTGAGAGACTTTGGAATGGGCTCTAGATAGTGGTTAGTAGCCTTGTTTTATGCAAATTGGAGCTTCATCATAGACATGTTGGTTTTTCTTGGCCTTGGGACCACGATATGTGGCCATGGTGAACACACTATTCTCTAATGCATTAGCATTTCTCCTTGTTAATAAATCATTATCCCCTCAATTTTGTTGAATCAATCTATTTTTCAAGGGTGCTCCTTTGCCCCAAATTTGTATGTTTGACAATGCATGTCTTGGATCACATATTTAAAGTTGCTGGCATTCAGGGACAAGTGAAGGACATCCTATGTCTTGATGGCTCCAGAAATGCTCAAAAGTCATTTTTCTAATGGATCCTTTATTTATATGAGTGTTAAGCAGAGCTTGGTTGATGTGCTTATGGAAATATTTGTCTCTACATTATATGCTGTGATTAGTGACCATGAGACAAATTTTTTGTTGTTAGAATTAGACTCTCAGCTGACTAGATTCCCACAGCTTGGACTTATGTTAGACCTAGGGTAATTGTGAGGTATCTAGGCATTGCATTTGAAGTGGGGCTTTCACCAGTGCCTATCCAGAATTTTTGTACACTATCTTCAACAATTTCAGATTAAGCCTTGATTTTTGCATCATAAGGACCTCTCATTAGATGGGAAGTTGACAAGGGTTGGAAAAATCTTCTATGCCTCAGAAATTTATTATGTATCCTGTTGGTTGCCTAGTGAGACTAAATTTTAGCATCTAGAGCAGATCATACAATCATACATTGTTAAAAGTATGTTGGGAAGAACAATATTCCACAAGGATGGGGGGGCCCGACATGTTGAAAAATAACATTGTGACATCGAGGCTATTTTGTAGGGATGCGGGGTGGAGCATTGGTCAATCCTTGCAGCAGTATCAACCACAAACGCTTTAACCTTTGTAGCTTAAGAAAAAATTATTAGCTCCAAATTTCAATGCAAGATGCAGTGTCAGTTGTTCTAGAAGAGAGATGATCACACAAATTACACAGTTTCTAATATTTTTGGAAGGATAATCAAAGCCAATATTTAGTTCTCCTTCAATGCAGGGCTACTAGTGTGTTGCCTTGTTTGGAAATTGTTGCTATCTTTTCCACTCTTCCTTCATTAGATTTGGCAGTGATTAAGTTTATTTTTTAGCAAGAAGTTAATAATTGTCCACTTTTTGTTCCATGTGGTGTGATGAGGTACATCACTAGCTTTTAACTTAGGGTGCATTATTGATAAGAGATGCTCAAAATTAAGTTAGTAATTGTCCACTTCTTGTTCCATGTGGTGTGATGAGGTACATCACTATCTTTTAACTGAGGGTGAATTATTGATAATAGATGCTCAAAATTTAGATTCAGTAACCTATACAGGCTTCATTTTTGCATTTCTAGTCTTATAGAAGAGGATACTGAGATAAGCTCCATTTTATATATGCTTCCACCTTTTTATTTGTTGTTTGTAAATAATTTTATGTAAATATAAGACATATTTTGACAAAAACAAAAAAATAATGGGTGACCTACACTAAAATATGTTGCTTTTCTTGCATTCTTCAACTGTGTTGGAGCAGAAAAAGAATGACAGTCACTAGAAAAATATGCATACCATCAGGATTAGAGATTGGCTAAGCTAGTCTAAACAAATTCAATGCCATGGAGAACATGGTTCTGTATTGGGATAATAAGGTATATGCATATAATAAGTTGAAGGGAGTACTATGTCTGCTTAGATTGCATAACTTCTGATCTAGTTTATCTTAGCTTGAAAAACTTATTAGATGGGACTATGACAAGCAACTATCAACCAACACAAAAAATATTAATGGGATTTCATCTTTCAAGGGCTTTTCTAGAAGTTGGTCCATTCAATCATGATAGCTAAAGGGATTATGCAGTAGTAAATACATAACATGATGCATATAAAAATGTATGATGACAATAAAAAATCATTATTGCCTCCTATAGGGGGTTCAATAGGATGTCTAGTATGGGCTGGAGAAAGCTAGCTAATAGCCCAGCCAACAGAGACACTAGAATAGATTACTTTGGATGTTCTAGCTAATGTTCCTTCACTAAACCGGGGGTGTGGGAAACATGCTAACCAATCTTGATATGTTACTATCAGGCAGGGGTGAAGCTCTACTCACTTAGTGCTTTCAACTCTTGATTGACTGATTTCCATTCCTAGGGATGGTATAAACCACCTAGACAGACTCTCCATATCAAAGCTAATATACAAGAAAGAAACTTGACCTGCTTACCTACTGAATGAATGCCTTTCAGTCCATGAATAACCTAGCTCAATCATTGGAAACCTAACCCCATCCATATTCGACCACCTAGCCACTGTTTGATTAAAATAAAAAATTATGTGACACAACTAATGCATTGAAATCCACTCCGTGCGAAGCATGGATTTCACGGCATAGTACCCTCAAGATATGCAATTGTACCCTCTTCCTGTCTGGTCTCAACATCATATGAATTGTACTTCCTTTTCCTTGAATAATTTCTTTTCTTGTGAAGATTAATTACAAATCTTTGTGGATCAATCAAATTTGTCTCTCATTAGGCATTATCCTAAGTCCTCATGCTCCTCATTTTGGGGGTCATCAAGGGGGTGTCTAGATGTGATACAAGGTTTCTTTGTGCCCACTCTTTGGTGGAATTGAGATTTGTCTTATAGTCCTAAGGAGGGGTGGTATTGGTGAGATTTATTACCACTATGCCTGCTTTGTTAGTGTGTTTGGTGCACATCTGTACGAAATCACACCAACTTAAGAGGTGTGGATTTCCCTCTTAAGTTATTGGTCACAGGCAGAAAATAGATGGAGTCAAGAAAGTTAGTGGAAAATGCTCAAACATAAACATACTAGATAGAGAAATAGCATGCATATTCAAACATAAAAATTAAAATAAAACTAAAATAAATAACACAAAATCTCTAAATAGAGTCAAACAACTTCAATAATCCAAACGGTGGTACTTACTTCCCCTCTTATTGAGTGCTGGTAGGAAATGAGGATGAAACTTTAACCCACTTGCCAAGGGGCCCTTAGAAATAGAGGTTCTAAGTCCTAATGTAATGATTTCTTTACTTCTGGGCTACCTTGGCGCAAATTCTCCCTCTCTCTACAATAGTGGACTGCAGTGTTTGGATGGCAAACAACTGAGTCCCCTCTATCTCTGCTTCGGATCACACACTACTGGTATTGTTTGGGGCAATTCTGGCCAGCATAAAAATGTGCTCTCAAGTTTTTCATCTCTTGGTGGCCTTTTATAGGAGAATTCAAATCTTCCTTCCCTTTCTTGGTATATTGTGGATAGTGACCCAAGAGAGGAGGGTGATTCCATAATGTGCCACATTTATTTCATTATGTGCTCCCTTGATTTCCTAAGGAGGCTTCAGTGGCTATCCTTAGGCAGCTTCAAGTGTGGAATCAATGTGCTGGAGTGTGCCTTGTGGTCCTAGAAAGTGACTTCCACCACTCCTAGGATTGCGCTCTTTTTGGAGCAAAAGGCATGCAAAGGCGTGTTTATTGAAGACTTTTGCACACAAAGGCACAATTGACTAGTTCTCCTTCTACGTAATTTGATTTTTCCTTAGACCTTAGAAATTTTTAAATACTTTTAGATTATCTAATGTCTTTGAGTCCTGTAAAACCTTCTCCTTGACATTAAATAATGTCACCTTTTCTTGTACAAATTTCTAGTGATAACAGTTGCCCCCTAATGTGTGAGGTCTAGGAAGAACTGTATAGCCAAAATACATTATTGTTTCTTTTCTGTATACTGTGTGTAGAGAGAGAGAGAGAGACCTACGTGTAGCTCGGAATTGGAGACACCCGACACCGAGTCAAAGAACGACCATGTCCTATGGGACCCCTTTAAACAATGTTATAATAAAATATATACAAATTTTCTACGATGTGGGCATGTCCCATGCTCGTGATTATTTGGCTAGTTAAACAAATATATTTGATAGATACATGCTTTGTTGGTGTCACTAATATGGTAGTGATTTTTTGGTTGATGAAGATGATTGTTGACGCCTGCAAGGGTGATTTTTCTTTGACAATAGGTGGAATTTGGTACCCATATGCGTAAATTTTGTATGGCATGTAAATGTGCATTGTATGCATAGGCGTTGGATGGGACTTCCCATGTAAGCATTGCTGACATAGACCCTATATAAAGGCACAGGTCTTTGACGAATTTGATCAAAGTGCATTGGTTGTAAGGTACAATACGATCTTGACATGAAATCTTGTGCTATAGTCGAATGTCAGGAGGATCGATGAAATCTATGGGCAATGATGTCTCCCATAGTGCCACCCGAGGATGCCCCTTTTATGGAGAGGGGCAATCCAAGGTACCACTTTCTTTTTGGAAAAGAGGTGTTAAAGTCAAAAAAAAGGAAGCCTCAACTGAATGAGGGGGTCATTGATACAGAGGATCAGGATCCTGGATGTGATGGGTTTAACATAGGCATGATGGTGAGGGGTAACGGAAAAATGATGATGGGGATTTAGTGGCCCAAGTTCAGAGTATAAAAAGTAGCTTGGAGGTAGTCATAACTATTTCTCATGGGGAAATCCCTAGAGTTGGTAGGACTTCTAGGGTGGGTATAAACTATTTATGACTGCCATAGTGGCTTTTGCGTGAGAGTGGTATACTCTGACCAAGGTTGGTCAGGGACTGCTACCATGGGAGAAAAAATTAATGAGTGGGTGGGGGACATAATGCACCATTTGCAATCTTCGTACATTTACCAAAAGAATAAAATAATGGGGTTTGGTTTTAACAAAACATAGAGACAAGTGCCCCAAAACATGAGAGTGTTTGCTCACTGATGTTGTGAGGGAGGTGTTTTGCTGAGGGTGGGGGCCCCAATGGCTGGTCTCATGTGTGAGGTTGATGAAGCGGATGAAAAAGTATCATAGATGGGTTATGCTCATGGAGGTATGTTGGGCCAAATGCGAGGCGCAGTGATGCGCTTTTGATCTACTTGTACAACTTGGTCGTCTGGGAAAGGGGTTTTATTCCATATGTAAAAACTTGGTCTTATGCATGATGACTGAAAAGGCATGAGGTGCTTCTCAGATATATATGTTCCACTATGGGTGATGAGATCCATGGAGGGGAGGTTATACTAACCAACGAGGATGCTTACCATGTGCAAGGTGGGGCGATGATAAACACAGTCAGGTGTGTGGAACCTATGGATGATTTCTGATGGAGAAATGATGTTAGGATATGCAGAGTTTTTTTTGGGACTCTATCATGCTGGGGGTAGAATGATACTTGCTCTAGAACTTTCAGTGGATCGAGTTGTGGATGGTTTGGGTTCTACTTGCAAAAAAATCTACCCCAAGTGAAAGCATATTCTTTATAAAATATTATTCAAAGACATGTGCTTTAAAAAAGAAGATGAGAGAGGGATACCTGCTGGCGCTGAAAATTTATTTTTTCAGGGGTGCGAATGTGTGGCATCGCCTTTAGGTGTTATGGAGTGTTGATCATAGTGTTTCTTTCGGTTCGGTGATTGGGCCTTTTGAGCTCTCATTATGGTCCTCCAAATTTCTTGAAAAGGGTGATATATAGGTGAATATGGCCCTAATTAAATTCATTTGTGTCTTTTGAGTATTGAGAGGTCAGAGGCTTCTATGGAGTAGTTCTTTCCATTATGGTCAGCTTGAGCACCACAGATTAGAAATATTATGCCCAAGTAAACTCCATAACATCCTACATTTTATTTTTTTCAGTCTGAGGGTGTTGGGGTCCTTAAAATACTAGTTTATATGGATTATGAGCCAGTTTTACCCTCAATTGTGCGGGTGATCAAGACAAGAGCGTGCCTTCTACGCATAAAATTAGGGTTTTGCGTGCCTTATGCGCACTTTTCTTAGCCTTTGGCACACCTTCTGTGCACCTGTGAGAAATATAGGTGTGCCTTCTATGCGTAAGTCTGAGGAACAGGCGCACAAAAGGCTGAGGCAGTTTTTGTCAAAATTTTTGAACATTTTGCCTATTTTTTTATGTTTTTATGCTACTGATGTGCTCCTGTTTCGATGAAAGGATGTTTTGGAGGGAGCGAGATTGGCCCAAGCTCTGCACTAATTTATCTACTGATGGTAAGGCACACCAACATCTAGCGCAGTTGTGTTTCCTAAAATTTGTGGAGAATGACATTCTTCAGTCGCAAGACCCACTCCTGCGTTACTAATCGAGTATTGGAACTAGTGGCGCAAGGTGTTTGTGTTACATCGGTGTGACCTTGCTATCTGTTGAGAGATGGATATCTACTTTGTGACCGGGCTACTGCCTGAGGGTGAGGTGCTGCAGTATCCACTCCCTTTTGGGAGGGTGGATTTTGAGCAGTTCTGGATGCGTCACTTTTGTGGGGCACCCCACGGAGGGGTGCATTGATATTGCATTGGTGACAGATCTGGTTGAGTGTTGTGCTTTGGTAGCTATTATGAAATTAGAAGGGTCGTCTGCTCCACATCGAGCATCAGGCCCATAGGTTAGAGTCTTGTGACGGCTAAGGCCCGAGCATTTTTTTTTACTTTTCCTGTTTATGACGGGATGTTGGCACAACTTTACAAGATCCAAGATGGAGCAAAGTTGTTTGTCTATTCTAGTATTTTATGCAACATCATGTATGAGCAGGTGGTGCTGATGAGACCAATGGTGGCAGTGCCTACTAGGGGGCCATGAGAGCATCGCATGAGGAGGTGGGCCCTTGTGATGTCTCGAGGAGGTGGTGGTATGGTGGGGCATTACTGGAATGCCACTACTAAGGCTTGGTTTTAGGCCAACCCTTAGATGTTCTTGCCCTTCCCATATGCAGGGATGGACTTTCGAAGGGATCTAGACATGGGTCTCCCTCCTAGGTATGGTTGGGGACCAATAGGTATATCTTTATGTTTTCTGCATTTCTTTGAGTATTTATGTTTATATGTGTATTTAAGATAACACTGACATAGTTTCGGTTACTCTTGCAGATTTTGGTGAGGTTGGTCACCCTGTGGCTCGATTCTTTGGGCATGGTCCTATCCAGAGGCCTCGGGGAGCTCTTGGGGGGTGGGGAGGAGTTCATGCATAGCCTCAGGGTGGGGCAGTCAGTGGTGAGGCTAGCCATTCGGGGGAAGGAAACAGCTCGGCTGCTGCCAAGACTGCGACTAAGCGAGCTTGTACCGATGCAGCAGAGGCTTGTGCCGATGCAGCAGAGGCTCGTGCTGATGTGACGAAAGCTCGTATTGCTAATCTGACCACGTGGGTGTGATTTCTGGAGGATTCCTAGGATCAAGTGGACTTCTTGACCTAGGGGATGTTGTCTCGAGGATTTTTAGATGACCTCGAGGAGGTATGGCTTAAGACCTTGATGCCCTGGGAGAGGGACTATCGACCAGTTTTACATTGGGTGGCGGTCTCAGTGTTGACGGTGGCTCCAGTAGTGGGACAAGGAGCACCAATGGGTCCAGGTGCTCCGCTTGGGGGAGCACCACCCTAGAGTCATTTTGTACATATGGAAAGCACGCATTATGAGGAGGGAAAGCAGGCATTATGTGTATCTTTTTGGGCTGACTGATGGGTTAGGGATACTATTTTTTGTAATTAGACACATACATTTTGTTATATATGTGAGAGATATTTTTTGCGACTCTACATAGTGTGCCCCCTATTTATAATTATGGATTATGTTATGCTGATGGATATCTATTTTTTCTATGTTTTTTTTCTTTTTTTCTTTTTTTTTATGTAAGATGGTTTATTGGAGATGCATTCCAGTTTAGAATATTGTTAGTTATGCTATCAACTATTTATTTTTTACTCCTTGGTACATGTGTTAATGTAATGTAGTCAAATTGTCTTCTTAATATTTTTGCATGCAAATATTTTATAAACATATGTGAATCTCATATCTCAAATGTTTGGTTTAACTAATATGCATATGGCGTATGCCCTGATGCAGGGCATCGCACATAAGTCCGATAATAGTGTCATATTCTTCCAGATTGTTTGTGGTTGAACTGATGCACACACCATTGGTGCAGAGTGGTGATCGGTTAGGGTGATAGATGACCCAGGCAACTACTACTAAACTTTGAGACCATCAAGATGCTCCATCGGTAAATCCAAATTAAGGTTCAGATCGCTAATCCATTGTGACACTTGAACGCTTTCTGTAACAAGTATTTTGGTCAAAAAAATTTAAAGTGGTTGGGTTTGTGTATGTTGACTCTAGGGTAGGGCCTGCTTTTCCCTTATGGGTAGACTTTCTTGAGGTAAAGGCCGTTAACGGGGTTGCTGAGGTATGTCTCGTTCGGTTCCGCTAATATGTATGCCCACTTGAGGAGGAAATTTTTTACGATGTAAGGTCCTTTCCACAAGGTTTCAAACTTTCTGGCCCTAGGGATTCTTTTGTGACATCATAGCGGAGGACTAGTTCTCCCTTGGTGAATGAGCGAGGGTTGATGTGGTAGTCAAACGATGCTTGTACCTGTTTCTTGTGGGCCTTGTTGTGTTGCAAAAACCATCATCGGTTTTCATCGAGGATCTCTAGTTGTACTAGATGTTGTTCTAGAGGTTAGGTATCATCGAGGTGTTTGATGGCGGCATGTAAATTTAGGATCTTTTGTTCTATGGGAATCATGGCTTCGACCTGTTGTGGTCCCGTGATTTGGCAGATTGGTAGACCAAATGCCAGGGAAACATTAGACCAGTATTTGGAGTCCTAGGACCTAGCCTTTCTGGACTCACAGAGGGCTCTCTCTATTATGTGAAGAATGTGAACTTGTTTGCTTTGGATGATTGATTTTAGGCTAGTTGATAAATGTAATTTGTTTGTTTATTTTGGGTTGCGGTAAGATGATCAAGTAGGATAGGTGGAAATGAGATATTATCAAATCAATAGGGCTATGGGGTCAGATGAACTCAAGGGTGTCTAAATGACGAAACAGAGTGTATTGCAGGGCCGATTTAGCAAGTTTAATGGATCCTTTAGGTGATGTATGAGGTGTAATGAACATTAAGTTTGGGAAAAAAGTACGAGGTCTTAAACATATATAGTCTTAAGTAATAACTCATGAGGTAGGGCAAACCATTAATCTCTATGAACAATACTCAATGTAATATTCCTACATTAGCATGCAACTAATGTGAATATTGATTTTTGATTTTTGTACCTAGTAGATGAATAAATGGGGAAGAAGACCCATACTTAATTTAACTCGGCATAAAAACCCTCTTGGTATGAAAGGGGATCATTCTAGAAGCTGGATTTCACACCCTCATGTGTGAAAAGAGACTTTTTGCATATGGACAAATTCAAGTTTGACCCAGTCAACATCTTGTTAGCTCCCCGTAATTTTCTAGATTGATTGAGATACAAATTGACAAGGGTAACATCAAACCAAGCTTTGGAATCCAAGGACCTAGCCTTCCTGGATTTAGAGAGGGATCTCTCAATGTGTGCAAAGATATGTCTTGTTTACTGATTAGGTTTGATTCCAGGCTAGATGTTAAGTGCAAGGTATTTTGATTGTTTTTTGGTTGGGTATGACACTTTGATAGATTTTAGATAGGAAACATGGAATATTGTTAAGTTATTGGGGAATGGATTCTAAAAAGGTCCATATAAGTTCATCAATGGTGTTAAGAGCATTTGCAGGGCAAGTTTACTTGGTTGGTGGATCTTTTAAGGTTATGATGGATTTATGAAATGGACATAAATATTGAGAACAACAAACTGATAAAGGGCTGAAATCGAAGCCTTTATATACTTGTAAAATGAGGGAGTTAGAAAATTGATAAGAACAAAAAGAGAATCAAAGCCATAAGCAGAACATAATCCATTTGATTTCAGAATGAAAACAGATAATTAACCAAGACAAACATTCATATAAAAACACAAAAAAGGTAAGAAACTTATCTAACTTTCAGAGCTTTTATCATCTAGAACAAAAAAAAATTTAG
Source organism: Pinus albicaulis (assembly GCA_034641835.2). Classification (NCBI taxonomy): domain Eukaryota; kingdom Viridiplantae; phylum Streptophyta; class Pinopsida; order Pinales; family Pinaceae; genus Pinus; species Pinus albicaulis. The sequence continues at coordinate 422,717,808 of CM076576.1, forward strand.
GATACACAAGTAATTATAACCATAGAAGGAGAGAAAACTCTAACATCCAAAGTTACAACTATAAGGTTTCCTTAAAACAAATTTAGCTAAGTAATGGCAAAGAGCATGATTTTAAACAGACTTCCTTGACAAACCTAGACAAATCTTCTTTAAAGAGATGATTCCAAGAATATAATATTTCAGTGGCAACAATATTTAGGGCTAACCATAAATCATAATTGATGCTAACTGATCTAAATTATTCAAGAAATGGACAAGCTAAGAACTTTTTAGAGAGAAAATAAATGATTTCTCTAATGTATCTTAGCAGAAGAAAACATTAAGGCAGTGAAGGACAAACATATTTAAGGTGTCATTAGAAAAAATTTCTTAATCTAAATTCTTTGTCCTACTGCAACATAGCAAGATGGAAAACATAATGGAAAACTAGAAAACATAAACAAAATAAAACTTCACCATCAACCAAGCCTATGGAACCTGCAAGCAATCCTTCTCCATCAACAAGCAAATCAGATCATGCATGAGTTCCAAGACATCAATTTCTCTTCAAAAATTTCAAAGGACTATGCATTACTCCAGCAGTAGTCATCAAAATCCAATATTTACAATGAGTTCCAATGTAGTATTTATACTGCAAATGAGGAGGTGGAACTGATCTAGGGTTTGAGGGTTAGTAATCACATAGTAAATGCATTTCTAGCCTTTAAAAACCATGCAAGGCATAGGGTAGAAATATGTTCAACTACTTCTCTATTTAATAACTTTGTCATTACTTTCCAAGGATAAAACATGTGAAAATATTGACTTTTAAGGTTCTACCCTATCTTTACAATAACTGTCTTGATAGTTTAAAATATATTCTTTTGTGTAATAACTGCTTAATTGGCTTTATGGATAGAAAGTAGGCTCAATGTGTCAGTTAGATATTTCTAAGGGAATAACTACTCTTTGTTGATGTATTTGAGGCCTTTTAGCCTAATTTTCCTTCATTTCATCACTAAATAGTACTTTGGCCTAATTCTGCTTTAGGCCTTCTTTAATCATCTTTCGGTCTTTTTTCACTGTGCTGACTGATTTAAATTTTAATCCTTTTGTCTTCAACTATGCCTTTTAACCTTTAAACTGTAGATTAGGTTTTTTTCTCTTCGACCTTTATGCTTAACCCCTTTATCTTTATTCTTCTGATCTTTAATCTTTGTTCTTCACTGTTCTTCTTCTTTGTGTGCAGGTGGCTCCTTTGCAACACTGGAGGGTTTAATGACTAACCAATGTCCATGAAACATTGACTAAAACCCCGAGATCACACCCTTAGATCTCTCCTTTTTCTATATCTCACCTCGAGGATCATCATCCTGAGGTTTCATGCCACGCAGATGACTGTGAGAGGGTCTGTTTATTTAGCCACCATTACACCTGCAAAAACATTAAAAACTTTATAAAACCCTATGTATTTTTGGATAAAACTACTTTGGAGGCATTGGGAGGTGTTGGAGGAGAATTTGCGGAGAAGGAGAATGCGCAGAGGAGAGGTTTCCATAGTCACAACAAGAGGAAAGTGGTGGAATTTGAATTTGGCATGAAAAATGAGAAAGGTGGTTTTGCAAAACCAGCAATGGTTTTCGCATGATCGATTGGTGGTAAGTAGTTTGGGAGCCAACGAGCGCGATACCATTCATTGTTTGCTGCGTGTCCCGCGCAAAACCACTTTTTTCATGTGAAAATGAGGTGTTAAGCCTCGGGAGAAAATTGTGCGCAAAATGGTGCGAAGACCGTCAGATCTGGGGGAGCCAGATCGATGGTCCAGGATCAGTGCGATGGTGGGGAGACGTGCGGTGGTGGGGGATAGTGGAAGGTGGGCTAGTGGATGACGTGTACAGCTCTGTCGGGTAGCAGAGAAATTAATTGACGAGGTAGGAATGGTGGAGAGCTGTGATGGTTGATGACCATTGCATCATTGGGATTGATGGCTGAGATCAATCAATGAAGACACAGGCGTGGAGAAATGAAAAATCAAGGAAGGGGGGCTAGAGAAAAGGGAGAGGTGTGGTAAAGGGTCCTGTGGGGAAAAGGACGACTGGGTGCAAAAGTAGAAGGGGATAAAGCTTTTATCCAAGGGTCATAAACATTGGGTTATATGGTAAAAAAGGGTTAGGGCTGAAGGCAAAAAAGGGCTTAGAGCCTTATGTTTGAAAAAGGTCGGAATAGGCTAAAAACATGGGTTTTTAAGCCTTTTTGAAGATTTCCGATAGGGTAAAAGAGGGTGTTTTTAAACCAAAAAAGGGGTTTTTATGGTTTAAGAGGCCTTTTTAAGGGAAATGAAGAATTAGTGAAGGAAAAATGGGTATTTTTAGAGGGAAATGGACTGATAAAAATAGGGGTAGGAATGGTAGAATGAGGGGATGAAATGTAGGTAAAAATGGCGGGGATAACCTGAAACAAGATTTCTTCTGAGTCAGAAAAGGTGATATTTTAGAAGGCATAGATGAAGGTTTTAGTGAATTGATAGACTTAGGATAATGAAGGGTGTGAGATTTCTAGAACTCACAATGTTTCTGCAAATATTGTTTCTAGAAATCTGAGTTTTTCAGATTTAGTCATCGTTGGATAAAGTCAAAAATTATGGATGACTAACAGTGGCTTCGCTTGGGGAGGACAACTTTCCTTTCAAGGTGTCTAGAACCTTAGAAGATAAACCTTTGAGTTTCAGTAGACAAGTGCCTTATCCATTGGGCAGAATATATTTTCTTTCTTGTTGATATTTCTCTTAAAAAGACAACTTTTATCAATCTGCAACATGTAATTTCTTCACACCGCATCTCTTCCTACCCAATCCTACTTGTCCTAGAATTTTCTCTTATTTGAGTTCATTTGAACTAGCAAACTCTTTGATTGAAAACATAAATAAACTATCTAATCCTATCCTTATTTCTTCCAAGAGTCCAAATTAAACTGTTGAACTCTTTATTTCTCTACTTAACTATCTATCGGCCAATATTAGGTTGTTTGACAGATTTTATTCTCTATTTCTAAGAAAGGAAATTTAAACACAGTCAAATTAGGATTAGACAGTCTGATTTTCTATGGAGGTTATGGCATTTATGTACAAGCTGCACATAGACTTTATTTGCAGAAAATTAAAAACAAAATTGTGAAGGCTTGAGATCTAAAAATTATAAACATCCTTCTATTCTTTTTCTAGCTCTAGTTTTGATCTATTTAGAGCTATCTTTTTCTTTTTCTTGGTTCATATTTTGAGTTTGTTTGAACCATTATTTTCTATCCTAGTATATCTTTCTTTGAACAAGTTAAGTCTGAACTAATGTTTTATCAATCAAAGTTTCTACTAACTTATCAACATAAATTTAAAGCATGTTCAACCATGATTAGGCTAGATAGCTGAACAATATATCATTTTTTAATCAATAGTGGCACTTAGATTTGCTCACTTTCAGAAAATTATCTTTTTTGGGTATGGGGTTGTACCTCTTTTGAATCTGCCGTCTTTTCCTTCTCTTTTCTTTTATTGTTTTTTGTATTTTCCTATGATCTATTTTCAACTATGTTATGTACAATGAATGGAAACTTTTGAATTTAGGATTCTTGACAGAAGTAGTGCTTGAGCATCTTACCATTGATAGGACCTCCAAATAAATCTTCTCCATTAAATTCTTGCAGAAAAAATGCATTATGACCTCTAATAGAATGAATGATGTAGGGCCCTTTCCACAGATTCTCAAATTTGCCATGTTTTCCCTTTTCTCCCCTTCTAGAATCCTACTTTAGAACTGCACTTCCAACTTGGAGATCATTTTCTTTAGTCCTCTTGTCAAATAAATTCTTAGTGCTTTCTTGGAATGTTTATGTTCTCTTATATACTTCCTCTCTAGACTGCTGTAAATGAAAAGTTTGGTTGATTCTGCTCTGCATATCATTCTCTTCATTTTGCAATTCTTGGAGTTTCATGACTGGAACTCCTAATGATGTTGGGAAAACTACATCCATGCCATAAACCAGCTGATAGGGAGACATATTTATATATTTCTTGGTAGTTAATCTATCAACCCATAAAGCATGAATAATCTTACTATGCCATGATTTCTGATTCTGCTCCAACAGTTTTTTGATAATATTGACAAGGCTTTTGTTGGAGGATTCAGCTAATCCATTCCCTTGGGGATAGTAGGCAGTAGAATGACCCAATGCGACATGATATTTATAGCAGAATTCAACCATTTTTTTAGACTTGAAAGCAGCAACATTATCTGTGATAATTTTTCTAGGACAACGAAATCTGGATAGTATGTTAGTTTCAAGGAACTTGATAATGACAGGGTCAGTAGCATTCCTAGAAGGTATGGATTCTATCCACTTGGTAAAATAATCAGTGGCAGTGAAGATCCACTTATGTTGGGCAGAAGAAGATAGGTGAATTTCCCCAATGAAGTCCAAACCCCATTGTTGAAAGGGAGCCTCAACACTGATAGGCTGCAAAGGTTGTGGTAAGAGTTTTCTCCTGCCATCAAATATTTGGCACTTGTGGCAGGACATGAATAACTTATGGGTGTCTGGGAAGAGGGTGCGCAAATAGTATCTAGACCTAAGGATATTGTTTGTTATGGTCTTCCAGTTAAGATGTCCTCCACAATCTCCCTCATGTAGCTCATGCATGATTTTTCCTGCATCTACCTCATGTAAACATTTAAGTAAAATCCACACAGCATTTTCCAATACAAAACTCCATCTAATATACAATAATTTAAAGCCTTCTATTTGACAAATCTAGCTTTTTTTTTAACAAAGAAGGAGGAGCATTCAAATAAAGCAACACATATATGATGTCATCATACCAAGGAGAGTTCATGAATGTTTCTTCAATGAATGGTGTTGTGCATTCTTCTATCTCTTCCAAAATATCAACCATGTTCATATCTAAAGCTTGGAAGTTTGACTCAGCCATGAGTTTTGGTAATCCATGCCCTTTGATGAGTTTGGTGGGCATGATCTCTAAGTCATATTCTAAAATGGTAGCAATCCACTTGCCTCTTTTACCATCAGTGTCCTGATTAAGTATATCTTTGACAACCGTGTTTGGGACAAAGGCTATGATATGTGAATGCAAAATATAAACTCTAAAACCCTTCAAAGCTTTGATTAAGGCAAAGGCTTGTTTCTACATAATTTTATACTTTAGAGGGGCATCCCTTAAGGCTTTGCTGAAGAAAGTTATGGGCTGCTCTTGCCCCATGATGTTCTTTTGCAACAATATTGCTGCCACAGTATGTTCAAAGGAAAAAGAGAAAATGTAAAAGTCCTTGGTGAAGTCAGGGCTGATTAAGACTGGTGTTTGTGTGAGTGCTTGTTTTACCAGCTCAAAAGATTATTTCGCTTCCATATTCCATTTCACTCCTACTTCCTTTTTCAACATATTCATGATATTTCTTAGGATCTCAGCAAGGTTAGGGATGAATATTCTTAGGAAGTTAATCTTTCCAATGAAAGATTGTAGCTCTTTAATGTTCCTAGGATGGCTGACTTGTAAGATGCCTTCTATTCTTTTGGGATCTATCTTGATTCCTTCCTGAGAGATGATGTGACCTAAGAGTTTTCCTTCCTGGAGGCCAAACAAAGTTTTCTTAGGATTTAGGGACAAGCCATACTTTCTACATTTTTCAAATACTTTTCTCAAGTGGACTAAGTGCTCCTCATCAGTTTTAGAGTAGACAGTGATGTCATCAAGGTATATGACTATGAATTAACCTATGTCTTCTAAAAAATCTATGTCCATTTCCCTTTGGAAATTAGCCCCTGCATTGATTAAACCAAATGGAATTTTAACATACATGAGTGTACCCCAAGTTGGAGTGAAAGTAGTTTTAAGTTGGTCACTTGGAAAGACTAGAACTTGGTTATAACCTGAGAAGCCATCTAGCAATGAGATTCTTTGTGACCCAACTACTTTTTGGAGTATGTGATCCATTTTAGGTAAGGGGTAATTGTATTTCAAGGAGGCTTTAATCAAATTTCTTAAGTCAATACAAAGTCTAATTTCCCCAGTCTTCTTCCTAACTAACACAAGGTTGGACACCCATTCTAAGTATCGGATAGGGATTATGATCCCGGCATCGTACATCTTTTTGATTTATTTCTCAACTAAGGGTAACAATAAGGGGTTTATTCTTCTCGAATTTTGTTTAAATCATTTCTGATTTTCTTTGAGAAGAATTTTATGTTGGATGATTTTGGTGTCATAGGATTTCAAGGCTTCATACCCCCAAGAAAACACATCTTTAAAACCTCTAAAAAGCTCAATGTATTTATGCTTTATGTGAGATGGGAGAGTTTTGGACAGCTTGATATTTTGGGCTCTTTCATCCCTCCGATGTTACACTCTTCTACATTTTTTTCAGTGGGTTCCATCTTGGGTTTTTAGCTACATCATTAAAATCAAACAACTCTTCTAGTGGTGTAAGGCCTCTTGGAAAGGTGTCATATTTGTACTGCACAATTTCAAGTTCTCTTTGATCTGATTTATCAAATACTTCTGCAACACAAGGGTTTTGAAGGTGGTTTATATCATCATCAAAGGGAAACTCTGTTTTGGGAGTTTCTTTTTTAGCAGAAATATTTCTTTCAAATCTCAAACTCTGTTTTGTGCTTGCAAAGTCATTTCTGGATTGCAGAAAATCATCTATTTGGTCATCATTGTCAAACACTTGCCAATGGTTCAAGTTGTCTGGTATAGTAGGCCTGTTATTTATTTTGATGAGGCATTGATTATTTTCATAAGGTAAAGAGAAATTGCTGGCAGCAAAGGCAAGCTCATTGGAAAGGCAGTTTTGGGCCCTAAGGATGAAAGTAAGCTCATATTTCTCAAAGGTTTTGAGAAGCTCTAGGGAAGAATTTCTATATTACCTTAACCTAGGGTTCTTGGCTGAATATTCTCCCTTAATTTGATTGATGATTAGTTCAGAATCTCCTTGGAATAAGATTTTCTTGGCTTTGAGATTTTTAAGTAAATATAGACCAATAAGGAGAGCCTCATACTCTGCAACATTATTGGTGCATTGAAAATATAACCTATAGGAATGGCCTTCATTTGTGTTGTGGATCCAAACACCAGTGCCTAATCTGGACTTACCATAAGAACCATCAAAGCTCATATGCCAAAGGGTGTCAATTTCAGTTTTGTCAATGTTCTGTACTTTGGGGCTGCTAGAGTTTTGGGAGTCATTTTCTTGGTTAGAGAGCTAGTTCGATTGTTCTGGGGGACTTATTTCTCTCTATTGTCATTTACTTGTTCACTTATGTCATTTTCATTGTACGGGATGAAGGAGTCGAGGTCTGAGTGAGTGGAATAAACCGGTGTGTTATTTGGCCTATCTATGTTACTCACCATGTATTTCATGTGGGATTCCCGGTACAATCTTCTTGTTTGATTGAAGACTGGGATGGTGGCATAGGTCATGTCCATTTGAAGGCTACCCTATAGTTTGGCCCCCCATGATATAGATAAAAGCATGCCATAATTTTGGGGGATGTCAGCCACAACTATATCCACGACTAGACTCTTAGTGGGGATTTATGCTAGATTGACACACAGATCCTTGATTAGGCCTAGACACTTAACTCTACTGGAATAAAAAGAATACAAGTATTTGCATGGATTTGTGATTTCTAGGCCCAATTTCTCCATCACAACCTTTGGCATGAGATTGTGTGAGGCACCGGAGTGTAGCATAGCATTATGCAGAATTTTGTCATGTATGTTCAGACTAACATAGAAAGGAGGGATTGCTCCTTCCTTCTTGGTATCTTCCCTCTACTTCAGGACCAAACAACAGTTATGTTTTATCATCATTTAAGTTTAAGGCATCAATATCCTTGCCTATTTTTAACACTTTAAAAATATAGGATCTATATACCTCTTGGGTTACCAATTTAGTGAGGGGTATAGTGATCTTGATTTTGGCACCCCCCCCCTCAAAATTGAAAGGCATGGGTGTCTTTATTCTATTTACATCAGTTTTATCAGCAATGAACTTTTTTACATTTTTAATTTGCTGATTCTGATTTGATGGTTTGGACAGTAAGGTTTTTTCAGGGCCACTATTTGAAGTATTAGGGCAGCTTGAATTATTACTAGGCTGGCTAGTCTTTTGCTTGTTTAGTTCAGCTTTCTTAGCCATAGTATTTGTGTCTTCTGCTATCTTTTTAGGGATAGGTTCATAGGCTTTTCTAACATCATTGTTTGGCTGATCTGTTTTAGGAACATCTTGACTCTTCTTGCTCCTAAGGTTATACTGCCTATGGACTTCCATTATGGCATTCTCAAATCCTAATCTATAGTCTTCAGAATCTTCATATGATTTCTCATTTGGTTTTGAATAAAAAATCCTTTGTTCTTCTTCAGTAAGGAATGTGTTATCCTCATCATCCGAACCTATGACATTTACATGGTCTTCTTCCAACTACTCAGGCTTTCTTTCTTCTTCATCTACATAGTTGTCTTGGAAAGGGGGTCTAATTTGTTGGTCACTCTCTCTTTGTCTGATTTCAGGAGGGTCTCTTTTAAAATTATGGTTTCTATTTCTGTTTTGAAGATTGGCTTGATTTTCCCTAGGATGTGTTCTCTCATTCAAACTAAATTTTTCCATCATCCTCTCCATTGTCCTAACTATGGAGTCAATTTTGGTTATGGAAGAGGAGGGTGCAGGTGTTGTGTCATCTCTATAAGTCACCCTTTTTTCTGATCTCGCCCTAGCCCTTTTCTCAATAAAATTGGCCTCTACACTTACAACCCCCTTTTGCATGTCTTCTAGAGTTTGGTAATCTCTCTCCCTTAGTTGATAGGCCATATCAGCATCAAAGCCTTCGGGATATTTTACTAAGGCCAAGCCTTAGGGAGGTTTCATGTGAGGTTGGAGAGCATTGTAAACACTGTTAAACTTAATGGAGTAGTCATGAACACTTTCTACCGGATTTCTCTTAAGATTGTTATACTCAAACAGAATTTGGAGTGGGTTCTTCTTGATTTTCCATTTGTTCACAAAGTTTTGGTATAGAGTAGGGAGATCATGAATTTTTTTGGGAGGTAAGTCTTTAAACCATTTCTTCGGTTCTCCCCCTAGGCTGTGAGCAAAAATCCTCATTTTTATGGTTTCTTCTTCTATCTCCATATAGTCAAAAGCATCATTAATTCTATCTACATGTTTTTGAGCAAAAATGGATTCAGTCCCTATGAAGTGAGGGATTTTGGACTGATAGTCATTTGGAAAAGGTAATAGGGGTCGTTGTAGAGCCAGTGGAGCATAATAGGTTGCCATGATGGGAGGGAAAGGAAACAAAGGTTGATTTACAAGGGGAGGATTTGTGAGAGGTGGAGGAGGATGGAGTGAGGTGGTTTGCACACTGGTGATATGGATGGGTGTAGCTGAGGTACTTGGACCAGAAGACTGATTCTAAGTAGATTTGAGATTGTAGGTTTTAACCCTGAACAAAAATTATCTACACACGAATCTTATAATAGAAAATAAACAATAACGAGAGCATAAAACATAAAACAGATAAACACAGAGATTTACCCCTGGATCCCAAATCGGGACGACCAGCTTGATTTTTCATTATGTTCCTTTTAGTGTTACAAAACATATATATATGGAGAAGCATACATGAAACCTAATCCATTAACCCTGGATTAGAACATAACCGTAGTTCCCTTGACCGGATCTACAAAAATACCAGGGGCCGAAAACCATCATACCCCAAAACCATGTGCAAAACCATGCACAAAACCATGGCTATCACAGTCTATCCTTATAGCTTGTTGTACCAACCCCATACTTGAACAAAATCTCTGCAACCAAACTGCTTCCTTGCTTGCATGAGTGGCTGTTATGTATTCTACCTCTGTAGTTGAAAGAGCCACTACAGACTGTCTTTTACTCATCCAACTCACTGCGCCTCCAAATAGGCGAAAGACATACCCACTTGTAGATATTCTTTGGTCCATATTGTTAGAAAATTAAATATTACAGAGCAATGCAAGACATAAAATATGCATAAAATAAAAGCACACAAAACACATAAAACTAGAGAGACACAGATATACATGGTTCACCCAGTTTGGGCTATGTCCACCCTGAACAGCCAGTCCTTCCTTTCTATTATCGAGCAAAAATTTAAGAGACAAAACCTACAGTAGATCCACTGTAATATCCTCTATTCTCTCTCACAGTCTCCCTCTCTGTTTCTTGCTCCGAGAATACACATACAATGCACAGCCGTAATACAATGCCCTCATAAAAGCAAGGGGTTGCCTTCTAGGGCAAAAAACCCTAATCTAAATATAACTTCTACCGTTAGATAATTTGCCTAATGAACGGCCCAGATTGACTAGAAATTACTATACTTTTACAAGGCAAATTTACATCTGTTTTTAGCTTCGGGGGCGTTGCCCCCGAAAACCTCCGCCAGGGGGGGGCTCCAAAAAGCGTCGCCGCCCCCCCTGGACCCCCCATGGCAGCGATTAATTACGGGTGGCATTACCACCCCTTTTAAGGTACAGGGGTCCAATGTTGTGATACAAAGTAAACAAGATAATCAGGCTCCACACCCAACAATCTCTCACTTGGAGACTGATTGTAGCAACTCCACCGCTGCTTCATTTGCTGGATAATGACTCCTCTTTGGACCTAGATGTTTCTCATATTCATCGTCATCCTTGAAGACCTATTGAAATTGAACACATTCTCAGTTTCTCCCTGGTTACAACTTTTGTTAGCATATCTGCAGGATTCTGACTAGTGTGTATCTTTTCCAGCTTCAACTCTCCATCTTCTAATACTGACCGTATGAAATGGTACTTGAGATGTATGTGTTTAGTCCTGGAATGAAAAGCTAAGTCATTTGCAAGATGAATGGCACTTTTGCTATCATTGTATAGTGTGCCCATATCATGCTTCTTACCCAATTCACCCATAAACCTTTGTAACCAAATCATTTCTTTACTAGCCTCTGTAGCCGCAACATACTCTGCTTCTGTTGTTGAAAGTGCAACAACACTTTGGATTTTTGAAACCCAACTGACAGTTGTTCCACCTATAGTAAATACATATCCTGTAGTTCTCCTCCTGTTATCTCTGTCACCTTCCATATCTGCATCAACATATCCCTGTAGAGCAATGTTTGAACCACCAAAGCATAATTCTTAATTTTTGGTACCTCTCAAATATCTAAGAATCCATTTTACTGCCATCCAATGTTCTTTTCCTGGATTATTCATGTACCTGCTTACAACTCCCACTGCATGTGCAATATCAGGCCTTGTGCAGACCATTGCATACATTAAGCTTCCAACTGCTGATGCATATGGAACTTTAGATATATAATCCATGTCTTCTTGGGTCTTTGGGCACATCTCCTTACTAAGTTTGAAATGGCTAGCAAAAGGTGTACTAACTGGTTTTGCATTGTGCATATTAAATCTTTTCAACACCTTTTCTATGTACTCATTCTAAGACAGTGTTAATTTACGATTTTTCCTGTCTCTAGTTATCCTCATACCAAGGATTTGTTTTGCAGCTCCCAAATCCTTCATTTCAAATGAATTTGCCAATTTTCTTTTGAGAACATTTATTTCCTGCATGTTAGACCCTGCAACAAGCATGTCATCTACATACAATAATAATATAATATAGCTGCCATCATTTTGCCTTTTTAGATAAACACAATGATCAGAGTGACATCTAGTATAACCTTGTTCAGACATAAACTTGTCAAATTTTAGATACCACTGCCTTGGAGCCTGTTTTAAGCCATACAAGCTCTTCTTTAACCTGCACACCAATTTTTCTTTCGCTTTTACCTCATATCCTTTTGGTTGCTGCATGTATATCTCTTCCTCCAAATCTCCATGGAGAAATGTTGTCTTTACATCTAACTGTTCAAGATGTAAATCTTCCGCTGCTACAAGACTTAAGATAGTTCTGATTGGATTCATCTTAACAACAGGATAAAATATGTCATCAAAATCAATACTTTTCTTTTGTGCAAACCCCTTCACCACAAGTCTAGCTTTGTACCTCTGTTTTCCTCCATCTTCTTCCTTCAGCCTGTAAACCCATTTATTCTGCAATGTAGTTTTACCTGCAGGCAACTTGACTAAGTCCCAAGTCTGGTTATGCATTAAGGAGTCCATCTCTTCTTCCATGGCTAGTTCCCACTTCTTCCTACTTTCAACCTGCATTGTTTCTTCATAACATTCAGGTTCACTAGAATCAGTCAGCAATAAATAATATAATGAAGGAGAGTATCGTTCAGGGGGTCTACTTATCCTGGTAGATCTTCTAACACCACTTTCAGGTGTTTGAGGTGCCTGTTGCCATTGTGGTGGTTGCTGCTGCTGTGTTTGTCGATTATTATTATTTTCAGGAACCTTTACTTTTTCAGATATCTCATCAAGAACCGCGTATTCCTTGCTTTCTTTTTCCTATTTCTTTTCTTGCAACTGATTCTTATACAAGACCTTTTCATTGAATATTACATCTCTGCTCCTAATGATTTTTTTATTTTCATAATCATATAAGCGATAACCAAAATCATTAGCACCATATCCAATAAAGGTACATTTCTTTGATTTTTCCTCAAGCTTTGTTATGTTTTCTTTATTAATATGGACAAAGGCCTCACAACCAAAAGGCTTTAAAAAAGAGTAGTTTACCTTTTTACCTGTCCATGCTTCCTCTGGAATACCACCATCCAAGGAACTTGAAGGCCCTCTATTTATTAGATAAACAGCAGTATCTACAACATCTACCCAAAATTGTAAAGGCAATCCCGCATGCAATCTCATGCACCTTGCACGCTCCATGATTGTTCTGTTCATCCTTTCTGACACACCATTTTCTTGTGGTGTTCTTGGAACTGTCTTCTCTCTACGAATTCCATGCTCTGAACAGTACCTATCAAACTCTTTGCTGCAATACTCACCTCCATTGTCTGATCTGAGACACTTCAACTTCTTTCCTGTCTCAATTTCAACCAAAGCTTTCCATTTCTTGAAAGTATCAAATACATCAGATTTATTCTGAATACAATAAATCCATGTTTTTCTAGTTGCATCATCAATAAAAGTAACATAATAACGAGAGCCACCGAGAGATGATACTTGAGCAGGTCCCCATACATCTGTATGCACAAGCTCCAATTTTTCGCTCTTCTTTTCTTTCCCAACTCTGAGAAATCTGACTCTCTTTTGTTTTCCATAAATGTAATTCTCACAGAAATCCAAATCAACATTCTTCAAACCTAGCAGCAAATTTCTTGAGTGAAGAATTTTCATCCCCTTCTCACTCATGTGTCCGAGCCTATAATGCCATAATGCTGCATCTTCTCCTTTGGAAGTTAAAGAATTAATAGAGTTAGAAATACCACTGCATAAATACAATGTACCAACCTTTTTGCCTTTTGCTATTACCAATGCTCCTTTGGTGACCTTCCAAGTTTTATCTGTGAAATTTGTCACACAACCTTCACTCCCTAACGGCCCTGTTGAAATCATATTTTTCTTCAAATCTGGAACATGCCTTACCTCCTTTAGTAGCCATTGGTTTCCATTCTGTTGTTTTACAAGAACTTTACCCATTCCAACAATTTTACATGGTTTATCATCACCCAAACGAACTTGTCCAAAATCTCCTTGAACATAGTTGTGGAGTCCTAAAAAGGTATGCTTTTGATGATTATTTCAGTGGCTTTTTAATAGAATTTGTGAACCTTGTTGTATCATGAATTTGGAAGTAATAAGGAATTATGACAAAACATGTGAGAATTGATATGCAAGACTTAGGCCCTAATAATGGTTATTTTAAATGAGAAGAGGAGAAAATGAGGAATTATGGCTCTAAAGGAAGAGACAAAGTCGAGATAAGCTGTTGTCCTACGAGAGTGAACCGAATGCGAACAAGGTAAATAGATTACGACGGCAAGCTCGGAAAAGAAGGAGAAGACACCGGCTCGGCGCCAAAGAAAGGAAAGGATGAAGAATTAACGATTTGGCGAATCCCTCGGGGATCTTCGATCACCGAGGGATGTTGCTGTTGTCTCATTGCTTGGACATCTCCGCCGTCACCTTTATATAAGGGGACAGCCTTTATTTTAGGGAGGATATGTTTCTATGTAATTTTACGTAAGACATCGACTTTGATTATTAAGTTTCGTTGTTGTTTCGATGTATTTTTAATGAAATTAGGTAACAAAAGCTTGGTGATTATTTCATATTTGCGTCTGGATTAACTTAAAGCGGTGTATCCTTGGAGGCTAAGGGCCCGGCCCCGGAGGACACTTGCTTCTGTACCATTACGACTTGATTTCTGTGTGGTTTGTTTATCAGTGTTATTTGGTAATTTGATATGCTTTATAAAGTTCATATTACATGCTCTGTTAAAGATTGAATCATTGAGGTTTTTACAGACAGAATCGTGTGTTGACTCTGCATCAAGTTATTAATCCTTTTCAGAGTTAATTGCATGTTCTTACTGTTTTGTTACAGAGCTGTTATATTGAATATTCGTGTCATACATTTGTTGAGGCAGTGTTCTTTATAATCGTTGGATTCAGTAACAATAGTGTTCTATTTGAAAGCACAATCGTATTTCCGTTGATTCAGATTGTTATTCCAATGTATTGTGCGCGTTTCCGATTTATCAGTATTGTTCCATAATTCATTAATCGTTATTGCTGTTCCATTAGTGTGATTTGTGTGAATTTCCTTTAGAGTGAAAGAATGTTATTTGATTGCAAAGAGTGCATTTGAGTTAATGGATTAAGTTTGGTTACAACCCGCGGGACTTAGTTATTCAATTGCTGTTCCATTTTAGATTTGCTGTTCCATTCCAGAATTGCTGTTCAATCCTTTATTTGCTGTTCCATTTACTCGCATTTGTTGTTTTGGTGTGAGAGATGATCTAAGGCTGTAGTGAGCATTGGCAGTCACTGTCTAGCTCCCAGGCCCGTGGTCTATGCTCTAGTTTCCTTTCCATCAGTTTCTGAAGGGATGGGTTATCACTGCCGAACCCTTGACTGATAAGCTGCTGAGTTTTTTGAATGTGTGATTTATTCTTTGAAGTAATTTAGTTACAGACAAGCATCCATTTACTCTTGTATTTCTTAAACACTGTACTACTAGCATTACTCTGACAAGTGATAGCCTCAGACTGAGACACTCTTTGGAATAAAAAAACGCTCCCGGATTGACATATTAATGTGAGGTAATTAGAGGTGAAAGAGACCCTTTTTATAGCTCCACATTTTGGCGCCGTTGCCGGGGAAAGAGTGTAGCCATTTGTCTTTTTCAGAGTAGTGTACAAGCCTGCTAGGGAGGAGTTGGATCCTAAAAACGGAAGGTAAGAACCTACGTGCGGAGCATGTAAAAGACCTTCTCCACTATCCGCTTTCCTAACGGATTTGTTTTTGCTTTGTTTGAATAAAAGTTGGTAGTTTATTTTTGAGTGCATGACTAAGCAGAAAAGGCCAGAAAAGAATATCAAACCCCCATCCAAGCCTGAAAAAGCTAAGGGGCCGGTGACCCTTGGCCGAACGACCTTCATAGACGAAATCTATAAGAAAACAGAATCTCAGCCATTAGTAGGCTTCAAGAAAAACATTTCTAAACCGCCTACTAGTTTCCTTCAGGCCACGGGATCACCATCTGTAGCCTGTGCTGAGGTGCATAGTCAAACTGAGGAGCAGGACTTTCAAGAAATTGAAAATTCCACTCCAGAATTATTGCAGGAAGGGAACTCTAGCAACTTTTGTGAAGGAGAAGGAGAAACAGGGAAAATGAAGGAACTAAAATCTCCTCTTGAAACAAATCAGCCATTAGATAGCCCAGATAAGGGGAGTGCTGCGAAAGTCATTGTTGAAGAGATTCAATCTCCTCAGACACCTGGGATTCCCATTATTCCAGATAAGGGGAGTGTTGTTAAAATTATCCCTGTCCCTGTCAAAACAGTTCCCACTCAACCTAGGAACACCCTCCTAGAAATCCCAGAAGGTTATTGGCATATATTCGATCCCATGGCTCAAAACCAACCAAATGCTCAAAACCAGCCAAACACTCAAACCTCTACATTACAATATCCTATAGTGAATTCTGCAGCAAATGCACCCATGAAAGTTATTCCTCTTCAGCATATCCCTACATTTCACGGACTCACATCAGAAGATCCGGATGCATTCTTATTCGAATTCGATGTGTTATGTAGGGGGTACGATTATACCACCGATCCCCAAAAATTGAAATTATTCCCCTCTACATTAAAAGGGGCTGCTTTAAGATGGTTTATGGGGCTAGGTGGCGGGGTTATCAACAATTGGGATCAAATGAAAGAATCCTTCTTAAAGAAATATCAGGATTATTGTAGTTCTAGAGAATTAAAAGACGAAATATTTCAAATGTCAGCCAGACCAAATGAAACATTAGAGGAGTATGTGGAACGTTTTCAGTATAATCTACAAAGATCTCCTTATGCATCGCTACCTTTACCTGATAATGTCTTAAAAACTGCATTAATGAGGGGTATGAAGGAACAATGGATTGAAACCTTAAATATTATGGGAAAAGGGGACATTTATCAAGAGAATTTTACTGACATCCTTGATTTGTGTATCAGGAGTTCGAGAGGCAGCACAAGAATAAAACCAACAGAATATGATCGGTTTGCAAGAGACAACAAAGTATCAGCAGAAGGAGTAACACGTGCAGAAATTGGAAATTTATTAGAAAATTTTAAAACTGATATTATGGGGACACTAACTACACAACTTGATATTGTGCAGGCTAAACAGAAGCAGCTGGAGGCAGAACAGAATTTGGCAATCTTCTGCCCCCGATGCAGAAAAAAACATAGCCACAAGGAGTGTCCATTGGATAAAGTCCAAACATGCGCCATATGTACAAAAGATCACCTTACGGAGAGCTGCCCCTCACTTCCTGGATTGAAAGCGGTATATAAGGAAGCAGAAGAAGAACCAGAATCGGTGAATTCGATCAACAAGCGCCGCCAGTGGCAGCCAAGACAACCTGGTATGTTTCCGGACCCAACCTCTTTCTTTCAAAACCCACAGTATAATGCTCAACAATATGGTATATGGCAAAATCAATCTCAACCCCCATTTACAAACTGGTCACCACAATCGTTTCCTTCTTCAAATCCATGGCTGAATCAAACAAGCCAAACTGGTTGGCCGAATTTCTCTTATACTCCACCATATTGGCAAAATGGCCCATATCCTTCACAATGGACTCCCTCTACTTCACAAAGTTCACCCTGGCAGACAAGCTGGCAAAGACCGATGTACCACCCAGCTGGAACTATTTCGCTCCCTCAACCTACTCTGCCAGCCTTACAACAAAATCCCCAGTCTAACCTGAGACCGCAACTCCCAGCCCAACCCGATCCCAATCCAAATACCAGACAGGTCCAATCTATTCAAATCATAGAATCACCAGAAATAGGACCCGACCTGAGGGAGTGCAATGACCTTCAGTTAAGATCTGGACGTATAATTGAAACTGAGGGAGATAAAACAGTTCATATTGAAGATCAGTTACCAAGAGAACATCGGTTACAACAAGAGGATGTAAATAAGCAACAAACTCATAATCAAGCAACCACATCCTCTCCTCCGTTCCCAGAACGATTAGCCATACCTCGACCCATACAATATCCTGACTTTGACATTCTGGGAGAATTACAAAATCTGTACATAAAAATTCCATTCCTCCAAACCATTCAAGACATTCCCATATACGCAAAAACTATCAAAGAATTGTGCATAAAGAAACCAAGGAGGAATATAACAAATAATCCAAGAGTCCAAGTAGTCGGTACTTTATCAGACCTATTATCTGGGAGAGAAACACCCCTTAAATATGAAGAGCCCGGGAATCCAATTATAACTGTTCAAATTTATGGTCAGACCCTGTCTAATGCCTTAGTTGATCTAGGGGCTGCAATTAATATTTTAACAACCACAACTTGCCAAAAGCTCGGCATTACATCTATAGAACCCACCTCTACTCTGTTAGAATTGGCTGACCAATCTGTGGTTAGACCAGAGGGCACTCTACATGATGTCATGGTCTCTGTAGAATCCTGGGAGTATCCAACCGATTTCCTGATAATTAATCCAAAAACCCGACTTGATGGAAACCCGCTAATTTTAGGTAGACCTTGGCTCGCTACTGCCGATGCCTACATTGGCTGTCGGCAGGGAAACATGACCATAACCAGAGGACCAAATAGCAAGAATCTAGTTCTATATCCTCCAGCGCAACCAAGTGTCACAATAATCAAAACTAATAAGCACCCTGTATCATATCTTACTGATAACATCAGATCTCCATTAACTATACAAGAGGCACTTCATTTCAAAGATCAAACAGAAGACGATGCCATTAATAATTTCATTACTCAAACTGAACCTCGCACACAGTGTCACATGATAGAAGCAGCATTTGATAATGACCTGGAGGAAGATCCCTTGAAAGATATTCATGACCAAACGATACCTGTTACTTCTGTTGCAAATATTAAAATTGTGGAAATTGCACCGGGAAAAACTTTAAACATCAATGCCAATCTCACACCTGAACAAGAAACAAAGCTCATCCATCTGTTAACAAAATATCAAGAAGCATTTGCATGGGACTACCCTGACATGAAAGGAATTGATCCCCAGTTATGTACACACCACATTTACACAGAAAAAGACGCCAGACCTGTTCGTCAGCCGTAAAGGAGACTTAATCCTCATCTAAAGGATGTGGTAAAAGCTGAACTTCAAAAACTTTTAGATGTCAACTTTATCTATCCTATTTCT
Organism: Pinus albicaulis; assembly: GCA_034641835.2. NCBI lineage: Eukaryota > Viridiplantae > Streptophyta > Pinopsida > Pinales > Pinaceae > Pinus > Pinus albicaulis. The sequence continues at coordinate 422,736,690 of CM076576.1, forward strand.
GATAGTAAATGGGTCTCTCCACTTGTGGTGGTACCAAAAAAGAACGGAAAATGGAGAATTTGTGTGGATTATAGGGAACTAAATAAGGCAACACAGAAAGCTCATTTTCCTCTCCCTTTCATAGATCAAGTATTGGATACTTTAGCAGGGAAGAAGTTCTTTTCTTTCCTGGATGGCTTCAGTGGATACAATCAGATTCAGATTTCCCCTGAAGACCAGGATAAAACTACTTTTACTTGTCCCTAGGGAACATTTGCCTATCGAGTTCTACCTTTTGGCCTATGTAATGCTCCTGCCACATTTCAGAGGGCTATCCTTAGCATTTTTGCAGATTTAATAAATGATGGAATTGAAGTTTACATGGATGACTTTACACCATATGGAGATGATTTTGATCCGGCTCTAGACACCCTAGAAAAAGTCCTACAACGCTGCATTGTTACCAGGCTTTGCTTAAGCCACGAAAAATGTTTCTTGATGATGACTGAAGGACTTATCCTAGGACACTATGTCTCAGCAGCCGGCATTCAGGTAGACCCGACCAAAATCCAAATACTTTTACTTATTCCCACTCCTACTACTCAAACAGAGGTACGCGGCTTTCTTGGATTTTCCGGTTATTATAGACGATTTATAGAGCATTATTCGCACATTGCTGCTCCTTTATATGCACTAACTGGTAACGTTGATTTTCTTTGGACAGACAAATGTGACCGTGCTTTCGAGGATCTAAAGAAGCTTGTATCCACAGCCCCAGTCCTTCGAGGACCAAACTGGGACCTACCATTCCGGATATCATCTGATGCCTCCGATACAGCCATTGGCGCAGTCCTTGGACAGGAAGAGGATAAAAAACCATATGCCATCTATTACATCAGCAAGAATTTATCCCCTGCTGAACTAAATTACACTGTTACTGAAAAAGAATTCCTAGCTGTAATACATGCTGTCAATAAATTTAGACATTATATTACAGGCTATCATGTTATCTTATATACAGACCATTCTGCTATAAAATATTTAGCAAAAAATCCTGTCACAAATGCCAGAGTAACTCGATGGTTAATCTTATTGCAAGAATTCGACATCACAATCAAGGACCGGCCTGGCAAAGAAAACCCTGTAGCCAATTTTCTTTCGAGAATACCAAAATCAAGCGATGCAGCAGCAGTTGAAGATCAATTTCCGGATGAGCACCTGTTTGCTGTTGCCGTTCAAACACCCTGGTATGCTGATGTTGCCAACTACCTCGCAGTAGGTAAACTACCAAAACATTTAACTCCTAATGAGCGCAAGCAGATTGTTCAGAAAAGTTCTCGATTCTCGTGGATTGGGGGCTATTTGTTTCACACAGGAGCAGACATGCATATCGGGCGATGTGTTAGAGAGGATGAAATCTTTGACATCCTAAAAGCCTGTCACGATGGACCGTGTGGGGGGCACTTCGCTGAGCGTAGAACTGGACATAAAGTATTGCAGATAGGATATTACTGGCCTACGATCTTCAAAGATGCGAAGAAGTTTGTCCAAGCCTGTGACAGCTGCCAGCGAGCAGGACGACCTGGTCAAGCTGATGAGATGCCTCTGAAACCACAGTTAGTCATCGAACCATTCGAGCGATGGGCTCTTGATTTCGTTGGACCTATCAACCCCTCATCAAATCAGAAAACATATATAATGGTGGCAACATAATATGTCACCAAATGGGTTGAGGCAGAAGCATTGCCAAGAGCCACAGAGGACTCTGTCATACAGTTCCTGTTCCATCTATTTGTTCGTTATGGCCTTCCTAGGGAAATAATTACAGATGGAGGACCACAATTTGTTGGGCATAAATTAGCTGCAACATTCAACAATTATCATGTCCAGCATAAAATCACTACTCCATATCACCCACAGGCGAATGGGCAGGTAGAAAGTAGCAATAAGATAATAGAATCAATCCTAACAAAAACCATTGCGTCACATAGGCGTGATTGGGCTACCCGACTACCTGAAGCACTCTGGGCATATAGAACCACATGGAGGAGCACCACCGGTTACTCACCTTATCAATTAGTGTTTGGAAAACAACCCATTTTTCCCATAGAATTCGAAATCCAAACATTACGGACAGCACAGGAAGTTGGCCTAGATCTAAGCGAAGCACAAATCAATCGACTACAGCAGATCAATGAATTAGACGAAATTAGGCTCTCTGCACTACAAAATACAGCATTGATTCAACAGCAGCGAGCTAAATGGCATGATGCGCTCATCAAAAACAAAGTCTTCCACGAGGGAGACTGGGCTCTGTTATACGATTCTCGGTTTCAGGACTTCCCTGGAAAACTTCAGACTCGATGGTTGGGACCATACGAAATCCGGAAGGTGCATGACAACGGAACCCTTACTCTAATCACCATTGACGGTTCTGGATATGCATTCAAAGTAAATGGCCACCGAGTCCGTCTCTATCGCAAACCACTCACTCGGGAATCCTTCTGCCAGCAGCTACGCCGAGACACTGATATGGAGATCTTAAGAGAGGAAGAGAAATCTTCCTCACCTGTAATTCATTAAGGGTCCATTTCTTTTTGCAATTTGTACATAAGTTCTTGTTTTTTTTTTTTTTTTTGAGTGGTTCTTGTACATAATTTTGAATCAAATATTTTCTTGTCATTTTTGCTGTTCCTTTTCTTCCACAAAGTTTGATTTTTGCTCTTCTAAAAATAGCATATGCGTGTTTTTATGATGTTGGTTTTGCTTGTTTTGCTGTTCCTTTTCTAAAGGAACAGCATTCGGATCTCTGCTGTTCCTTTTTCAAAGGAACAACATTGTTACATTTTTCGTTGTTCCTTTTGGTTACCACTGTTCCTTTTTCTTCAAAGAAACAGCGTTCTTTTATTGCTGTTGTGCCTTTTTCAACGGAATGGCATGTTGAGTGTTTTATAGTATTATTGCCGTTCCTTTTCCCAAAGGAAAGGCATTTGCATTTTTTTGTTCCTTTTTCTATTATCCATTGTTGTTTCTTTTCCGACGGAACACCTTTAGCATACTTTTGCTCTCCTTGCGAAACAGCTTATCCCTTTTGCTGATCTAAATTGAGGATGCTTTTTGCCCGTCTTCTTTCTAGTCTTTAAGCTACAGCTATGTATTTGTGCAATGAAATATAAAAACAAAACATACCGAAATCTGCAAACCATAAATCGCTATATCTATAAGGCTCTGCATTAATAAGAGGATAAAAGGAAGGACATACTTATTTCTTATCTTTTGTTGTCACTAATTTTGCCCTGATTGGTTATCTTTATCATGCTGATTCCCTTAAACTTTTTTTTGATTAGTACTTGGGAATAAGAGCAAAGAGCTTATATCTTCCTATTGAGATGATAAGACTTCTTCCACCATTCCTACTCTTAAGGATTGTTGAACCACCCTTTGTGTATAAATAAGGAAAAGTATTCTATAAAAAATAAAACATATGTGAACATGATATGTGAAGTGTCAAATGCAGGATAGGGGGTCTCATTGAGAGCCAGCCTACCATGATCATGAGGATGGAAGTGAAGTGGCATTCCCATTATGGCCACCACACCAGGGATATGGTCCAAAAGGTATATCAAATAAACGAACCTTGGAACAGGAGGTCTCATCACGAGCCGGCCTGCCCACGTTTCGCTCCTTCCTCGTGAATGGCATTATGGTTAACTGGTCACCAAGCCGGCATAATGGTCTACATTTTGACATAACAACATTCCTAAGTATACACAAAGGATCATGGTTCCGAGGGTGAAAAAACAACTCTGCCAAGGTTATGGACACCTGTTGGCAGCAGAGTACTGTTAATGGTATTGAAGTCACCTTAGTTACACCAATGGGTAAGATACTAATACTCTTTTGTTTCTTATATCCTAGGCACTAATCATATGTTATTTCCCGATTTACACATCGCATGAATATTTATCATTACCAATCATGGCAACGGAAGTGACCATGACCGCTTAATATTTGGCAAGTACGATACATGCCCTACCTATCAGCCTCATATCATAACACAGCAGCCTCTTATATCATACGCGATTAATTTTCCGCCTCGATTTCGGTAATTCGTTGTCCTTTTCCACATAGCATAATTTCATATGATGTTCCTTTCTGACTTGATTACAGACCGGGTGCCGCTCCTTTATTTGCCGGCTGGGACAGCCTATCCCACTGCGGGGGGGGGAGGTTAACCTCATCATTCCCTGTATTACGTGTCAACTCACCATTCGGGAAAACTAGTATACGACGGTTTGGCATGGTTTAACGGAATGGCATTTTTATTTTCACACAAGTTGTTTTTTGTTGCACTATTGCATACTCTGTGTTTTCTTTCTCGAAACCTTGCGATTATCACCCTCTCTGTGTTTCAAACCGAAAACGTTTTTGCTGTTCCATTTAGAATTCACAGTGAAACCATGGGAGGAAGGGCAATTCGAAGTGAGCCTCAACAGCTGACGATCTCCGCTGCTGCCCGGGAGATCCTGGAGAGGGCAGGATGGTTGAATTATTTCAATCGCCTACAGGAGTCTAATGAAACAGTAGCAATGGAATTTTTGCAGAACCTACAGGATGACCACTCCACAGTAAGAGGGAAGCAGATAGCGGTCACTGATGCCATAATTGCAAAAGTTTCAGGACTACCAGCTACCGGACCGGTATGGACATTAAAAAAGGAACGATTACAGAAGGTCATCGACATTTTCCAGGACGAAGGCCAAAATTTGACAATTAAGGGGAAGGGAGTTCTGCCAGCAACCCTAGGAGAACCCTGGACGGAGCTAGCAAGAACAGTGCAGAGCTACATTACCTGCGAAGGAAGGAAAGACGTGGTAAGACCACGACATCTTAAACTTTTAGCTGTTTTAAAGCAGAAATGCTCTGTAAATTTACCGGCACTCCTAAACTCATTACTGCATGATGCTGCACAAAGTATAAAAAAGGCACAGCACGTAGAGTCAGTCGTTAGTCACCATGGGTTGATACGACTAGTTGTTAGTTATGGTCTTACCCAGCAGCAGAGCAGCTGGGAAGAGCTGATTGCAATGATTGAGGGGGGATTGACAGAGCCATCCCCAAAACGTAGACATTCTATAAGTACACCAGAACGACCGGCAAAACGCAGAGAACATGTTGCTAGTACATCACAACAACCAGGGACACACCAAGAATCGGCAAAGCGCAAGCATGCCATTGATCCACCCGAGCAACCGGAGGAACCCAGAAAATCAGCTCGGTTAGCTCAGATGAGAGGAAGCATAGTTAAGCCCAGAAAATCAGCCCGGTTGGCTCGGATAAGAGGAAGGCTGGAAAAGCTCCAGGGAAGCACCAGCCAACCAGTGATAATTGAAGATGAGCAACCCGAAGAAGAAGCAGCCGAGCCTTCGGGAACAGAAATAGAAGCAGAAACTGAACAGGAGGAACAAATGGGACAGCAGGAAGATAGCCCATTACAAGACCTACTGGGAGATGATGACTTGGCAGCAGTCCTAGCCAATATGAGTAAGTATGGTCAACCTTCTAGTTCAGAGGACCCTCACGACAAACCCCAAGAAGAAAACATGCCTATTCATGATGAAGAGGAGGAAAATACTGAACGGGAACACTCTGTTCCCAGGTCACAAGAGGAAATTCTAGAGGGAGTAGGAGCAGAAACAGCAGTTGCTCAGGAAGAGACAGAACCAGTCGAGGTTCATACCCCAGAACAGCCAGAGCAGAGCAGTGAGGAAGAACCCCAAGAGGAAGATTTAGCAACTGGTCATGATCCAGTCCGCAACAGACAGACTGCTGTTCCTTCGAATGAAACACTGGAAATTAAGAAGTTGCGGAAGGAACGGAGTAAATTGTTAAATACGATAACCCAGCTCAGACAAAAAATTAGGATTCTGAAAAAGAACCAGAAGGTAAAAAGAAAAAAGAGGGCCAACAAACGGCCTGCTGTTCAAAACCCTACTGAGAATCCAGCTGCCGTTCCACATGATGCTGAGGAACGGGAACAGACGGATGTTCGCGTTAAAACAGAAAAGGATGATATAAGGATCAGTGACAAGCAAATTCAGACAGAGGCACCACCCTCAGGGGTAATAAGGGTTCTAAACTCCAAACAGCATAATAAGAAAGTTCAGGTAAAACTCCCGGCCTCCACTGACCTATGGAAAAAAGATCCGAAGACAAAATCCTTGCACAAGATGATGAAGCAAGCACAGCAAGAAGCTGAACAACTTAAACAGCAAACGGTTCCCCGAGAAAAATATGAAGAGTTACAGCAGCAACTAAGGGACGTCAGTCAATCTAAAAGCCAGGCCTTTGAAGGGTGGAAAAAGGAACAAGAGGAAGTTGCACAGGTAACCCGTAGACTAGATACTGTTATCAAACAGATGAATGACTTGTGTTCTTTATACAATAATGTTTTAGCATGTAGGGCCCCTGCTAAAAACTATGCTCTGTTTTTATTAGAACGGTATTTACAATTAAAAATAAAAGCTGTTAAAGCAGGCACCCCTATACAAATCAACACTGTCAATGACTTTATAGACTGCTGTAAACATTATGGAGTGAAAGTCCGGAGATTGTTGTGTGAACTTTATTTGCACGACCTTGTGTTAAGTCAGGAGACTGAATTAAACCCTGGCCCTTTCATTGGAGACATCCAATTCCAAGCATTCATTTCATTCGGGGTTAATCAGATTAAGTGGCTCAAAGCCTATGATACTTTCCAGGGTCAGGAAAATGGTCTAGATTTACGGGTAAGGGCTGAGCCTAGGAACCCAGTACAGTTGTGGAAAGCTCATAGAAACCACATAAGGACTCTGGGTGTCATTGAAACATTAGGACCCATGCATGAGGCACTCATTCGAGAGAGTTTAGAGTATTTCCTTTCCATCAAAGACTTGGCCATTAATGCAGCCAAATTTCGGTACCGAATCTCTGATCCAAACATCCATCTCAGAGAACCATTTAAGTATGAGAACTTTGAGTTAGCTGCTGACCGTTTGAACCTCTATGTCCAGAGCATTCTGAAAGCAGGGTCATCCTGGTTAGGATATAGATTTCGCACTCCAATTATTTGGCACCCTGCACCCGGATACCATGCCCTTTATGATATGCCTGAGGGGCAAACAGGTCAGTTCTTTGACTATCTAATCACTCAACATGGTTGTAGGCCTCCGCATGAGACTCCTTCTCCAGCATATTCTCTCACTGCATTACATGTCAACTACAATGTTTTCATGAGGACATGAAACAAGGTAAGCAGGGGGGTGTGTGGAGTCCTAAAAACGTATGCTTTTGATGATTATTTCAGTGGCTTTTTAATAGAATTTGTGAACCTTGTTGTATCATGAATTTGGAAGTAATAAGGAATTATGACAAAACATGTGAGAATTGATATGCAAGACTTAGGCCCTAATAATGGTTATTTTATATGCAGAAAGAGGAGAAAACGAGGAATTGCCGCTCTAAAGGAAGAGACAAAGTCGAGATAACTGCTGTCCCTCTGAAGATGAACCGAATGCGAACAAGGCTAAATAGATTACAGCAAACCGGCTCGGAAAATAAGGAGAAGACACCAGCTCGGCGCCAAAGAAAGGAGAGGATGAAGAATTAACAGTTTGGCGAATCCCAAGATAACTGCTGTCCCTCTGAAGATGAACCGAATGCGAACAAGGCTAAATAGATTACAGCAAACCGGCTCGGAAAATAAGGAGAAGACACCAGCTCGGCGCCAAAGAAAGGAAAGGATGAAGAATTAACAGTTTGGCGAATCCCTCAGGATCTTCGATCCTGAGGGATCGCTGCTTTATTTATCTCATTACTTGGACATCTCCGCCGTCACCTTTATATAAAGGGACAGCACTGTTAGCTTAGGGGAGGATATGTTTCTATGTAATTTTCTGTAAGACATCAGCTTTGATTATTAAGTTTCGTTGAGAACTGGTTCGATGTATTTTTGACCGATGCATTAATAAAAGCTTGGTGATTATTCCATCTTCGCGTCTGCATTAACTTAAAGCGGTGTATCCTTGGAGGCTAAGGGCCCGGCCCCAGAGGACACTTGCTTTTGTACCATTACGACTTGACTTCTGTGTGGTTTGTTTATCTGTGTTATTTGGTAATTTGATATGCTTTATAAGTTCATATTACATGCTCTGTTAAAGATTGAATCATTGAGGTTTGTACAGACAGAATCGTGTGTTGACTCCGCATCAAGTTATTAATCCTTTTCAGAGTTAATTGCATGTTCTTACTATTCTGTTGCAGAGCTGTTATACTGAGTATTCGTGTTATACATTTTCTGAAGCAGTGTTCTTCATAATCATTGATTTCAGAAACAATAGTGTTCTATTTGAAAGCACAATCGTATTTCCGTTGATTCAGACTATTATTCCAATGTGTTGTGCGCGTTTCTGATTTATCAAGTATTGTTTCATAATTCATTAATCGTTATTGCTGTTCCATCAGTGTGATTTGTGTGAATCGCCTTTAGAGTGAAAGAATGTTATTTGATTGCAAAGAGTGTATAGATTAATTTTGGTTACAACCCGCGGGACTTAGTTATTCAGTTGCTGTTCCATTTCAGAATTGCTGTTCAATCCTTTATTTACTTTGCTATTCCATTTATTTGCATTTGATGTTTTGGTGTGAGAGATGATCTAAGGCTGTAGTGAGTATTGGCAGTCACTGTCTAGCTCCCAGGCTCGTGGTCTATGCTCTAGTTTCCTTTCCATCATTTTCCGAAGGGATGGTTTATCACTGCCGAACCCTTGACTGATAAGTTGTTGAGTTTTCTGAGTGTGTGATTTATTCTTTAAAGTAATTTAATTTCAGTCAAGCATCCGTTTACTCTTGTATTTCTTAAGCACTGTACTACTAGCATTACTCTGACAAATGATAGCCTCGGATTGAGTCACTCTTTGTAATGACAAAACGCTCTCGGGTTGACATATTAATGTGAGGTAATTAGAGGTGGAAGAGACCCTTTTTATAGCTCCACAATAGTCATGAAAATATTTTTTATCAGGTGTGGCATGGAATGAAGCCCCTGTATCTACAACCCAAGAATCACTAACATTTTCGAAAGAAAGAATCAAAGCATCTTGTAACACATCGCCTGTCACATTTGCTTCATGATTGTTTTCTTGTTGTGTGTCTCCTTATTTTCCCTTCCGAGATCTACAGTATTTCTTTAGGTGTCCTTTCTTTCCACAATTCCAGCACACTATCCCTGATCTGGACTTGGATCTACCTTTCCTTGATTTACTGTGATATCCTGAGCTCTTTCCTCTTTCCATTCTTCTTCCCCTATACTTTGCACTCAAAGCATTACCTGATGTCTCATCGGAGCTTTTCCGTCGCATTTCCTCGCTAAGGATAGCACCAACAACATCATCAAACTTTAAAGTAATAGATCCAGAGACCGCGTTAATAATGGCCATTACTAAACCATTCCAACTCTCTGGCAATGAGCACAAGAATAACAGAGCTCTAACTTCATCATCAAATTTTACCCCTACAGAACTTAACTGACTGGTAACTGTATTAAATTCATTTAAATGGTCTGCAACAGATCCACCTTCCGACATATTCATATTAAATAGTTGTTTCATAAGAAATACCTTGTTTGAGGCCGAGGGTTTTTCATATAGTTTTGCCAACGTCTGCATCAAACCCTATGTTGTTGTTTCCTTCGAAATATTGAAGGCGACTGACGCCGCAAGACACAACCATACTGTTCCGAGTGCCTTTCTATCGAGAATGTTCCATTCCGCGTCTTTCATGGCCGCCGGATTCTTTTTTTTTCCACTCAATTGTAGGTACAGATCTTTCTGATACAGATAATCTTCGATCTGCATCTTCCACAGTGGAAAGTTTTGGCCGTTAAATTTCTCGACCCTAAAATTACCATCTTCCACCATTGCTCCCACTCGAACCAGGAACCCTTCTTTCCTGTGATTTTATCAACCAAATATACCTTCGGCTCTGATACCAGTTGTTAGAAAATTAAATATTACAGAGCAATGAAAGACATAAAATATGCGGAAAATAAAAGCACACAAAACACATAAAACTAGAGAGACACAGATATACGTGGTTCACCCAGTTCCACTTCTTCACCTTCTTGCAAAGAAGACTCAACTTCATTGCCATATGAGTAATCAATATATTGATCATCTTTCCCGTCAGGAATGTCTTTGGCAGGGCCATCCATCTGCCCTTCCAGATATAGCGGGGTCTGTATGTGGTCTTGCTGCTCCTTCTGCTCTCTCTGCAATATTTGAAGAGGAGGATTTCTATATTGTGCATTAAATCCCCTGTTTGGAGCAGTTTGGAATGACTTGGAGGATGAGTTCTTTGCCTCGAGCTTGAGCTTCACCAAGTTTCTCTAAAGGTTCTTGATCATTTTACTCATTTCCTCTATTTTGTAATCTACTACCTCTCTATCTCGACTTGAGGTAGACGCTTCTTCTTTCCCTCTCCATCTAGCATCATGGTCTAACTTTCCCTTTGATTTGCCCATAGAAGCAAATTTGGCTTCCACTTCCAATACATCAATCTGGGCTTCATCCAGAGTAGCAAGCTTCCTTTCTCTTAGAGAGAATCCGAATTCAGACTTGAAGGCTACTACAAACACCATTTTAGCGGCGATCTGGTGAGGCTTCATTTTGGCTGGGAGACTTGTATATAATTTATTAAACCTCTTGATGAATTCGGACATGTCTTCATTATGTCTCTTTCTAATTGCATTTAATTCTATAAGACAATATCCATGGTCCTTCTTCTCTCCCCATTTCTTGGTGAAGGCATTTTCCATTTCTTCCCAGTTATTAATGGAGCGGTCCCCCAAGGTCTTGAACCATTTTCTAGCCTCTCCATCTAGAGACTGGACAAAAAATCTCAAGACCACATCCAGATGTTCAACATTGAAATTTTCTATGAAGGCGCAGAAAACTTCCAGGTGTTTCTGAGCTTTAGTATCATTTTCTCCATTAAAATGAGGTAGGATCTTTAAGTAATCCTGAGGGATGTCGTTCAGGATCTGAGGCAATGCCAGGAGGGATATTTGTTCAGTAGGAAGCCAGGAACAACCATTGGAGGTTGTGGAGGTGGCAGGAGAGTCTGATGTGTAATAGGAGGTGGTGGAAGAGAACTATGTATGACAATGGGGATATATTGAACAACGGATTGAGGGGTTGATTGAACTACTGGAATATGAGAAGTGGAAACCTCTATGACTTCTTTAACTTCTTCGGTTTTGGGAGTTGTATGTAGAAAGAAGATCGTGGTGTCTATAGACTTAGCCTCATCTTTTACTTCAATATTTTCAAGGGAGGAGCTACCTGAATTATAATCAAGGGTTATTACAATAGAATCGGGACCTTGATCTTGAGCTAACTGAGAGGAGGATGGAGAGACTTCCAGGTAGAATCTTGGAATATATGTATAAGCTGATTGTCTTTCTCTCCAACTTCTCTTATGCAAAATATTCTCTGGATTATACAATGAAGGTTTTCTCAGCTGGGTTGTATCTGACCTCAGGTGTGGTTTTCGGGAAGCTAGGACTACAAATATATTTATCCTTTGAATGACAGTGGAGTCACCAAGGTGAGGGATCTACAACTCCCAACCCTTCCTACTCATCTATTCTGAAGGGTTGATGATATTTTTTTAGGCCCAGGGATTTAGTTCTTTAAATTCTTTCCCCGGAAATAGCACCAGAAAGATGTTGTAGCTCCTAGAGATAGCCTTGAGTTGTATAAATACCAGTGCCTAGGACATGTTAAATGCAAGGAGAATATGACTCAACTGACTGCAATTGGAAATGTTTGGCTCTCATGCAACTATCACTCAGATGAATGGTTTTAATAAGGGTGGAACCAAGACCCCAAATTTAAACACAACAACTAGGAAAACTACAGAAACTGAGTACAAACTATAATAAGTAAATGCATCAGACAACTCTAAAACAGAATGCTGTAAAAGGGGGCCAACTTCTAAAATGAATACATAGCTATCAAGTTATATGTGAGCGATGACTGTGGCAGAAGATGGAGTAAGATATCAACTATAACCGAGCTTATTCAAGGATAAGAATCCATATATATTGGGCTTATTCAAAGATAAGAATCCATATATCTGGGCTCGTTCTAAGATAAGAATCCATTGTAGTTAGTATCGGAAGAACGACGGAAGAGATAGAAAATGAACAATGTATTAGGCCTGGGCCATATTTAAAGTGCTATGGATGTATAAAACATGAGTATCTGCTATGATAAATTCACATCCAAACATGGGAGCACTCACATTCCAAAACCTGTAGATACTATAAGTATGGAGAAATACAAAATGAACACTTATATTAAAATACACAGAGAGAGAGTTACAGATCGTGAATCATCCCGATCGGAATCCCCAATTCCAGAAAAACTTCTTATAACTGAATCCCTATGGGATCTTCAAACATCCACTATCAAAGTTCATACAAAATACATACAGAATACTCGAGCTATTGAGTCCTTTGGAAAATCTGGAACCTTTTGTTAGTGTTTTCTTCCTGTTTTTATAACCTCTGATTCCTATGTGCGAGAAGATATTTTGGGAAAATATCTTCCCCGCATGCTTGTATGCTCTTTCAAGTCTGAATCAAAAACAGAAATGATGATGAGGTAGATCTACCTCTCACCATCTTACAACACATGCCTAAAATTGTTTCTAACTGAAATGTAAACAATTTACTAATCTGAAAGTAAAAACTGCAGGAGTGAAATAAGGATTTCACCTGAAATAACAAAGTGAAAAGGACATAAGTTAATAGGCCACGTGGGCCCAGTCATGAATGATCATTACTATTTGATGAGGTGGAGCCCCTACTACTGCTAGCGAAGGCAATACCATTAGTGGTGGGAAGGACTAGCCTTCTGTGCTGGGGGGTGCGGCACTGCTGGTAGTGGATGAGTTGGCCTTCTGCACTAGAGGGTCTTATAGAATGGCCAATGGTCATGATCCATTAACTGAGATGTGAAACTGACCCTTATTATCACTTTTATTTTCTTTCTTGAGCGTGGAGGATCATCATCCTCGGCCTCAAGCCACTGTGATTAGCTATGAGATGGCCTGTGTACTAAAAATGCCATGGAAACCTGCACAGACAACAAACCAGTTAAATAAATCTTGCGTTGAGGGGTAGACTACTTTAGAAGGCTCGGGTGAAGGAGGAGGAGCAGTGTCAAGGAAAGGATTGCTGCGGAAGTGTTTCCATGGCGAAAACAGAGTTTAAATCTGATTTGGCACACAGTTATGAAAAAGGCAGTTTTGCGGAAAATCAGAGTGGTTTTCGCACAGGCAGAAGGTGGTAAGCAGTAAGGAGGGGAATGAACATGATACAGTTAGGTGGCTGACGCGTGTCCTCACAAAACCACCCATTTCATGTCGGAGTTGAGCATTGGGGAGCTGTTTTGAATTGGGTGCGAAAACGAACGAGAGCCGTCCAATCTGGGCAAATCAAATCAACGTCAGTGGTTGGAAGCAACAGACGTACCTGCGCGGTCGGGTGGGACCAGTGATGACATCAGCAATCCTGTCATGTAGCGGGATGATCAGTTGCAGGGTTATAAGGTGAAGAGGAGTGATCACCGTTGGATTAGGATGATCAACGGTTGAAATCTCATGGGGGAGTGGTAAGCAGAAAGGGTTTGAACGGGAGGATGGAGACAGCGCTAAGGTGTAATGACTGTCGGAGGATTGATGGTCCAGATCATATCACAGCTTCACATAAATGAATGAATGAGGTGGAGGAAAAAAAAACAACGATACAACCCTCACCGTTGGATCAGGAGGATCTACAGTCGGGATTCCATCGTGGGGGACGACAAATGGCACTGAGGGAGGCCTGATAATCGTTGAATTGATTGATCAATGGCTCAGATTATATCGGCAGATCAACATATCGGCAACAAAATATAGAGTGAAAGTGGAGTATAGTGAAGTGAAATGTGCGATGGATGGGCGAAGCGCGATGAGCAATGACTGTTGGAACTGCAGAGATCAAAGGTCGGGATTGCGTTAGGGTTTCGCACATCAGCGAAAAAGGAGTTCCATGAATAAGGAATGTTAGGGTGGTGATGAGCGATGTGCGATAGCTGAAAAGGGCTTAAGGAATTTTAGCCGTCGGTCATAGAGTGGGATCATATGATAAATGGGGGTTAAGAGCTTAAGCCAAAAGGCGCTTAGATGCCTGATATGTTAAATTAGCACTTTTAAAGCTAAAAGGTGGATTTTTAGCCTTTTCAAGGGTTCTGATAGGTGAAAAAGGGGCTTTGACAGTCCATGCAGTCCTTATTGTATTTGCTTTGTAGTATAAGGCTCCTCATCATTAGACATCCCAGCTCATTGAAGGATGTCATAACAACAAGATGCGTAGGCTAAATCGATATAAATAGATGAGTATTTTTTAGTCTTAAGGTAGGAAAGAATTGAGATTAATGCTAAGCAAGAATTGTTAGATATTTTGTTGGGTTGTTTGGGTAAGGACTCCACCTGGTTGTGTGGGTGGAGATCCTCAGTCCTGTTGTGTACGAACCCTGCTGGCTATGTGCGCAAGCAGTATTTTGGGATTGCGGGGTACGCAAACATACTTGACTTACCTACTCTCTCTCAAGGTGCAAAAACCTAGTTCCAGCACCTTCCCATACTACTTCGGGTGAGACTTTGGCCTACACAATCTGGTCACTACCAAAAGGGCCAGTAGTATAGGGGTTTGTTGGCAAACCTTAACCTCTGTACCTGGGTCATCACACCTCGATCTAACAGGTAGTTGAGCAACTACTAATGTGAATGGAATTGGAGATCATGTCTCATTAATGAGATAGATCATGGAGCATTCATGATGACATGATGGAGAGGGTGTACATTGCACCTAGACATGATGGATGACTTGGATAGACATCACAGTCAAACATGGAGGATCTTGTCCACATGAACAACGCAATTTAGATGAGGGCCAAGGCATGGGAAGGCTCAAACACTATATAAAGAAGATGAAGGAAAGAATGAGGACATGCTTGTGATTATTGATGTTGAGGATCTGTTTAGATTTGGAATTTTCATGTAACATTCCATTGCGTTCTTGGGCTATTTAGCAAAGATTGCAAGTGTTGTTTAGAACAAGTTGTTCCTGATCGGGAATCCCACCTCTTTCTTTGAGTAGCTCTTGAAAGATTATTTTAATTCATTCTACATCAGGAATTGGTGCCACTTATATTTTCCTAATTTCTACAGATCATTTATATTTAGAAAGTGCAGATTTCTAAAGATTAGTTTGGAAGGTGGAAGTTGTCTTCAATATTTTAGCTAGAGAACTGGTCAAGGTTTATTCCTATCACTTTGGGCTTAAATATTAGCATTCCCAGAGCTTCATTTTGTATCTGGCATCAGGCCAAAAGTTATTGACCTCCTAGCAGTATTAATCTCTTCAGGAATTATGCTATCCATTTTGCATATCCAATTGGAGGAAGGAAGTTTCTAGTATTTCAGCTAGTAATCCTGTGAGGGATCATCCCCTCACCTTTCCATCAGTATTTCCACCAGCTTGGAATATATTGCAAAATATTTCAGCAGGAATAGAGCCTCTCTTTCCTTTACAGTGCATTTTTTATGAGCAGTTTTGTTGCAGCAGCTGTAATCATCATTGGAGGATTGAGAAGCTAGATCTAGAGCTTCTAGCTTGTAGATCTGAAGGAGGGATCATCCCTTCAAGCTTAGATCTAATATTGTGACATATTTCATCCATTTATTTTTCAGATCTAGCTTCAGATCTGTAATCCCAACAGATTAAGGATTAAGCCCTAGGAGGGTGATTTCCAAAGTTGCAGATTTGGAAAATCATTTTTGGGTTATCTTGGGAACCCATCACATTGGCCAGTTCTTGAATCTTGGTATCATCAGAGCTCATAAGCTACCTATATCTAAATTTTCCTTTGCATCATTTATATGTATTATTAGTAGCAGCAGGGATAGCGCAGTATTTCTTCTATAATCTTGCTAGTTACACAGTGTGAGTTGCAGCACCATTGTAGGGTGATTCTAGGCCTTCCCTTGGGCTAGATCTACTCTTTTTCTAAACATTGTGTAACTGATTCATCTCCATATAATAAAATGACTCAGATTCTCTGTAAATTCTGATGTTGTCTTGAGATTTATTTTTTACTTAGTTGCAGCTCTTATATTATGTTTCAGTATTAATGCATTCTCCCTTTTGGGATATTACAGTGGTATCAGAGCATGATATTAGGCTCAGCTTGTGGACACTGCATCTTTTGAATCAAAAGAAAAATAATATAGATGAGATCTATTATGAAGGAGGATGATTTTGCCACTCCTCTCTTTAGATCCAAGCAATATCTCTCCAAGGAGGTCTATCAAATGAAGAGAGGAATACAAAGGAAGGATCCAAGAAGAATATTTGCAGAGGAAGGTCCAAGCATTTCCTATCAGCAAAGAAGAAAACCGGAGAATTATAGATCTCCTCATAGATATACTATGCTCATTTTCTTTGGAGAAGGTGAAGGGTATAGAAGTTAAGAAAGAAGAGAACCTGAGACTCATGAGACTCTCAGTTGTATCTTAAAGAGTACAAGGAACAGTCTAGAGAATTCAAAGAGATACTAACTCTCCAAGAATTCTTTGAACTCAAAGAAGAAAGAAGATCCTATAGCAGCAATAGAAGGAAGAGGCATAATAGATTCTATCTGCCTAAATTTGATGGTTCTTCCTCAAGCATTGTTAAGGCTTGGAGGAAAGAGTTAGAGACATTTTTTAGACTAGACCCTATAGTTGAAAAGGAAGCTGTCTAAATTGCAACACTTCATCTTTTAGGTGAACCCAAGGTTTGGTGGTTTAGTCACATGGAGCATGCAAAGGTGAATAGATATTTAGATTTCTTTCACAATTTGAGGAAGGAGTTTGATGTGAAGAATACTAAGATTTTTCACAAAGAGACATTTCCTAAGGTAAAAAAGGAGTATGTCATTCTTGTTACTCTGGACAAAAGGTCACTACATTCACCACCAGTTGCAAAATTACTTACATCTAGAGAAGACACACTTGTAACCTTGCAAGATAGTCATGAGCTCTTGACACATTGAGTCCCATGCATGATTCAGGAGATGCATGAGGAAGAGGAGGAAGATTCCAGTGCTGGTACATTGGTATAAGAGAAGCCATCTCTCTTACCAGTAGTTGGAGACATCATTTTTTCAGTTAGAGGAACTCTTGTGTTCTGTTAAGAGGTTCCCATATATCAGTTAATCCAAGTTATGCATACACATTCATCACCTATTTTTTTTAGTAGATCTTATTGAAACTTATGGTGACATTCCATCGGGGCCAATGCATAACCAAGGGTTAGATCAAAATGTTGATTTGAAGCAGCAACATATGACAGCGTAGAGGACCCTTGATATAATCAAGGAGGAGATGAAATGCTATCCTAGTTTATCATGGATGGACTACATTCAACCTCTTGAGTTGAAGTGTAGAGTTGCAGAAAAAGGGATGAGCCTAATCCTATGTACAATGACTGGTTGAGATGAGTATTGTAACTTTCTTTGAGACAATATATGTATTACCTTGCAGATCTACAACGATGTCACTTAGTAGTAGTGATAATGATGAGGCCCCATTATTCTTGGAGCATTCTGAAGGTAGCTTCACTCTTGTAGCAATAATGGTTAAGATGATGAATGGTAGACATCTTGAGATGAGAAGTATTTTCTCCTTTCTAGATGACACTTTCTCAATGAGCATCTCATAGCTCAAAGAGAGACTTCTACCTACAGCAAATCTAGAACCTCATTGGTTTTGGAAGGCCATGGATGAGAAGAAGGTCTCATTAAGATATCTCATTGGAGGCGCACTTCAACATATCAGAGAGTGCAAATTTCTTCATTAGTTTGAGGAGGTTAGTGTCATACAATGGGAGGATACCAAGTATTTGCATAATGAGATCCAACACCCACATTGGGATGAATGGTTGATAGTATGGAGCAAGAGGTTTCCAAACCACTTGCAAATCTATGATACATGCCAGTAAGAAGCATGGTTGCGCTGGTTTCTCTTGGGTGAGTATGGTTACTACCCAAAGTTTTATATTTTCTTGTCTCATGCCTTATGTCTTGATGGTAGAATGCATAAGAAAAAGTCATGGTTAGTATGGTTGTTGAGGAGAGAGTTTGGGAATCACATGTTATATCTTATGTCCATGTATTTACTCTTGCTTGGGATATGTCTCATGTATTTACATATATTTCTGTTTGGGATGTATCTCATGTTCATGTATGTACTTGGGGTTGGGAGAAAGCATAACTGTCACATGATGTGGCATAAGGGAGCTTGTGTAATATCCCAAAATGGGAATGCAACAATGAATAAGCACAATATTGGAGTAGCAGTGAGAAATTAGCTCATGAAATGTGTTATAGGTCAATTTGGGCACCATTCCCAATGACCTAGTTAACTAGGCATCATCTCCAGGACTAATGATCAAGGGTCTATCATTCCCTATCATCTTAACTGTTATATGCCCTAAGAAAGGAAACAACATAAATCAAACAAGACTTTCATCAAGCAAGGGTTTCCATGGTTTGAAGCTTATTATTTAACATATGAGAGCTAACCAACACAGGCTCTAAGGGGCCTAAGTGCGTTGCATATGCAGGTATCCCCATTCAAGGTTTCTCTTCAGAGAACTTCCCGAAATTCAAAGGTGCGTTGGTCACATTGGGAGCGAAATTCTCATTGTTCCATAATCTCCACTTGGCCAGTGTCTTCTAGAAGGGTTCACATGTGTCAAGCTTCAGATCCAAGTGTCCATTTGACATCTACATGACTGGAAACATGTCTTGCCTATTTTTGGAATGCTATTTATTGCAAAACAACCTACATTTCATTTATTTATTGAACACAGATCTAAGTGTTTGAAGAGGAAGAATTTGAGTATAGAAATGCTGGAGAATTTTCAATAGAGAGTTTGATTTGTGAAGTTGTTGCTGGAGAGATTTATGCTGTGATGAGACTTGGGAACTCTGCTAGAAGGTCACTTCAAATCAGTCACTAGGTTGTAACCTCTCCTTCTATCATCAATAAAGAGTACTTCTTGTTTTTCCCTACATGCATCTATGTTTACTTTGATTTTCCATATTGCAAGATCTTGGTTGATGAATGTAGTCTATTATTAACTGATTTAGCCAACTAGCTTGAATAGATATCTATATTATTGCATCTTCTGTTTTTTTAGTGTTCTTTCTTGCAGGAAGTCAGCCAACAAAACCACTTGAATTTGAAGCTGTAGTGGAAGCGACAGAAAGGATCCATTTGGAAGCGACTGAAACAAGTA
This sequence comes from Pinus albicaulis, assembly GCA_034641835.2. Lineage (NCBI taxonomy): Eukaryota > Viridiplantae > Streptophyta > Pinopsida > Pinales > Pinaceae > Pinus > Pinus albicaulis. The sequence continues at coordinate 422,756,098 of CM076576.1, forward strand.
AGCATCCAATCCTCTGTGTGTATCTGTTCTAAGTTAGGAGAAACGATAGTATAGTCTTTCACCTATTTTTCTAGGGTAACACCTACCTAGGGGAGCGTAATTTATCCGTAGATTACAATTCTAGCCCAACAAATTGGCGACTCCGCTGGGCAAGAATTCTCTTGTTTCTAGGTGTTTTAGTCTCTGATTTGCTTTCTAAATCCACCTAGTAGCTATTTCACATAAATATTAGACTTTTTAAGAGCTTAATTTGCAAATTTAGTGAGCCAAACAGTATCTTTTTCTTTGTTTACTGCACCCAATGCACCCTTAGTCAGGGCACAGTGCTTTGTAGAGCATTGTCTCCCTTCCAAGCCTACGTTGTAGATCAGTGTCTCCCCTTAGAGACTGCGTTGGCTTCTGAAAGGGACCAAATTTCCTTGAATCTGAATTTGTACTTTGCTGTAGTTTTTTTCACTGTTGTGTTATGAAAATTTTGCTGCTCAATTGACCAATAACTCTATATACTTCTTCTCCTTTGAATGAAAATTTGTTCAATGCTGTTTTAAAATTTTTTTCATTATCATTAACAAGTTGAATTCAAATTAATTTTTATGGTCGCATTAAGAATTGTTGGCTTTCGAAATAGGAAATTGTCGTAAAATATTCATTTCCTTCATAGGAGAAATTGTTGTTGAAGTCCTCACTTTTCCTTCAAAAGAGAAATTGTTGTTTTTATTCTTCGTTTCTAAAAAGTAAAAAGCATTTCGATTATTTATCTAGTGCACCTAGTTTCTTTTCTACATTCATAACATTAAGGAAACTGAAAAGAAGAACTTGCATTTGCATGTAAGATTGTGTGTTTTTTGCAAAAGGAACATTAGGAAATCTGCATTTAGTTTGTGATTCATTGATTTTGTTCTTCTTCATTGATTTGTTTGCTCACAAATTATTTTCTCTATTTCCAAAAAACTAGTGCTCTTACCTTAGCAGCTAGGTTCTTCATTGAAAAAGCTGAAAGTGAAAGTTTCTTTATCATTCTTAGCTGCATTTTAGGAATTTTATATACATCATCGGGGTGAAATTGAAAGGCAACTTGTTAAGAAAGATCAACATAAAATAAATCTCAATTTACTTAACAACGCTTTGGAACATTAACGATAACATTTAGAAGGTCTAGGCTAGAGACGTGTTATGGCGTCGTAAAACATAGCATCTATCATTAACTTGTGTGCGATACATTCCGACTGTGATACCTCACTCCACGTATGTAATTATATCGTAGCTCATCCATGTACTCTCGAGTATATCAGGTGGTGTTAAATTACGATAAGTATAAAGGGATACTCTCACTGTGCGGTTTCGCATCAGACAGCGCTAATACAGACTTGGGCCTCCACGTACCTTCGGGTATATTTGGGAGGGCAACGTTTAGGTGCCATCCATCCATAGTGAACCGAGTCGGCCACCCTGAAATTATGATACACCAAACACAACATTTGAGGAGATTACCTGCCCGTACTTCTTGGTTCACCAGGAGGTATTCTGCAGTTCACATTTTCTTGGTAAACCCTTTTGCCTAGCATTACCCTCTTTTTGTTTATTTGTTTTTGGATAAAATAAATCAGTAATCATGGAAAAACACAATCCTATCCCCTTTCATTCGTGTAGATTAGCTTTAAAACCACCTTTACCATCAGAAGTTACTTCTGGTAGGCGAAGGCGATCACGATCTCCCGAATCAAGTACAATTCATACCTCTAGTGAAACATCATCATTTAAACCAGAGTTAGCTCAAATTGTTTCCACACATCCCGGTTCATTTATTGTTGTCGAAACGAAATCTTCACAGCTACCTGTGGTCACGATCCATTCAATCGCTGAGACCATACCTCTTGGACCCGATGTTGTTCAATCACAAATTGATCTAGATCATGTCTCTTCTTTGCCAGAAAATCTGAATCCTAAACAGCCGGTAGTTGTTCCTACCTTGGTCACTCCATAAATATTTGTAGCCACTGAAACTCCTATATCACACAGTCAACCATCTGAAATATATTTTGGGCCTGACGGTGAAGTTCTTCCTTCTGGTTTAATCGTGATTGAAGAAATCCCACAACCTGATACACCTTTAAGTCAAACCCACTTTGGGGGAGACCTTTACCTGTACCAGTCTTTTCCTCAATCATTTCCATCCGCTTTTGTTGATCCCATTTCCATTCAACCTCCCGTTGATTTCGGAGAGTATAAATTTGGTCATACAACCATGCCTGAACCAACATCTTCAGCTGGGTCTACTGTTCCAATTACGTCAGCTCCTACCCTCGCTACTCCGTCGATGTTCACAACCTCACCAAAGTCATATTTTCATGGTGGCCCTTCGGTCCCAACAGGCTACAAATCATTGTCTGGCACATTCTCTGGTCAATCTTCCAGACCATGGTCGTTACCAATGTCATCATCTGCCATTTTAACTGGTAGTCCTATAGTTAGTACTGAACGACTTGAATCATTACATCCATCATCAGGACAATATCAAGTCGGTCCTTATGGGTCAATTCCTTTAAGTACCATATCAACTGGACTCCCAGCATTCGGGGAACAATTTTTTCTGTCTAATTATCCTCCTTATGATGGGGGGAAACCTATGGTCACCCAATACGACAGTACTCAGTCACATTTTGGTCAAACTAATGTTGACATTAATGTTTGTCAATGGCAGCCCACTTTACCTATCCAACTACAAACGGTTGTCCAATCGTATCAACCAATTCAACCTGTTACACCCACTTCAATACCACTTGTTAATACATCTATACCCTTGTTACAGAATTAAAATCTTGTACATCAACTTTATCAGGCGAGCTCTTCAACTCAATATCATCAAATGTTGGGTCCACAAACTCAAAATCCTCTGGTTAATTTACAACAACCTGTATTAGGGATCATTTATTCACAAGATAGTGTGCCATTTTATGGGGTGTCACAAATGCAATCTGGTTATACATATCAACCGAATCCAACTTATAATAATTTGGCTTATAACATTGGTGGATAGAATCCTTGGTAGCCACAGGCGCAAATTCCTCAAACTTCATATCAACAAGTACCATATCCAGGTTTTGGTCAACGGAACTCTCAAGCATTTTCCATGCAAAACAACCCGTATCTGGGTTACCAACATCAAATCCCATATGTTGGTGCTCAGATACCTGTTGCCCAAGCAATTCCATCTTATCCTGGCTATGCTCAACCTAACCTTAATAGGCAGTTTCCTTTTGTTGCAACCTTGGAATTACCAGATTTAAACCAGTTAACTAATGATCCTATCAATTATGCTCCTTAGTGGTCGGTGATACCACATAAATTACCCTCTGACATTCCTAAATTCAATGGAAACCCTGGAGAAGATCCATCAACTCATGTTATGACTTATCATTTATGGTATTCATCAAATTCCTTAAATGATGATTCTGTTAGATTACGTCTTTTCCAGTGAATGCTCATAGGTCCGGTAGCTAAATGGTACATTGAATTGCCTAGAGCTTCTTTTGACAATTTCACTGCCTTAGCTATTGTCTTTTTGACCCATTTCCAATTACTAATCAGATACGAAACTGGAATGGAACTCTTGACCAACTTCAAACAGAGTAATGCTACTCACATTTGAGATCATATTCATGAGTGGCATCGCCGTCGACGAATGGTTAAGACATTGTTTGCTGATCAGCTCCTTGCTGAATGGTTCATCAAATCCTTGTTACCATCTATAACAGAGGATGTGGATAAAGGTGGCGTCATCATAGAAGAGAAAGTTATCACTCGTGCCCAGTATTTAGACTTGATTTATACTCAGTATGGCACGCTCTATGAGAAAATCCAAAATGCGTCGCGACCTAATTTCAATGTTCCTCCTCAAATAAAGGACTCTCATGCCAGAGATGACTTGATAGGTACTGCAAACACACACAACACTACTTCATCTAATCCTGCTCCTACTTCTGAAATTAATGTTGTCTCATTTGACAAAGGCAAAAGTGATAAGAAACTAGGAAGTAAGAAATAGGGGAAATCAAAGAAAAAGAAAACTTCTAACCCGCAGGAACGATCATCTAATCAATTGTTAGGACCACGAAAACATCGTTATCCATGCATAATCTATAACGAGGAACATTTTGTTACGGATTTTCCTCACTGTGATGAAGTCTCAAAAATCATTAAGACTTCTAATGCATCAGCTGTGTTGACAAACCCATTTCCAAATCTAGACACAAATTTGGTTGCTACAGATCCAAGTGTTAATGTTATCGACTACAAAAACTTCACAAGATATTTTGGTGTCGATGTGGAATAAATACTATGGTATTCTAGCCATTGATCAACCTACTACCTCGACAACGAATCCATCTAATGAATCAGTACCACCTCTTGTTATTCTTGAATTGATGATTAAGCCACCGAAGGGAGTAATTCATAAATCGACATATAATCCTTGAGCAAGAGCTGCACAAAATTATAATATAGTTGAATATTTGGCTTAATTCACTTCAGCTATGTCTGCTCTTGAGGTATTACAAAATTTTCCCTCCCAAAAGCAGGATTTATTGTCGGCCATTGGTGGAATTGATCTGACTGATTCTAATCTTGTTGTCTTTAATCTTGTGGGCTATGTGCCACAACTACCATCAGAATTGGCATTCTCCATCCAAGTAAATGTTCTCAATCACCTTTTTCATCACACTATTATTGATGAGGGAGAATCTACGTGCATTATGTCTCTAAACTGTTGGAAGTCACTTGGTTCGCCACGATTATCACAATCATGAACGACGTTAAAGGCTTTTGATGGAAGAACATATACACCTTGTGGTATTATCAATAACCTGCAAGTTGAATTAGGGGGCAAAATAGTAAGTATTGATGTTGAGGTTGTTGATGGACCCCTTGACTATAATGTTTTACTCGGAAGACCATGGGTATATGCGATGACTGCTATTGTTTCTAAATATTTTAGAATGGTTGCCTTTCCTCATAAAGGTACTATCACATTCATTAATCAATTATCCTTTTTTGCCTTCGCTTCACAGGTAATTGGAAGAGTTTCGTATATTCACTTACCCCAACTAGAAATCCAGAACATTGGTGCAGGACTCTTTAAGGATTCCACTCTTATGGGAACCTTTGCATTACTGCCGCCCGCGACGTCGGCAAAAATTGCAAGCATAGAGACCTGCTACATGATCTCTTCCACTCTATCTGGCTTAAGGAAGAGTAAGGGTGATTCTAATATTTCTACGTTGGGTGACGTTTTACTGCTGAACCCTATTGAGCTACAATAGCAATCAATCTATTTGGCTTGGGCGAAAAATCAGAAATCAGCGTCGCTGAGTGGCTAGGTTGATCGTTCATTAGACTTTGGTACTCCATCTGATCCATTTTCCTCAAAATTTTTGACAAATGAAAATATTTTGAAAGCAATGATGACAGAAGGATAACCATGGGAAGATTATCATCATCGTTCCCATCTTCCTGATTATGAAGAAAATAATCTCAGTGAACTATATCACCCATCCATTCAAACTTTATTTTCGAATTCTTTTCTGATTAATGCAATAGAATCTAAGAGAAATTTATCAAATATTTAATAAACGATTTCTATCGATATTTCGACTAAACCTAGCATTGTAGAAAATGTTCATGTTGGTATATCTTGTTCTCCATCAGAACTTGATTCATATCACTCTCTTTTTCGTGATTTTTGTGACGTATTCGCTTGGTCTTATGAGGAAATGCCAGGCATAGATACTAGTATTGTTGAACACACTATTAATATGTATCCTAATGTCAAACCGGTGCGTTAATAGCTTCGTCCTGTTCATCCGAAGAAAGCCTCTGCCATCAAAGAAGAAGTTGAAAAACTTTTGCGTGATGGTTTCATTTACCCTGTTCCGCTAACTAAGTGGGTTTCCAATATTGTTCCTGTTATGAAAAAATAAGGAACCATTAGAGTGTGCATCAATTATCGGAATGTTAATCATGCTTGTCCAAAGGACAACTATCCTACTCCCTTCATCGACCAGATTATTGACGACTATGTTGGATGTGAAATATTTTCTTTCATGGATGGATTTTCTGGATACAATCAAATCAATATCTGCCCAGATGACCAACATAAGACAACATTCATCTGTCCCCGGGGCACTTTCCCATATCAGAAACTTCTTTTTGGTTTAAAGAACGTTGGGGAAAATTTTTAGAGAGCAATGGATTATGTTTTCAATGACATCAAGCACATTGTTCAACCATATCTAGATGATTTACCAGTGCATTCACAAAAACAGATTGATCACTCGATGCATTTGATAGCCATTTTCTTACGCTGCCGACACTACAAGATATGCCTCAATCCACAAAAATGTGTGTTTTTTGTTGGTTCTAGTCGATTGCTCGGATTCGTAGTCTCAAAATAATGAATTTGAATAGACCCACTGAAGGTACAGGCCATTCTTGATTTTCCTGCGCCATCAAACTTACTTCATGTAATATTCCAAATCTAGAATTTTATGCTCCATCGGGAACATCTTAAGATGTTCCATTTTTCCTTCTTCAGTGAGACACTGCAAGTCCATTTCAGAGATTGAATACTGGGGAATTTATAGGATATGTCTCCTTCAAAAAAGGGAGATAACCTGAGGCTATCTAGCCCTTCACAGACTCTGCCTATGGATATGCAATATTTCCCCTCGGGAATTTCTGCCACAGGATCCTTGAGGATGCTGTATAAGGAAGCTGTTGCATAAATAAGGTATACCAGCACTGGGATGCCCTAGAAAAACTCTAATAAAAATCCCCTATAGAAAATGAGCTCAAAGAAATAACTCTAGATAGGTTATTTAGATCTCCCCAATCTAGGTATCTAAAACAATGCTCAATGAGAGAGCTTACAGCAATATATGAACATGAACATGAAATCTGCAATTATAAAATACACCATAAGAGGGAAAATACTACATCCATCAATGTATTATGATATCAGCAATAAAATACAAGAAATATCATGAGGAATGAACCGCTTTTGCAGTAGGAATCAGCCTCCCATGATTACACCCTGAAATACAAATGTTGTTGCAACTACACAAAATGCCGAAAGACCATGCCTGCGCAGTATATATGTAGTAGAAACTACTGAATATGTATAAAATGTACATGATGCTGAATGATACAAAGAAATAGCCCAATAAAAGAGAAATGGGCTGAAATACATGATTTCTAGCCAATCTATGAAGATTGCTAGAAATGCCGGAGAAAATCAAAATGTGACAACCAAGTTGTCACTGCAACTGATAAAAAATAAGAATGAGGCGATGGCTGATATGAAATGTAGATGCCCTCCTCTGATCATTTCTCTAATACAAAGTGCTGATCACTTTGTCTCATAAACATCCTCCTCTGAAGCTTCAGCAACCCTTCTCTCACTGCCTCCTCTGAAATAACGCAGTTTCTCTCATGGACTGTGCAATGGGAGATGATGGAAGCGTGGCCTCATGCCACTGATCTAAAATCAAGCCTAGGAATCCTCCTTTCAACTCCTCCAATGAATATAACACTCCTCCACTAAAGAAAACTAGACAATAGAGACTCTATGAGTTCCTCTCTAGCTGCACCCAGCTACGTACACAATGTCCTCTCTGTTGTAGAAATAACACTATAGAAGATCAATGAAGCTGTGGCCAATGCTGGATTGAGGAAATTTAGCTCAATCCTCATCCTTCCTTGAGGAAGAGGTAGGGATTCCCGACCTGGAACACTCTAGTTCCCGAGGGCACCATCACCCTGCTAAACAACCCGAGGATGCAAGCTCTTGCAGACCCAAATTCTGAAATATAAAACATAGCATAATGAAAATGGGCTGCTATCTCCTCCATATAAAGTGAGAGAAATATTCTCCACCATGGTCCCACCAATTATGGTTTCCACCCTCACATGAATAGCTTCCCTCCAAAACTGCGCAGCTTCTCTAGGAAGCCTCTTCCTCCTTGGGCAGCGCTGTTGACTTTAGTCAATGGTGACTAATCAAGTGAGCTGGGTTCCATTCACACCCTTGGTGTTTATTTTAGTTGCTTTATTCACTCCCCTTTCACATTAGGAGTGTTATTTCTTCATCTAAAAGGGGCAAAGGTGTCTCCTTGCCCATTGTATTAAAATAAAATAAAATGTGCAACTATAATGTTCCATTTTAGCTTGAGGCTAAAATTGGGAACATTATAGTCCTCCCCTCCCACATGTTTCTTGCCCTCAAGCAACTGCATAGATAGAACAAAATTGTCTCCCCCTTCTTCTATTGTGGCCTCCTCATCAATGGTCCCACCACTGCTCAAGTATGCTGCAATGAAACTGTCCTCCAATGCTCTCTCCCAAGTATGCAAGCTGTCAACAATGCTCCTCATGGAAAGATAGAAGGTGTAGTGGAATCCTTCTTGCTATGCTAAGGCCTCCTTAAGGTAGGAGTAATTATATTCATGGGAAAATTTTTCTCCCAATAATGATCCTCTCATCCATGCTATCATCCAAGTAAAAATCTCACCCCTGATTTCTGCAATGTGTTGGGGTTGAATGGAGAGTGTGCTTGTGCTTCTCATGATGGCCCTCGCTCTATATGCTACTCATATGGGGCTGCCTTTGTCTTTGGGCTGAAAATTATTGTCTCCAAGAATGGCCCAAGCTACCCCATCATGAAAAATCAGCCATGAAATGCCTCTGCAAATTCTTCAAGTGGTCCCTCCCACAAGAAAATACAAGTAGCAACGTGGCAATCATGATTTTCACATGGTATCTCCTACAAAATGAAGCATGTATAATAGGGAGAATCATGCTCCCAATGGGCTCTACATACAATACTCTCCAAATAATGCTCCTCAATAGATATACAACATCAGAAATGTATAAGGAGCAATATGCAATAGAAACAAGTTGTCAAATGACAACTGGAGAGTGGTCTCAAGTTCCACTCATGGAACTGCGCAGTGCCTCCTTGGCCTATCTCAAAATAAAAATTAACAAGTGCTATACTATCCACTTGTTTACTACCACAACATCTCCTCATAAGATGAAGCATGAAATCACAATTTGGTGCCAATGGTGCACACCAAGAAGCATGTGGCTTCCCCCACAACCATCATAAGAATAGCCAAAATCAAGGCTACAAGTAGCTGCAAGTACATCCTCATGAAAAATTCAAGAAGGAACAAGCCTCCTTCATACATCATGCTCCTCAATCAATGAAAAAAAATTACAATACCAAATATGAAATTATACCTCCTCCATCATGCACTAGAGCTCTTGAGCTGAAATGGCTCAACTGAATGCTCTCCCTCTCCTCCAATAAGGGAATGGTTGTGCCAACCTCTCCAAAATCAACCGAGATCTGCATCTATCTGTATCCTGATGTAGATCATCCTAAATGCCCTCCCAAGTGAACTCCTCTAGCAAGACAAAGTATGCATCCAACTGCATAGCTAGGAAGTCCTCATATGCTGCATGCAAATAATTTTTCCTTGGACTAGAAACTCTAGTCAAGAAGAGTCTACCATGATGATATATGATCATGTCATCCACTAGGTATCTACCATCTCCATTAAGGCCATCCAAAAATAATGCATGCATCATGATCTTGGGACCTCTCAAACAAAAGCTGAGTCCTCCAACATGGATCAATCCTCCACATAGACAGAGCTGGTGTTCTGCAATGTGGTGCTCCATCACGTAGCCGCCTACTATATTGACATCCCCTCATGCCAAAGTCATCCTCCAAGTTGTTGCTATGCCCATCATGCAGCTGCTCATGCTCAAAGAAATGATGATCTCTGAAAATAAGCCTCCCATGAGATACTATCATCTCCAAAGAATCTCCCGATCCTGGGAAATATAAGCATGACTGGCCTCCCTCTACTCCAAAGAATGAAAGAGTTCTTCCCCAAAGGAAGTGACCTCTCTCTCATCAAATCCATGGAGCAGTCATCTGGCATCATGAAGATGCTATCCTCCATCCAAACAACAACTCTGTCTGCGTAGTGAAACTAATGAGAATGGGTGGTACTGAAAATGAGAGTGTGTAACCCTCCTCCATGAGCTTGCCCCCAAACTCTCTACGCTTTAGTGGACTCCTCTAATGTCTCCACCCCTCTAGAATCCAATGAGTGGTGAACAAAATAGCATGATGCCTCTCATCATCTCTAGATAAAAAGGTCTTCTAGATGGAAAACCTCCAAAAGTAAGACATCAAGATAGGAAGTGGAATGAATATATGAGAGGAATGAATGGTCCTCTCTCTCTACTATGCAGTGCAGTCCTTCTCCCATGTGAAGAAAATCTCTAAAAATAGATAGGGGTGAATGTCCATCATCCCTTCATGTTGATCCTTCTGATTTTCTTCTTCTTCCAATGGTGCAGTACTGTATGCACCTCCTCCCTACCAACATGTGAGTGTGTTGCCTCCTAAATGAGAGGCCTTGAGCCTTGGCATTCCCTTGAAATAAATGTCTCAAAAACCTCACAAATGGAAGAGTTCCCTTCATATAATGGGGGTCTTGCCTCTAGCAAGCCAATCTCCTGATTTTCTCCCCCTCTAGAAATATGGAATGCTCATTGTTTCATGGTCCCTCTCCATGAATGCAAAGTGTTCGAATTTTTGTCACACCCAGTTGCACATTGCTTTTCATCAATCCCTTTTGTAAAACTCTTTGTGACTTCCACATATGATCTCTCATTTGCATGAAAACATGAAATAGAACTCTGAAATCAACCATCATAAATCATACCTTTGAGTTGCAGCGCTGCTCCTCCAAAGGCCTCAATTCTTCCCATCCATCATTCTTGCAATAGCTATGGGCAATGTAATGCATTGTAGATCTGAATGTGAGGCTGAATGCTCACACCCTTCATGAGAGTAGCTAGGGCTTGTTTCATCCACAAACCCTTTTCATAAAATTCCTCCAAAATTTTCCCTTTCAACAGATCTTCAATGGTGTGCTCAATGGTCTAGAAAAGAAGAAGGATAACCTCCTCTTCCTTCATTCCTCTTTCCTTGTTTCCTCTGTCAATCTACTCTCCTTGGAGAGAAGCTCCTCTTACTGATGGAAATAGATCTTGGGCACAGGCTGAGCCAAGATCATGCTCTGATACCACTGTAATATTCCAAATCTGGAATTTTCTGCTCCATCGGGAACATCTTAAGATGTTCCATTTTTCCTTCTTCAATGAGACACTGCAAGTCCATTTCAGAGATTGACTATTGGGGCATCTACAGGATATGTATCCTTCAAAGAAGGGAGATATCCTGAGGCTAGCTAGCCTTTCACAGACTCTAGCTATGGATATGCAATATTCGACCTCGGGAATTTCTGCCAAAGGGACCTTGAGGACGTTGTATAAGGAAGCTGCTGCATAAATAAGGTATACCAGCACTGGGATGCCCTAGAAAACTCTAATACAACTCCCCTGTAGAAAATTAGCTCAAAGAAATAACTCTAGATGGGTTATTCAAATCTCCCCAATCTAGGTATATAAAACAATGCTCAATGAGAGAGCTTACAGCAATATATGAACATGAACATGAACTCTGCAATTCTGAAATACACCATAAGAGGAAAAATACTACAGTGATCAATGTATTATGATATCAGCAGTAAAATACAAGAAATATCATGAGGAATCAACCCCTTTTGCAATAGGAATCAGCCTCCCATGATTACACCCTGAAATACAAATGTTGTTGCAACTACACAAAATACTGGAAGACCATGCCTGTGCAGTATATATGCAGCAGAAGCTTCTAAATATGTATGAAATTTACATGATGCTGAAGGATGCAAATAAATAGCCGAATAAAAAAGAAATGGGCTGAAATACATTATTTCTAGCCAATCTATGAAGATTGCTAGAAATGCCAGAGAAAATCAAAATGTGACAACCAAGTTGTCACTACAACTGATAAAAAATAAGAATGAGGCTTTGGTTGATCTGAAATGTAGATGGCCTCCTTTGATCATGTCTCTAATACAAAATTTTGATCACTTTGTCTCAGAAACATCCTCCTCTGAAGCTCCAAAAACCCTTCTCTCACTGCCTCCTCTGAAATAATGTAGTTTCTCTCATGGACTGCGCAGTGGTAGATGATGGAAGTGTGGCTTCATGCCACTATTCTGAAATCAAGCCCGAGAATCCTCCTTGTAGCTCCTCCAATGAATAGAACACTCCTCCACTAAAGAAAACTAGACAAGAGAGACTCTATGAGTTCCTCTCTAGCTGCACCCAGCTACACAACATCCTCTCTGCTGGAGAAATAACACTGTAGAAGATGAATGAAGCTGTGGCCAATGCCGGATTGAGGAAATGTAACTCAATCCTCATCCTTCCTTGAGGAAGTGGTAGGAATTCCTGACAGGGAACACCCTAATGCCTGAGGGCACCATCACCCTGCTAAATAGCCCGAGGATGCAAGCTCTTGCAGACCCAAAGTCTGAAATCTAAAACATAGCATAATGAAAATGGGCTGCTATCTCCTCCATATAAAGTGAGAGAACTCTTCTCCACCATGGTCCCACCAATTAGGGTTTCCACCCTCACATGAATAGCTTCCCTCCAAAATTGCATAGCTTCTCTAGGAAGCCTCTTCCTCCTTGGGCAACACTGTTGAATTTAGTCAATGGTGACTAATCAAGTGAGCTGGGTTCCATTCACACCCTTGGTGTTTATTTCAGCTGCTTTATTCACTCCCCTTTCACATTAGGAGTGTTATTTATTCATCTAAAAGGGGCTAAGGTGTCTCCTTGCCCATTTTATTAAACAAAAATAAAATGTGCAACTATAATGTTCCATTTTAGCTTGAGGCTAAAATTGGGAACATTACACTTCAGATACAAAAAATTCAAGGAAAGGCTAACTTCCTAAGAAGGTTCATTCCAGACTACGCCGAAATGGCTAAAGGATTTACACTATTATTTAAAAAGGGGGTTCCTTTCCATTGGGACCTAGTTGTGCAAGCTTATTTTGATGCTATCAAGGACCATCTTGTCTGAGCGTCATTAATATATCCTCCAAATTATCAAAACGATTATTTCCTGTATATCATTGCGGTTGAAACAACCATCGCTATGGTTTTGGTTCAAGTAGAAAATGGAATTGAACATCTGATCTATTATTTGAGTCGTAATCTCAATGATACAGAAGTTAAGTACTCGTACGTGGAAAATATTGCCTTGGCAGCTATTCAAGCTGTCCAAAGATTTCGCCATTATATCCTGCTCCGAAAAACAACAATAGTTTTGGATTGCAACCCCATGACTTACATCTTATCACGTCAATTTCTGGGGGGGAAATATTCAAAATGGATTGTCATTTGGCAGGAATTTGATTTGGAATTCATCAAATCCAAGTCAAAAAAGTCTTTATTTTTGGCTGAGCTTCACTGTGACCTTCGCTGTGATAGTACTGCAACTATGTCAGAACCATCTATCCCAAACAAGTTTCTATTTCTAATTGGATCATCTGATCCATGGTATGGATATTTCATCATTTATCTCCAAACCCAATTTTTTTGACCTAATACCTCTCACTTTGATCAGCGACGTATTCGATACGAAGCCAAAGATTATCTGATCGTCGGTGATACACTTTATCGTCGTGGTGTCGATACCATTTTAAGGAGGTGCCTCACTCATGAGGAGGCCGAAAAAGTGTTAAATGATTGCCATGCTGGGGCTTGTGGTGGAAATTTATATGGTTATGCTACCGCATAGAGGATACTCCGCGCTGGTTACTTTTGGCCTACTATTTTTCGAGATTGTATCCTTGCAGTCAGAAGTTGTCATGCATGCCAGATTTATGACTGTAAAATCTACAAACCACCAGCGCCAATGCATCCTGTTGTCTCTGTTGGACCATTTACAAAATGGGGTATCGATTTCATGACCTGTAACCCTCCTTTATCCGGGGGGCATGGTTATATTATTATCGCAGTCGACTATTTTACCAAATGGGCCGAAACGATGCCTACATTCAACAACACAGGACAAACAACTACATTGTTTTTGTTCAACCATGTTATTACATGGTTTGGGGTCCCACAAGCTATAGTTTTGAATCATGAGAAGCATTTTCACAACCATATGATATCTGAATTGACAGCCAACTTAGGATTGTCGCATGATAATTCTACTCCTTATTATCCACAATCAAATGGACAATTTGAGGCTATTAACAAAACTCTTAAATGAATGCTTCAACGAATGATAGGAGTCCATAAAAGGAACTGGCACTTGATCCTGTACTCCGCCTTGTGGGCATATCAAACCTCGGTTAGAAACACGACCAGATTCACTCCTTTTCAATTGGTGTATGGTCTGGAAGCTATCTTACCAATCCAATGCGAAATATCATCGTTAAAACTCGCAATAGACTTGTTACCTGACACCTCGAAAGAAGAAGCGCATCTCCTTAACCTCATCCATCTAGATGAAACACGTTGTGAAGCCCAATTGGCCAAAAAAGTGCATAAGAGACATATAAAGGCACAATACGACAAAAATGTCTAGCCTCGCATCTTTTCAAAGGGCGACTTGGTCCTTCTTTATGACCAAGAAGCTGATGTAATAGGTACAGGGAAATTCGAACCATTATGGCATGGCCCCTATATTTTCAAAAGATTTCTTGCTAAGGGTGCCTACAAGTTAGCTGATTACGATGGGATTCCATTGGCACAGCCTAGAAATGGGTTGTAATTGAAATGTTACTATGCTTAATCATGAGCATAGTAATTTTTTGTATTATATTGTTTATACGCTGTTGATTTGCATTCACTATCTTAATTTGTTTTTAGAGTTTTCTTGACGTTAGTAATCGACTTTACATTTCATCGTATATGACTGAATATTCAGAACCATTTGTTGGATATGCTGATGGTGCTAGTCGCAGTACACATAATCTATCCTCTGCAGCGTAGGCCATTTTCGTTCCGAACGACGAGTTAGTGAGTTTTCAAGGGATTTGCAGCGTAGGCCATTTTCGCTCCGAACGACGAGTTAGTAAGTTTTCAAGGGATTTGTATCGGTAGATCGACAAATAATATCGCTGAGTATAGCACGTTGATCGAAATTCTCTCTGATGCCATTTCATTTGGTATTAACCGCATAATCATAAGGTTAGACTCACAACTTGTGGTACTACAACTTACTAGTATTTATACTGTTAGAAATTTGACACTTCTTAGATTGTTCCTAAAATTTTGACTTTTGGAGAGACATTTTGATTTCATTCAATATCAACACATTTCCAGAAATCTAAACACTTTAACTGATTCATTAGCTAATCAAGTTTTAGACAGACATTTGCGACATAGGTAAAGAAAACATTCAAATAATTGAATAGGATTGTGCATTAAACATAGGAAAAACTCTGAAAACATATAGATAGATAGTTATAGGTTTTTTACAAAATTTGTGCCCAAGACATTTTGGTCATCTGACCTCAAAATGTATGCAAAATCACAAGTAAACTAGTGGTGCTCAAGATAGCATGCTATGGATCTAGAAATCCTATGGAACAACCGCATCCAATGGTTAGGAACCCTAATTGTGTGTCATTGCAGTCGCATGGGGAAGCTCTTCGATCCGGCAATCAAGAATCCCAAAGGTCATGTTAGCCACCTACAAATTCTGTCATACTCAATGGTGGCTAAGCTTGTCTTTTAAACCTTCAAGAGATATTTCCCTTTGAAAACTTATCATCTTTTGAATTTTTTATGATTATTATTACCCTTTGAGTTAATATTCACTACTGTTTCACTATTAGCCCTAAAGTACCTGTTGTTCACCAAGAGAAAACTGCTTATAAAACTCCATTTCTCACCAATTAACCTCTCCATTCCAATCCCACAAAATCTCCATTTTCATCCTTGCTTCCCTCACAAAATCCCTCAAAAACACCTTCATTTAACCTTCAAAACATCCTAATCTTCTTTAAAACCTTATATTCCCCCTTATTTGGTTTTAAAAACCCTTTCTTTCACTTATCGGAACCCTCATTTTGGCTTTAAAAACCCTGTTTTAAGCCTAATAATATTCTTTTGCATTATAAGGGCTTAATAATCTTTAAACACTTACTCTCATATAACCTAAGCCCCGTAATCAAGCGGTAAAGGGCTTAAAAACTTTTCCAGAACCCAACTTTCCTTCTATTTTCTTCATTCCCGACGTTATGGTGTTAAACAAATCTAGACCGTCCATCCCGATTAATCTGATGATCCTTGTACACCCCGATGATTCAAATACCTTTTTGACTCGTCCACCCCGCGACAAAGTTGCTGACACAGCACTGGACCCACTCTAATTTTCCCTCAGGACTATTTGAGTTTTCGCGCTCAATGATAGCCATTGATATATGCTCCTTCCATCAGATCAACGGTCACGGTCCCATCACACGCCGTCGAGCCCTATGACCCACCATACATCCTACGTGCAGCTTTCCATCCATCACTTTCTATTTGTGCTGTTTGATCTCCCAATGATCACTCGACGGCCAACGATCCATATCATGTAAAAAATTTCCCCGCTCCATAGTGTGCTACTTCCGTGCGATAAAATTTGTTTTGGAAATCCACATGTCGAGCGATGAATGGAATCGCGTTCCAAAATTTAATACCGCCGAACCCCATTTCGTTGCGCGATAAACACTAGTGGTTTTGCAAACCCACTCTTCTTCATTTCCACGCCCAATTCAAAAATTCAAACCCTGCTTCACTTCTGCCAAGGGTTTCTCCCTTCTACTGCTACATTCCTCCATCCTCACTACTCCGAAACACTTCCACGAACCTTCCAAATCAGTTTAAACCTATAAATCGTAGGACTTAAATAACGTTTGTTTGTTTTTATGCAGGTTTAATGAAGATTGAGGTTAGAAACCCTCCAGCAGATAATTACAGTATTATGGGCCGAGGATGACGATCCTCACAGCCTTTGATACAAATTACAGGGTTTTAAAGTGATAATTACATATTTTAAGGACGCCGATAAGTCATGATCATCGGCTTTCTAAACAAATTTTCCAACAAACCCTCTACGCACCTGCAAACAAAAAACGCAGTCAGAGTTAATTAATTGAAAGAGTATCAGTGTTAAAGATGAAGATTATGGCTTAATCAAGCCTAAACACAGATCCAAAGATAAATCACTATGTTTATAAACAGAGAATCAGATCAGTCGAAGGAAGCCTCAAATGCCACATCAGAAGGGCTAATTGAATCCCCAGCTACCAAAAATGCCACCTGCAGCCTCTCTGCCTCAAAGGAATACCTAGATCAAATCTCAGTCAGAAAACATTAAGGCCAAAGGTTGCTAACAGTTATTACAAGCAAAATCAAATATTTCACACTGACAGCAAAGTTATTGTAAAAGATAAAAACAGCCTTAAATTCAATCTTTTCACCCACTAAACCTAAAAATCAGAAAACAGAGTTAATGAAACAGAGTTGTAAATCGAATGCTTTCCTGCCTTATGCCTTGCATGGTTTTCAAGGCTAGGAGTTGCATTTAACATAGAATTAATGATATTCAAGCCCTAAAACTCTTCCACCTCGTCATTTCTTCTATAAATACTTCTAAAGAAGATGAGAAGTTGTGGGTTGGTTGGTCACTAGTTGTAACACTGAAACTCTCTGAAATAATACATAATCTGTCTGAAGTTGAGAAGAAATTGAAGTCTTGGAAGCTGGATTATGTTTTAAACATGCTTGTTCTTGAGAAGGCTCTATCATTGGATCCCTAAGCTTGTCTGTTGGTGATGTATTCTGAACTGTCTGTTGTTTTTCCTATTTTCATTATGTTTCATAAATTCTTACTACAGTAGGATGAAAATTGTAGGCTAAGAAATGACCCATGAAAGCACCTTAGACTTGTTTATCATTCATTGTTTTATGTTTTCCTCTGCTAAGGAATTTTAGAGTATTTAATCATTCTCTTGAACCCTTATGCTTGTTTATTTCTCAAATAGTTCAAATAGTTGATTCCAGCATGATTTATGGTTTTCCCTGCTTGTTTGCTGCCATTTGAAAACTATTTTTGAAGTCTCCCTTTGAAGTACCATTGTTTATAGTTAGCCAAGGAGATTTGTTTCGATCTTGCCCTTTGTCCCTGCTTGAAAAATTATTTTAAAGGTCTTTATAGTTGTGATCATAGATGTGTTAGGTGTTCCCTCTTCTATGACTGCAATTATCAGTTAATCTTTCATGTTTTCTAATTCCTTTAAAATAGAATATTTGAGGAAATAGGGTGTTCCCCAAATCTTAGATTTCATTTTAAAAGTTGTCTTGAAATCATTATTTGCTTAAAGTGTGGTTTGTAGAATTCATGGTTAGCCTTATCTATCAAATGCCTCTTTATGTTCAAGTTATGTTTTTAAGTTCCCTTTGTTGAGAATTCAAGCTCTCTTTCAAATCATTGATGTCCATCTCATTCAAAAAACTAAAGGATCATGTGGCCAAGTTAGATTTTCCGTTTGATATCCCATATCCATTGATGAGTTTGTCATAAACCTCTTCTTGACTCCATTTCCCAATGAATCTGACACTTCTTCCTTCTATCCATACTACCTAGACCTTTCATGTTCTACTGTGCCAATTCTACCAAAAAAACAAACAAATTAAACAAACACCTGCACTTAATAACTATTCTAAAACCAATACTTAAAGGCAAACAAGATAAACCTTTACAAAACAAGTAAATTTCAGATATCCCTCTCTGAGAACAGGAGGACTAGATCCTGGAACTCTAAAGATTGGTTCTGATGTTGCCTTGTCTTTTGGTAAGCCAATCTATCAAAACATAGGACCCCAACATAATGGCAATCACAGTGGGACTTTGAGTAAAATGCTTAAAAAAAACACTCACTATTCAATATAAGTAGCTTTCTTCAAGCACTACCAAGCATAATGGTCATCATGATAGGACTTATTTGAATCAGTGACAAACTAAGTAACCCTTAGTATTCTCATAGAGCCTTATCAAACCTTGAAGGAATCAGCTAGCTAAGCCATAAGAGTAAACTCAGTTTGTCTCATCACCATATCTAAGTGTTGAAACAGATTTAGGACACTCTCATAACCATAGAAATATACAAAATCCAAAAATATTTCAGATTGGATTCACAATAAACATGGTGGTGGAATCATAAAACATTTTCCTTCACCAAAAGATAAAAATTTTCCTCCTGGCAACTCCACTAGCCCCAGTAGGCCTATTACCCATCTAGATCTCCATATTTCCTTAAGATTGTGTTAACCAGCCTTGAGGAAGTTTAGAAGCCTAGTCCCATACTAGATAAGACATTGTGAGAGGCAATACTTTCAAAACAATCCTAAAAAACTTCAGCCTCTCTCATTTTTGAAAAAGCAATCTGGTTTCACATAGGATCAACACTAGATCTCATCTAGACCCTAATCCTCGTTCAATAGTTGACAATCCAGAGAGAATTTTATGGCAGACTTCTAAATCTGGAAAATTAGTCACTGATAGGAACACCCCAAGAACAAAATATGCCCCTGAAAACCTTGCTGTCTTGGAGGATTTACACTTTGACTTACATCATACAAAGAGCATCTTTAGAAGTAGGTATCAAAGTGATTTAAACCAAGTTGATCTTGAAATTGCATATTTGCAGTAGAGCTTTAGTAGAGAAGCCTCACCTTCTACTCCTCCTGATTCCCAGCTTGTTCACCACTTTAGCCTTTTCCATAACAAATCTGCCCATCATTAGTTTGTTAGCCCAAGTGTTTCTTCCACTCCTATCCACACCTCCACTGTTCAAAACACTCCATTTTAGCCCACTTTCCCTCTTGTAAATCCACCTTTTGTAAATCCCCCATTATTTCCTATCATGGCAGCATGGTATGCTCCACTAGTGTTACCACAACCCATGGTTCCCTTACCAAATTATTACCAATCCAAAATTCCTCATTTCACTGGAAATGAACCTACTACTACCCAAAAGTACGTAGATAAAATGAATGATGCCTTTGATTACATGGAGATAGAATAAGAAACTATTAAAATGAGAATTTTTGCTCAAATTTTAGGAGAAGTCAAGAAATGGTTTAAAAGCTTAACTCCTAACAGCATCAATGATCTCCCTTCTTTCCATCAAACATTCATAAACAAATGGGAATTCAAAAAGAACCCTCTCCAAATATTAGCATATTATAGCAATCTTAAAAGAAATCAAGGGGAAAGCATTCATGACTACTCCACTAGGTTTCACAGTGTTTACAATGCTCTTCCACCTCACATGAAACCTCCCCAAGGCATGGCCTTAGTAAAATATCTTGAAGGTTTTGATGCTGAAATGGCCTATCAACTAAGGAAGAGAGATTACTTAACTCTAGAAGACATGTAGAAGGGGGTTGTAAGTTTAGAGGCAAATTTAATTGAGAAAAGAGCAAGGGTAAGATCAGAAAAGAGGGTAACCTATAAAGATGACACTGCACCTTCACCCTCAGCTTCTGACACCAAAATTGACAACCTAGTAAAATTAATGGAGAGAATGCTTGAAAAGATCAACTTAAATGATAGAGTGCCACCAAGAGAAAATCAAAACAACCCCCAAAACAGAAATAGAAATCAGAATTTTAGAAGAGAAAACAATCAAGATAGACAAAGAGACAATGACCAACAGATTAGACCTCCCTTCCAAAAAAACTATGTAGATCAAGACGAGGAAGAAAGGGAGATTGAATGATTGGGAGAAAATCATGTAAACTTGATTGGATCAGATAGTGAGGATGATGTCTTCCTCATTTAAGAAGAACAAGGTTTCTTCTCCTCAGAACAAAATGAAAAAACTTATGAGGATTCTGAAGATTATAGGTTGGGATTTGAGAATGCAATCATGGAGGTACGCAAACAGTATGATCTTAGAAGCAAAGGGAACCTAGATAATTCAAAAGATAAAAACACTAGCACTACTGTTAGGAAAAATGTATAAAATCAGCCTGAGAAAATAGCAGAGAAACCCAACATTTTGGCTAAGAAAACAGATTTAAACAAAGAGAAAAGCAGCCAGCCAAATGTTGAACAAAGCAGCCCTAGCACTTCAGTTAGTGGCCCTAACAAAATTGTCCCAAATAGCAGTCCAAACTAAGTTCTGCAAATTAGAATTTCTGAAAGGAATTCAATTGAAAAAACAGATGTAAATATGACAAAATCAATAGTTCCTTTCAGCCTCGAGGGAGAGATTACAAAGATAAAAATTACCATACCTTTAGTTGAACTAGTAACCCAAGAAGTGTACAAAAACCAGGCTTTGGAAGCTTTGAACTTATGAAGTGACACTGATACTTTAAACTTGACAGATGACAAACCTGAGTTGTTGTTTGGTCCAGAAGTTGAAGGAAAATACCAAGAAGGAGTTGCCCCTCCCTTCTATGTCAGTTTGAATATACATGATAGGATATTACACAATGACATGTTAGACTCTGCAGCTTCACATAATCTTATGCCCAAAGTAGTAATGGAAAGCTTAGGCTTAGAAATTACTAAACCATACAAAGATCTGTATTCCTTTAATTCAAGCAGAGTCAAATGCTTGGGTTTAATCAAATATTTTTGTGTAAAATTATATCAGATCCCTGCCAAGAGTCTAGTTATGGATATAGTAGTAGCTGAAATTCCCCCAAAGTATGGCATGCTTTTATCAAGATCATGGGGAACCAAACTTCAGGGGAGCCTTCAAATGGACATGTCTTATGCCACCATCCTAGTTTTTAACCAAAATAGAAGATTATACAGGTAATCCCACATGAAATACATGGTGAGAAACATAGATAAACCAAACAAATCTCCAATATATTCCATTCAATCAAGTTTAGATTCCTTTATCTTGTACAACGAAGACCAAATCACTCAATAAAAAAAGGAAAACAAAGAGGAAATCAGTTTACCAGAACAATCAAAAATTCCCTCAAATCAAATACAAAACATTAGCAATCAACAGCAACAAGAAAATGAAAATGAGGCAAAAATACTTTGGACAATAAACTTTGATGGGTCTTGTAATAAAACAAGTGCAGGGGTAGGTGTATGGATTCAAAATACAAATTAGGTTTATTCATACAAACTAGATTTTCCATGCACAAATAACATCGCTGAATATGAAGCACTTCTCCTTGGCTTACAGTTGCTTAAACAATTAGAAGTCCAAAAAATAACAATCCTAGGAGATTCTAAACTTATCATAAGACAAATCAAAGGAGACTATTCAGATAAAAACCCAAGACTTAGAGAATATCGAAATGCTGCCCTTGATTCATTAAAAACCTTTGAAAAATATGAACTCATTTTCATTCCAAGAGCACAAAATCATCTAGCAAATGAACTTGCCTTCACTGCCAGCAATTTCCAAGTACCTCAGATAAATGAACATATTAACATAAAGGTCAAAAACAGGCCTACATTGCCTGACAATGAGGACCACTGGCAGGTGTTAGACACTAACAAACACATAGATGATTTCCTAAAATCAGAAAATGATTTTTCCATACCAGCATTAGAAACCAGCCATGAAGAAAATTGTTTGGATAATGAACAAATCCTAGAAACAGAAATGACATATTCTGATGATATAAATCACTATGAGAATCTTTTTGAAGCCGAATTAATTGACAACGCAGACCAGAAAGAATTGGAAGTTTTACAATGCAAGAATGATACAATTCCAAGAGGTCTCACACCTTTAGAAAACCTTTTTGACTTTAATGATGTAGTGAAAGAACCAAGAATGGAGCCTGTGGAAACAGATATAGAAGAACATAACATAGGCAGCCTAGCAGAAACCAAGATGATCAAACTGTCCAGCACTCTCCCAGCTCATATAAAATTGCAATACATAGAGCTGTTCAAAGAGTTTAGAGATGTGTTTGCTTGGGGATACAAAGATCTGAAATCTTATGACACTAGCATCATTCAGCAAAAAATTCCTCTTAAAGAAAATCAGAAGCCTTTCAAACAAAAAATAAGAACGATAAACCTTGTTTTATTACCTTTAGTCAATAAAGAAATTGAAAAAATGTATGATGTTGGGATTATAGTATCCCTTAGATATTTAGAATGGGTGTCAAACTTAGATTCTGTTAGAAAGAAGACAGGGGAAATCAGGCTCGGCATTGACTTTAGAAATCTAAATAGAGCCTCCCTGAAAGACAACTACCCCTTGCCCAAGATGGACCATATACTTCAAAGGGTAGTTGGGTCAAAAAGAATATCACTGTTGGATGGGTTCTCAAGTTACAACCAGGTGTTAGTGCTCCCAAGTGATCAACACAAAACTGCTTTTACTACACCTTGGGGCACCTTTATGTATGTCAAAATGCCATTTGGTTTGATGAATACAGGGGCCACCTTCCAAAGGGCCATGGACATAGCCTTCTCAGAAGATATTGGTTATTTTATAATCATTTACCTTGATGACATAACCTTTTTCTCAAAGACTGATGAAGAACATTTGATTCACTTAAGAAATTTTTTTGAGAAATGTAGGAGATTTGGCTTATCTTTGAACCCCAAAAAGACACTCTTTGGTCTCCAAGAAGGTAAACTTCTTGGTCACATAATTTCAGAAGAGGGAATCAAAGTAGATCCTAAAAGGATTGGTGGCATATTGAAAATCAGACATCCAAGAAGCCTCAAAGAATTACAATCTTTCATTGGGAAGATAAATTTCTTGAGGAGGTTTATCCCCAACCTTGCTAAGCTATTAAGAAACATTACAAACATGCTTAAGAAAGAGATAGGTGTGAAATGGACTACACAAGATAAACAATCATTTGAACTGGTTAAACAGGCTCTCACTCAAACACCAGTCTTGATTAGTCCAAATTTCACCAAAGAATTTTATATCTTTTCTTTTGCATCTGAACATACAATAGCTACAGTATTACTTCAAAAGAATGACTTGGGGAAAGAACAACCAATATCCTTTTTTAGTAGGACCTTAAGAGATGCTCCTCTCAAATATAACATCATGGAGAAGCAACCCTTAGCCTTAGTGAAATCATTAAAAGACTTTAGAGTCTACATTTTACACTCTCACATAATTACTTTTGTTCCACATACTGTTGTCAAGGATATTCTAAGTCAAGACCTTGATGGTAAAAGGGGAAAATGGATTGCTACTATTCTTGAATATGACTTAGAAATCAGGCCCACCAAACTGATTAAAGGGCAGGGATTAGCAAACTCATGGCTGAGTCAAACTTCCAAGCACTAGATATGAATATGGTGGATGTGTTGGAAGAAATAGAAGAATTTACTGCTCCTTTCATTGAAGAAACATTTCTGAATTCACCTTGGTATGCCGACATCATTTATGTGCTCTTATATTTAAATGTCCCTCCTTCTTTGTCTAAAACTAAAGCTAGATTTTTGAAACAGAAGGCTTTGAATTATTGCATATTGGATGGGGTATTTTATTGGAAAAATGTTGTTGGAATTTTACTTAAATGTTTACTTGAGGATGATGCAGGAAGAATCATGCATGAGCTACATGAAGGAGAATGTGGAGGACACCTCTACTAGAAGACCACTTCAAATAAAATCCTCAGATCTGGTTACTATTAGCCTTCCCTTTTCCAAGATACTCAGAAGTTAGTCATGTCTTGCCATAAGTGTCAAATTTTTTATGGAAAAATGAAACTCCTTCCCTTACCTTTACATCCTATTAGTGTTGAGGCACCCTTCCAACAATGGGGCTTGGACTTCATTGGGGAAATTCACCCATCTTCATCAGTTCAACATAAGTGGATCCTCACTGCCACTGATTATTTTACCAAGTGGATAGAAGCCATACCATCTAGGAATGCTACTGACTCTGTCATTATCAAGTTCCTTGAAACAAACATCCTATCCAGATTTGGTTGTCCTAGAAAAATCATCACAGATAATGCTGCTACCTTCAAGTCTAAAAAAATGGTACATTTCTATTACAAATACCACATCACCTTGGGCCATTCTACTGCCTATTATCCCCAAGGGAATGAATTAGCTGAATCCTCCAACAAAAGCCTCATCAATATCATCAAAACGTTGTTGGATCAGAATCAGAAATCATGGCACAGTACGCTGGTTCATGCCTTATGGGCTGATAGATTAAATACAAATAAGTCAATAAATATGTCCCCTTATTAGCTGTTCTATGGTATGGATGCAGTATTCACAAAATCATTAGGAATTCCAGTCATGAAAATCCTCCAAGAAGTGCAAACTGAAGAAAACAATATGCAGAGAAGAATCAACCAAACAATTCATTTACAACATTCCAAAGAAGAAGTCTATGAAAGAACATAACTAGTCCAAGAAAATATCAAGAAGCTATTTGATAAAAGGACTAAGGAAAATAATTTCCAAGTTGGAAATGTGGTTCTCAAATGGGATTCAAGAAGAGAAGAAAAGGGAAAACATGGCAATTTTGAGAACCTCTGGAAAGGACCCTATATTATTCATGCTGAGAGGGGTCATAATGATTTTTTCCCGAAATAGCTGAATGGAGAAGATCTATATGGAGGTCTTGTCAATGGCAGGATGCTTAAACATTATTTCTGTCAAGAGTCATGAGTTTCAAAGATTTTTCCTTTCCATTGTAAATATCATTGTTTGAACATTGCATTCAAATTTAGAAAAATAAAAATACAAAAATAATAGAAAAGAAAAGAGGGCAGATAAAAAAAAGAAAGGTATAGCCCCATACCAAAAAATAGAGACAAAGTCTGAAAGTGTGCAAGCTCAAATGCCACTCCTAAAAACACACTTCTAGTTAGTCATATAGCCTAATCATGACTAATTAGTTTTCAATTTACTGCTGATAGGTTAGTGAATTAGATCAGCCAAACAACACAATATTGGCTTATCAGTAAGTTAGATTAGGATAGAGGAAACAAAGGTTCAAACAACTTCAATATCTAAACCTATGAACCTCAAAATAAGAATGGCTCTAATCATATTTAATCTTGAGCCAAAGATAGAAAGCAAACTGGTTCCAATATGCTCAAAAATTGAACCAGAAAGAGAGAAAAGATAGCTCAAGTAAATTCAAAATTAGAGCTGAAGAAATAATGAAGGATGTTTTAGTTTTCAAATATTAAGCCTTCAAAAATTTTGTTTTACTTTTCTGCAAATAAAATCTATGTGTAGCTTGTTTTATGCCATAAGATCTGCAGCAAGTCAGACTGCTTAATCCTGTCTTGGCTGCTTTAAATTTCCTGTTTTAGAATTTAGAGAATAAAAGGCTGTCAGACAGTCTAATCCTGACAGAAGGTAGTTAGGTAGAGAATTTATGAACTCAACTATTTAAACTGAGTTCATGGTGAAATAAGAGTAGACTTAGACTAGTTTTATGTTTTCAATAAAAAATTAAAATGTTGATGAAGAGAGTTTGCTAGTCCAAATGCACTCTGAAAGAAGAAAAAATGTTAGGCTCATTAGGAATGGGTAGGTAGAGATGTTGTTTTGATAGAATTCCATTATTTTAGATTGCTGCAAAGATTATCAGATCAAAGAAAGGTCAGCTAAAGGAAAAGAAAGTTTATGCCCAATGGATGAAGGCACTGGTTTACTAAAAAGCCAAATATCTATAGCTGAGGTTCTGTACACCTAAAGAACTAGCTGTCCTCCCCAAGTGGAGCCACTGTTAGCCACCTATAAATTCTGTCATACTCAATGGTGGCTAAGCTTGTCTTTTAAACCTTCAAGAGATAGTTCCCTTTGAAAACTTCTCATCTTTTGAAGTTTTTATGATGATTATTACCCTTTGAGTTAATCTTCACTGTTGTTTCACTATTAGCCCTAAAGTACCTACTGTTCACCAAGAGAAAACTGCTTATAAAACTCCATTTCTCACCATTCACCTCTCCATTCCAATCCAACAAACTCTCCATTTTCATCCTTGCTTCCCTCACAAAATCCCTCAAAAACACCTTCATTTAACCTTCAAAACATCCTAATCCTCTTTAAAACCTTATATTCCCCCTTATTTGGTTTTAAAAACCCTTTCTTTCACTTATCAGAACCCTCATTTTGGTTTTAAAAACCCTGTTTTAAGCCTAATAACAGTCTTTTGCATTATAAGTTATTAAGCCCTCGAGGGCTTAATAATCTTTAAACCCTTACTCTCATATAACCTAAGCCCCGCAATCGGGCGCTAAAGGGCTTAAAAACCTTTCCCGAACCCAAATTTCCTTCTATTTTCTTCATTCCCGATGTTATGATGTTAAAAAAATCTAGACCGTCCAACCTAATTAATCTAACGATCCTTGTACACCCCGATGATTCAAATACCTTTTTGACCCGTCCACCACACGACAAAGTTGCTGAAACACCACCGGACCCACTCTAATTTTCCCTTAGGACTATTTGAGTTTTCCTACTCAATGATAACCATTGATCTATGCTCCTTCCATCAGATCAATGGTCACGGTCCCATCGCGCGCCGTCGAGCCCTATGTCCCACCATACATCCTTCGTGCAGCTTTCCATCCATCGTGTTCTATCTGCGCCATTCGATCTCTCGACAATCATCCGACGACCAGTGATCCATATCGCGTAATTTTTTTCCCCGCTCCACAGTACACTACTTCTACACGATAAAAGATGCTTTGGAAATCCACATGTCGAGCGATGAATGGAATCGCGTTCCAAAATTTAATACTGCCTACCCCCCATCTCGCCATGCGATAACCACCAATGGTTTTGCAAAACCACTCTTCTTCATTTCCGCGCCAAATTCAAAAATTTAAACCCTACTTCACTTCTGCCAAGGGTTTCTCCCTTCTACTGCTGCATTCCTCTATCCTCACTACTTCGAAACACTTCCATGAACCTTCCAAAAAAGTTTAAACCAATAAATCACAGGATTTAAATAACATTTGTTTGTTTTTATGCAGGTTTAATGAAGATTGAGGTTCGAAACACTCCAGCAGATAATTACAGTATTATGGGCCAAGGATGATGATCCTCACTACCTTTGATACAAATTACAAGGTTTTAAAGTGATAATTACATATTTTAAGGAGGCTGATAAGTCATGATCATCATATTTCTAAACAAATTTTCCAACAAACCCTCTGCGCACCTGGAAACAACAAACACAGACAGAGTTAATTAAATGAAAGAGTATCAGTGTCAAAGATGAATATTATGGCTTAATCAAGCCCAAACACAGATCCAAAGATAAATCACTGTGTCTATAAACAGAGAATTAGATCAATCGAAGGAAGCCTCAAATGCCACATCAGAAGGGCTAGTTGAATCTCCAACTACCAAAAATGCCACCTACAGTCTCTCTACCTCAAAGGAATACCCAGATCAAATCTCAGTCAAAAAACATTAATGCCAAAAGCTGCTAACAGTTATTACAAGAAAAATCAAATATTTCACACTAACAACAAAGTTATTGTAAAAGATAAGAGCCTTAAAGTGAATCTTTTCACCCACTAAGCCTAAAAGGTAGAAAACAGAGTTAATGAAACAGAGTTGTAAATCGAAGGCTTTCCTACCTTATGCCTTTGCATGGTTTTCAAGGCTAGGAGTTGCATTTAACATAGAATTAATTATATTCAAGCCCTAAAACTCTTCCACCTCCTCATTTCTTCTATAAATACTTCTGAAGAAGATGAGAAGTTGTGGGTTGGTTGGTCACCAGTTGTAACACTGAAACTCTTTGAAATAATACACAGTCTGTCTGAAGTTGAAGAAGAAATTGAAGTCTTGGAAGCTAGATTATGTTTTAAACATGATTGTTCTTGAGAAGGCTCTATCATTGGATCCCTGAGCTTGGTTGTTGGTGATGTATTCTGAACTGTCTGCTGCTTTTCCTGTTTTCATTATGTTTCATAAATTCTTACTACAGTAGGATGAAAAGTTTAGGCTAAGAAATGACTCCTGGAAGCACCTTAGACCTATTTATCATTCACTGTTTTATGTTTTCCTCTGCTAAGGCATTTTAGAGTATTTAATCATTCCTTTGAACCCTTATGCTTGTTTATTTCTCAAATAGTTCAAATAGTTGGTTCCAGCATGATTTATGGTTTTCCTTGCTTGTCTGCTGCCACTTGAAAACTATTTTTGAAGTCTCCCTTTGAAGTACCATTGTTTATAGTTAGCCAAGGAGGTTTGTTTCAATCATGCCCTTTGTCCCTGCTTGAACAATTATTTTAAAGGTCTGTATAGTTGTGATCATAGATGTGTTAGGTGTTCCCTCTTCTATGACTGCAATTATCAGTGAATATTTCATGTTTTCTAATTCCTTTAAAATAGAATCGTTGAGGAAATAGGGTGTTCCCTGAATCTTAGATTTCATTTTAAAAGTTGTCTTGAAATCATTATTTTCTTAAAGTGTGGTTTGTAGAATTCATGGTTAGCCCTATCTATCAAATGCCTCTTTATGTTCAAGTTATGTTTTAAAGTTCCCTTTGTTGAGAATTCAAACTCTCTTTCAAATCATTGATGTCCATCTCAGTCACAAAACTAAATGACCCCATGGCCAAGTTAGATTTTCCCTTTGATATCCCATATCCATTGATGAGCTTATACGTAAACCTATTTTGTCCTCCGTTTCCAAATGAATTTGATACTTATTCTTTCTATCTATACTACTTGGACACTTTCATATTACTACTGCCAATTCAACCAAACAAAGCAAAACGAACAAACACACTTGTGTAGTCTAATTCAATAGCAAAGCAAACAAGATCATACCTTTTCAAAAAAATAATTTGAGAGATCCCTCTCTAAGAAGCAGAGGGGACCAGATCTGGAACTCTAAAAATTGGATTACGGTATTTTGCCTTGTCTAGTGGTAAGCCAATACTGTCAATACACGGAGACCCCCAACACATCCAAGAAGGAAATGGAAAAATTTTGTGATCTTCTTCAAAGTCGGTAAAGTCAAAAAGAGGATTACATAGGTCTTCAATCAGCAAACCTGATGGGTCTTCTTTTGGAAATATTTCTTGGCTCTCATCAGGAAAGCTTGAATGGTGTTCAACCTCTGGATAAAACATTGTTGGCTGAAGATTCTCTTGTGAATCTGGGCCATCAAACTCAGCTGCCTTTTCTTCTGGATTGCTAGACTGACGAAGGTTTTCACTGTTGTCCTCTGCTATATCTAGTTCAAGGAGCCGATGTTTTTCTTTAACCATATGCTGATCAGATTGTCCTTGTGCTACTGGGGATATTTCCTGTGATGAACCTTCACAAAATTTTTGAAAACATATCTCATTCCTTTTTTCATGATGAGAAGACATTTCAAACAAAACTCCCACTTTCTAAAATGGTATTTCTTCTAAAACCTCTAATATCTCATCATTCATAAACTGATCATCATCATAGTAATCCTCCAGATATTCATTAAAACTTTGAAATTTATCACAACAGTCTTGAACTAGTGAAAAAGAGGTATAATCTTCTTTATTCTTGTCCCAAAACATAACATGAAAACACTTTATAGAACTTATCCTTGCAGCTGGTAGACCTTCATACCAAATCCTAACTTTCTCTTCTAAACTGGCCATAAAAATTTTCATAAGACAGTCCTCTAGAAATTGAATTTTAAATCTTCGGACATGCATATCAAATCTTAACAAATGTATAGTAGCATCATCTCCTTTCTTATCTCTAAACATCGGAAGATGTTTTAACCAATCAATGTTTGCCATGGGATTTGTAAAACCTGGGATCTTAGATTTGCCTAAAGGAGCATACCTGCATTGTATTCTTGAATTCATTTTTTCAATCAATCAAAGAATGGAGTCACTGTATGTTCACAACAAATATGGATTCTTCTACCAGTGGAGCCTTTAGGTCAACTAAAAATTGTGGAGTCACTAGGTGGATGATTTCAACCTTCTTGTGTCTGGTTGTATGTCCACCATCATCAACCAGATCTGAGCTTGGTAATTGTTACTGAGGAACACAAAAATCATTCCCCAGTATGGTCACCATTATGTTATCACTCCGTAATTCCGAGGCTGAAGACAGAATCCCAGAGGCAACATCAAAACTGCTTGGGGCCTAGGATCTAGCCCTCCTAGACCCAGAGAGGGATCTCTCTGTTAGATATAGCTTCGTTTATTGGGAATTTTAGGCTATATATTAGATGCATCTTTTGGATTTGAATTTTTTTGGTGGGAAAATCAAGGGAAAGCCATTGGGTAATGGAGTCAAATAGGCTTGGGTGATTAAATGCAGAAATATCAAGCATGAGTGAAACAAGGCAAGATAGGTGCATTACCATGGATCTTTCAAAATTGTAAATGGATCATGAAAATAAGAAACGTAAGGCTAGTTAGAGACTGAGGAGCAATTAAGAATTCCTCAATTTGTCCTAGGATGTAAAGTTCAGCAGAAACTAAGGAGAAATTGAGAATTCCTCGATTTCGCATCAGTGGAAAACATAGACTATTGTAAACACAACTAGAATAGGGTGCTCTAGATAACAAATTCTATTCTTCACACTTTCTGTTTTACAATGAGATTACAGAAATACAGATAAAGAGAAACAATGGAGAAACACATAAAAACAAGAGGAGACTTCACCATTTTAGACACCACATGAATCTTGAACAATCGATCTTGTATTACTCTTCAAACAGTCACTTGAAATTTAGTGAACAACATTACAGAATGGGACTGTTCCTCATTTCATATTCCCCCCGACCCCTTAATACTTCAAACAATGAATTATTTATGCTAATCCTAGTGACCGATTATAATCAATGGCATAACTAACAGTTACTTTCTTTGCCTACATAATAGAGAAGGGCTAACATCATTTGACCGGTGAAAATAAACCAATTAGATTTATTTGAGGGCATCTAGCGCTGCTTTGGTTACCTTGAAATGCTCACTCTAATCGAAACTCACATCTTCTTTCTAAAGACTAATGACACAAGTATAACTAATTATCAGTCTTTGAGGGAGTGATTGCAATGGGGGTGACATATGTAAAACTTCTTCCTTCTCCTCAGGGTGTTGTTATTAACAATATTTCTTTGCCCTTCAATATCTGGACAACATATAAGAATAATCATTTTCATTCAGTGGTTTCTCTCCATGCTATCTTGAGGTCAATTAAGAAGTCTGATAGCTAGAAAATACCCCTGTAACATCCTTGAATATGCCCTGTCACCTATTGATTTGTACTACCTAAAAGCTTGATCGATACTTGCTGGTATTTTCACACTCATCACAAGCCTCAATTTTGGAGGGTAACATCATCTACTTACCCTTTGGTTTCACGGATGAATTTGTAGTTATGTTCGCGGTGGCGGGACGGTAGGTGGTATTGAGAGCGAGGAGGGAAACGATTTCCGAGGGGTTAGAGGGTGGTGGGTTGTATTTGACGGTGTGCAAATCAACACCTGAAGCATGACACTTAGTGGAGCGAGAGGTAATGGATACGCCCATTTTCATAACCCCCTCCCTTTGTTTAACGTTCGACGGCTGGGGGGGACGAAAAGCAGACCGTCAGTTTGGGTGGAGAGCAGAGATGGTGGATAATTTGGAGATCATTTAATGTGAAGGGGATGTGCGATGTGGTAGCAGGGGGAAAGGGTGATGTGGTAAGGAGGCGGGACCTGACACGTATCGCAAATCGCAAGTTGGAAGCTTTTATTTATGAGCGGCAGAGGTGAAGGTTAAATCTTGCAATGAGTGAAGGGTGATGGCGAGAGGTGATGCGGAAAGGATGGATATGGGGCCCAGACATCACAAATCATGGGTTTTAAGGCTTATCGCACATCGCAACTTTTAGGTCTTATCGCAAACCACAACAAATAACTTACCGCGTCACAACTTGAACTAATTGACCTACGATGTCTTAACTTGCAAACATAAAGAATGTCGATTGCAATGTGCGATGGGCGGTGGAGAAAAGGGTAACACGGTGGGGAAAGGCCTGAACCATAATATAAGGAATTCAAAGCATTTAGGGCACATAAAAGGGTAATATTGGTCCCACTATATCGCATCGGCGGAGTTTTAAGGTGGACAACTTAGTTGCGAAATGATAAAGAGTGTGAAGTGTGGATGCGAAAAAGGCAAGGATGGGGTAAGGTTATTTGCGGTTTATAATATGTATGATATATATAAATTTATCAAGTGACATAAAGTGGGGGCGGAGCTGCGACTAAGGTAAGTTAAAACGGGAAAATGATATGGTTGTTAGTGGGTGGGTGGAGCTGTTTCTTCAACTATAAGATCAAATTTTAATTGTTAAAGAAGGGGTTTGAAGCATGAGACTTTAGAAAATGGAAAATTAATGGAAAAAGAGGGTAAATGAAATGAATGAGGGAATAAATGAATTTTTCTCACCATTAAACCTTATCAGCAACACTTTCCCCTTTCCATTGAACTTAAAGGGAAAATCAATCCCTCTGAAGTCCTTGACAGTCAGAATTTCCCTTGCTTTTTTGGAAATAAATGACAACCATGGAATATTATCTTCAATATACAAGATCTGAAAAGAATAATCAGTCACCTTGTAATACTATAGATTATAGGGTACTAACACATAGTTTGTTCATTTTCATCTGTCTAAGAAGAATTCATCTCTCATGCTCTTCCTAGCTTTCTTTTAGTCTCAACACCATTCCATCACAATCCTCTTCAAGTGATAAACCTTGTGCCTACCTTGCCCTATTGATCCCTGCAACACTATCTCATTTTTCCCTAACCTAGCTTTCCTTTACCTAATTTCTTCATTCAATGATTCCCCAACCAAAATCAAATCAAAACAACCCCTTGCACTCAATATCTAGCCTAAAAACCCTAATTTCTCCAACCCTCCCGGCTATGACTCTTTTGGAGAGAGCCCTCTCTGACTTGATAGGGCTAGCTATCAATTCAAAAGCTTGGTCTGTGGTTACCTCTGTTGGGATTCCTTCTTTAGCCTTAGGAATCGGCGGAGTGATAACATCTTGGCGTCATTGCTGTGGAGCAAAAAGATAAACTTTTCATTGGGTGTACGACAAATATCTATTGGAAAATAATCCCTTGGATGATGGGATCGAGTTTCATAAGGCTGATTTCATAATTGTAGTTCCTCAAAAGCATATCTAGCCTCTCAAAGAAGGTATACCAGGTCTAATCCTGTTCCAGATCCATTTTCTCCCATCGAAGATCCTGAAAGAATCATAAGGAGGCAAAGATCTTAGCCAGCTTCGAGTTCTTCAGAATATCCTCCTCAAATTTTGGTAAGATCTTTCTCATTACCTTCTGATTTGGTAGCCATACAAAATTTATTATTTGATACCAAATTTGAGTTGTCACCATTTAGAACCAAATCTGAGACTGATTTGAATATAGTAGTCCTTAAACCTTGGAGATTTGAGTTAAATCCATCATTAGTTGAAGCTGCAAATGAGACTGATGTTAAAATCTGGAGATAATATTACAAGCTAGAAAATTTAGCTAATACCCTAAGTTACACTGCTGAAAAAGCCCTAATTCAGTACCAACAAGAAACCCTTCATATCCC
This sequence comes from Pinus albicaulis, assembly GCA_034641835.2. Lineage (NCBI taxonomy): Eukaryota > Viridiplantae > Streptophyta > Pinopsida > Pinales > Pinaceae > Pinus > Pinus albicaulis. The sequence continues at coordinate 422,790,643 of CM076576.1, forward strand.
CGAAGTTTCCCAAACAGTTACTGTTTCATCATCCATCACATCATCATCTCAACTTCCCCCTCAAGGATCTCCTCAGACCAATCCATCCCTCGTTCCTCCCCCTCCACATTCAGAAGGAATTATGGCTCGTTTTGGACCTTTATTTCTCCCTGGTAATCTTGTTTATTTATCTCAAGGATATGGACAAAGAATTCCTCTCTTTGATGAAAACTCTGAAATCACTGCCCGTCAGCATATGGCCAAAATCACAACCTTCATAGATCTTTAGGGGTTAGATGAAGATGATGCCAAGATGTGAATCATCGCACAAAGTTTTTCTGGTGAAGTTAAAGTTTGGCTGTGTGCCCTAGCAGTTAATTCTATTAGGAATCCTGCTGAAATAACTAAGGCTTTCTTAGCCAGGTGAGATGAGAATAAAATTCCTTTACAATTCCTTGCTAAATATTATTCCCTGAAGCACAATCCTAATGAATTTGTTCTTGAATATAATGCCTGATACCTCAGAATCTATAACTCCATCCCAAATGAAATGAAACCTCCTCCTGGTTTGGATTTTTTGTGTTATCATGATGCTTTCTACCCAGATATGGCCTACTCATTGAGAGAAATAAATCCCACTACTCTAGAAGAGATGATTCGAAATTCAGTGAGTGTTGAGGCCAACCTCCTGATTAAAAAGTTAAAAACCAAAACTGAACGTAAAGTGACCATTAAAGAAGAACCTTCCACTTCATCTGATACAAAATTTGATTCTTTTCTTAGGACCATGGAAAGGATGGTCGATATAATGTCTATTTCAGATAGACAAACAGAGCTAGAAATTAGAAATTTGAACTTTCGAGGTCAACAGCAGCAGCCTCAGTTCCAGATAAAGAAAAGAGAGAAAATAGCTCTTGAAACACAACAACAACAGCCAATTAGAACACCACTTCAACAAAACTATGCTCAGAGTGATGAAGAGGAAGAACCAACAGTAGAGGAGAACCTTCTTTTTACAACTGATGGCCAACCCATATTTCTGACCGAAGGTGAAGAGTATGTAGAATAAAAAAGTTTATCAAAAGATATAAAATACATAATTGTAAGTGATCATGAGTTAGAAGTAGAATCCAATGACTATCAAAGAGGATACCTGAATGCATTGAGTTCCCATCAAAGGCAGTGTTCCTTGAGGAGCCGAGATGTTCCAATCAATCCACCTCCAAATAAAATAGTCCAGCAGAAAGAAGCACCATAGAAGTAAGTTTCTCAAGCCAATCAATATAAGGGTAAAGAGATTGTAGCTCTAAATCAGAACAAAGGAAATTAGCCTTCTACAAGTGCACCTGTCAAAGAAAAAGATATTCATAGGAAAGAAACTGCACCAAGAGATCATGTTCAGAAAAGGGATATTGTCATAAAAGAGGTAGACAGAACTATACCTATTAATTTAGAGTCAGAAATTTCTAAGTTAAAGGTGTCTAGTCCACTTACTGAATTGGTCAAAGTTGATAAATACAAATCCCATGTAGTCAAAACCTTGAAATTTGACCCTTTATCTGACATGGTTAATATAGAGGATGATCAGCCCGAGTCAATATTTAGTCTTGCAATCGATGGTCAATTTGAAGATAGTGAGGTCCCACCATTTTATTTGAGTCTCAAAGTTCACCAATTCATCCTTGATAACACTATGTTAGACTCCGGGGCCTCCCACAACCTCATGCCCAAAGCTATCATGGAGAAGCTTGGCCTTGACATAAACTGCCCATATCGTGATTTATATTCTTTCAATTCTGGTCATATCCTTTGGTTGGGTCTAATCAAAGATATATTTGTCTCCCTAGAGCATATCCCATCCAAAAATGTCCTAATAGACGTGGTGGTTGCTGACATTTCGCCACGTTTTGGTATTCTGTTATCAAGATCCTGAGGGGCTAAATTGAGAGGTATGCTACAGTTGGACTTCTCCTACGCAACCATTCCTGTCTTTGGTCAAATGAGAAAATTATATCGTGAGACTAAAATTAAATACATGATCACAAACAAGGAAAGGCCTAATAATCATCCTATCAACGACGTACACATAGACTTAGAATCCTTGATTTTGTACAATGATTCTAGATTAAATGATGTAGATTATCAATTTGTAGAAACAGAGGATGTTCCTGAAGTTTCAGATTGTATTAGAATAGTGTTAGAAAAAGAGAAAGAGAATCTTCTTACTATATCCAAACAACCATCAGAGAAGGCAGATGAAATTTTAGAACAGCCTAAAGAATCAAATCAAAAAATTGTGTCAAACTAGAATCAAGAGTTTTAGCACCTTGAAGAAGAAGATGGTCTTTGGAGCATGGAATTTGCTAGTTCTGTTAGAAAAGATAGGGTTGGAATTGGTTTATGGATCCACAACCCATTTCGACAAAAAAATAATGTCCCAAATAATGCTAGGTTATGTTCCTACAAACTAGCATTCGATTGTATGAATAATGAGGCTGAATATGAAGTGCTCATTACTAGTGTGAAAATTTTCAAAAAAATGGGAGCTAGAAGAATTGCAGTCTATGATGATTCAGAGCTGGTAATGAAACAAATCAAAGGTGAGTATCAAGCTAATCACCCAAGGACGAGGCAATATAGGAATGTATCACTTGAAATTTTGAGAATGTTTCCAGAATATACACTTAAAGTAGTGCCAAGATTGCAAAATTTGATGGCTGATTCATTAACCACTGTTGCAAGTACTTTAAGATCTACAATGTTTTCAAATAAAAATTTTGAGATTCATATAAAGCATAGGCCCGCTATTCCAGATTACTTGAAATTTTAGCAAGTTTTCTAGGATGATAAACAAGTGAACAATTTCCTTCAAAGTGAAGGTGATTTTGAGAATTGTTCTATGCACGAAGTTTACGACAAGGATGACCGAGTCATTGAGGCAGATTAGATTGACATACTTTAGCTCAAGGAAAATAACATTCCAAAAGGTCTCATACCTTTGGAAGAGTTATTTGATCAAGATGACGTGGCAAGAAAACCTACTTTGGTTCCCACAAAAAAAGGGGTAGAAGATGTTAATATTAGAACGGAAGAGCAGCCAAAGTTCATCAAACTGTCAAAGTCTTTGCCTTTAGAGGTAAAGCCTAAATATGTTGATTTTTTTACTGAATTTTCTGACGTGTTTTCTTGGGACTATTCAGATCTAAAGGTGTACAATAAAGATATCATTCAACAAACCATCCTGATAAATCCAGACCAAAAGCCATTTAGGAAAAAGCTCAGGAGAATAAACCAAAAGTTGTTGCCATCCATTGAGAAGGAGGAAAAAAAGCTCTATAAGGTATATATTATTGTTTTAATCAAATTTTCTGATTGGATCTCTAATTTGGTTCTAGTGCGCAAGGAGAGCGATGAAATCTGACTATGTATAGATTTCAGAAATCTGAACAAAGTGTCGTTGAAAGACAATTACCCACTACCCAAAATGGACCACATACGTTAGAAAGTTGTAGGAGCTAGCAGGATGTCATTATTTTATGGTTACCTAGGGTACAATCAGATCCTTGTGCATCAAGATGATTAGGATAAGACAACGTTCACTACACCATGGGGTACCTTTAAATATGCCAAGATGTTGTTCGGTTTGAAGAATGTCAGGGCCACTTTCCAGCGTGCCATGGACATAGATTTTGGTAATGAGAAATATGTATTCCTTGTTGTTTATTTAGATGATATGATTGTTTATTCAAATTCATATGATGAGCATTTACACCATTTGAGAGTTCTGTTTCAGTGATGTAGAAAATTTGCGATTTCCCTAAATCCTAAAAAGTTCCTATTTGCTATGGAAGAAGGAAATTTTTTGGGTCACATCATCTCAAAATATGGGATCTGGATAGATCCTTCTAGAGTTGAAGCGATACAACAAATTTATTTCCCTCATAATAAGAAAGAAGTCCAAGCATTCAACGGTAGGATGAATTTCCTACGTAGTTTCATTCCCAACTTAGCAGAACATCTGAGAGAGTTAAATAACTTGCTGAAGAAGGAGAATGATGTAAAATGGTCTGAAAATGCTCGTAATTCATTCAACATGGTGAAATTTTCTTTGAACAATGCTCCAGTTTTGACAAGTCCCGATTATTCACTATATTTCATTATATTTTCTTTTGCTTCTGAGCATACTTTGACAACAGTGCTTATGCAGAAAAAATATGGGACAGAGCTACCAATAGCATTCTTCATTCACATAATAAAGGATACAACCCTTTGATACAACATAATCAAGAAACAGGCCTTGGCTTTGGTCAAATCACTCAAGGACTTTCGTGTCTACATTATGCACTCACATATTTTGGCCTATGTTCCAAATGCAACGGTTAAAGTACTCATGAAAACAAATATAGAAGGAAGAATATGTAGGTGGATAGAAGCGATCTTAGATTATGACCTTGAGATCAAGCCAACCAAGCTGATCAAAGGCCAAGGCTTAGCCAAGCTCATGGTTGAGTCTGATCTACAAGCACTTGACATCAATCTCACATCAACACTGTCCAATGACGAAGAAGGTGTAAGTATTATTCGGATATCAGATCTCTTTTCCACATGTTCATGGTATGTTGATATCATTTATGTTTTACAACATTTGAACCCTCCTCCAGGCATGTCAAAGAGTAAGAGCAGGTCCTTGAAGCTTAAGGCTTCAAAATATTGCATACTGGATAGTGCACTCTACTGGAAGGATCCTGGAGGAGTGTTACTCAATTACATGGTTGAAGATGATTCCAAAGAAGTGATGAAGGATTTCCACAAAGGATATTGTGGAGGTAATTTGTACTGGAAGACCACGACCAAAAAAGTACTGAGAGTAGGTTACTATTGGCGGACATTGTTTGCAGATTTTTGCAAGACGGTCATGAGCTACCATGAATGCCAACTTTTCCAATGGTAAACGTAAGCTTCTTCCAATGATAATATGGATACTTTGATTAGAAATATTGAGTGGATGGTTGAAAGGATGTCCATCATGGAAAGACATCCTGAGGTCAGAAATCCTAACTATAGAGGTCAACAACAACCTCAGTTAAGGATTAAGCAGAGAGAACAGTGGGCTATTGAACAACCACCACAGCAGCAAAAAAAAATTAGAACACCCTTGCAGCAGAACTATGTTCAAGGAGAAGAAGAAGATGAAGACATAGCTGTTGAGGAAAACCTCCTTTTCAAAGCTGATGACCTACCTATGTTTTTGACCGAAGATGAGGAGTATTTTGAAAACAAAGATCAGCCTAAAGATGAAGATTTTATCCTTTCCAATGATCATGAATTAGATATTGAATCATATGATTACTAGTGGGGGTACTTAAATGCACTTAGTTCAAAAAATAGGCAGATGTCATTCACGAGCAGAGATGTACCGGTTAATCCCATTCAGGAAAGATCATCTCAGCAGAAAGAGACTGAAACAAGGTAGAATCCTCTGAACATTCAGAGTAAGGGAAAATATCATATGATAAAAAATCAAAATAAAGTAAATCAGCCTTCCACAAGTGCATCCAATAAGGAAAAGGACAATCAGAAAAAATATTTTCCATCAAAGGACCAAGCTAGATAGCGAGACATCGTCACTAAAGAGGTAGAAAAAACTACTCTCTTCAGTTTAGATACAAAAATTTCAAAGTTAAAAGTGTATATCCCCTTAACCGATCTTGTTAAAAACAACCAGTACAAATCCCATGTTGCCGTGATGATTAAAGTAGATCCTTAGACCGACATGGTGAATGTCGAAGATGATCAGCCCGATCTCATTTTTGGTCCTGCTATTGACGACCAATTAGAAGATAGTGAGGTTCCTCCTTTTTACTTGAGTCTAAGAATCCACCAATGCATTTTACATAATTCCATGTTAGACTCCATAGCCTCCCACAATTTGATGCCAAAATCCATAATGGAGAAGTTGGGCGTTGACATTACTCGTCCCTACCATGATTTATACTCCTTCGATTAAGGTAGATTCTACTTTATTGGTCTGATTAAAGATTTAGTAGTCTCCCTAGAGCATATTATGGCTAAGAATGTTCAAATGGATGTGGTGGTAGCTGACATACTGCCATGATTTGGAATGCTTCTCTCAAGATCCTAGGGGGAAAAATTACGAGGTACACTGCAGTTGGACTTTTCTTATGCTACTATTCCTATTTTTGGGGAATTGAGAAAAATTGTACCGTGAAACTAAGATGAAGTATATGATCACAAGCAAAGAAAAGAAAAACAATCATCCCATAAACGTTGTACATACAGATTTAGAGTAATTCATTTTGTCTAATGATAGTGGATTAAATGATGTATATAGCTAGTTAGTAGATGTAGAAGATGTTCCAGAGATCCATAATTGTATTAGAGAAGTGATAGCTAAAGAAAATATGAATCTGCCGAGCTTAATAGAAAAACCATCAAATGAAGCATTGAAAAATTAATAACAACAGTAAAAAGAGGTAGTGAAAGATTCAAAACAAACATTGAATAAAGTAGAAGATAGTCTGGAAAAGCATGAAGATTCAGTTCAAAAAATTCAGCCAAAGCAGAAATCATATTTTAAGCATTTAGAAGATGAGAAGGAAGAGAATGGTCTATGGTCCATGGAATTTGATGGTGCCCTGGGAAAATATGGGGCAGGCATTGGAATCTGAGTCCGCAACCATTTTCATCAGCAGAATAAGGTCCCTACAAATGTAAGGTTGTGTTCTTATAAACTAGCTTTTGATTGCACTAAAAATGAAGCTGAGTATGAAGCATTAATTACTGGCTTAAAGATCTTGAAGAAACTGGGTGCAAGAAGGATTTTGGTGTATGTTGATTCAGAACTTGTAATCAAGCAAGTCAAAGGTGAATATCAAGCTAACCATCCTCGAATGAGACAATATAGGAATGTTGTACTTGATATTTTGAAAATGTTTCAGAATGTATACTTACAGTACTGCCAAGGAATCAAAATCTCATGGCTGATTCATTGGCCAAAGCTATGAGAAATTTAAAAATCCCCATCTTTTCAAACAGAAAATTTGAGATTCATGTGAAGCACCAGCCCACCATTCCCGATAACTTGCGATATTGGCAAGTTTTCCGGGATGATAAGAAGATAAACAACTTTCTCCAAGGTGAAGAAAAATTTGAGAATTGTTCTATAGATCAGATTTCTGATAATGATGACCAGGATGTAGAAGCAATTCAAATGGACATATTACAGTTGAAAGACAACAACATTCCAAAATCTCTCATACCTTTGGAAGAATTTTTCGACCAAGATGACGTAGCAAGGAAGCCTACATTGATGCTTGAGGAAAAGGGTGTTGAAGATGTAAATATTGGGACAACCGAAAAACCAAATATGGTGAAGCTATCCAAGTCCTTATTTCCCGAGGTAAAGGCTGAATATGTTAAATTAATTTCTGAATTTTCCGATGTTTTCGCATGGGAATATGCATATTTAAAAGTGTATGACAAGAACATCATTCAACACACTATTCTAATCAAGTCCGATCAAAATCCCTTCCGTCAAAAGTTGAGAAGGATAAATCCTAGATTGTTGCCTTCAATTGAAAAAGAGGTAAACATAATTTTCAAGTCCAGTATCATTGTCCCAATCAGATTCTCTAATTGGATTTTAAATTTGGTCCTAGTGAGAAAGAAGACTGGAGAAATATGGCTCCACATAGATTTCAGAAACTTGAACAAAGTTTCCCTCAAAGAAAACTATCCACTTCTGAAGATGGACCATATACTTCAAAGAGTTGTTGGTTCTTCTCGGATGTCATTGTTATATGGTTATTCAGGCTACAACCCAATTCTAGTGCATGAAGATGATCAGGACAAGACAACATTTACTACACCTTGGGGCACCTTCAAATGTGCCAAAATGCCAGTTGGTTTGAAAAATCTAGGGGCCACATTCCAGTGTGCCATGGACATAGCATTCGCCAATGAAAAATATGTTTTCGTGGTTGTTTAATTAGATGATTTGATAGTGTTTTCACATTCTGATGATGAACATATGCACCATTTGAGATTTTTTTTTTGAAAGATGCAGGAAGTTCGGAATATCACTAAACCCAAAGAAAAGTATTTTTGCTATGGAAGAAGGTAAACTCCTTGGTCACATCATCTCCAAGGATGGGATACGAATTGAACCTTCCCGTGTTCAAGAAATTCAAAAAATTGATTTCCCTCACCGCAAAAAGGAAGTACAAGCATTCAATGGTAAGATGCATTTATTATGTAGATTCATTCCTAACTTAGCGGAGCATCTTAGAGAATTGGCAAACATGTTGAAGAAAGATAGTGATGTGAAGTGGTCTGAAGATCCCTGCCTTGACTACTACCCCAGTTTTGATAAGTCCTGGTTATACTAGTGATTTCATAATATTCTCATTTTTTTCTGAGCACACTATGGCAGCAGTCTTGATGCAGAAAAGGGACAAAACATAATTACCAATTTCATTTTTTAGACGCAATATCAGAGATGCAGCCCTTCGCTACAACATCATAGACAAACGAGCTCTATAGAAAACTAATATTGCCTTGCCACTTTGAGGAACTATGGGCTCCTCAAATTATTTATGACTCCTGGTATGAGATCATAGCCAGAATTATTACAGTACTTGGTAAGCATTTCAGATATAGGACAGGAACGATTCATCATTAGCGGCTAAGAGCTAGAAATTGAGGTGGCTGATATTTACTTCATCACTGGCCTATCACATAGAGGAGAACAGGTGTGTCTCGCTGGAATCCGTATCATGGGAAAAATTATGTATATGATCATAGGGAGGGCATGTCCAGAGGCGGTGAAATATTCCAGTGGGAAGATCGACATAAGCAATGTGAACAACTTACCGCTCAAAGTAATCCTATACACTGTTACACATGCCACTGGGGCACAAGCACCGCATGAGGCTACCAAGTCTCAGCTGCAAACTACCATGGAATTTATGTCACCTACCATTTTTAACTGGGTGGAAGTCGTGCTGGAAAATATGAAGAAACAACTCTCAAAGTGCAAGAACAGTTGACTGAAGCAGTTTGGATATGGTTCGATCTTAACAACAATCTTCTTGGAACGAGTACCGTTGTTTCAATTCCAATGGGTGGAAGTAGCTGCATTGGTGATCCAAGTGGATATTGGTGGCCACCAACCTATTCCACTTGGGGCCCCACCATTTTATCTTTCAGTTTTTCAGTTTTGGCACAACTTACTATTTTTGGCAGTTTTTCAGGTCTTGAACTTCTAGAGCCGTTTTGAGGCACTAAACGACGTTTTTTTGGGAAAAACGAGAGCAAAATAGGCTATCTTTCTTGCATTACAAGTTTTATTCCTCAGATAAATCTTTCTAACGAGGTATGGTGCACGTCAAACGGAGATAGTATGCCAAAGTTACGTCCCTGGGAAGTTGAAACACCAATTTACCCAAACGGGGCCCATAGTTTTGGCGCTTCATCTCCTAGGATTAGGTTTTTGGGATGTTTAGGGTTCTCCATTGTTTCTCAATAATAAATAGGCCCTCGCGCCTCATTGTAAAGCAGTTCAGAGGTCTGTAGCCACCACATCTCTTCTCAGAGATAGCTACCAGTACCCTAGCTAGTTTTATTTCCATTGTCTGTAAGCAAATTTCGGTTCTTTGATATTAATGAAATGAAGTGTTATTTCCGCTGCATCTCTGTATTTATGGTTATGTGTTTATTCTGTTGCGTTCCTGCATAAATCCGGATCAGTGGTATCAGAGCGGTCTGCTTTTTCTCTATCCTTCTTTGCATGTCCCCAACGAGGTCGGGGTATAAGGAGCTAGGGCTTGATCTGGTGGAACCTTTGCAAGATCAGCCTCGCAAACCTCGACGGACGCCCATGGGGGACGAAAAGAAAGATGAGGGAGCAGGAGATCCTATCAAAATATTGATCGAGGAGGCCCTCGAAAAACAAAGGAACGCGATGATGGATAACTTTACCCCCGGATCCTTCTTGGCCCCTTGCAAGGCGCATCACATCAATAGCCACTGCGGGCGTGACTCCCTTTAAGGTACAAGTAAACTTTAATTCCCATATTTGAGGTCGAATAGATTCATATTTCATAGATGGATGGTTGTATCTATTAGAAGGATATTTCTTGGTTCATTACTTTTGTTGCATTGAAGATTAGTTTTTTGCCTCTGTTACCCCCATGTCAGGGCGGTGGGAAACTCTTTTGTGAAAAAAAGGATGAGACAAAACCCTCTCTATTCTCGGTCATACCCACTTGGAATTATTTCCGAGATGCCATCGAGGAACAATACTGTCTCGTGGGGATCTTGATGCGAGCCAAGCACCGCAATAATCGAGATCTTCCAACATTCTTGTGCATACATTGCAATCACTGCCATACTAAATCTCCAATCTGGGAAATTTTATACATTTCCCAATTTCAGAAGTTATCTTTCAATTATTGGTTATAAAACCATTTCACAATCTCTAATTATGAGGGATTACTCTTTCATGGCAATTTTATAACTTTTGGAATCTTTAATCAAACTCAATGAAACACGTCATTCACTTTTTAATGACAATGTCCAATTTGTTTTCCACAATCCCAATTAAAATTCAGTCTCACATTATCATTTCTTTTCAATGGAAATAATCATTACCACAAACATATATGTCTTTCAACAAAAGGTATTTATAGCCTAATGTTTAAACTTCAATTCTCTCCAAGAATAATCACCCACACACATACCTTGAATTCATTCTCATGAAATTCATTACTGCCATGATTCTTCACTGCGGCCAAACATTTGAATGCTCCCACAAATAAAACTTTGTAATTCTCATTTATAAATGGCATTTGGACTCAATTTAAAGAATGCGCTCTTACTCTCAATGTGGCACCCATATCGATCTTATACACCACACATCACGTGAGATTTGTTTGATTTTAATGCGAGAATACCGGCGTTCCATTCTATATTCAGCAGCAGAATTCATTTCCTAGAGTCAACTAATAATTTCAACTTCATCAATAGCCCAAATACCAAGGATTTTAACAAATCAACTTGGAATTCATTGTTTACGTGCACCTTTGTCTTTTTTTTTAAACAAGATGGACGTTATTTAATCAATCAAAATTATAATGCCATTCATCCTTTGCGCAACACACATCACTGGTTTATTACTGGATTATCAACACACTCAGAAATATACCATAGCATTAACATTAGTGCGTTTGTCCATTCAACACAGCTATATATACGCCTTATCCTTTTCAACATACCCACTACAAAGCAAATCCCATTTCATCACACACAATGCCAGCGCTCTAATTCCAAGTCTAATACAAAACTCTTGCCTACCTGCGTTAATTTATCTGCAATGGTTACCAATTGCCGTGCTTCTGGTTTGTAACCATCGTTCTGCCTTTACTTTCATTTGCTGTACTATGCCTTTGACATATCATTACACTGTTATCAAATCCTCAGCGCTTTCATACAAAGTCAATGTCAAACGTTTAACACACATATAAATAGATCTGGAATTTTACCCGGATTCACCACGATTTCTTCAGTGTTCTCAATTGTAGTTTCAGCAATTTGCCAGATTTTAATTCGATAATTTTCCCAATGACTAATCCGCACAAAAGTTCCATCTACAGTTTGACTTCACAGTTCTCTGCATTCACTCGGCTGCAAACGATTTTGACTTTTAACAATCCAACGCATTCTGTCCATTCAGCAGTTGACAACCAGACCTCAATGCAAAAGCGTTACAGTGCAAGTATTTCTGAAAAGAGATCGCCCTTTATCATTCCTTGTACCTGAATTTAAACTCACAAAAACCCATTTCAAATATTTATTTGCAATCTTATACATCAGTCCAATCGGATTCCTCTTAAAATGATGGCGCCTTCCATATAATCGATTCAATAATTTGCAATCTGCTATTACAAACTACTCTAGTCTGCAATTATCCCATGTTTCATTAACAATATACAAATTAAAGTGAACAGTGTTTTATGCGTTGATCATTCTAAGGACAGCGTCCAACATTCACCACTCATACCAATTCCACAACTTCAATTAAATTTCCACCTTGGAGTTTCAACACCAATGATTATCGATTTCCACAAATCGATGTCAGCAAGTCTTTTACTACAGATTGACCAATTCACTTCTTTATTCTAGATTTCAATCATTCATAAAGACTCAGCTAAGGCGCATGATAATCACAAATTTAACACTCTCAAATCATAACCAACATTCGAAAGCTCACTTATGCAGAATTTGACCATACATAAACCAATCCATTAAGGCGCATAACTCAAAATCACACTTTCATAAAAATTAACATACTTACAAACTGATCTTCTTGGCCAACTATTCAACGTTCTAGGCCCTTACAAATTGCCAGAGGCTTACAGCCTTGGCTGTTCAAACCAGCTCTCTACCACACTCTCTCACAATCTCAATCTATTTTTCTCTCAAAACCCCTCCTATTTATACAATTTTTAAAAATCATTTAATTAAATGCTCAATCCCTTCAATTCCTCAACAAACCCCTAAATCTCTCAACATCCCTAAAGGATAGGTCTTTATCCCTAAAATCCTTCAACTAATTAAATTCCCTCATATCCTTTTATTAAATAAAAATATATTTACAAAAATCCTCACCTTCTCCTATTTTATTCAAATTAATTAATAAAATATTAAAAATTATCACACCCCCTTTTAACATATTTACAAAATAAAAACGCCCTTGATGCTCCTGCATCAGACTCTCCATGTAAGAAAATTCATGACCACCTGGTCATAAGTCTGGATATTTCCTCCTGGATCCCAAATTTTATTTTGTAATCTTTCCGTGCTTGTCGATTGCTTTACTATTGTTGTTATCTGCTGTTGTCTTCCAGGTTTCCATATTTTGTGCTGTAATGCTCCACTTGCTCTGCTCTTGCAATCTTTCACTGTCATTCTCTTGTTGTCGCTCCTTTTCTTTCTTTCGGCTGTCTTTCTCTGGGATGTTTTTATCATTAACCTCCTTATCAACTCAATTTCTCTGTCCAGTATGTCCTCTGTCTGCTGATTGTTTCCATCTCTTGATTGCTGAACTCTCATTCTTGCTTGTTCTTCACTTGTTTTGATCGCTTCCTTTTCACCCTTACTGCTGTTTTGCACCTTTTCTGCTGCTGCTACTATAAATTTTGCGGCCTCCAAAACTTCCTTTCCCTCCGCAACATTCCTTTGCTCACCATCTGCAATTTCTTTTTGATTATTATTTATGACAACCGCTTTGTCATCCTTCTTCAGCAATCTATCCCGGACATTCATCCTCTGTTCTTCCAATTTCCTCCTTTGAAAGTCTAATTCTCTATATAACTCAATGATTTTACTCGGAGTGGACTTTGGAAATTTTACACGATCTTCCATTTCCTCATTTGTTATTGTCTCATTATCACATGGTCTTTCTTCTGCTAAATCTTCCTTAACATCCTTCAGTAGATGTTCTTCCTCTTCTCCCAAACCTGCAATCACACACAAATCATTAGTTTTAAAATCACAAGACCTTACGGTCTTATTTGATGCTTCAGTCATCAAGTCTTCGGGCTGCTTCGAATCATTCATATGATTCAACTCCTCTAGCTCTTCATCACTTTCAAAAAGTAATGGTCCACTCTCTGGGTAACATATCGAAACTTCAACATCTTCTTCAGCATCTTCATTTTGCTGTAGCTCAACTGTTTCGAGCTCCTCTTTCTTCTGTCTAGCATCTATAACCTGTTCAAGTTCTCTTAGTTCCTTTATCAACTGCATATTTACCTGATGATTCCACTTCTCTTGTAGCCTCTGCCACTTCAACTTCTTTCTCATGACATAACCATGCTTCTGGTCTTCCTCATTTCTTTGCAACATCTCCATTAACACCTCAAGCTGAACTGCTATTTCAGCCTTCTCCCTTTCATATTCCTCTTTGCTTAACTGTCTCTGTATGCCAACTGTCTTGGCATCCTTCTTCTTTTGTCCTTTGCTGTGGTTGATTTCAGAACCTCTATTATGACTGTCACTAGTCATCATCCTTTCCATCTCTATGAGTTCCTTACTCACTTTACTATGAGTTGCACTAAAGCCTCTTCAGCAGCAAGTCCTGTCCTGCCGCCACTTACCTCACCAAGCTCTCCTCACTCAGTCTTTTGGCAAGCAATTGGTTCTCTATCTCTGGAACCTCCTTTGAGCACTTCTCTTTTCTCTTTCTGGCTTCAACTCATCTGTATCTTCAAAGAACGCAACTGTCATCCTTATCCAATCTCTATTGGAATTCCTCAAGGTTCTGCCACATCTATGTTTTCACTTAGAAACTTTCACCAGCTTCCTTTATCTGTTAGCAATTCTAACCACATTGCCTTTTGGGAGTTGCAATAATACTTCAATGCAAAGACTACAATATTCTATTCTTCAAATCCAAATAAAACCACATCATCTTACCTCCAAGATCTCGTCTGATCTTGTCCTTCCATTCACCTACAAATCTGTTTCAGCAAATATTTATGCTTCCTCTGCACAATTTCTCGATATTCAACTACTGTCAATCAGATTTTAGAATCTGATCCTTTCTTCCAATCTTCTGGCTTATCTGGAAAACTTCAGCTGTCAGCAATAATTCCTTCTTTGCCGAGTTTCTTCCACTCAGAAATCAGTAACAGCTTCTTTCATTACTACCCTTGATCTCCTTTGCTGAGATAATTCATTGCTACAACCATAAATCCTCAATTTATTTCTTATCAGTGAAACTCAATTCAAAATTAAACAACAAAATACTTGCACGATTCTTCATTCATTCAGCTGTACTCTGGTTGCTTGACTGTTAGAGTAGAATCTGATCTTCTTTTTAGTCATTCATCACACATTCAAACACACTTTAGTTTTCAACAAAACCTTCTGTCCTCATTCAGAAAAACAAACATTCTTCATTTCAACAGAGCCAAGCTTTGATACCAAAAATGATGCAAACACTAGCCTGCAATAACTAGGATCTTCAAACATTGTTGTGCATACATTGCAATCATTTCCATACTAAGAATCCAATCTGGGAAATTTCATACATTTCCCAATTGCGGAAGTTATCTTTCAATTTATGGTTATAAAACCATTTCACAATCTCTGTATATGAGAGTTTACTCCTTCATAGCAATTTCATAAATTTTGAAATCTTCAATCAAACCCAATGAAACAAATCATTCACTATTTAATGACAATGTCCAATTTTTTTTCCACAATCCCAAATAAAATTCAGACTCACATTATCATTTCTTTCTAATGGCATGAGCCATCACCACAAACATATATATCTTTCAACAAAAGGTATTGGCAGCCTAATGTTTAAACTTCAAATCTGTCCACGAATAATCACCCACACACATAACTTGAATTCATGCTCATGGAATTCATTACTGCCATGATTCCTCAACGCAGCCAAACATTTGAATGCTCCCACAAATAAAACCTGTAACTCTGGACTCAATTTAAAAGAATGTGCTCTTACTCAATGTGGCACACATATCGATCTTATACACCACTCATCAATGAGAATTGTTTGATTTTAATGTGAGAATACCAGCGTTCCATTCTATATTCAACCATAATTTATTTCCTCTGATCCAACTAATAATTTCAACTTCATCAATAGCCCAAATACCAAGGATTTAACAAATCAGCTTTGAATTCATTGTTTCTGTGCACCTTTGTCTTTTTAAACAAGATGGACGTTATTTAATTAATCAAAATTATAATGCCATCCATCCTTTGCGCAACACACATTACTGGTTGATTACTGGATTGTCAACGTTCCCAATTCGGTGAACACAATTAGAAATATGCCACAGCATTAACATTAATGTGTTTTCCCATTCAACACAACTATATATACACCTTTTCAACATACCCATTACAAAGTAAATCCCATTTCATCACACACAATTCCAGCGCTCTAATTCATAGTTTAATACAAAACTCTTGCCTACCTGCTATGCACTTATCCGCAATGGCTAATTGGTTTGTTTCACGCTGCTTCTCATGGTTTAGCAACGCATTGCTTGCTTCCTCACTTTCATTTACTGCATCTTTAATCAGTGGCACAATTATTTCACCGTTATCAAAACCTCGCAGTTTTCTTTCAGATAACATACAAAAAGTCACTGCCCTAATGCTTAACACACATATAAATAGATCTGGAATTTTACCCGGATTCACCACGATTTCTTCGGTGTTCCCAATTGTAGTTTCAGCAATTTTCCAGATTTTAATTCGATAATTTTCCCAATGACTAATCCGCATAATAAAGTCTCACATGTTCGCAATGAATTTCATTAACATGTTCACCCCGTTAAAACGAATTTGAGTTTTGACAGTGTGAATTTAACAATCCAACGCATTTATGTCCATTCAGCAGTTGACAACCAAACCTCAATGCAAATGCGTTACACTGCAAGCATTTCTGAAAAGAGATCGCACCTTATCATTCCTTGTCCCTGAATTTAAACTCACAAAACCCCATTTCAAATATTGATTTGCAATCTTATACATCAGTCCAATCGGATTCCTCTTAAAATGATGGCGCCTCCCATATAATCGATTCAACAATTTGCAATCTACTATTATAAACTACTCTAGTCTGCAATTATCCCATGTTTCATTAACAATATACAAATTAAAATGAACAGTGTTTCATGCGTTGATCTTTCTAAGGACAGCGTCCAACGTTCAACACTCATGCCAATTCCACAACTTCAATTAAATTTCCACTTTGGAGTTTCAACACCAATGATTATCGATTTCCACAAATCGATGTCAGCAAGTCTTTTACTACAGTTTCACCAATTCACTTCTTTATTCTAGATTTCAATCATTCATAGAGACTCAGCTAAGGCACATGATTTAACTCTTAATCACAAATTTAACACTCTCAAATCATAACCAACATTCGAAAGCTCACTTATGCAGAATTTAACCATACATAAACCAGTCCATTAAGGCGCATAACTCAAAATCACACTTTCATAAAAATTAACATACTTACAAACTGATCTTCTTGGCCAAATATTCAACGTTCTTGGCCCTTACAAATTGCCAGAGGCTTACAGCCTTGGCTGTTCAAAACCAGCTCTCTACCACACTCTCTCACAATCTCAATGTCTTTTTCTCTCAAAACCCCTCCTATTTATACAATTTTTAAAAATCATTTAATTAAATTCTCAATCCCTTCAATTCCTCAACAAACCCCTAAATCTCTCAACATCCCTAAAGGATAGGTCTTTATCCCTAAAATCCTTCAACTAATTAAATTCCCTCATATCCTTTTATTAATAAAAAGATATTTACAAAAATCCTCACCTTCTCCTATTTTATTCAAATTAATTAATAAAATATTAAAAATTATCACACCTATTTCAACATATTTACAAATAAAACGCCTTCGATGTTCCCCGCATCAGATCTGCATAATGAAAAGAAGCACGATCACGTTATAAAGAGAACAAAAGGATCAAGATGTGCACGAGCTGACGAATATGTTCCATACCCTGCGCACAAAGTTGGGTATCAAAGATTCTGAGAAACATTTGGTGCTAAAGTATCGCAGCTGTCTGCACAGATACATTCAGGAGGAAATGGAGTTCCTCGACATCTCCTCGCTTGGTACGGCATACCGGTATGCTGCCAAGATTGAGCAGAAATTCAAGCAGAAGAAGCGAGACTTTGGATCTGCGAATCAAAAGTAAGGGAAAAGGGGTGCCCCTAAACCGGCAGAAAAAGAAAATCCAAGGAATGCAAACCCAAGACAACCCGTCAAAGCCACAAGAAAAGAACAACACCGTAAAGCCAAAGAAGGACACGGAAAAGTGGTGTGAGTTCCATAAGAGCTCCACTCACAACACAAGTGAGTGTCGGGCCAAGCAGTCGCTAGTGGCCGAGATGAGGGCTTCTGAGTCCGATGCATGCTCCGACTCTCAACTGCGTCGAGATTTTATTTTTATTTTTAATTAAATTTGGAGAAAATCTCATGTAGGTGACAACAATAGGATTTGTTGCTACATTGGCTCCATCAATTTCTGATGAGGAGTTAATGCATCCTATATTTGTTGTGAGAGAATTTATGAGTCTGTTTCCATTCACAGCTATAAAATGTAAGCCCGTAGAGGCAAGTGAGCATGATGAGGAATGTGAGGTGAGTGGAAGAGATGAGCAGATGAGAAACTCTGCTATTGTATTTCTCCGCTGATTAATGAGATTTCGATGCCCCGTTAGGTGACGAGCCCACCCAGATTACAAGGAACCACGCAAAACTGGGTTCTTCATGAAGCCGAAGGAAGGCTGGGGTTTTGTCACGACGTGAATTACTGCTAACTCCCACTTGGCACGAGTAGGTTGTATGCCTATTACGTTTGTAAACTCGACATAGTGCAAGAAACAAAGTGGTCGGGTGAAAAATCTGCGTTGTTCGATCTGCGTCGTGAGGGAGATCTTTGAACACAGTGTTAAAACCAGCGTGCGACTGTGCATTGGATTGTGTGTTAAAAGCCGTGAGCTGTGACCGTGAACCGTTGAGACTTAGGCTGAAGTGTTAGATCTGCGTGTCGAAGACCAGATCTGCGTGTGGGCTGGAGACACAAATGGCGTCGGAATAATAAACGATGTTGGACGTTGCATTGAACGGTGACTTTTTTTTTTAAATCGATTTCTGAGTGCCAGGTTGAACTTTTTCTTTACAAATCGTTTGAAGTTTTATTAAAAAGTCATATATTT
Organism: Pinus albicaulis; assembly: GCA_034641835.2. NCBI lineage: Eukaryota > Viridiplantae > Streptophyta > Pinopsida > Pinales > Pinaceae > Pinus > Pinus albicaulis. The sequence goes on from CM076576.1 coordinate 422,809,432, forward strand.
AAAATCGATTTGTATGAATTCGTTTTTAACACCCAAAACAAAAAATCAAAGTGGCTTGTGAACGTTGGCTTCTGAACGGTGGCTTCCAAACAGCACGTGTTTTCAGTGCATGTATTTTGGTAACGTGTGCCATTTGAAAAAAGGGTCGATTTTTTTTATTAGAAATCTATTTGTGTTTCCTAAATCGATTTTCTACGGATATATTTCAAATTGTTTTACATCATTCAATGTGTATTTAAAAAAATAAAAAACGATTTGTGAAGAATCGATTTTGAAGTGGTTTTAAAAACTAAGGAACAATAAATCGATTTGAATCGATATGAGTGGTGTTTAAAGGAAAATCGATTTGTATTAAATTCCATTTGCACATGGTATTAAAGGAAAGGCCCTTTTATAAGGTGAAGGGTAAAGTTTTTTTTTATATATTAGTAAATTTTTAAGGTACAGTACTTCTAGAATTGATTTAAAGAAAGATAAATATATTCTGATTAAGAATTAATATGATCATCGTCAACCAGAGGTAACTCTCAAATCTTAATGTGTATTACGAAGAATGTACATGCATTTATACATGGAGGAAATGTTAGACTCACTCTCAACACTATTGGCCTTCAAGTATTTCCTAATATTAATTAATATACAATATTAAATATGCACACCCATCCATAGGATTAGGTGTCAACATTCCCCCCTTTAATCCGAAGGGATGTTGGTGAGTCCAAGCATCGATCCGAACTTTTCAAACTTTTCTCTTCCAAGTGCTTTGGTGAAGATGTCAGCAGTTTGCTCATTTGTGGAACAATGATGTAGATGGATGGTTTTGGCCTGAACATGATGTCGAATTAGATGGTACTTTGTATTGATGTGCTTTGTTCGATCATGGAACTTTGGGTTCTTGGCCAACTTTATTGCAGAAGTGTTGTCGATCATGAGTGGTGTGGAGTAAATTTGTTTCATCTGCAGATGTATGATCTACTCGTGCAACAAGGCATGGCGAAGGCGCTGTTGGCAAAAGCCAAACAACCTTACACCATGACAGATGATGAATGGAGTGACTTGGATGAAAGAGCACTGAGTGGCATTCGACTGTGTTTGGTGGATGATGTTTTGTTTAACATCGTGTCAGAGAAAACTGCTGCTGGTTTGTGGTCAAAGCTTGAAAAGCTGTACATGACAAAATCCTTAACCAATAGGATTCTTCTGAAGCGACAGTTGTACAGCTTGCGCATGAAAGAAGGTACGACGATAACTGATCATCTAAATACCTTTAATACTCTCCTGGTGCAGTTAGAAAGTATAGAAGTAAAATTTGAATCAGAAGATAAAGCTGTAACTTTATTATGCTCGTTGCCCGAGTCATGGGATCATTTTTTTACTTCTATAAGTCTTAGTTCATCAGAAACCCTTGAATTTGATGATGTTGTTGGAGCTTTGTTGTCCGAAGAAACAAGGAAGAGGTCAAATTCAGAAACCTCTACATCAGAAGCAATGATGGTCAGAGGTCGTTCTAAAGAAAGACGCTTCAGTAAGCACAACAACTCGCGTTCAAAATAGAAAGGGAAGAAGAGTAAGGTAAAGTGTTGGTTTTGTGGCAAATCAGGACATTTGAAGAAGGATTGTTGGAAGAGACAGCAAACATCTAAAGGAGATTCTTCGACAGAGAAGAAAGAAGTAAGCACAACAGATACAGGTTCGGCATCCATTTCAGGTATGAGTGATGAAGTGTTATCAGTTAGTTTGTCTAATCATGATCAACATTGGCTGTTAGATTTTGGTGCGTCAAATCACATGTGCATTCATAGAGAGTGGTTTAAAACTTATAAATCAATCAATGATGGAGTTGTTTACATGGGAAATGATGCCTCATGTAATATTGTGGGAATTGGAAGCATCCAGATTAAAATGTTTGATGGGACAAATAAAATTCTAACTGATGTAAGACACGTACCTGAACTAAGAAAAAACCTCATTTCACTAGGATTACTAGACACTAATGGATATAAAACCTTTATTCAAGGTGGAGTAATGAAAGTTTATAAAGGAATTTTACTAGTAATGAAAGCAAAGAAGGTTGGAAATCTTTTTCAGTTAGAAGGAAGAACAGAGTCAGATCATGCTTCTACAGTATCTGAAAATGACAGTAATTCTATTCGTTTATGGCATCAACGGTTGGGCCATATGAGCGAAAGAGGATTAAAAATTTTATCTGATCGTAAGTTACTTCCTAGTTTAAAATATTCTAAGTTAGATTTCTGCAAACATTATCTGTTTGGGAAACAAAGCAAGCAAAAGTTTAAAATTGGAAAACATACTAGTAAGGGAATCCTTGATTATATCCATTCTGATGTTTGGGGTCCATCTTCTACAATCTCATATGGAGGATCATCATATTTTGTATATTTTATTGATGATTTCTCTAGAAAAGTGTGGGTCTACATGTTAAAGAAGAAGTCTGATGTATTCACAGTTTTCAAACAGTTTAGAGCATTAGTTGAAAACATCACTGGAAGAACCATTAAATGTTTAAGAACTGACAATGGTGGTGAGTTTACTTCAAAGGAATTTGATAATTATTGCAAGGATGCTGGGATCGAAAGACATAAAACCATTGTATATACTCCTCAGCAAAACGGAGTTGCTGAACGCATGAACATGACTCTTTTAGAGAGAGCAAGAAGTATGCTTAGTAACGCCAACTTGCAGAAGGAATTGTGGACAGAAGCGGTTTCTACAGCTTGTTACTTGGTAAATCGATCACCATCAACTGCAATAGGATGAAAAATTCCTCAAGAGGTATGGAAAGGTTATCCATGTGATTATTCTAAACTAAAAGTTTTTGGTTGTGATGCATATGCTCTAGTTCCGAAACATCAGCGTTCTAAATTAGATCCTAAATCAAAAAGATATATCTTTGTTGGATATGGTGATGGGACTAAGGGATACAGGTTGTGGGATCCTACTACTCACAAGATCATCATTTACAGAGATGTTAAATTTAATGAATCCTCACTTGAAAATCCAGATGTAGATGATAAATTGAAACAGGATAATGTACCTCGGCTTCAACACATTCAGTTTGAAACCAGTTCAAATACTGATGATAGTCTAGATGAACAAGTTTCAGATTCAGATCATGAACAAGTTTCATATGCAGATCATGAACATGTTTCAGATGCTGATCATGAAGAAGTTCCTATAGACAATAATCAGCAAATTGGAGAAGTACCAGAAACATCTTTAAGGAGGTCTATGAGAATCAGACGTTTTCCTAGAAGGTATGATGATTATGTTACTTCAGTTGCTTTAACTGCTAACGATGATGAACCTTTGTGCTATCAGGAAGCTATAGAAGGTTCTAACAGTGGTAAGTGGAAAGAGGCTATGAAGGACGAGATGAAGGCATTAGCCAAGAATGCCACATGGGATCTGGTGGAACTTCCTAAAGACAGGAAAACTGTGGGATGTAAGTGGGTTTACAAGTTGAAGAAAGGTGTTGATGATACAGAAGACAGGTACAAAGCGAGGCTGGTCGCGAAAGGTTTTTCTCAGAAAGCAGGCATTGACTTTCATGAGATATTTTCACCAGTTGTAAAAATTGTTTCAATTCGGATTGTGTTAGCATTAGTTTCTTTACTTGATTTAGAATTACAACAACTAGATGTTAAAACTGCATTTTTACATGGAGATTTAGATGAGGAGATTTACATGGAACAACTGGAAGGGTTTGTTCAAAATCGCAACAAGAAATTTGTCTGCAGGCTCAAGAAATCATTGTATGGTCTGAAGCAGTCGCCTCGACAATGGTACAATAAATTTGATTCTTTCATGATGAGTCAAAATTATATAAGAAGTGAATATGATCATTGTGTTTACTTTAAGAAATTAAGTAATGGCATGTTCATTATCTTAGTGTTGTATGTTGACGATATGCTTTTAGCAAGCAAAAGCATTACATAGATCAACAGGTTAAAGGCTCAGATGGCTAGGATGTTTGATATGAAAGATCTAGGAGCAGCAAGACAGATTTTGGGCAAGGAGATTTTCAGAGATAGGAGCAATGGTAAGCTGTGGCTATCACAAAAGAAGTATATTGAGAAAATACTCTTGAGGTTTGGTATGAACAATGTGAAGCCTGTTTCAGTCCCTTTTGCTTCCCATTTTAAGCTTTCTTCAAGTTTATGTCCTAACACTAATGAAGAAAAGGAATATATGCCTCAAATTCCATATGCCAATGTAGTAGGTTGTTTGATGTATGCGATGGTTTGTACTCGACCAGATATTTCACATGCAGTTGGGGTTGTCAGCAGGTATATGGAAAATCCAGGAAAAGAACACTGGTCAGCAGTGAAATGGGTGCTTCGGTATCTGAGAGGCACAAGTGATTATTGTATCACTTATAACAGAAGTAGTGAATATGTTTGTGGATATGTTGATTCTGATTTTGCAGGTGATTTGGATAAGAGAAGGTCAACTTCAGGGTATGTCTTTACTCTTGCAGGTGGAGCTATTAGCTGGATGTCAAAGCTACAGAACATTGTTGCTTTATCCACTACATAAGCAGAATACATAGTTGCTTTGCATGCTTGCAAAGAAGCGGTTTGGTTGAAAGGTTTGTTTGGTGAGTTTGGTAGGTTGCAGGACAACATCAAGTTATTTTGTGATAGTCAAAGTGCAATTCACTTGGCTAAAAATCCCGCCTATCATAGTAAATCAAAGCATATACCTATCAAGTACCATTTTGTAAGACAGGTTATCACTGAAAGGGGAGTGTCTCTTGAAAAGGTGCATACAAAGGAAAACTGTGCGGACATGTTCACGAAACCAGTTTTGTTAGAGAAGCTACGATGGTGTCTGGCTTCTCTTGGCTTGCAGAAAAGATAAAAATAATAATGAAACAGGGTATCAGGCTAATTTTTGTCAAGGTGGAGATTTTTGAGATTTTATTTCTTATTTTTTAATTAAATCTGGAGGAAAATCTCATGTAGGTGACAACAATAGGATTTGTTGTTGAGTTGACTCCATCAATTTCTGATGAGGAGTTAATGCATCCTATATTTGTTGTGAGAGAATTTATGAGTCTGTTGCCATTCACAGCTATAAAAT